>OU426882.1:39146646-40398534 GCA_911387805.1 Cantharis rustica
TATTCCCAATGGTAGATATAAATTTGAAGCTCAATTGTTGTATTTTGAAAAAGAAATTTCGGTGATAGCAGGGTATTGTGAAATATATACACCAATACTATATCCAAAAAATCCCAAAGTGTCTAAACCGTAATCAGCATTTTATAAAAAGATTGTGTTTTCAAATTTTTATTGCACTTTATATTAAGTATCTGAAATTTCACTTGAAGAATTATTCCGCACGTAATGTTTGTGTAAAAAAATAAATTGAATTTATAATTTATAAATATTCTGCAATTCATTATTTGTATTTATTTAGAATCTCTCCTCCTTACGTACAGGGTGTCCTCTTAATCGTCGAAAACCTTTGAGGTTCTCTTTTCTAAGGACACTTTTCTAAGACAAATTTTCAAATAAAATTTTTGTTCAAGTCCAAACCCTTGGGGAGTACCTCATTTTAAAGCAATATTTTGAATTTCTGATTTCAAACGGCCATAGATCCGATATTATTAATTTTTTAAATAAAAAAATAAAGTTAAATCTTAAATAATCAGGAAATCTTACTAATACTATCGATGAACTTTTCCTTGGCATTTTCATGTTTTGAATGTAAATTTTAAGTCAATTCAGGCAGAAATCCAAAAAAAAGTTTTGTAAATGGAAATCTGATGTACTACAAAATTACTCAAAAGATTATTGTAATTTTTAAAAAATATTAAAATTCCAACCAATAATATAAAAGATTTTACTTCTTATTATACCTATAAAAATATATTGTCGTGTTTCAAAATGGTTGCGACCTACCCTGTACATTTTTATAAAAATTTTGTTTTTAAATGATTTAAGTTGTAAGACTGAAAAAGTTGAACAGGTGGGGGCGAACCGACGAGAAGATTTGCTTTTTCGTCAAGATGGCCGACCAAGCTGGTCGATGATTTTGGCTCTGTGATTTATTTTTGAGATTTGTGATTTTTTTTTAAATTGTGAGTTATTATTTTTGATTTGAATAAAGTGATTTTATGCGAATGCATTATTGCGCCTTTTTTGGATGATTGATTTGATATTTTGGATAATTTGGATAATTTTTATGAGCGGCTACCGAACGGTAGTAGATTTGAATTGATTTTGATAATTTGGAAAAAGCATTAGAAATTAGAAATTTCGATTTGGTTTAAAATTGGAAAATTTAAAATTGTATTTGTTCGAGCGTGTGGCAGATGATAGATAAGCCGACGATTTGGATAGGCATAAGTTAGAAAGTACGAGCCCAGTGAAGTTTCAAATTGAAATTAAAATTTAACATTGAATTAAATTTACAATTTATTTTTTGAAGAAGAATTATTTTGGAGTATTTATTTAAATTTTTGCATTGGAAGGATTTCTTTTTGTTTAAATTTTGAAAACGCAAGAACCCTTTGACCCTTGAAAATTGCTAATTGCTCCCGCAAAGAGTTACCTGAGCAAAATATAAGTGCGTAGATTTTTCCACGAAAATATCACGACAATATAAATTATTAACCCAGACAATAATATTAATTACAGTACACTCTCGGTAATCCGAACTAATAGAAATCAGGCCTCATTCGGATTACAGCGAAGTTTGGATTACTGGATAAAGCTAAAAACCAAAATTTCCTTTTCTCTTAATTGCTGGAACAATAAAATTTTATGAGATGAGACATCATTTTCACATGCCCATTTTAAATAAATGTTAAAACTATTGACGGCTTCTTTATTTTTTACGTGATTTGTCATTTTCGTCACTTTCTTCATCATCTTTTACGTTCGGATCTTCAATAAATTTGCTCAACAATTTCTGAATCAGTTAAATTATTTTTTTCCTGATTTCCTCCATTTACCCATTCTTCTACTTCAGCTTGTAAACACTATTTTTTATCCTTTCCTTTTTTGCGCAATCCAAACATTTTTCTATAACCCGAAAATTTTATTAGTTGTGTTCGGATTATAAACTATTTGTGCTAACTACCAAGTTTTTTTGTTGTTCGGATTACTGGATGGTCGGATTAACGTGTGTTCGGATTACCGAGACTGTACTGTATTTACAAAATAATTAACAAATATCTGAATATAGCAAAATATCCTTGTTGAGAATTTTATGATATAAAAAAATTCGTTCATTTACTTCACTGTGTTTAACTTGCACATTAAAAATAAACTTATAGTTACTATTCTTCTAGTATACTAGTAAAATTCCAAACAATTCTAAATTACAACAATTTTGTCATTTTAAATTTCCAAGTGCGCAAGTCCCCGGATATAATTTTTTATTTTAACCGCAGTATAATTTCTATTGTTAATCGACTTGAAAAAAGGAGAAGGTTATCAATTAGGTTGCATTTTTTTTTAATAATTGTTACCTCAGAACTCCCTCATTTATTAACCGATTTTTCAACATAATATTGTAATTATTGTTGATTGTTTCTTAAAATGGATTACTGTCCTAAATTTTTATTTATTTGATAAAAAATTATATTTTATAATTATATAACAAATTATATAACTATTGTAATGAAATCGAGCCTCACGTTGCGGCCTCAATAAATGTAATGACCCGAACTATGCAAAATCGATATAAAATTTTCTTAACCAATTAATTAATCTTTAGCTCGGTTTCATCCATTTTTGGTGGCAATGAGCTCTTCAAGTTTAAAAATTGTTACTTTTGTAATATTGTAAATTTGAATTTGAATATATTGGGCGCGAAATTTTAAATTTAGTTCATTTTGGTTACTTTAAAATACAACGGTTGTAAAACGGAAGTGGTGGGAGTTTTTTCCGTTAGATTTTACCGGTAGGGATGGTATTAAGGTCTTGCAATTTTGTACGTCAAGATAGTCAGATGTGTGTGATTTGGTACTTGGAATGTTTTGAGAATATTAAATAATTGAAATTAAAATTATTTCAAAATAATTAGTTATCAACAGAATTAAAATACGTAAGTTAAAATATTTGATTTATTTTGTTAAAAGAATTTAATACAGGATTACGTTGAAATTTAGGTAATAATAATATTATGACCACGCGGTTAAGTAAATTTTACATAAGATGTTTGAATCTAAGTTTTTATTAATTTATCTTCAGTTATAAGATTTAATTACTGTTTGAGATTGTGATTTATATTATTATCATTTAAAACGGGAGAGATTGATTATTCATATAATGTTTTACTAAAGGCGTACCATTACGAGGGGTAGTTTGGTTAAGACGTAAGAGGAGTTGTTTAAGATAAGTTTAATGAAGGCGGGTGTTTGAAGTGGAAATATATTTATCGTGGGATAATTTAATTTAGATGATTAAGTATCGGACTTAGTGGACGCTTAGAATCATAAGATGGCGGTCAAAATACGTCGCAGTAATAGGCTGGTCACTAGAAAGGTGAGCTGTAATGGAACCGGAAGTGACATAGCAAATGCTGTGATGTCGTTCCTTTCTTTTTTCATATATCTAAATGATGTACTACAAAATTATGATATTTCAGGACAGTTATTAATAATTTTAACAATGTTCCTTATGATTATTTGCAACCACTTATGAAATAGTAACAATCGAATACATTTAACTTAATTAAAATTGAATACAATTAAAATTACACCATTTAACCTAATAAAAGGTAATAACAATTAAAAACAATATTAAAGAACTGTGTTAACAAAGTTCTTCATGATTATTATTTGCGGCTATGATTATTTGCTAGTTTAAGTATGGGGAATTTATTTAGTTAAGTACATACGACTTATTTAGATTTAAGAAACTGACCAATTAGCAATAAGAAGGACGTACTAGTTTAAGATGACGATATATTAATAAGCTGACGATCTTAGTTTAAGTGACGAGGTATTAGTTATATAAAAGCGGATAATTTAGAATATAAGGGTTATTATTTAAGGTCTTACATAATATAAAACCAATTGAGTCGAACATCGGTATGCATACATGAACTTCTTACAAATGACTATAGGTTGTGGTTGGTAATATAAATATGAATAATCAATTAGAAAACATTACGATCAGAGGGATTAACTATCGAACAGTTATTAAATCAAATTTCAAACTAGAGTATTCTGAATTACATGATATCAAGGAGATTAACTTTGCTGGTAAATTGGTTGTCGGACTACCTTTTTTTTTCTCGGTTAAAAATACATTCATCGTTAAACCGAATCCTGTGTTTTATTTAATTTGTGTGTACTAATTATTCCTTCAGGTGTCCTAGCAGTGGTTACGCCACTGGACAGATGTAAGTTTGAAGTTAGTAAGTAAGATTAACTACGTTAGCATTCAAAGAGCCATCCGCAAATTTAAAAGGACCTGTAAGTGTTATTACGAGGGGAGATCACATCGTGCGAGGTTTGCTTGACGATCACAGCTTTGGTTTGGTTTGTAACTTTGATTTGAGAAGGCGGTAATTCAAATTGAAGAACTAAATATTACACTTTATTTTAAATGCTCAAATTTACCTTTCAATCTGTCGCCGTGTACGCGGTATTACAAGCGCGCTCCACATGTGCTATTATGCAGCTGCGGTGGCGTATTTACGGGGGGGGGGGGCCAGAGGGCCCCCACTGTAGCTAATCAATATATTATTAAATAACATACAATTATTTGTTAATTGAGAATTTAAAAGTTCACAGTTACTTTTATTAAAAGTATTTATTTTACAATTTACATAATATACAAGTTCCGGAGTTAGGCTTGTTAACTTTGGAAACAAAAAATAAAATATAAATTAATATAAAGGTGGTCACAAAATAGGATGCTGGAGAATCGGCATCTTTAAATGCATATACCCAAAAGTTAATATTTCCAATGGTGTAACTTGACACTTTCGCCAATCGCCACACATAAGAAAGCCGACAAAAGGCAAACTTAAGTTTATAATATTTAAATGAATTTCAAAGAAAAATAGTTTTTAACAACTGTGCAGATTAATCGCTGCACTGCAGTCAGCGGCTCATTTCCACTCTTGTCGTTTGCTTTGGTGTGTGACGTGTGTGTTTATCAGTGCTTATTTACGCAATTGCTTCATACGTTGTGCTTGTTAATTATTATTGTTGTGTATCCGGCTTGTGTCTAACAGAGTGATTTGTTATGTCTGAAGTTAAAAAAAGGAAGAACTATCCCAGCGTTCAAGACTATTTCTCAAACAAATCTAAAACTAGTGGTAAGTAAAACACTGCCACTTATAATTCGTCTTTTTGCAATTTGGTTTTTATTTTATATAGCAAATGATGCCCCTGGCGCTAATTCTAGCACGTCCGACTTATTACCATCATCTGTGTTAACCCCAATTCAAGCACAGTCAGTAACTGATAAAAAATATGATATCGTAAATTTCCTAGACAAACAATTGGATGACGTTACTAAATACGATGTTCTAGAAAATGTATGGATGCCTAATAATGCTTCCTATGATTTTCCCTACACTAAGAAAAATAACAAAAACAGAAAATTTTGTTATAATTGGTTATACGACTTCAAGTGGTTATGTTATTCACCAAAAGTTGATGGAGCATTTTGCAAATTCTGTGTTTTATTCGCCCCAACGCAAGCCGGTAGATGCAGCCAGCAACTGGGCGCGTTTTCTAAAAAACCCTATCAAAACTGTAAAAATGCATTGGAAGATTTTCGTAAACATGAGACCAATACATATCATTGTAATTCCGTTTTTAGTTCAAACGAGTTTGTTCAATTCATGAAAGGGAATCGGGTTTCAGTTGATCTTCTTCTTGATGCCAAAAAGCAAAAACAAATCCAAGAAAATAGACAGAAGCTGATACCTATTATTGAAGCAGTCATTCTATGTGGGCAACAAGAATTGCCACTACGAGGACACCGTGACTGTGGACCAGTGAATATTAATTTATTTGAAGAAACAGAGAATAAAGGAAACTTTAGGGCTGTTTTAGCGTACAGAGCAAGAGGAGACAACGACTTAAAAAATACGTTACAAGAGCCAGGAGAACGAAATAAATACGTCAGTCCTGGTATACAAAACGACATAATCGATGCATGTAACAAAGTAATTATTGATGATGTTGTGCAGCGCGTCAACAATGCAAAAGCATTTTCCATATTAGCTGATGAAACCTCTGATATAGCTGAATTTGAACAGCTTTCGATTGGAGTAAAGTACTACGATAGAGTAAAGAAAATGATTCGTGAAAATTTTTTGAAATTCGTACCAGTAACTGTCTTGAGTGGACGAGGCTTAGCCTCAACTATTATTAGTGAACTAAATACACTCGGTATTGATGTACAGTACTTGAGAGGACAAGGATACGATGGTGCGGAATCAATGTCAGGTCATTTGAATGGTGTTCAGGCTATTATAAGTCAAAATTATAAAATGGCACCATATGTTCATTGCATGGGTCACGTCTTTAATCTGATAGTTTCTAATGCGTGCGTAGTGCCCTCCATTAGAAATGCTTTATCGACTGTTCAGGAAATCAGAAACTTCTTTATTTCGCCAGAAAGAAAACCTGTACTAAGTTAATATATTAATGAACTTGACACCAAGGCGCAGAACTTAAAACGTCTTTGCCAAACTCGTTGGATTGAACGATTTCATGCTGTGGAAGACTTTATAGAACTCTTTAGTCCAGTTCTTGACTCTTTGACTGCGATTAAAGACTGGCCAGATCGACTAGTTTCACGTGAAGCGGGTGCATTTATAAACTCACTTTTATCTGAAGAGTTTCTTGTTGCTATCATAGTAGTGCAATACTTATTTTCGTACGGACTTCCACTAAGCAAATATTTGCAAAAGAATAATATAGACCTTGTGTCAGCGTTAGATCATGCCGATAATTTAATCACTGTTTTTGAGAATATGAGATCATCTGCTGTGACTGAATTTGAAAAACTGTTCCAAAAAGTACGCGATATGGCGGTTAGATATGATGTGGAGATACGTCTACCCCGTTTAGTTGGCAGACAATGTCATAGAGAAAATCCTCAAGTAAACAACCCAGAGGAATATTATCGTATTACTTTGTTTATCCAATTTTGTACACATTTTTAACCACTCTGAAGGAAAGATTCACTGCTCGTCGCAATCTATTCTCGGGGTTTTCAAATTTAATTCCATCTTCAGAAGCGAAATTAAATAAATGAACTGATAGCCTCGATGAACTTATTGAATTTTATTCAGAAGATGGTATTCTTAGAGGAAAATCAACCACACAAGGAGAGTTCCAATTATGGCACCAAATCCTAAAATCAAAATTGGACAAGCATAATACTCCTTTGCCTGCTAGTGCCATGGAAGGTTTAATGAGATGTGATGAATCATTTTTCCCCAATATCTTTCGATTATTGCAGCTACTGGCCACACTACCGGTGTCAACTGCAACAAGTGAGAGATCTTTTTCTACATTAAAGCGACTAAAAACATACCTTAGGAACACAATTGGACAGGTATTAACTATTTGTTAATTTAATGATTGATTGAACACCATACATATAACATTTGTTTCAGAATCGCCTTAACGGACTGGCAGTTCTGAGTGTTCATCGACAGCAAGAAATAGATATACAAAGAGTTTTAGATGTTTTGGCGAGGCAGAAGAATAGGCGCGTTCAATTACTATTGTAAATTTGCAAAATATTGTATATAATCATATCAATTGAAGGGGCCAATGGATAAAGGGGCTATGTGACAAAAACTGTTTATTGAGTAAAGAGCCATTTAGTTTTTTTTCTGTTGCACATAGCCCCTTTTTCAAGTTAAAATATCGATAAACAATGCACATTTCACATGGTAAAAGAGTGTATGAGTTGCTTTTACACATAGCCCTTTCATTCAGGACAAAATATCATCAAATATCAGGTCATTAAAAAATGTCACATCGCCCCTTTATCCACTTGCCCCTTCAATTAATAAAAAAAAAGAACGAAAACTATTTTTAGGAATCTTTTTTTTTCGTATTTTATATTTTAAATTTCCATTAGAGCGCGTGACTTTGAAAATTTAAAAAATCTCCTGCGGCGCTATTTTAACAGACTCGCTTCGCTCGAGTTATAATTATTGTGATTTTACTTTTTGATCCCGGGCCCCCCCTACACGTATTTGCTAAATACGCCACTGATTGCCATACAATAACATAAGCACTAGTATGGCAATTAGCATATAAATTTTAACAATTAAAAATAATAGAAAAAGAAACAGGAATTAATAATTTTCAGTACTCCGTGGCAATTCATTGAAGACAGGGTCGTATTTAGACTAGATTTTCAGTGGGGCGGGGTTTAAAAAATTACAAAATAAATAGCTAATTTATTAAAATTCAAAAGAAATTTTTTCAAATTTAAATTATGCTATATTGGTTTTTGGAATGTGATGTTTCGAGAAAACTGAGTATAGAGAGTTTTTTTGCCAAGATGGCGGAAACGACGAAGACCTAGATTTTGCTCCCCTGATTTGTTGAGTATAATTTTGTGCAAGTATTTTTGCAATTAAGATTTTATTTTTGAGTATTGTTATTGGAAAATTTTGTTTGAAAGTATTTTGGTCAAAAGTTACTACAAAAAAATTGAAATTTTGTGAAAAGATTGTTTAATTAGAATGATTATTTTTTTATGCAGTCAATATTATATGCATTATATAATTATATAATTATATGCAGCATATATGAAGTTTTTCAGTGCATATAATTCTCAGACCTAGTCATAATTGACTTCAATCAAGAACAAATTATATATGGGTGTCCTTTACTTGGAAACGATCTCCGGTATTATAGTTACACTGCGTTCTAAATTTTAATCTCCGCAATTGAAGAAAACGAATAAATTTTAAAATTTGTTTAAAACAAAACATAAAATTTTTAATTTACTGCTTAAAACTGACAACATTGCCTTTCATTTGAGACAAAGTTGGTTCAATAAATTAATAAATAAATTTAATAAATTCAATAAAGTAAATTTGCACTCACGACTTGATCAAAAGGTATGGGTCCCATCAAGAAGATATTCAAATGAAATGTCGTAACATTATCAATATTTAAAATGATCTGAACCTAAAAAATCAATTTTTTGCGAATTTATTATTTTGAAATCATTCAAATATCCTTTATAATCCATAAATCCAACTATAAATCTTAATCAAAAACTTTTCACAAAAAATCACTTATAAAAACTTATCAAATTAAATTTAATGGACTTCGAGTTAAACATTCACTATGTAGGCAAATTTTTGCAAAAAACTCACTTCAGCTTACTTTCTTGCCAACCCTTACCTTTCGAAAACTTTAACCGCTACAAAAATAACTAAACATTAAATTTTCAAAAAATAAAAAACAAACATTAAAGGCGATCAAAATTACTTTGTAACGTGACAATATATATACATTTATTATTCACGTGGCATCCGCTGTTATATCGGCCATCATAATAATTATTTTTAAATTTCTCCGATTTTACGCTTTATTTCGATATTTTTAAAAAATATTTACCACGGTTTTGCATTTAGAATATTTTCACTGTCCGACAATTTTCCTTTTTTGCATACTTCATACATTTTTTTTTCAATCAATAATAATTTAATAGGCAAATTCACGTTGAAAAAAATTTATAAAATAGCAATTTGGCAATTATTACAATTTTACATAAATTATGGGATGGAAAGAAAGAGAAAAGTGTATCGGAGAATGAGAGAAAGCAAGTGAATAAGACTAAATAGAACTTTATGGGGTTCTGAAATTTGTTCTCGTTTCGGCTTTAACGTTGTTGTCTTTTCTAGAAAACTGAGTTTTCTTATTATTATAAAATATTTAATAAATAATTAATATTATTGTACGGGTTAATAATTTACATATTTTTATATAAGAAGTAAAATCTTTTATATATTATTTGTTTGAATTTTAGTATTTTTTTTAAATTACAATAAGATTTTGAGCATGGCCCTGTATACTCAAAATAACGTACTTTTTTAATGTTTTATTGTTAATATTATTTCGACGTTTTTGCAGTTATTAAAGAATTTTTTAATTTTATTTTTACGGAACAATTGGGAACAAGCGAGAGCAACAAAAAAAAATAACTTTCTGAAAAAAGAAGAGCCAAGTTTACGCACGTACATACCTGAGCTTTACAGAAACTCTCCGTAGCGGGGGAGGAGGGGTCTTTTCAGCTTTGTTTAAAAACTAATTTCTGTTTTGTTAATAAACTTTTTTATCAGTAGTTATGGAATAGCTGAAAACCGGCCCTCTCTACAGGAAGTTTTTCTAAAGATGAGGTAGTGCTGGCTTACATAGAATCACTTGGTACATCGATTGAGACTAATTTCGGCCTGTAGCAAACTCCTATCAGAAAGTTACAAATTTATTAAATTTTTAAAGATGACGAATACTTAGAATTTGCCGATTTCTTCAACATTACTAATTTTTAATTACTATTAATTAATATTTAAATTAATAGTTTTAAGATTTGATTTAGTAATTTTATTTTAGATACACATTGACATTTGCCAAATAATACAAAGTTATTAAAAGTTTTAAGTATTAGTTTGGTCCACTGTAAAAAGGTGATTATGATTGTAGTTTATGATTACAAATTCAGCCACATGGTTTAAGGCGGTATTCTAGTCTAGATTGTTGAAAAATTCGAAAAAAAAATTATTTTATATTTCGATAGTTTAGATATATAAGAATTTCTCCTTGAAAGGAATTTTCGAAATTTAAATTAATAAAAATTTGCAACCTGCTTTACATCACAACAAACCAACAATTCATCACTCATTATCTGCATGTCCTCAAAGTGCTTACAAAATAAAATAATATATAAATTTATTTTTTTTTACTGTTGAAATTTGTTTTATAGTAATTGTTTTAATTAGAAAAAAAGGAGAAATTTTTTTATTTTGTATGCACTTTGAGGACATGCAGATAATGAGTGATGAATTGTTGGTTTGTTGTGATGTAAACCAGGTTGCAAATTTTTACTGAAGTCCTGATGAAGATTGAAATATAGCTTGAAACGTTGACAGAAAGTTTAAAGTTGTTTTATTAACCATTGGTCCAAATTCCCGATATTTGATAATAATTATAGTTTAAGCATGAGAAATTATTAATGGATAATTGTAAAAATACTTCTTTTCTTTCAGGAAAGCCGCAATTTTGAGAAAAATCATTTATTTTCAACTTTTTTTTTAGTTAGTACGATAGCAATATTCCCCTAGATTATTAAATCTTTTTCTTTTTTGTTTCGGATTACTAGACGGGTTACAATTGTGACAAACCTCGCGCATTATTTTTTTGAGACCTTCCACTTTATCAGTCTGTAACTTTTTGAATTTTGAATTTTTTTTTCATGTATTCTTTAAATGTCAATAAACATCTTGTAAAATAATGGATATTAAAAATATTGTCCGTTTTGCTTTTATTGCAAATATCTAAAATTTATGCTTCCAGACTAAAATACCGCCTTAATATATTATTTTTCGACACCATAAAAACATTTCAATGACAATAAGTAAAATTACTAAAATATTTTTTATATTTTACTTTTTTATTTTTATATTTTTTATATTTTACTAACAAATTTTTCAGGTGTAAATTTACATTAAAAACTAAAATCTAAAATTTTGTTAAGGAAAAAATTTTTAATTAATAAAATATTTACTAATATTATTTGCCGCATAAAACCAAATTTTAATTAGTACAAAATGCAATTATTTTTTTTAATTGCAAATAGCAATTTTGCTTATCTGGGCCCATAACCTGTTATAATTTGGTTTAAAATGGGAACAATACTGTGAGCTGGGCTGTAAATTAACGTAAAAATTAACGTAGGATATCATTGAATTAAGAATTTCAAACGTTCCCGCCTTTAGCGTTTCTTCCGGACATTTTGGGAACTTATCTAATCATAGGCGTTACCAACAAGGGTTAAAAGAAACTCCGTAGCGCAATTTTAAACTAAATGTAATTAATTTTTAATTAAATTACAGTATAAAAAATTATAAATTTAAGATTCTTCTATGTAAAATTCAGGATTAAAAGCATGGCATAAGCCACAAATTTAATTAGATGAGAAATCCAAGTTTAATATTAATCGGTTATTAAGGAATGGTAATCTGGAATATCAGTAGAATTATGTTGTTATAATATAATGTACTTTAGAACTGCGTACTAATGTAAGTTTAAATTTAAAAAATCCGAGAAAAGTTTAGCACACAGCCGAGATTTTAGTGCTCATTGAACCGGTATCGTTGCACTGTTTTTATAAAATATTGTTATGGAATGCAGATAATAATCACAAAATTATAATACACGTAACACTGTAAATTACAACAAAATACCGGTAATTACCCTTAAACATTTTATCGACTTTTGACACAAACGAGCAGATAATAATGGTTTAGCGATAAATGCTTTTCGATGTTGTATTCAAAGAGATTAACATATTCGTTTTTTTGTACGCTTTGTCTATAGAACTTACCGTATTAATTAATAATGCTAGTTTGAATATTACGAAATCAATCAATTGGAATTAAATTTTAAAAATTTTATCATTTTGACCGATTAATTAAAAAATTAAATTTTCACAACCCTATTAATTCTTCTAATAAGGGCTGATCCTGCTCTGTAAAATAAAAATTTTTATTCAAATTTTACTTAGGTACTAAAAAATTTATTGTTAGGTATTGTAATATTTAAATAATCTTTTTTTATCTTTCTGACTTAATTCAAGTTTTTTTAAGTGGATGCCTTTGATATTTTATGTTCAAGCTCAGAATTCATTAAAAAAAGTAGAACATCTCTAGTGTACTTCAGTTCACACATCTTCAACACAATAGAATTTTTTTAAATTAATATTGTACCAGCCTCTGACTCTGATAAAATTAGAACTCATAAATGTGATGTATCTGCTCGTTACATATTTTTTCTTCATAAATAAATTTCATAATTTTCCCAATTCTCCATTAAAACCTTTAATATTTAAAAATCTGCTTTTTTCGAGTTCAGTTTTAACAAATATGTGCGCCGATTGGCCGACTTGACCATTGCCCAGTTGTTGTGTACCGCCACTGACCCTCCCAAACCAAACCCTCCTTGAACATGATTTTTCAAACCCGAGAAAACGTATTTTCTCACAAAATTAAAAAAAAGTCGTAATTTAAATTTTGCATTATAAAAATTAAATTATTACAATTCAAAATTCATAATTAATTAAATAATGAAAAAATTTCGAAATGGCAAATTCAATTTTTTTTTCATGAGAGTACGTAAACAACATAAACAACGGTCCAATTACTCTGACCTTTGTAATTTCTTAAAAAATCAATAACCTCCAGCAGAAATAAATTTAAAATTTTTAAAGAATCTACGACTATAATCCCACTTCTTTATTAGCCAATAAAATATTTGTATTCAAAATTACAGCTCACGTTTTATTTTAACGCAACAAAAAATAAAACCTACGCACGTTTTACGCTCATAATTCATCAACAAGGAATAATACCGCTTCAAATTTATAACAACTCCCGGGGGAAGAGTTTATTTGTAAATTGAAAGGTAAAATTTACTGATGAATCCCAACCGAAATCAAATTATTTTTTAGTTAAGGGATTCTGATCAATAATTTCACCAAGGGCGAAAAGTACAGTAAAATTCAAAAACTTACCAAAGGAAATATTCACTCACCTTATTTGCGACTACTTATTCTTTATTCGCTGTTCGGCATTCCCCAGCTGCATCAGTTGAAATTAAATTAAATGTATAATTTAAATTTAAAATTAATATAATTTAAAATATTTAAAAGATACAAATTTGTGACTACGACATAAACTGAAAAGGTAGAACATAGCAATATATGCAGTTAAACCGCCGCTTATTTGATTTTTCTATACATTTACGTTCTAGTAATTTTCTGCCCCATCAGGATCGAAAACCGCGATACGGCACTGGAATGATGCGCTATCATGAATGGAAGCAACAGGAAACGTCAACTGTGTTGTGGGTAGACTACGCATTATGAAACTTCTACAACTCTTTAATTAATTAAATTCGACGGTTAGTCAGCGGGTGTGTCATGTTTACAAATTTTGTTATTAATTTGTTAAGATGAATCCACTCGAAAACTCAAAAAACCTTCAAAAATTAACTTTCGCGTTTCTTTTGTTTTGTTTATTAGGTAAGTTTAATAATTGTTTGTTATTGTTTAGTTTTATTTGTAAGCTGTTTTAGCTAAAAATTGCGCCGCCGATTGTAGCATTCCTGTAATTTTACGAGGCGCATGGTTTTCGTGGGAAAATGGTCAAAATACTCTAACCGAACTAGATGCCACAACGATGACCAGGAAGGGTTTTTGTGTGGCGATGAAAGAAGACTACCATGTAAATTATACCATGGTTTTTAAGCAAAATAAATGTTACACTTGCGTTAAGTTTTTGGTCCGTACGGTTAACGTTTTAGAGAAAATCGAGAGTAAGTTGCGATGAAAGCATTCGAACGTTTTAAAAACTTTTTACTTTAGCTCCATGTCAGAACGTACCAAACGATCGTGTCTCTGTTGATTACGTCTGCAGCAACTTAAATCCAGATCAGCAATTGATAACGTTGTTTAGTGAAAATTTTGTGCCGGTAAACTGCAGATCTTCCCTTGAGGGGGTGTGGAATTTTGCGTATCAGAATCGTTTCAAATTTACCGGAGAGTGCAAACACCCGGATGCACAAATACGGTCTTGTCAGACGGCCGGTTCGCAATTTTTGATCACCAACCAGAAATTTAACATTACATACAAACAATGTCCAGGAATGGCAGGCACTTTTGATGGAGTTGTCGAGTACAGTTGCCTAGGAGACTGGTTTGTCGACAAAAACCATTATTTTGCGGTGGCCAACACAAGAGAGTCTCGTAAGGACGAAAAGTATCGTTGTTTTTTGAAAAATCGAGACGACGATCTTTACATTGGTGTCTCCATTACGGCAGAATGTAATACTTTGAGGACTGTCGAAAAAAGTCCTGAGAGGTTGCACATAAAACCAGGTAATTGAATACATCTACATGGATATAATTCGGAAATCCAATTTTTTTACTTGGGACTGTTTAGTTTAATATTAGAAAATAATTCCTTAAGAAGTAGAAAAATTTGAAAAATTATATGGTCATAAATTAGCCGGTTTCGCTCTCTCAAAATTTTAGCAAAAATTCACTTATTTAAAACTTTTTTTCGTTGTTATACTAAAAGGTTCCAGTAAAGAAATTTGCATTTCTGAGATATTTCCACACAAAACTATTTAATAACTGAGTTCAAGGTTTATTTTGAAATGTTTTTAGTCAAGGCTGAAATCGTTGAGCCTGGTTGTCGTTTACCTCAGAACTTTTCTGGCGATTGGATTAATACCGCCAACATTGATGCAGATATTTTTATAAACGAAACTCATGTCATTGAAACGTGGTATCCGGATGAGGGAAGATACAGAAAGACTATCTACGTATGTCGGGAACAAAGAGACAGTAGGGTTATGATGGCACGACTTACGGTGGACGGGTGGTAAGTTTCAATATATTATATTGTTTTTAAAAAAATCAAAAATGGAATATTAGCTAATGGTTCGGAACTAACGTTAAACAGTAGGTTCCCAAGCCAAAACCATAACCACAGCCGTAACAAGTTCTTCTGGCACTTCAGGCAAATTTGAATATATGCCTACCGCCCCCACCCCCCGCCCCACAAATTCTTCTCATTTGAAAATTTTAAACTATTATTTATTAGGTTTTAATTTTACAACAAATCTTAATTCTGCAAATTAAATTAATGAATTTAGCTAAGTAGTTCTCATATTCGTAGTTAAAAAGTCTTATATTGTAAGCTAAGAAAAAGTTTCTCTGCATTTTCACTAAGTAAATTACTTCGACGATCTGCGTAAATTTGTCCAGCGGCACTGAACATTCCAGTTCCAATATGCGTATAGGTCAGCATTGCATTGTAACCGTGGCTCCAACAGATAACGTTGAATGGTCTCTTCATACATTGAAGTTTGATCCTGGAATTCTATTGTATCTGTCTCCATCTGACCAGAGACGTGGTCGTAGGTATCTCATAAACTAATTTTTCTGTTGAATATCAGTTGAAGGCAAATTGTGTCTGTCTACTTCTTTACAATTGCAATACCCCTTTAAAAATCCCATTATTTCTGACATTGCGTCAAATTTAAATCTTATCCAGGGGCGTAGCAAGTGCCCGATATGACATAAACACTGGTGTTGTCGAAATAATTTTAGTAGTCGGCGAAGGAGAAAAAAAAAGTTTGTGATTATTATGTCAGTTAGGCTTTTTTTTCGTTTTGAATTTGATTGTTATTTTTATTGCTGGTTTAGTTTCGTTTGGATTTTTAAAATATGTATAATTAACAAAGACAAAATAAACATTATAGTTTCGAAATAGATACAGTCTATTTTAATTGAAGAAGAACTATATAGGTTTTTATGAAAATTCATAGGCCATAATTTTTATAAAAACCCCGATTTACATTGGCCGTAATCGGAAGAAACAGCTAGTATTGGCCGAGCCTTTCGGCCAATTTTTGACCGAACCCAAAACTGTCGCCGAAACCAGCATTTTTGGCCGAAACCAAACTTTCGGTCAGTCTCTAATAATTACTATTGCCTTATTTGGGTTTATTGCTGGAGAAAACCCATCCAAATAACACCTAGCTAGCTTCTTAATTAATCAGCAGTGTGGTGCAATGCTTAAATCATCATGCTAGGACGCGGTAAACTGTGGTTCGCTACGCGATCATGTCCACGCCACACTGCTGTGATTTAAATAAGCCCAATATTGATTTATAGGCTATGGAAAGTCCACGGTAGTGGTTTGATATGATCGCTGGTTGAGTAACGAGTGGGAGTTCCGTGTTCGAATGGCGAACCCACGAAATATCTCAGCTCGGCCTTCCTGCGAGTATGAACACTCTGTGAAGGGGTGCACAATAAACTAAAGCTTCAGTGCAGTGGGGTCAGTACCACAGCCCGTTACAATAATGAATAATAGCTTCTTAATTTCACCCTCCATATTATTTTGGTATGGCCTCGAACTTTTCTTCCAATTGTTGGCTCTATTACAACATTTTTCACGTCGATCAATCTTCCCTTATTATTCTGGTTAAGTGGGAGAAACACTAATGTGGGTACTGGTAAAAACTTAGTTTGAACCTCTTTAGAATAGAAAAGTATTTTATTTTTGAGAACTTTCATTTTTATTTTTCAGTCAAAAAGATTACATCTGTTTTGACTTCGTACCTCAGCATCACAATGTAATACGGTACCGCAAAGGCATAGCCGTAATCAAGGATGATTTTCACACCGTATGTTCCTGGGTGCAATTTCCTAACCAAATAAAATGGAAGTACGACTTATATTTACGGAAAAACCCCGTGCCAATTCGATGCCCAGTGGCTGGAAAGTTCAATTTCACCCAAAAAGGGGATATTGCTTTTGAGACTCGGTAAGATTACAGAATTTCGTTTAGCCGTTCATTATAAAAACAATTTGTTTTAGAATTTTAGGTGGTGTGACCTTGAGTCCTCGTCCTAATATTTACTGTAAACAGAATATTTCTGATTTTTCTGTTTGCGACACTGAACAAAAGGAGATCGCGATTGATGAGACTTACTGCTTATCGGTTGATAACCGTGGACGACCTGTGGATATTTACAGTGATCCTGATTACAGAATGAAATGTATTGCATATTGGAGAGAAAACATCAAATCCTACTTGATCACATACGACGAACTCGATCCATTTTCAAAATACAGGTGCTGGGTTTATCAAAGAGCAGATTTAAACAGAATCCTGATGTCTCAAGGTAAGAAATCAAAAATTAATGTATTATTTGTCATTACATTTTATTTCAGCAATTGGACCTTACTGTGACTTGAGACAAGACGTATATTCTTCGAACTACACCGAAGGTGCAGCTATCCATCTGGACTTGCAAGAATACGAAAGAGAACGTAAGTTTTTTGCAGTCTTAAAAGCAAAATTTTATTTTACTTTATTAGGTGACCAATGTCCCATGTATTTCGACGATGGTGCTAATCCATGGTTAAACTCGGAAAACACCATCACTGTTTTTACATTTGGATCTGATGGAAATCCGTCACAACTTGTTTCCAATTTTATAACTTCACTTTGTCTCTCTATTTTACTTAGTTTTAATTTATTGTTTTGTTAGTGAAAAATACTGTAAATATTTTTAAGTAGCGTCCATCCATTGAAACGTATGCCGTCCATTTTATAAATTTTTAAATAAATTTTATAGGGTAAATTTCACAAACTCCTTTTTAGTCAACCTTGCAGGATTTAAACGACAAAGCTACAAACATATAAACGCACCTTTATTAAATTTTTTAACAAAAACTGATTTACAAAATCATGTGCAACCACTTGTTAACCTCGCCTAAATCGTCCTTATTTTCCGTAATGCAACTTTCAACAAAACCCACTTTAATAGATGTCAAATTAGAGAATGCAAAATCTTGGCCCTCTTTCCCTAAATTAACCTTGTTTGATACCTTCTGGTCGACAACTTCCAACTGACTACCTTTGGTGTAAATGACCGCATTCCTACAAGTCAAAATTAGGCTCCGAAGTTGTAAAGATTCAAAACTTACAATTCTTTCTCCAGCATACTTTTCACGACGGTCGCGCTTTTCACTAGGGTCAAGTCCTGTTTATTACAAACGACCAACAAATTACTGATGTTGTGTGACACAACAGGATCCGTCAGAATTGTATACAAAAACTCTGCCACATCTCGAATGTCCTGCGTAATTTTATTCGAATCGATTACAAAAATCACGGCACGAGCAATGGATTTGTACTGATCCAAGTATTTCAACCTGAGACGTTCGTAACCAGGAATATCCACCAATGTAAGGTTGCCCTAAAATCGAAGTTCTTAATAAAAGAAAGCTTCCGTAAGACTCATACCTTTGCCGTCACAAAATTTCCACTATTTTCCTTCATCGAGGTTACAGTATTGGCATACTTGTCATATACCAATTTGGCAAACAAGACAGTTTTCCCACTTCCACATAATCCTGTCAAAAGAATACCACGTCTCGAACTTTTCCTTCTTTGATAAAGCAAGAATATAACTAAAAAAGGAGGTTTTTAGGAAAGCATATCGAATGACATAACCTCAACTTACCGCAAGTCGCTATAATAAGCAAAACTGTAATTAAAATTGTGGAATAATTCGTTTCCATGATTTGTTTTCAGTTATCATAGAATTAATAAAAAACTGAATTAAAGATATTTGGGTAAAACTTTTGACACGAACTACTGGAGATGTAAACGTCAGTGAAAGTTATATACAGGGTGCGGGATGGAAATAAAATCTTGTCACTTCTGGTTTGATTTTTTCCTAAACTAAAGTTTTTTACAACCTTTGCCTGGCTTTCCAAATCAATTTGTATAGTTTAGCAAAAATATAATATACCCGTAGGCATCTTACGGTGCATCTGAAAGATTTGAATGTGGATTCCGAGTGGTTTTTACAAATTATTAACTCTGTAACCACAGGATCATTTCTGTGGGCTATGTTCACATAATATTCAAAAATTGGGTAATAGTAACCACGATGAGGAGTCTGACTCTGATCGAGGTTGCAGGCGAGATCAACGATGATCGTTCGGCTTTCGGTATATCGAAAGAATTTAATGTGGGGTAGTCCGGGTGGTTTTTAAATTTAATTAAGCAAAAATATTTTTTTAAATTAGTTTAATAATTAGATCTTGATGCAGCGACAACTAAGTTATCAGATTTTTACTATCGTCTGGAATTTCCAAAATATCTAGATTATTAAATATTTTATATTTGTGATAGCTTTTCCTTAACTTAGTTTGGCCACCTTTGGAAAATTTTGAAAACAAATAAAATTCTACCAAGTTCTGCTCGAATATATAACTAATTTTGAAATCTGTAAAGATGAACACTCAACACCATCGTTAATTCAAAAAATATTCAGCCGTTACAAAATTTTCCATCGTTAGTCATTTTTTCGTCTTTTTTTTTCAAATTTTCACAAAATCTGCAGAAGACCAAATAACATTATAAAAACATAGATCTTTGTTGTTCTAATATCTTTGACCCGTTGGACATAATACTAACTGTGCGGTGGAAAATAATACAAATAAAACGTTTGGTACTTTAGGATTAGATTAGATAAGGCGAATGTATATGGATAAGATAATGCAGAAAAATTATAAAAAATTATATCTTAAACCTCAAATATAAGTAAAATGAACATCGAAAGAGCAATCGGAATTGACTTAGGGACAACAAACTCTTGTGTCGCAGTCGTGATAAACGGCGTTGCCGAAGTGATCCTGAATGAATACAAAGAACGAACCACACCTTCGGTTGTTTCGATTTTTGAAAATGGCACTCGATATGTTGGTAAACAAGCAAAAGATGCCCAGTACAAAAATTTACAAAACACAATCTACGGTAAATTTTCTTCCACAAACAAATTTTTCCTAACATTTGAATTTTAGAAAGCAAACGGTTAATTGGCAGAAAATACGACGAAGAATGCGTCCAAGACCGCATGTTCCATTGGCCGTTCAAAGTTGTAGAAGATAATGGAAATCCAAAAATTTCGATAAAAGTAAAACGGCCTCAGTTAACAGAAAAGTTTTATTATCCGGAAGAAATTAGTGGAATGGTTTTGGAAAAAATGAAAACCATCGCCGAAGATTTTGCTGGGTTTGAGATAACGAAGGCTGTGGTCACCGTACCAGCTTACTTCAACGACAACCAAAGACAGGCGACAATCGATGCCGCAAAAATCGCTGGTTTGGATGTTTTGAAAATTATCAATGAACCCACGGCTGCCACTTTTACCTATATTTTGAAAAATAATATCAAGCATGTCTGCAATACTTTAGTTTTTGACTTGGGTGGTGGGACTCTTGATGTATCGATAATTAAATCTAACGGAAAGGATTTTCAGGTTTTAGCGGTTCATGGAGATTCGGATCTTGGAGGGGCAGATTTTGACATTTTGCTATACAACGAAATCGTTAGTGTGATAAAAAGAAAGGCGAACCACTTAGGAACTTTTAAAGAAGACCAAGTAAGGCGGATAATGGCCAACTGCACAAAAGTAAAAGAGCAGCTTTCGCATACCCTGAAGGCAAGATTTGATCTTTCCGAGCTTTTACCTAATTTTGACTTCGAGCACGAATTTACAAGAACAGAATTCGAAAAGCTTGCCAGTCATCTAATTAGAAGAATTATGGCGATCGTAAAGTCGTCTGTAAAAGAAGCCCAAATGTCTCCAAGTGATATCGACAATATCGTCATAGTCGGTGGGTGTAGTAAAATTCCTGATATAAAGCAGAACTTGGAAGAATTCTTTAAAAAGGATTTAAGTTTTGCTGTTAATCCAGATGAAGCTGTCGCTTGCGGAGCTGCGTATCAAGCAGCAATTTTAAATGGTCAGACTGCTAACCTCCGAAACATAAGCGTGGTTGACGTTACTCCATTCTCGTTAGGTTTGGAAGCTGATAGCGTTAACATGGATGTGGTCATTAAGAAAAATTCTCCTCTTCCCACAAAATACACTAAAGTCTACACTACTATGCTGGATAACCAAACAGCTCTCCGTATTATAATCTATCAAGGTGAAGACAAATTAACTTCAAACAACACAAAATTGGGTTACTTCGATCTGATTGGGATTCCACCTCTGCCTGCAAGAATTCCAAAAATTTTGGTAACTTTTGACATAAACACAAATGGTGTCCTACAAGTCACAGCCACTGAAACCTCTTCAAAAGAAACTAACCAAGTGAAAATTGAAACACACACGGGGAGAATTACAGACGATGATTTAATTCGAATCAAAAAACAAAATCGAGAGAGCGTAAGAAAACAAAAGCTTTACGAAAGTTCTGCAAAGGAAAAAAATGACGTTTTGAAGTTTTGTTATGAATTGAAACGAAACGTTACAAACTCGAAAACCATTGCAAACTTTCGTAAAAACAATTTTATTCAGGATGCGGATAAAAGTATAAAACTCATAGAAAGCTTAGTTATCGACGATGCCATTGCAAAAAATTTAGAAAACGAAAGATCAAAACTTCAAGATAAATATTTTAAACTGATTACGGGATCTTGAAGGTTTCGGTGAAGTGAATAGAACAAAAACTTGGCAATTTTAAGTAAATAAATTTTTATATTGGTTTTGTTGTTGCAAATTGTAATTATAATTATTATTAATATATATAATAATTATCTAATGATTCTAATACTAAATAATTGTATTTAAAAGTGTTTCGCCTTGTGATGTTAGACCAACATATTAAGGTTGCAGTCTTTCGTAAACCCAATCATTCTCGGCAGGATGCACCAGACGGTTATTCACCTCTTCTCCTTCTTTTAACTTTCTGAACCTAATTCTATCGTGAAGTCTGGTTGTCTGGCCTTGCCAAAATTCGATAGAGCTTGGAATCACAGCGTAACCACCCCTAAATTCTTGAAATTAGTTTTTTACTTACCGAAGAATTTTCTTACCAAAATTCTGGCTTGGGAACTTCCCCTTCCTTAAATTTACTTTTCAATTCTTCCGCAACATTAACCAACGCCTGGCGACTTTCAATCGGTTTGCTTTGATCGCTACATAATGCACCAATTTGGCTCTCGTAAGGGCGAGCGTTAAAGTAATCATGAGCATAAGACATGGGCAACTTTTTAACTTTACCCTGAATTCTAACCTAAATTTAATTATTTAAACCATAATGTTATTCATAGCTATTTATAACATCAGATAAGTAAACCTTATGAAATTTTTGGAACACCCCCATTAGGTTTACCTATCTGATATTATATAATCCAAGTTTTTTGGGTAAAACATTTACCGATTTACTTAATGGAGCCCAAAAGAACGTCAAGGCAACGTTTGGATTTTCTTCCTAAAAATTTTTATAATGTAATAATTATTCTACAATTTCACCTACGTACTAACCAATTCGGTCCCTTTTCTGCTGGTGTAGTGAGTATAAAAATAAAAGCCATCTTTTCCGTACCATTTACACAAAACAAATCTGGCAGATGGTATTGAATCTCTAAAAAATTGAAGCACCCTGTATAGGAGGGATAATTGAACTAAACCACCCGCACACCTACTTTGACACTGTTGATAAACACATCGCGTTTGGTTCGATAACGTTCGGATGATTTCTTGCCTCCGTGAACCAATTATGGAACATTTCCAGCGGATCTTTCACGATTATATCGCTCTCCATAAGGACATTCTTTTCGCAATTGTAGTTCGTTCTCAAACCTAAAGAAAATTATTTGACATGCATTATGATATAAAATTTCTACGAACCACTTATATCCATTTTTGATGAGAAGCTATACTTCCGGGTGCAATAATGCTGTACCTTGAACAGTTGTCGGAGGTCACTGATAACAACTTTGATTAACATCAGGCTGTTTATTTGAACTACCACTTTCTAAACAATTTCTAGAAGGCGGCAAAAAACACATTCAAAAGTTTCTGATTGTGCCGCATTGTATTGTTTGTCCTAACCTTACTTTTTGAAATGTTTAAGTTTCAATTTTTGGAAGACGACGTTCCCGTGGAAACCAATGAAGAAGATCAAAATGTATGGTTTGAATCGAAAGAAATTGAGCCCGACTTTGACCTAACTGCAAGAATACAAGAAACTGGAAGTGTTAATAAATTCGATTACGACTCAGGTGTTGTAAATTTTTTAAGTCCGAATTTAAACGAAGCACTATGTAACAAACTGGAAGATTTTCCTTACTTAAAGGCTGACAAAGATCACTCCGATCTGGTGACCGGTGTCTACGAAGGTAAGCGATTGTGATAGTTGGCTGGTATCGGCTTTGTGTTACATTTACTTGTATCAAATCTAGGAGGTTTCAAAATTTGGGAGTGTACGTGGGACCTGACTAAATTTATTTGTTCCGAAAAATTTCATTTTGAATCAAAAACGGTGCTGGATTTAGGATGTGGGTCCGGTATTGTTGGTATCTTGGCGTACCAAAAAGGGGCACAATTGTGTTTTCAAGATTATGTAGGTTATTTTTAAGAAAATTGTTTCGAAATTATTTAATATTTTTCAGAATGAAGAGATCGTTAAGTTTGTTACTATACCCAACGTTGTTTTAAATACACAAAATAGTCAAGATGTACGGAGAAGATGCAAATTTTATTCTGGCGATTGGGAGTCGTTTTTAGAAAAATATTTTAAATGTGACGATAATAAATTTGATTACATTTTCACGAGTGAAACAATTTATAATATGTGCAACTACAAGAAATTGCACGACATTTTTAAGAAGTGCTTAAAAGAAAACGGGGCTGTGTAGGTATTTTTTAGCCTGTAAGTTTGATTTTGTAAAAATTGTTATTTTTAGGTATCTGGCCGCAAAATCACATTATTTTGGTGTTGGAGGTGGTATAAGGCAGTTTGAAGAATTTTTGAAGAAAGAAAACGTTTTTAATTTTTCGACATGTTGGAGTTCTTCCCACGGATTACAGAGGCAAATTTTGAAAATTAATTTTTAAGATTGTAAGTTAGGTTTTTTAAACAATTAGATATTTCGAAATAAATTGTTTTAAATTATGATCCAGTTTTCAAAGATCAACACTAATTGATTATTGAATTGAAACGTTATTATATTTTTATACGTTTACGAGATGCAAAGGTTCTCTTAACTTTTTGTGACGAAATTCATAGGATCGCTCAGATGAGCGAAAAACGTACTTTTACTCTGAATTATTTGGTATTTGGGTCATTCCATGTCAAATCGACTGTTTTCGATTTGGATGAATTTTGGTCAAAAGTTCTTTTATTATAAAACAAAGATTTCTCAAAGGAAAAAGTATAGAAAATTCTTTTCGAAAGTTATTCAAAATTTTTTAACTTTATTTTTCAAATATCTCGAAAATTCTTATAGATACAGAAACGGTCTTTTGTTTGTTTTAAAGAGGGGACACTTGGGGCTATTGAAAAATGAAAATTATTTTGAATCGTCAAAATCAAAAAAAGAAACAAAATCATACGGCGACACGAAATTTTGGGATAAAATTTTTTTCTGCAATACCTCTGAATAATCATAAGAGATCAGAGATAAAGTTTTCAGGATATCTTAAGATTATTCAGAGGTATAAAAAATTTGAACTCAAAATTTCGTGCCGCCGTATGATTTTGACGATTTTTAAAAATACAAAATTCTGAAAAATTTTCGTTTATCAATATTTTTCTTCGATAGCCCCAAGTGTCTCTTTTAAAACAAACAAAAGACCGTTTTTGTACCCCTAACATGGAATTCGTCAAGACTTTTAATTAAAAAAAATCTTTAATTATTGAAAGTAAACTCTGTATTGTATAAAAATATATTTTAATAGTTATATAGTTAAGGAAATAATACTGTATTGTAGTTGCAGTTTGCACTTCCGGAATCTAAGGGGGGGTCCCGCATAAATGGTGGGTTATAGCTCAAAATAGCTAACGAAAAGTACTTAAGGATGAAGTATAGATAGGCATATTTCTTCCAATCTGAAGAAAAAGAATCTTTTAAAACGTAGCAGATGCATTTATGTACGTATAAATAACTTCAACAATACAAAAACCGCTGATAATATCGCACATTGGCACATATAAAATAAAATATAGTACAAAATAATTTAAAAAAAGTGTTTACGCTATATTCATGTTAATTGACATCGAACTGATTAAAAGCGTGGGGGTATTAATTAACCCCCCCGTGTCCCCGTGTTTTTAATCAATTTGATGTTTTCAATGTATAAAAGTTTTTTTCTGTACATTTTTTAAAAACATTTTTTTATTTGGTTTTACCAAACTCCCTTGATATAAAACTTAAACTATTCGTACACATAGTAGTACGTATGAAATAGTACAGGTTGAACTTGCGGCATTATAACATATGTTTCAGTGACAAGATGCGGATGTGTTTGATGCAATGATAACCAACCAGTTGTATTCATGATGTATACAAAATGAATACCAATAAAAAGTATAGTTTTGTTTTTCAGCTGATCCGCATTATACAGATCAGCCAGTTTTAAAATGTCAATAGCGTTTCTCGGGGACAACTGTTCATATAATACTCGTGCACTTAAATTTTTCAATCCGTCTACTGCGTATTTATCTGCTACAGCTAACAAGTCAACTGTCATACTTCCTAAATTATTTGTTTTTCCAGTGTAAATATACTTCAACATCTCTTCAATCACTGTATGATCGAAGTCTGTTATGATGACTTTATTGAGCTCGTTTCCGTTCATTATTTCTATATTAAACATCGTCTTAAAAACTGAACTTCGTGCCGCTAATATTGCTTTGTGTACGCGGAATTCCTTATCGCCAACAGAAATGGTAACATCCCAATATGATTGATTTTTAAAAAGAAACTTAAAATCAGTCGACAATTTATATTTTGGTACTATATAATCATCTGATTGTCTGACATGGTTTTGTAAAATACTTATTTCACAAAATATGATTATTTTGTCGTCGTGCATTTTCATTAAATTAGCGTTTCGCACAAACCGTGAGAAGCCACATGATATTATCTCCCCTGATAATACCACTACCTTTTTTTCAATTTCTTCATGTTTCGAATTCAAAACACTCAGTGCGAATGTGGCATTACCATTATACCAGAATAAATGATCCGGATGTTTGTACAAAAATAAGCTCAAATAATCTTTCTCTCTGGATCTAAGTCCCTTCGGGAATGCTTCTAAATACCATGATGGTTGTTCTTCCGGTACAGAAACTGGAAAAACAGGCGATACTAATTTTTCGCCCGATCTATCTTGTCGAATACTAAAATTTTCGATAATCCACTTGTACTGATATTTAACATATTTAATCTGAGTTGTAACACTTGAACTAGCAATCATTTTAGTTTTAAATGTCGTCAGTGCGAATCTTCTTTAAGTTTATTTTACACAATTCACTATTTAGAAATGCAATTTATAATAATTTATTTTCAATAAATAACGCACTATTAACGTACATAAAATTTTATTCCTCAATTTTAATTTTAATTTTAAACATTTAATAATTTTATCGAACTAATATCTGCCTAACATATTATTATTATCTTCTATGTTATTTTGATATATAATTCAGTTTATAATGTATTCGCAGTCATCAGCGGTGGAAAATTTAAAAGTTTGCCCCCTTCTTCTAAAAATAATTTAATCACCCCCAATAAAATTATATATATTTTTTTTATTATCAAAAACGAATTAAGTAATATAAACTTTTTTAAATGGTCAATTACCAGTGTAAAACTAACCCCCTCATTTTTTTTAAATTAAGCAATTAATTTTTAATTAGTCAATCTGCAAACTGTTACTCCTCGCTTGCGAAGGGTTTTCTTTTGAATACGATACACGAGAGTACCCCCCCTCTACTTTATTAAATAGCAACCTTTCACCATTGCTTTTACACACAAATTTTACCCCCCCCCCCAAATTTGGTGGATTGAAAAATTTGAATTTGGGAAAAATAATTTTTTTAGTATTCAAATATTGAGTACTAGTAGCCATGATGAGGAGTTTGACTTCGCATTCAGAGCGTGAGATCGATCGAAGATGTTTAACTATTGAGCAGCTGAGATCAACGATGTCGTTCGTTCTTCGTCTGAGTGGTTTTTATATTTTTTTAATTATATGATGATATGAATGATGAACTTGTTGGTTTGATAGGGTTTCAGGGCGATCCCTAAAGCTCATTCGGACTGATATGGGCGACTGGCCGTGGAATTTGCGAGGTGATTTTCCTGTTAGGTTAGTGCGTAGCTACAATTGGCTGAGACCTTTGGTCCTGAAAGGGAAGGGGGATTAGTATATTAATTGAAGATTAATTGATACTTTGAAATTTTCTATAACAAAAGAATCCTGCTTCGGAGGCCGTTGATGTAGAGAGATGCGCATGTATCCGTAGGTTCTTGTGCGAGTCCGTAGTGAAGGGTAACCAAGTATTCGATGAACTGTGTGCTTTTGTTGCGGGGAGCGATGAGAATGTCCTTGTGCCAGCGGTGTCCAAAGTTGAGGCCGGGTTCGTATTGCCCAAGTTTGGCGATGAGCGGGTTTTCTGTGAATTTGATGGATTTTTACAGCTTTTCCGCTTGCTTCTTGATGTATTCGTGGATGATAAAGACGTCGATTCGTGACGTAGAATTGGCAACCAAAAGCATGGCATCTATTTTGAATGACTTGAATCTTATTTATGTGGGTGGTGGCTTTGAGAATCCGAATCTTGTGACCAGACGACATGGTACTCTTGGAGTTGAGTATCGGGTAAAAATTTTTTAAATTTTTTGTAAAAGTTTTTATTTTTAGGTATCTGGCCGCAAAATCACATTATTTTGGTGTTGGAGGTGGTATAAGGCAGTTTGAAGAATTTTTGAAGAAAGAAAATGTTTTTAAGTTTTCGACATGTTGGAGTTCTTCCCACGGATTACAGAGGCAAATTTTGAAAATTAATTTTTAAGATTTTAAGTTAGGTTTTTAAAACAATTAGATATTTCGAAATAAATTGTTTTAAATTATGATTCAGTTTTCAAAGATCAACATTAATTGAAACATTGTATATTTTTATAAGTTTACGAGATGGTAAATTATTTCTATTTTTTTAATTATTTTATATTTCAATGGTATTTGGGTTATTTCATGTCAAATCGACAAATAGTTGAAATCAACCCTTTTCGATTTGGATGAATTTTGGTCTAAAGTTTTCTTTTATTATAAAACAGATTTGCCAAAGGAAAAAATTTAAAAAATTTTTTTCGAAAGTTATTCAACATTTTACATTTTTAAAAATTTTTCAATTTTATTTTTCAAATATCTTGAAAACTATTATAGATACAGAAACGATCTTTTGCTTGTTTTAAAGGGGACACTTGGGGCTATTGAAAAAAAATTTCAGAATTTTGAATTTTTAAAAATCGTCAAAATCATACGGCAACACTAAATTTTGGGATAACATTTTTTACTGCAATAGCTCTGAGTGATCTTATGAGATCCTGAAAATTTCAGAGAGGTGTTTTTTTTAATTGTGAATTTTTGAATTTCGTCAAAAAAAAATTTTTTTCGCTCTTAAGTCCTGTGTAGCTAAAAAGACATGTCATTTTGAGTAAGGAAAAGTTGATTTTATTGCATAAAAGCATTAAAAAAAACAAATAATTAAAATTAATCTCTTTTTTTTTCACTTACTTTTAGTTTATTTTAGTTTATTGTTTATTGATATTAATTTTCAATTTAAAATTAAACTTTCATAAAATTCTAAATATTAATAAGAATGACAGTCTCTTTACCTGGTTTTTATTGTTGGTTCTTCTACGAACTCATATATATCAGCATTCTTCAATCGAAAATTTTGTCCTTCAAGTGTAGATATAGTTTTTATTTTCATTCACTCGGTCAAGGACCAACTAGAAGCCACGTTTTCACAAGGACCGAGCTCATCTAACGTATCGGATTCCGCAACCACAGACCAAGAAAAATGTCCCACGAACAAGTCACTCGCTCGCATTCACGAACTACGAAAGAAGATCCTCTTGTACCCAACCCCAGGATCAAAAATCCAGCCCGTTCAAGCTCAGCGCTTAACATGAGGAACTCAACTTCACAAAACCCCAACGCCCGCCGCCCACACCCGATGAAGGAGATATACAGATTTCACTGTGGAACTCCATTTTTCCAAGAACTTTATCGTTCATCGTCATTCTCATTAAATCATTGGACATAGGAACGGCGGCATGACAACTATGTATTTCTTGTACCAGTACAGCATTTTTAAATCTTTTGTTTAATTTCTTCTCAAACATGATTTTTTGCTCATTTGCACAGTTCCTCGGGTGTCTGAATTTGTTGATGAATTGGTAGTCGAATATTGGCTCGACTAACTAATCGCTTAACTGTTCCACCCAAACCATCACTTGGACTCTTTTTTTGTGAGCAAAGTTTTCTTCGTGATGTAACAAGTTTACCGAATTATAGCGATTTTTGTATTGAGCTACTGCACCATCCGAGAAATAAATGATTTTGGAAATATTAGAAATTTTCTTTTTTTTTAAATGACGTTAATATTTCTTGAAAACTATAAACTGTAGTTCTGTAGTGCAAAAAAATTTTTTTTGCAAAAATTCAAAATTCTGAAAAATGTTCACTTTTCAATTTTATTTTTCAAAATATTTTTTTTAATAGCTCCAAGTGTCCCCTTTAAAACAAACAAAAGACTGTTTCTGTATCTATAATAGTTTTCGAGATATTGGAAAAATTTTTAAAATTGTAGAATTTTGAATAACTTTCGAAAAAAATTTCTAAATTTTTTTCTTTTGGAATATCATTGTTTTATGATTAAAGAAAACTTTTGACCGAAATTCATCTAAATCGAAAAGGGTAGATTCCAACTCTTGGTTGATTTGGCATGGAATTCGTCAAGACTTTTAATTAAAAAACCGCATCGATGGTGGTTTATAGCTCAAAATAGCTAACGAAAAGTACTTAAGGATGAAGTATACCCCCCCCCCTTATAGATAGGTATATTTCTTTCGATTTGAAAAAAAAGAATCTTTTAAAACGTAGCAGATGCATTTAAGTACGTATAAATAATTTCAACAATACAGAAACTGCTGATAATATCGCACATTGGCACATATAAAATAAAAATAAATAATTATTATAAAATAAAATATAGTACAAAGTAATTTTAAAAAAGTGTTTACGTTACAACTACATTATATTTATGTTAATTGATATCGAACTGATTAAAAGCATGCGGTTATTAATTAAATCAAAATCGGTACATTTTGAACTAAAAAATTTTGAAATGAACATCGGTTCATTTCATTCAAAATTTGTGTCCTCGTGCTTTTAATCAATTTTCTGTACGTTTTTTAAAAACATATATTTTTTTATTTGGTTTTTCCAAACTCAGTTGATATAAAATTTAAACAGCTTTTACATATATATCTTTAACTTGCGACGTTGACATATTTGCCAATGTATCATATGCTTCCTTAACAAGATGTGGATGTGTTTGACTCATTGATTCCCAATCAGGTGTATTGGCGATGTGTTTAGCATGAACACTAATAAAAATTTTAGTTTTGCTTTTCAGCTGATTCACATTATACAGATCAGCCAGTTTAAAAATGTCGATAGCGTTTCTCACGGACAAATGTTTATATAATACTTGTCCGCTTAAATTTTTCAATTCGTCTATTGCGTATTTATCTGCTACAGCTAACAATTCTGCTGCCATACTTTCCAAATTACTTGTTTTTCCAGTGTAAATATATTTCAACATCTCTTCAATCACTGTATGATCGAAGTCTGTTATGACGACTCTATTGAGCTTGTTTTCTATCATTTCTGTATTAAGCATCGTCTGAAAAACTAAACTTCGTGCCGCTAATATTGCTTTGTGTACGTGAAATTCCTTATCGCCAACAGAAATGGTAAAATCCCAATATGTTTGATTTGTAAAAAGAGACTCTAAATCAGTCGACAATGTACATTCTGGTACTATATAATCAACTGATTGGGTGACATAGTCTTTAAAACAACTTATTTCACAAAATATGATTATTTTGTCGTCGTCCATGTTCTTTAAGTTAGCGTTCGGGATAAACTGTTTGAAGCCCCATATTTTCGTGGCCATTGGTAAATCCGCTACCTTTCTTTCAATTTCTTCATATTTCGAATTCTTAACACTCAGTACGAATTTGGCCCAACCTTGCCATATTTTACCCGTATTTTCGTGCACAAATAAGCTCAAATAATCTCTATCTTTGTATCTACGTCCCTTCAGGAATGCTTGTAAATGCCATGTCGGTCGATCATTGGGTACAGAAACTGGAAAATCAGGCGATACTAACTGTTCGCCCGTTCTATCCTCTCGAATACTAAGACTGTCGATAATCCACTGGTGCTGATATTTAACATTTGCAAGCTGAGTCGTAACACTTGAACTAGCAATCATTTTAGTTTTAACTCTCGTCACTGCGGATCTTCTATTCATAGTACATACCTATTACACAATTCACTATTTCTTCTTTTTCTATTTAGAAATGCAATTTATAATAATTTATTTTCAATCAATAACGCACTATTAACGTACATAAAATTTTATTCTACAATTTTTTTTTAAACATTTAATAAACCTATGCGAACTAATATCTGCCTTAACATATTATTATTATCTTCTATGTTATTTTGATATGGATTTCTGTTTTAATAGTAATATTTAGTTTATAATGTATTCGCAGTCACCAGCGCCGGAAAATTTGCTCCCCCCCCCCCTTCTAAAAATAATTTAATCATCCCCAATAAAATTATATTATTTTTTTTAATATCAAAAACGAATTAAGTAATTTTTTATTTTTTTGGATAAGTGCATTCTATTTCAGAAAATGGCGTTAGATGAGACTGTAGTGGATGTCCAGAAAATTTAGGATACCAGATTGCCGCGTAGTAGGTTGAGGTATCCGAGCTGCTCAACTATCAACGATGATCGTTCGGCTTTCTACAAATCAAAAAATTTAAATGTGGGATGGTCTGAGTGGTTTTTAAATTCAATTAAGGAAAAATTTTTGTTTAAGATTTGGTTCTTTAGGATTAGATTAGATAAGGCGAATATAATTATAATGGATAAGATAATACAAAAAATATTTGTTGTAATTATATCTTATACCTCAAATGTAAGAAAAATGAACATCGAAAGTGCAATCGGAATTGACTTAGGGATGACAAACTCTTGTGTCGCAGTCGTGATAAACGGCGTTGCCGAAGTGATCCCGAATGAATATGATCAAAGAACCACGCCTTCAGTTGTTTCGTTTTTGGAAAACGGAACTCGATATGTTGGTAAACAAGCAAAAGATGTTCAGTTCAAAAATTCAGAAAACACAATTTACGGTAAATTCTCTTCTGCAAACTAAGTTTTCCTGACATATTTGAATTTTAGAAAGCAAAAGGTTAATTGGAAGAAAATATGACGAGGACTGCGTCCAAGATCGCCTTATCCTTTGGCCGTTCAAAGTTGTAGAAGATAATGGAAATCTAAAAATTTCGATAAAAGGAAAAATGCCTCGATTAACCGAAAAGTTTTATTATCCGGAAGAAATTAGTGGAATGGTCTTGGAAAAAATGAAAATTATCGCCGAAGATTTTGCTGGATTTGAGATAACCAAGGCTGTGATCACCGTTCCAGCTTACTTTAACGACAATCAAAGACAGGCGACAATCGATGCCGCAAAAATCGCTGGTTTGGATGTTTTGAAAATTATTAATGAACCCACGGCCGCCACTTTTGCCTATATTTTGAAAAATAATATCAAGCATGTCTGCAATACCTTAGTTTTTGACTTAGGTGGTGGGACTCTTGATGTATCGATAATTAAATCTAACGGGAAGGATTTTCAGGTTTTAGCGGTACATGGAGATCCGGATCTTGGAGGTGCAGATTTTGACATTTTGCTATACAACGAAATCGTTAATGTAATAAGAAGACAGGCGTACTATTTTAAAACTTTTAATGCACAGCAAGTAAATCGGATAATGGCCAACTGCATAAGAGTAAAAGAGCAGCTTTCGTATACCCTAATGTCAATATTTGATCTTCCCGTACTGTTACCTAATTTTGACTTTGAACACGAATTTACAAGAACGGAATTTGAAAAGCTTGCAAGTCAACTAATTAGAAGAATTATGGCGATAGTAAAGTCATCTGTAAAAGAAGCCCAAATGTCTCCAAGTGATATCGACAATATCATCATCATCGGTGGATGTAGCAAAATTCCCGCTATAAAACAGAGCTTGGAAGAATTCTTTAAAAAGGATCTAAGTTTTGCTATTAACGAGGATAAAGTTGTCGCTTGCGGGGCTGCGTATCAAGCAGCCATTTTAAATGGTCAGACGAAGAAACAGAACTTTAAACCAAATATTTTAAACTGATTACTGGATTTTAAAGATTTCTGCGAAGTGAATGGAACGAAAACGTGGCAGGAAAAGTTAAATAAATTTTTATATTGGTTTTGTTGTTGCAAAATTGTAGTCTAATTATTTTAATTCTAAATAATTGTATTTAAAGGTGTGCAGGATGCACCAAACTATTATTCACCTCTTCTTTTTTTAACTTTCTGAACCTAACTATCGTTAATTCTGATCGATTGGCTTTGCCAATATTTGATGAAGTTTGGAATCGCAGCGTGATTCGGTTAAAAAGATCTTTTAACATATATTTTAAAAAGGCGACATTGATTCTCTGTCTTTGGGGTTTGACGATTGGGAACTGTCAGTTAATTTCCCTTACAATTTAAATTTTTTCCTATGCACTATTGGAAAGAGGACTATTTCTGAAGCATATAATTGCAAGAAAAATTTTTTAGAATTTTTCGATAAAACGGCATTTTAAAATTTCGGTAATCGCGTGATTTGCCGTTGATACTCTCGTCAAAATCAACGTTATCTAGTAGCGCAGCGGGAGAGCTTAACTATTTAAAAGTATCCCCCGAGAATGACAGAACTCGAAAATAACAGATCTATGAAGTGAAGACACAGAACTCGTCCGGGTGTCGATCGCATCTAAACTAAACTAAACTAGAAAATAACTTGCAGGGCGAGTGGCTGCCTTGAAGCTCCTTATTCTGACGGTATCAGGGCCGCATTTAGACTAGATTTTCGGGGGGTTAAAAATATTAAAAAATAAATTGCTAATTTATTAAAATACAAAGGAAACTAAAATTCAAAACAAAAAATAAAAGTATAAAATACAACATATTTAAAAAATAAAAAACAAATATAAAAGAAAAAATAGAAGGAACTCGATAAATAAATAAATACCTAAATAAAAAAATTTAAGTTCCAACTTAAATCGTCAGTCATGCTAAAATCGGCAAAATAACCCTAACCCCCTTTTTTGTGTGCGCTGGGAGTGGGGAAATCTTCAAAAGACACCACCCTAATATTACGGGTGGTAGTGTCGGATTTCTACCGACTAAAACCCCCCTCCATGAAGTTGCCGGGAACCGCTTGCGCATAACTTCCGTGCAATCTTCTGCTTCTCTCATTCTTGTGCCCTTTCGGGTTTTGCTCTTGTTTGTCCGCCTCTTGTGCTTTTGTTGACAAGATCTTCATCATCAAACGCTCCAAGACCGACCAGCTTCCTTCACTATCCAGCATCAGCTCGACGAGGTTTGTTGGGCTGAAGTCAGTGCCCAGTTGTTCTCTTGTCTCATCTCTGCCCATTTGATACAAGAGAAGATGGTGTGCTCAGCGTCGTCGTAGTCCCCGCAGTTGGGGGAATCTGCTCTCTTAAACCGATGCAGGTAGCTCCGGAAGCAGTCATGACCACTGAGAGCCTGCGTGATCTCGAAGTTTATTTCTCCGTGCTTCCTTGAAATCCACGGGTCAATGAATGACAGGTATGAGACGGCATGTTCATCTGCCTTTGGCCGAGTTCTCCCAATTGGTCTACCATGCATCGTAGATGTTTGCCACACGACTGTCTTGGTCTTCCTGATTGTCGCTACGATATTTGATATCCCTTATCTCCGCCTTTAGGTGTATGGGGAGAAGAGATGCCAGTACCAGAGCTGCGTCCGTGGAGACGGCCCTGTATGCGCTACAAATTCGCAGTGCGCTTCTCCTCTGCACGGTTTCAAGTTGCATCTTGCATGTTTTCCTTTTTAGTGCAGACACCCATACTGGGGCTGCGTATAACATGATGGACTCCGCCGCCGCACCTAGGAGTCTTCTCTTGGCTTCCCTGGGGCCTCTCTCGTTTGGCATGATTCTTTGGAGGGCTTCCGATAGTGATGCTGCCCTCTTTGTGACTCTCGATAGGTGGGGCTTGAACGATAGGTAACTATCGATGTCAATCCCCAGGACCCTAGTCTGGTCGCTCGTCGACACCATATGTCCGCCCACTAGGAAATGAACCGGTCTCATCATTCGGTCTCATAATTAGGTCTCATCTAGCAGAGTTGAACGCGTTACGGACATCCAGCGTGACCAGGACCGCAAAGCGTCTGCTTTTCCAAGTTCCCCCTTTTGCAGCGGCAATCTGTCGAACAATGCCGCCCACCGCGTCGACGGTGGATCTTCCCGTCCGGAACCCATACTGCCCATCAGCCAGGCCTCCGTTTTGGTCGATTTCTGCCTGGAGTCTGTTAAATATGAGGCGCTCGAACAACTTGCCGACGTGATCTAGGAGGCAAACGGGCCTGTATGAGCTCGGTAGGTTCAGGGGCTTGTGGCCCTTACGCAGCAGCACCAGCTTCGCTATCTTCCATCCGGCTGGGTAAGAACTCTCTGTTAAGTACTTGTTGTATACGTTCAGGAGGGTTTCGGGGCGCTTCTCCGCTATAACTCGTATGACGGCAGCCGGCACGCCGTCCGGTCCCGGGGCTTTGTTTGCGAGTAGCCTTTTTGTCGCTGTTTTAAGTTCCGCCTCATTTAGGGGCGTGACATCGCTATTTGTTGGTCTGTAGGTGTGGTGCAGTCCAGGGTGCTCGGGAAAGAGAACTTGAATGATGGCCCTGAGACGCGTCTCGGTTAGGCCTGAGATATCTGGTTTCCCCAACCTTTTGGTGGCGATATGGTAGGCTCTCCCCCAAGTGTCCTCGTTCACCTCCTCGACCAAGCGGTTCCAGTGATGTTTCTGGCTGTCGTTTATAGCGTACTTTAGGTTGTTCCTGCATTTTTCAGCTCCTGTAGGGATTCAAGCTGCTGTTTATGGAGTGTAGTCTTTTTCAGCCTGGTGTATTTTCTCCTGGCCCTGACACAGGTTTTTCTTGCCTGGGATATCTCCTCCGTCAACCAGTATGCTCCTCTTCTCGGGGCAGTGCTCCTCCTGGGCATCACCGCGTCGCAGAGATCTCGGAGGCACTGCTCAAGACCGTGGTTTCTTATGTCGTCTATAATTTTGTTGTTTTGCAAGAGGCTATTTAATTTGGTAGCGTTTAGCTTCTGCCATACCCATCCCGACGCGGGGGGTCGGTTGTTCTCCGCAGCCAAGCCGATTTCGAAAGTTATGTAACGGTGATCACTGGCTGTTTCCTCTTCCATCACCGTCCAATTTAGAATTTTATCGACTAGACGCTGCGAAGCCGCAGTAACGTCCAGGATGGAGCTTGGGCAGCCCTCGCGTGGTTTAGGTTAACTTGGAGGAACTTTGTCGTATGCTTATTTGTGGCTTCGGTGGCTTTGTTTTGCCAGTGCCCGAAGTGCCTTTGTTACGGGGCAGTTGTAGCTTGTGGTACGGTGCCCTTCTTGTTTACAAGTAAGGCAAAAGGGCCCGTCTTCTGTACATTTGTTTGCGAAGTGTCCTGATTTTCCGCATTTCAGGCACTTTTCGGTTCTGTCTTCTGCCTTGCAGTTTATCGAGTTGTGACCCGGCTGCCAGCAACGGTGACATCTCTTCGCTTGTGGCTCTTCTTGTATGCGACATGCATTAATCATGCCTATTCTTATTTTTTCCATCTTGTCGAGTTTGTTTATTACTTCGCCTCTAGCCTCTATTCTCGCGATTTGTGTACCCTGGTAGTACTCACGGAGGTCTCTGAGTACTAGATCTTCTTCAGGAGCGATTTTTCGGAGGTCCTTTTTGATTTCCTCTTTGGTCGCCAACTCTTCAATATCCTTAATAGTGTAATATTTTTTCCTGCCTACCAGGACTTGCATGCTTGTTTCGTCTATTTTTTCTTGTAATACGTCTACTAGTTTGCCATATTGGTGGTTCTCTTGCAGTTCGACGAGGATATCTCCATTTCTGGTTCTTTTCATCGCGCTTATTAGTGCGGCTTCTTTTGTTTCTTTCACAGTTTGTCTGACTTTCCCCATGATATCTCCAGCATTGGCGGGGTTAGTCTTAATTATGATAGCATCCCTCCTGCTGGGCTTTTCTGGGGCTCTTTGCTGTGGCTTCCTTCTTTGGTAGGTCACAGTTTGAAAGGCTCCCTGAGACCTGCTGTCTGTGTTGTATATAAGTTTGTCCATGATATCTTTCTGCGCGTTTTCGTGCAGTTCCAGATTTGACATATGTCGTGTTCTGGTTTCGGAGTTGTGGTCGCCGGTCTGCGTTAGGTTAGTGGTAAATTTTTTTCCTGATGTCTTTGGTTCTTCTTTTCCTTTGTTAGCGGTTTTTTTCGATGCCACTTGCGCCATTGTTGGTTTTGTCACGGGGGGTCTTTTGTCCTTCCCGGTTGTTGGCTTTCCTATTGTTTGAACCATGACGTCCATTTTGACTTCTTCAGGATCCGCTGTGGTGGCTTTTAGCCTAGTCTTGGCTTGGAACGGCGGTCGACGAGCCCGGTATTACTTTTTTTAGTGTGTATTCTTCTACGCAGGTCATTCTTTGTACTGTCTTTGTGGATCGCCAGCTAGACCGTGATAATTGCTAAGATTTCTGGATGAATTTCTTTGGTCTCCTCCCGTGGTTGTCGGGGGGGTGAACCAATTTGTTCTGTCGTTATTGTTGGTCCCGGTCGGTCTTCTGTTTTCCAATCGTGGTTTGGGAAATTTCTGACCATCCCTAAACTGGCGGGTTGAGACTCTCCGCATGTTGCTGGGGTTTCCTTGGTCTTTGTGCAAGCACATCTGACATCTGTGACACTGGCCTACCCTGAATTCCCTGTTGGGAGATTCGATAACGATGTCAATGTCCAGGATTCTCTCTACTTTCTCCTTTTCTTGTTTGGTTCGCTTTTTGGGAGGGTGACCAGTAGCAGTGGGAGGGGCTTCCTGTCGCGGCCCCTGTACATCCGGGAGACATTTTCGACTTGGAAGCTTTGGGCTTCGAGGTCCTCCTTGATGGTGTTTGTGCTGATCGTGTAGTGGATACCCCTTAATAACCTCTTTTAGGGGCTTGTCTTGTTCTAGCCGATGCCTGAAAAAACGGCACTGTCGGGTGGTAGAGTGGCTTCCAATAATTTAGTGATCCCTTAGTAGTCGGTATGTTTCCGGTGGGAATATTGGCAGTCCCTCTGGAACGCATTGAACACTTTTGTAGTTCAAGCCTTTTGCCCTGATTTCTTTTAATATCGTGAAAGGATCCTGATACATCGTCTTGGCTGGGGGTTTCTTATTGATGTTGAGCTCCCTGGTGTCGAACTGACTGAGGCTGGCGTTGACTTCGCCTCTGTTTCCATCGTAATCTGGTTGGTGGAAGGATTTTGGTCGGGGATTTGCGCCAGAGATTTAAACTGGTTTGCCTGGTGCAAATTCTCGGTGGATTAGTTTACGGAGCTTCGTCTTGCCCTCTTGCATTTTCTGCGTCTTCGGCTGCGTCTATATTTTTGTCGCTTGCGCCTGAGCTGGCTCCCTCTGGTGATGAAGGGATCGAACCACTCGAGAGGCTAGCGATTTCCTCGTCCAGGTCGCTTGCTTCTGACATCATCGCTTTCATGGTTGCCGCAAGCTGGGCGCGTTGAGTCAGCAATGCTATTAGATGTTGACTGGTTCTGGTTGATTGGGATTAGGTAACCTTTGTCCCTGGTCTCAGTTCTGTGCTGCTTGCTCTTCGCTTAGCTGTCCTATCAACACTTTGTAACTTCGGCCTGGGCTTTCATTTCTTCAATTTCGGTCATTGCTTTGTCCATATTCTCTCGGTTGTAGCTTTCGTCTGCCGCCTGTTGTTTTAACGTTCTTTTGACCTTTGGCTTATCATAGTTGGTAACGATGAAATTATTAATCTGGTAACGGTAAACACACGTTTGACTTGCTTCGACCGCATGTGGCAGTAAACAGTAAGAGTAGTTCAAAGCAAACGTACCGTCAACAGAATACAGAGCGGAGTGCTTAACGATTTAAAATTTTTTTGTTGCAATATGCTTAGAAAATTGTTCTCTTTCTAATAGTGCATAGGAAAAAATTCAAATCGTGGAGGAAATTAACTGAGAGTAACCTGACGATTCATCAAATTTGATTTTATCGTTGATGTAATCTTCAGAATGAATCATGGGAAAAAATTTCTATTATTATCTGTAGTATTAATGCAATTTATATTATCGACGTAAAATAATGTTATCACATACAGGTACTTGAAGGCAAATCTTAATTAAACAATTTAGTGTAGTTATAATTTTCTTGTACTCTAGGTTGTTTTGTAAAGTTCGCATACTAATTTTTTATGAAAATTTAAGTCGCGTCGTTTAAAATCTATCATAGCTGGGTTAGAACATATCTCTGCTTTTGTTGGTCCAGTATATTTATTGCAAATTGCGTTTGTTTTGTGCAATGTTAAAATTCAATTAAGTACTTAATTGAAGTATGCGGGGAATCACAAAGTTTTATACAATCGATGCCAAGATTTTTATTTACTAAAATGATTAAAACGCTAGCATTCCAGAACGTAAACTACGTGAGTATTAAATAGAAAATAACTTAAAAAAGTTTTTAGAATTTTTTAAGTATTTATGTGGTATTTAGTAGTATGTGATGTTAAAATAATAAAACCTAACAAAATGTTAAAATAATAAATTTTAACTGTTAAGTAAATAATTACATACTACAAAGAAACATAATATTTAAAGAAACCAAAATAACAAAAATTCACATTGAACAGGGTTGAACTTAGAAAAATTTGAATAAACAAAAATGAAATCTGAAAAAATTATACTATAGAAAATGATAAAAATTACTAAAAATTAAAAAATCCTGTAACATAATATAAAAGCTTTTATTTCACGTTTATTTGCGATCATCAGTTATGTATAACAGTAAAAATAAAAATAAAAAGAACTAAGAGCAAATATACCAAACAAAATTGAAAAAAATTTTTAAAATTAATAAATTAAATAATGTGCTTACCAGATAGCCAGATCAGATTTCATTTTTGTTTATTCAAATTTTTCTAAGTTCAACCCTGTTCAATGTGAATTTTTGTTATTTTGGTTTCTTTAAATATTATGTTTCTTTGTAGTATGTAATTATTTACTTAACAGTTAAAATTTATTATTTTAACATTTTGTTAGGTTTATTATTTTTACGTGAGTATTAAGTTGGGTTTTCTTCTTTCTTTATCGTTAAAAAGTAAATTACTACTCAAAAAAGATCAAGGTCATTTTTATCTACTACCGTTACGAAATGACTTAATTTCTACACTGAATTGAGTTACGTAATGAACAACTTTCACACACTAGTGCGGAAAGTGATAAATCCGCTTCCTTTTTGTTTTTATTCAAGAATCTGACCTTTATTGACATTAATTGTCAAACTGTTGACAGATTGTCACAGTAATAAACAAATGAATTCTTTGATATGATTACAATAAGTACTATTATTCTGGTTTCAGGAAAAAGCAATCAACAAGGCCATAAATAATCAATCCATGGAAGTAAAAGAAAAACACATGCGTTCAGTAATTATGGGTACATTTTCAGAAAAGGGAGCTCGGATATTTTGGCGCGTTGCTCTTGGATTTTCGTACACGAATAGCAAGCCGGTAGCATGGAAATTATGTTATGTGCTCCATAAGATGTTAAGGGAAGGACATTCGCTTTGTTGTTATCACAGTCAAGGTCATAAAACAGATTTAAAGAGGATTGGAAAAGCCTGGGTAAGTAAAAAGTTTTGAATCTTGGTCATCATGAATTTCACTTTTTCTTTTCTTAGCAACACTCTAATGAGAATTTTGCTAAAATTATTCGAATGTACACAAAGCTACTGACAGCAAAATTGGAGTTTCATTTTCATCATCCAGATTTTCCAGGTCATTTGAACGTAACTTTAAGCGAATTGCAATTAATTGTCAATAACGATATAAACGATTAGTAAGTTAGAGGTTTGGAAAAATTCTGTATAAAATTTTTGTAGTTTTCAGTTATCAGTTGATATACTCGAATATTTAAACCACGTGTTACAATTTCAGGAAGCAGGTAAGTAAAACCGAATTATATTGATTCAAGATAAAATAATCAAAGATTTTCAGTATTCGCAATTTCGGGCAAAAAAAACTGGAAATGCACATTGGCTCCATTGGTTTTGACCATTCAGGAGTCATCGCAGTTATACAATCACTGTGTTAAAATTTTATTTATTTTGCACTCTTATTTGCCGACAGAATCACTACAAGGGCACAGAATTAGATTTGAAGAACAATTCACACGATTAAAGGCAGTTTACTCCAATGCAAACAAGTGTCACATGTTTACGGTTCCATCTTTACCAGAGGTATAACATGAAAAATTTCAAATATACCGGCTACAATCAGTTTTTCAGAAAGCCCCAAATTTTCTTATTGAAGCGAATTTACCTTTGGAATTTTCTCGGATAAGTTGCAGAGACTTTGTCAATACATCATCGACAAATTACACCAGCAACGCAGTGGTGGAACAAAATTTGATAGACCTATCTGATCCGCCGATTGAACCTCATTGCTTTTTATCAGGTTCTCATCAAATGCGCATTGAGAATACTACAGCTCCACCACTTGGGCAAAACGATCTGGTTGATCCATTTGATACGTCGTTTCTTGATGGTCAGCAGTCCACTGGGCAACCTCCGTTATCTCCAATTGTTCATCAAATGTGCATAGAGAATATGATCGCTCAACAATCCAAAACACAAGAAAACTCGTTCCGTTCTGATCAAGTTCAACCTGAATTGAGATCTACAGGAGATTGGAAAATTCATAAGCCTTTCAATAATTCTTATAACGGACACTTAAATATCCTTCCGTCGCAAAGACCGAATTTCATAGAAGAAAACTCTTTCGATCAGTTTAAATACAATGGAGATTGTCGTCCTTCTGCGCCTCCGCTTCATTTAGCGGTAATAGATCATCAAATACACGTCGAAGCCATCAAAGAAAGAGATAACTACATTCAATACTTACGACTCGAATTGGAGAAGCTACGGTAAGTTTTTTATTTTTACCTTTAGAAGAGTAGAAATTTTTTGGAAACAATTCTTTAGACACCAAAACTATCGCATGGAGAGCGATAACTTCAAGAAATTTCAAGAAAAAATTACATCGTTGGAAAAGTCTCTCTTCGCCAACGAAAATCAAGTAGTGCAAGGAAATCAGGTACCCGGTAGTCTTCAGTACCGTTCATTTTCTGTGCTTGAAAACAACAATTTCAAACATTTTTCTGAAAATATTGAAGAGAGACAGATAACTGGAAATTTACCAACGCAAGACAAGCAGGTAGGATTTCGATTGCTCTTCTATTTCTTGCTAAGCGGGCTTCTTTTCAGGCAACAACCTTCGATTCTAACTGGGACGACAAGGATAAAATCGATCAAGTACAAAATGGAATTAAAAATTTGAAGGTGGAAGATAAAATTAGAGACATTGAGCAACAAATAGATCTTCATATGAAAAATAAAAACTTGGAGGTTTGGAACAACAACAGAGAATTATTCAATATAAAAACAGAGGTCCCCGTTGTGTTTTGAAGTTGCAATTTAAAAACTAATTGATTTTTTTCGCAGATTTTGAATATGAGCCTGGAAAATTTGATTAAAGAAAAACAAGCCGATGTCGCAGAACCGGAAAAAGAGGTGAAGAAGAAGAATTTAATAAAACGCAAATTTAAAAAAATCACTTTAGTTGTGAAAGTCACTGAAATGAAAACAAAAAAGTAATTTTGTATACAAAATTAAATAAATATAAATTCTTAAAACGAGGGTGTTTTAACTTTTTATGAAAAAATTAAAAAATTTATGTAATATTCAGTTGTGTAACTATCGGGCTTTACATCTCCTAGTTACGCCACTGATAATATTATCTATATTATTGAAATAATCTTATCTCTTGCAGATGCTAGATGGAAAATCATAAATTAAATAAACTATTACATTCTTATAATCGGATTGTTCGGTAAAATTTTCAACCTAAATTTTTATGAAAACCTTTTGTCTGTTCTGTGCAAAGACGGGGAATCACCAAGTTCTTCAAGTTACCCTTAATTTTTATTATTTTCTTTAAGGATGCGGTAATCGGTGCGTTCGAGGTTTTTGTTTGCTAAAATGGGTAAAACACTGGCAGACCGGAATAAAAACTATGTGAGTATTACTCTGGCATTTTATATTTTTAACTGGATTTTGATCTTTCGCCTCTTGGTTTCAACATTTAATTGAATTCAGGAGAAAGCAATCGACATGGCCATAAATAATCCAAAAGCAAAAGTGAAAAAAAAGCACCTGCGTTTAATCATTATGGGTACATCTTCAGAAAATGGAGCTGAAACGTTTTGGCGCGTTGCACTTGGATTTTCTTACTTGAGTAGCAAACCAGTAGCGTGGAAATTATGTTATGTACTCCATGAAGTGCTAAGAGAAGGACATCCACTTTGTTATGACGACAGCCATAAAATAAATTTAGATCGGATTGGAGAAACATGGGTATGGCAAATATGGCAAAATTCCAATGTGCAAAAACTCTTAAGATTTATTTTCTTTTTTGTTAGCGTCGCTTAGATAAGGATTTTGCCAATATTATCCAAATGTATACAGAGCTACTGGCAGTAAAATGGTGGTTTCATTTTAATTATCCAGATTTTCCACGTCACTTGGACGCAACTTTGACCGAATTGCAGTTAATGGTCGCAAACGACACAGATAATTAGTAAGTTACAAAATTTTAAAAAATGTTGTTCAAAATTTTAGTAAATAGAAAATAACTTAAAAAAGTTTACAATTTTTTAAGTATTTTTGTGGTATTTCGTAACATGTGATGTTAGAATAATCAATCTTAACAAAATGTTAAAATAATAAAATTTTAACTATTAAGTAAATAATACATACTATGAAGAAAATTTGTTATTTTTACTGTTAAATATGACTGATGATCGCTAATAATCGTGAAATAAAGGCCTTTATATTATGTTACAGGTTTTTTGTATTTTTATTGTAATTTTTACCACTTCTATAGCGTAATTTTTTCAGAATTTTATTTTCTTGTTTATTTTAATATTTAAACCCTGTTAAATGTGAATTTTTGTCATTTTGGTTTCGTTAAATATTATGTTTTCTTCGTAGTATGTATTATTTACTTAATCGTTAAAATTTTATTATTTTAACATTTTGTTAAGTTTGATTATTCTAAAATTTTAGTAGTTTTCAGTTATTATTTTGCATATTCAAATATTGGGACCGCGTGTTAGTATTTCAGGAAGCAGGTGAGTTATAAATGATTTAAAATAAAATACTTAACCCCAAAATTTTCAGTACTTAAATCACTGTTGCATACAAATTCTGAAAGAAAAACCTGGAAATGCGCATTGGCTCCTTTGGTATTGAGCATTCGTGAGTCATCGCAGTTATACAATCACAGTGTTAAAATTTTATTTATTTTGCGCCCTTTTCTTCTGACGGCACTACAGCTGTGCGTAATCCGTAGATTTAGAGAACTGTTCAGACGATTAAAATCAGTTTATTTCAATGCAAATGTCGTTCAGTGTATGAACATTGACATTCCGGTCCCACCTTTACCAAAGGTATAAAATAAAAAATTTTAAATATACCGGTTACAATCAATTTTTCAGAAAGAACCAAATTTGTCGATAGAAAATAAAATTGGAAATTGCATTGATCCTGTCGATAAACCGACAAATTCATCTGAGAATATGCTTGCTGAACAGATTATGACTCCGGAAGAAAATGGATTTGTCGAACAAAATTTAATTGTTCTATCTAATTATTCGTCTCGTTCCCGTCGAATCAATTGTAGTATATTGTAGATGACCCCCGTGTATAGTGACATAACTAGGAAGATTCCAGATTTAAAAAGCAGATTCGCGTTTTTATTATCATAATTTGGAAAAAGAATGCTATTAGTTTTTTAGCTGGTCTATTCCGGTTTCAGTCTCATTGTGTTGCGAGGTCTGGTTTGGATGAACCCGCCGAACCAGATAGCTACGCCACTGCATTCAATATATTCAGTTTTGCTGTATTTCACAAGAAAACGGTCATCTTAAAAACGGATTGATTTAAAATAATTTTGAGAACATATTGCTATGCCCCGAGCTATACAAATCTATTAAAAATTTTGCTCAATTCCAAAATCATTCTTCTTTGCTAGGTGTACATTCATTATTTTAAAGCTATGAGCTCTAGAAATTCTTGTAATGTGTGGCTTTGCAAACGCACGTGCACGCTTCGCATGTGGTATTGCAGCTGGTCACGCCGGTCTTGTAAATTTGTTTGTAAATCTCTACAAATGATTAAAAAAATATCCTCTAAGTTCTTTAAATTTACAGTTTTCTTAACACTTGCACTTCAATAAAACAACTTTCTTTAAATAAATTAAAATGCACTTTTATTTTTTTATAACAAACATCAAAATTAATATCATCAATTGCGGGAATAACGAACATCCGTTCGTCTATTTGACGCAAAGCCCTCAGCCCAAGTGTCCTGGACAACCTTCCAGCCCTACTCTTTTTTCGCTCTTCTTCTTCACAATTAAAATTTAACTATTTTACACAATATGATACAAATAAACAATAAAACAAATTCAAACTTTAAAATTATTTTACAAAACAATAAAATTAACGGTTTTATGGTTTTCGAAACACGACAATATATAAAACGAAGTGGAACTCGGATGACCGCAGTTAAGAAGAAGTAAAAAAAGTTCTTATAAACAATTTGTAATTAAAAATAAAACATTAGAAAATGAAGCTGGCTGGATCAAGAAGGTTACTTATATTTTTTATACTATTCGACTGTTTTATAATTTTATTTTGAACAAATCGCATAATTTGTATAATTTTTTATTGTTACTAAATCAGAAATATACATAAAGGAAAAAATTTAAAAATCATTATTAACTTAACGAAGAAGAATTTCTTACTATACTTTGAATAGAAGCCTTTCACTTTAACGCACAATATTTTCTATTATATAATTTTGTGTTTTAAAAAATATGAATATTATATCAAAATATCTAATTTTTTCTTTTGTTTTTTTAAACAATTGTTAAACAAGTTACTAAAATAAAAGCACGGTATGGGCGGGGCTAACCTTACGAAAATATTCAATCGAATAATCGCATATTATTTTTTGGCCATTTTTACCGAAAATATTGAATGATCAATGAGATTTAATGTTTATATTTGTGTAATTTATGCCATAAGCTACTATAACTGCATTCAAAAAAAATTTTAATATCCTTTCCCTCCCCTCCCCCCTTCTAAGCAATCTAGAAAACTGCTACGCCCTCAATCACTTTTACCCCGTACTGGATATAATGGTAAACAAAAATTTTAAATTTATATACAGTCTGGCTTCAATCCAGTCCTGAAAAACGACCAAATCGACAAACCTCTCATCCAGACAAACTTTCTATGGCCTGGAAATGTACGTCGGGAAGAAAAGGTAATTCCTGAAACTACTGTTTCTCTCTCGGTCCGCGATTTTCAAAATAAACTCACAGTAGCCAACCAAGACTTCATTAAAATTAAAAACCGGAGAAGGCGATACGCATAGGTATGGTTCGGTGTTCCAAGCAGAACTCATAAGCGTACTGCACTGCGCTGAATTAATCCGAGAAAAAAACCTCTAGCAGAAAACGATACTGTTACGGAACAATGTTTAATTATATTTGATGACTAATGTATGACGCCATGTATGATGAGTCATACATGATAACATCGTTAGTCATTCAAATATTGCTTTGCTTGCACTCTAGAAATCTATAGAAACATTAAAAATTCTATGGACGTTTCTGGAAAGCTGCAGAGTGAGCTCCGGTGACGAATTAATTCCAGTTTGAACTTATAAGTGTGAACATAAATAAAGTGTAAATAAACAGTGAAGTCATAAACAATATACCGAGTGTTTAAATAAATCCAGACTTAGTGTTAAATAAATTGTAGTGTAATTTAGTATTAATGTTAATCTTAGTGTAGTAATTGTTTTATTGTTATTAATCTTATCTGTATAATTTGTGTAGCTCTTTAGAATAAAATAAATGTTTTAATTTTTGTTACAATACAGATATTGACGCAGTTCTTATGGCACTCAACTGTCATAGAATCATTTCAAATCTGGTGATCCAATGCATACAGATGCTGTATGCAGGGACTTTTGGCTTACCATGGTTAGTGTCTGTGGCACACTGCCCTCCAAGGTTCTCGAGTTCATCCTCGATGTTTGATGGCTTGGGGAGTGAAGGGGGCGGAAGGGCAACTACTGAAATCCGGAGGTAGCTATGGGTCCGATGTGCGGCCTGAGTGTATGCGATGCAATTTACCGTTCCCCCCTTCACAAGAAATCCAGAATCCAGGCCACACGCATAGCAGAGCATCTGTCATCCAGACGATTGCAACAATACACCGATCTTATAGAAAGGGTTAAATTTAATATTCCGGATATTGAGTCTTCAGACCTAATCCAGAGATTCAAGCATAAGCTAGCACAACTTCTTTTCCTATTCCCTTCCCTGTGAACAGGTAATACCGATCTCTTATCGGAAAGTCAAAAACCTGATAAAGAAACTGAAGAAAAATTAAGCTCACCAACCTCTGACAAAATTCAGATCTCCATCCTTCTTGCCTGCAGATCCGTCTTTTCATATCCTATTTTCATGAACATAATCCAAATTATTCTAAACAAATAATTTCGTTTTTGTCCAGGACACTCCACCACGCAGTAAATGCCTTACTAATATAAATACTTGACAACAGGGACTATATTTATAACGAACCAAATTGGCCGAAATGACATAATAGGGGGGAAATATCTTAAAACTCACTTGGATGGACAGGATTGCCGCTAGCTCTAGCCGAAGCGCAGTCGTGGATCGCTAAAATTCAAGGAAATTCTGATTCCAAGCTTAATCTAAAGATCTAAATCAAATCCGATAGGAGACAAAATAAAAGGCGACACTCGGACAAAAGTCAAAAACGAATCTTACCTTAAATTGGGTTCGGTCCGAGACAAAAAATCCTCAATAAAAATGGTAGTAAAAGAAGGTAGATCGATAACAAATAATCGACAGTGAGATTATACTTTTAATCAGGTGCGAATTCAGAATAATATTGTAGACAAAAGAAAGTATTGTTACACTAAAATAATTGAAAACTGATAATAATTTTGATTTAACCTTGTGAATTAATGGACTTAAACCTAAATGGTGAATGAATGATCTTAAACTAAAACACCTAAATATCAGAATTACTTAAAATACTACTAAAAAGGCAAATTATTCACACTTAATTAAGTAAAACAATACACTGTCTTAAAGTTGTTGCCTGTAGGTTAGACAACCCAAATAACGTCAAACATCAGGTAATTGTTTAACACGTTAACAAAAAATTTAAAATCATAAAATAAAACAACATTTCTATATTCGTACTCGTAGGAACCAAAAACATGAAAGTTGAACCAAATTAATCATCAAATTTTTAGCATAAACCAAAAAATGCACAAAACACTTTTTCGAAAACTAAAATGTTTAAGTTATCACAATATATGTCACGATATGCACTCACATGTGCCGGAAGTTGGTTTACGCATTTTGGATAAATACAAATTTGCAACACAGCAGAACGGCTAAATGGTCAACCCCAAACCATTCATAGCCCGATAACTATCCAAAATTCACAGCAAACAAAGAAATGTGCTTTACAAAAAAACAAAACAAGAATAAAACCGTCCATTCTACGAGTAGGAATACCTCCATACTAAATTATAATCGTTAGCGCAAAGCGCAGGAGCTACTTTTGAAGCGGAACTACAAAAGCTAAGACTTTTACAAACTAGATGGCGTCGAAATGCATTACAGAATTAAAAATAGGAATTTAATTACGGAAACTAAAGAAAAGGCCGACTCACATTACATGTTCCTAGATGTGTTCAAGGTGATTGGTACCCGGTTCAAATCCAGAAGAGTCTAAACTTTCTTATGATCGTCCCCGTGTCGAAAAGGCCGATAGAGAATAATACCAGGACCTCCTTTTTAAAATGCTTTCGTTAGCTCTGGTACGGTTAATTATCACATTTCTGCAGAACAAAAAATTTTTAATTCTGAAAGATCGATCGGAGCGGGCGTCCCACAAGATGCTATTCCTCCTTCTTTTGTAATTCCACCAATTCCGCGATAACAATCTGGCGTTTTATGCAGATGACACCGCATATTTTATCAGATTTTTTTGGCTTTTCTATTGTAATTAGTGCATAAGCATCTGAATTAATAAGAATTATGATTAAAAAAATAAACTTATGTTTAAGCTTTGAAATGAAAAAATATTAATAGAAATATTTTTTTAATTTAAATTAACAATTCCTGATACTAGATTTTTATAAGCACTGCATTTGCTTGTTTTATAATATTATTAGTCTACTTCTCACTTGCTCAATGCGAATCCAGCTTGCTAGCCTATAAATGAAACTTAGACTTCAGATCACAACAGCCCGCGCGACCAAGCATTATACCATACTGCTGGTACCATAAAAACAATGTCTACTTATAAACACTTTAATTTATTATTAAAAATTAAAACATTTATTACATAATTTAACAATATATTTATTTAAATCTATCTAATTATATTTATGTTTAATTACATTAGTAATTTAATTATTACCCATACATATTATTTACAAGCATAATAATTAATTTGATTATTTATTTAATTTTAAAATATTAGTTATTATTTTTCTAAAGGAAGCAAATTTTCACCAGCATCTGCATCTTTCAGCATTTCCAACAATTTACAGGTGATATAATGGTGTCCATTAGCTACAGCAACTTCCAAAAATGTATATTTTTTATTATTACAAGCATTTGTTACAGCTGAAAGCTCGTCTGGTTTTATTGTCCTTAGCTTGCTAATAATTTCAACGTTACCATTCTTTGCATCTTCAAACAATTCTTCGACCAGTTTCAGTAAACGAAAAACATTTTGGTCCTTAGAAAAATCAAGAGGTTTTTTGCCTTGATTATCTGTAAGATCATAAATTGCACCTCGCTTCAATAAGGACTTGACAATATCCAGAGAACCATTTTTAGCTGCGACATGAAGGGCTGTAACACCACTAGCAGTTGTTTTAGCATTAATACAGTCGTTTAATTTATTTTGACTTACATGCTGTAACAACACTTCTGCAATTTCTTTGTAATCTTTAGAAGCAGCAGTGTGCAATGGTGTATTTCCTTTATCAGTAATTTGAGTAACATCAGCTTGGTGTTTTAATAAAAATTTTACGACATCCATGTGTCCTTTGCTGACAGCATAATGTAATGGTGTTATTCCATCAACGTCTTTATCGTTGACATCAGCTCCATCCTCCAATAGACGTTGAACAGTCTTTATATCACCTCTGCTAGCGGCAATGTTAATATCTTTCTGCAGGTGCCGTAGAATTTCCGATGGTTCGCTGCCCTCAAACTCGAAAAATAATTTTAGCCTTTCTATATTTTTTAAAATGTCCAAGACACTGGGATGAGTTGATCCAAAAACCACTTTCAGTTGATCGAAGCAATCTCTGTAGGCTTTAAGTGCAGCGAAAAATTTACGTTGAACATACAGTACATTGCCTAAGCCGTATTGAGTAGTCAAGGTATCGGGATGATTTGGTCCCAACACATTTTTTCGGATTTTTAAAACATCTTGATAAACCTTCAAGCATTTGTGATATTTCTTTTGGTCGAAGAGAACCCTGCCAATGCCATGCAAGGTCATGGTGGTTCTAGAATGATCAATACCAAACACAAATTTTTTCCTCTCCAAAACTTCTTCATAAATTTTCAATGCCTCTTCATGATTACCCTGCTTAGCACGTACCGTCGCTATTTCACCTTGTGCTTGTAAAGTACTCGAGTGGTTTGGACCCAGGATTTCTGATAGTTTTTCAAATACTGCTCTACTGATTTTTAAAGACTCCTCGTATTTTCCTTGTTTATGCAATACTTGGGCCATATAAAACTGGGTGCCTAAAGTATCGGAGTGGTTTGATCCCATTATTTCATTTTGCTTCTGGTAAACCTCTTGACAAACATTAAAAGCTTCTTCGTATTTTTCCTGCGTACACAGCATTAAGCCGATCAAACTTCTTGTATTTAAAGTGTCCTTGTCGTTCCAACCTAGCATTTCTTTCTGTTTCTGCAAAACTTCTTCCAATATACTTGAAGCTTCTTGGTAAGCTCCTTGTGCGAATAAAACTTTAAATATGTGTATTTGAAGATCAAACGTGCCAGGATTATCTGATCCTAGTATTGCCTTCCTTTTCTCAAGCACCCTTTTGAAAATACTTAAAGCCTTTTGGTAATGGTCAAGCTTTAAGAAGGCTAAAGCTTCTCTGATCTGAGCGGATACATCACCTTGCGATACTGCTTTCAATTGTTCGACTTTCGAAAAGTTGACCTGCATTGCAGCAACTACCAATGTTTTGTATTCTCTATTATGGGCACACATTATTGCTTTCAGGGTGTCAACATCCTTTATCTTCTTGAGGTCTCCAATAACTTCCGAATGACCATTTTTGATATTTTCGAATGCCTCACTTACCAATTTAAATAAAATGGTAATACTTTCATCTGCAGTCAAATCTGATGGTGTTTTACCATCGTCAGAAGCAGCGTTGTATACTGCATAATGGGACAGTAGGGCTTTCACCACTTTTAAGTGGGAGAACTGCGCAGCATAATGCAGAGGCGTAAGGCCGGTGTTACTAACTACATTTGGATTAGCTTTATTTTGTAAGAGAATCTTGACAACTCTGTCATAGCCATTTGATGCTGCATAATGTAATGGTGTTAGACTGTCAGCACTTTTAGCATTAATAGCAGCTCCCAATTGAATGCAATTCTCAACTTCTGAAGAGTTATTACTTTTTACAGCCTTAAACAACATTTCAGTTGATGTTAATAGTTTACTAACGTCTTTGTTGCTTGCCATATCCAGTGGCGTTCTGTTAATTTTATCAACCACGTTATAGACTGCGCCATGTTTTAATAAAACCTGAACAACATCCATAGAACCAAAAAAAGCTGCACAGTGCAGAGGCGTAACGCCAATGGTTGAATTAGCATTAACGTCAGCACCTCGATCTATTAAAAAATTCACCATTTCCAAATTACCATTCATTACAGCATAGTGCAGCATTGTAAGATTAAGTGCACCAGCATCTTCTTGAGCTGATATTTCCAGATCATATCCTTTATCTATTAAATATTTGACCAACTCCAAATTGTTTCCTAACGAAGCAAGAGGCAATAACGTCAAATCATCACTGAGGTCCATATTTGCTCTCTTATATTCCAGTAACAGTTTAACCACTCCTAAATGACCACCCGTCACTGCCATTTGAAGGGGTGTCTTATTCTCATTATTTTTAACATTAATATTTCCTTCCCTGTCTAGTAAAACCTTTACAACATTGCTGTGACCTTTTCGTGCTGCCATATGTAATGGGGTGGATTCCTCGTTGGATTTAATATCGACGCTAGCTCCGCTTGCTAGTAAAATCTCAACAATTTCTTTGTGGCCCTCGTGGGCTGCAGCCAATAATGGTGTTAGATTATTAGCTGAGATGGCATCAACTTCAGCTCCAAAAGTTATCAGAGCTTTCACTATCTTCTTCTGACCCAATCCAGCAGCCACTTGTAGTGGTGTGCCATATTCACAAGCTTTGCTGTTCACATCCGCTTTGTTTTTTAGAAGAATTTCTACAATATCCGTGTATCCAGCAACAATTGCAAATGTTAGGCATTGACTGCCTTTGCGACATTCCGCATTAACATCAGCTCCATTTGCTATAAGAAGTTCAACTATTTCCTTGTGATTAGATTTAGCAGCACGGCACAGCAGAGTCAGGTCATCACTCTTCTCATTAATATCAGCATGATTTGCAATTAAAATCTCAACGATTTCTTTATGCCCTGCTTGTACGGCTATCTGTAATGTTGTTACATTGATTTGGGCTTTGTTGTTGATCAAAAAGTTAACAATATCTTTGTGACCTTGCACAATGGCAAAAAGTAACGGCGTAGAACCTTGATTATCTGTAGCATCGACTTCGGCTTCATTTTTTATTAAAAACTCAACAGCAGCCTTATGACCGCATATGGTAGCTTCATGCAATGGCGTCATGCCATGAAGTAATCTGGTATTGATTTCAGCTTTATTTTTTATCAGGAGATCAATAATATCTGTGCTGCCATTTATGGCTGCTAAATATAACGGTGTGGCGCCCTGAGCATCTCGAGCGTTAACTTCAGCGTTATTTATTATTAGAAGATCTGCAACCTTGCTGTGGCTGTTATGTACGGCTGCGTGTAGTACTGTTAAGTTGTCATTGGCTTTAGCATTAACATCTGCTTGATTTTCTAGTAAAGTTTCAACGATGTCCTTAAGACCATAACCTGCTGCGTAGTGTAATGGTGTAGTATTTCTATTATTTTTAGCGTGAATATCGGCACCACATCTCAGAAGGGTAGTAACTACCTTCGCGTGGTTTTTTTCCACGGCAAAATGTAGTGGAGTTGAGCCTTTAGCATCGGCAACATTAGGTTTGGCATTATTGGTCAATAGTATCTTAACAATATCATCGTGTCCGTATTGTGCCGCATAGTGTAAAGGTGTACGATGGGTTTTGTCAATAGCATTAACACAAGCTCGATTCTTCATTAATATATCGGCTATCTCATAAAAACCCTTATATACTGCAAAATGTAATGCGGTTTGATCAAATATATCTCTAGCGTTAACATTAACTTCTTTTAAAATTAAACAGTTCACTATTTCTGGGTGACCGCTGCACGCTGCTGCATGTAACGGTGTTCTATTTTCATCATTTCTACAATTAATATCTGCATTATTTTCAAGTAATAAATTGACCAACTCAAGGTGACCATCCTCTACAGCTAGGTGTAACGATGAAAATCCGCCCATGACTTCGTTATAATCAACATTTAAATCTTTGTGCAGAAGAACCCTAGCAACAGCTACGCGGTTATTTCTTATTGCATAGTGTAGAGGAAGAAAACCTCTTCTATCTTGAATAGCAGTATCAGCTTTATTTTTTAATAGAATTTCGACGATATCCGCGTGGCCGTTTTGAGCGGCAATATGTAAGGGAGTTTTGTCTCTATTATTTAAATCGTCAACATCGCAGTCTGCTTCTTTTACCAAGAGATCTACGATATCTCGTCTTCCATACGCCGCAGCTATATGCAGTGGGGTTTGACCATTCCTATCCTTCACATTGATATTTAAATTTTGTTCCATCAGAATAAATTTTATAACGTCTACACTAGGACCCTTGGCAGCAAAATGTAACGTGGTCCATAAGTTAACAGCACTTCTTGCTTTAATATCTGCTCCTTGTTGGAGGCAAACCTTTAGAAGTTCTAAGTCTCCTTCTTCCAAAGCAGTAAACATTTTTTCCTGATTGGTAATGAAAACCAGGCCTCGGTCGTATTTCTCTTTTAATTTGGCCGGATCATCGCTTATTGGTTTACCTATTGTTTTCTTACTGCTCATTGGATATTCTTGGGCAAGCTTTTCAGCGTTTAATATTACTGCTATTGAAGGATCAGATACCAATACATTAGCTACAATATTATCATGAGCTAAATAGTTACGTAAACATATTCCATGCAATAAAGGAGTGTAATCGTCCAAAAACAGCTGATTATTTTCCAGTGTATGCTTTGAGGTGCCCAAAATTGACATAATATCCAGAACAAGCATCTCTACTGCAACTTGCAATCGTTTATCCCTCTTATCCGGAGATAGCACAGAGGTATTTTTATTTAAAATATTTTTTAGTTCAGAGAGCTTCAGTAAAAGCTGGTTATTATGTATGTTTTCTCTCTCTGTTACATTGCAAGTATTATTTTCTTTGTGTATAGGCATAGACAAATCTTTTTCGTTCAATTTTTCCCTTAACTCCTCGATCCATTTGATACCTCCTGATACAAAAGCAACAATATAGAAAATTTCCCGAATTAATATATTTAAGTTGTCAAATTTGTCATGTGGTAATCTTGATTTAACACTGCTAGAAATCTCTTCTGCCAGCTCGACGATCTCTTTAAGACAATGACCTTGTGTTTCTGGAGTAATAGTCTTTAATACCTTGGCAGCATTTGATTTGATTGTCCAAATAAGTTTATGGTCAATGTTGTTCCCCAATGCAATACTGAAGGTCTGCAAGTATGTAAATCCTTTGACGTAATCAAATCTGATATTTTCTGATGGAGCTCCCACAGAATTGAGTATGGTGTTAATTTTTTTAAAAAGCTCTATCTCATAATTCGTCTTGTCAGCTATACCATCACTCAGTTCTTTAAAAAGTTTTTCAAGCCGTTCGTGTTCTATAATTTTAAAATTTGCTGCCTTCACTTCTTCGTCCAATTCGACAGTACTAAACTGGACGAGAACATCTCTTATTTCATCTGCATTTTCACTACTAATAATTTTTCTTAAAAATAACCTGATTGTTTCAATTTTGTTTTTATAAAGAATATCACTAATCACATCGCCAATTTTTTTGATGTCGTTTTGAATATTTGCGAAAAACGAAGCTCCATTTTCCTCAATTTCCATTCTCTTTGAGAGCGAATCGGCATGTGATATTGAGTCACGTAAATCTACAATAATTTTTCTTGTGTTTTTCGGTAACGTCAATATTAAAAGTTCACTTGTTGCATGAGATAACTTTGGGGACTCCAGGGTATTTTTTAAATGTTCTCCGATAACTTGTAAAACTCTTGTTAGAATTAACTGCCCGTCTTTTTCACTTGGATCAGCAGTTAATGCCAAATTTATATGATCGTCTATTCTCTTTAATGAATATACATCTCTAATCTGCTGATAATCTTCATACAGCTGTGCAAATTGGGGAGAAATCTCAATAATCTTCGCAACGATGTTTTCACGTTTTTGACCTCTTGGAAGGCAATGGAGTTTACCTTTCGTAATATCAATTTTTTCTCCAAGTTCGTTTGCAAAATTTACTATATAGTTGAGTATTTTACTTTTATTCAATCTAGCACGATAAAATAAATTCATTTCTTGTGGTTTTGTGAGGGAAGAAATCAAAATTACCAAACAAAATTCTATTTCTTCCCAAGGTATTCTATCATAAGTGGATCTCAATCGCCGTTTCAGTATATGAATGTTTTGTACAATAAATTTTACTACAAATAAAAACTTTCCATTCTCTTCGTCAATATTTGAGTAATCACGTTTTAGCAAATTAATGCTTTGAAGTGTTAATTTGATTCGTTCTTTGGTTTTATTAAGACTATCGCTTGGGCCTGGATCCTGCCCAGAAGAGAAAAAACGGAGGTTTATTAACTTATTTTCAACAAAAACTTCCATTTCGTCTAATAATGGCAGAATGCGTAACTTAACTTCTTCGTAAGCTTTGGAAAGAATGTAATCCAGTTCATCTAAATGATCATCAAAGTATCTTTCGGGCCATTTATTAATCAGAGTATCAAGAAGCGGAATATTTTTTGAACGGATAGCATAATAAAAAGCATTATGGTTTGTTTCATCTTCATCTGCTGGTGATACAGTTTTTCTTCCCATACCAGTGGATAACCGATTTAAAACTCTGCTTTCACCGTCAAAAAGATACTCGAGGATTGTTACTTTATTATGTTTACAGGCCAATATAACTAAATTAGTACTTCTCATTGGGTTGTTAATGTTATCATAACAATCTTTCCAAGTTACTGAATCGTTAAGATCACTTGTATAGTCGACTAAATTACTTAATTTTTTAAGACTGTCAATATCGCCTTCTGATACAGCCTTCTCAAGGTCTGTTAAGAGAAGAAGATAAAACTCTTGGGCTTTTGATTTCTCACTGCAGAGTCTTTTGTATTCTTTCACAAATTCTTGAAAAGTTCTTTTTTCCTTAAGTCCGTCCATGATGTAGTTTTTAAAGAAACGTCCACTGGACTCTCTTGCAATAGCTGTTTGTCCTAAGTGAAAATAATTACATTGTTATATTAGGTTATTTTACAGTATACAATAAAGGTGTTTCTTATAAATTACAAGTAAAAGTAGGAAACTGTCAATTGTCAAGGGTAAAATGTCATTTTAAAACACAAAAAATAGTAGGCGGCAAGTAAAGGTTATTTTAATTAAATTTAAAAGATTTTGTGTTAGATGTTTTATTCGGAGCTAATGTACTTTTTGTGGCTCGTCTGTAATAATTGACAATCGTGCAAACTTGCCACAAAAAGTCAAACGATAGCTTCACCTTTTTTTTCCAAACGTCGAAAGAAGCTGACTTTATGTTATTTAAATTACAATATTCACCTTTTTAACTTGGTGAGCACTGAGCGCGCATTCAAAAATAAATTTATTAGTTAAAAACGATATAACTTTCGGCGATATTTTCTTCAAAAGATTATGATCAAAAAATTACATAGAATCGCAAAATTGTACTCACCGCTTCAAAAAGACTCAAAAAAGTAAAAAAAAATTATCTACTACTACAGTTCGGAAAAGTGCACTTTCAACACACATTTGAGTACTTTATGAACATTTAATTTTGAGAATAAAATATTGGGCGTTGAAAGCGGGGCCTAAGTTTAATAATCGCCCCTAAACAAAACATTTTGTTGTTCACGGAACTATGGGGCCGTCCATTAATTATGTAAGGGTTTGGAGGCGAGGGAGAGGAGAAGAGTTTCGACGTATTCCTTATGTAAGTTCAACTTAAAATATTTTTTTTAATTAGATTTAAAAAACAAGTATAATTTTTATTCTTATTATTAATTATTATTATTTTTATTAGCTTTCATCTACTACATAAATAAAATTTAATTTAAATTTTTGTATTTACCTGTAATGAATTATTATTTTGTTTATTTTATTATTATTATTTATTATATAAATTATTATTTAGTATTATTATTAACTTGGAAAAACATAGACAATATATTGTGGTGTTTCAAAGGGATTCGCACCCACCCTATACATTTTGTTAGAAAATTATATTTTAATAATTTGAAGTTGTAAGAATGTGAAATTAAAGAGGTGGGTGCGAATCGAAGGAGATACCAAGCTTTTTGCCACGGGTCGCCGCAAGAGTAAGCGGTGCGACTTTTGGCTCGTTAATTTTTGACTCCAGTGAGTTATTTTTGAGATTTGTTGTATTTTCGAAATTGTGAGTTATTATTTTTTGATTAAATAAAGTGATTTTTATGCGATTGCATTAAGGCGCAATTATTTTTGAGATTTGGAATTATTTTGGATATTTTTTATGAGTAATAGCTACTGAACTATAATTGATTTGGTTGATTGATTTGGAAAAGCAATAGAAATTAAAAATTGAATTTGAATTATTTAAAATTGGAAAATTTAAATTGCATTTGTAGGAACGAATGGTGCTGTTGATAAGCGGGCGATTTGGATAAAGTTAGAATCAAGACTTCGATCCCTTTAAAGAAAGTTAAAATTTTACATTTAATTAAATTTGGCTGGTTAATTTTTGAAGTAGATTTATTTTGGAGAATTTATTTTTTTATTTGTGCATTAAAAGAATTTTATTTTTATTTTTGAGAACGATAGAACCCAATCTGAGATACGACCGTCTCATCTCCCGCATTTAAGAGCAAGCTTGGAGCACTTATAGTGCATGTGAGAAACTACCTTTTTTTGAAAGGAACACTGCAATATAGATGGCGTTAACTGATTTTTAATTTATGAATATTAGTAATAAAGCATTATAATTTATTTTAAACACAATATTTTACAATAAAATCAAAAAATTAAATTTTATTGACGACCCCCCCTCCCCCACTTCCGCTATTAGTTCACTGATTAAAAGCACTTTATTGCTATCTATTGACATTAAAAATTGGTTGGAAACTTGGTCCTCTTCCCCCCCCCCCCTCACACTTTTGCAACTAGTTTTTGTTAATAGTTTTACTTAATGCATACGGCACTGGTATGCCGCTGAAAGTAATTCAGCGGCGTTGAAAGTTATTAAAGTTAGATATTTACTTGATTACACAATTTGTGCGGCCTAAAGGCCGCACTGAGTCATCATAGCCTTCCAATTTTTTTATGTTGATAGTGAAGCCATTATCGTTATCCCATAAATTGACCGACACCCAGTAATAGAAAAATCGCTTGAATAAATTAAATTAAATTAAGATTTAAAACAAAAATTTACTTTTGTTTGTTATTCGACCAATCAGAACTACTGCTTTATAAAATTAAAACCTGACAAGATGACAAAACAGTAGCGGCTAAATAATTAATTTAAATAATTTTTATTTGGTTTATTTAAATTTAAAAAATCAGGTTTTTGATTTTTTTTTATTTTGAAAAAGTTTCAGTAGTTGATAAAACTTTTTATAAGATTTTAAAACAAGATAGCACACAATGTTGTCAAAACGATGGCATAAAAAAACTGAAATAATCCAATGATACGGATTTTATTCGTCACAACGCGAAAATATACTATTGTGTCGGCAATTCAGCGGTAGATCGTGGTTTATTCTTTTTCAACACCCTAATGTGATTGACTGTTTATTATAAAAAAAATTTTTAATTTTTGACTTAAAAATTACAATAAAATTAAATATATTTCGAAGACAGTGCTAATCGAGCACCACATAGTGAAACCTTGGTAATAACAAATAAATTGATTATTGTTCGAGTTTCTTTTATAGTGTTCATTTGCGTTAGTGTTCAATTAATTTTTCAGTTTATTATCCAGTTTTTTTCAATTTGTCATAATTTTTATTTTTTCTCGTTGTCACTTTGGCGTTTCGCGTTTGGCTCGCATTAGTTTTAGATTATTAACTACAGGACAATTAGTGAGCGCAAGAGGTGCATGAGCACTATGGATGATTCAGACATCAGTCAGGAGCTATCTGGTATCCCGGCCAGTATGATTTTCAAAAGAAAAAGAAAACCGAGGGTGGCCCATAAAACAAAGGTAATAATTGAAGCCGAAAAACTTGTGCCCAATCTGGAAGTAATGGATCTCGACAATGTTCTGAAAGAAGACGTAGTTAAACCCAACGATGATTTTACTTGTTTAAAACCTAGAAGAAGCACCAAACAGCCCCCACAATTCGAATCCGCTCCAATCACCACAAGCAATAAATTTAGTATCCTTACAACTCCTTCCAACAGCAAAACCGTTCCAACGCAAGGACCAATTCATGTGGAAACAAATATGGAAGAAGCAGAAGAAATGGCCACCCCACCTGCCAAAAAAATACTCCAAAACCGCCTTCAATTATTATTAGCAACCAAATTTGCGATCACACAAATTTTTTAAAAAGTCTAAACAACAACATTAAAAAAGGATTTCACATCCGATATTTCAAAAATACCACCGGATTATACGTGTACGACAACGATGAATGGGCAATGCTGAAGGCACGCCTAGACAACGCCAGCGCCGAGTTTCACACGTATACTCCTCGTGATGAAAAAACCCATGCCTTCGTCCTAAAGGAATTGGACTCTGCACCTTCAGCCGAAGAACTACTCAACGAATTAAAAAATTTAACAAACTTGGACATCAAGAAAACGTACAAATTATCGAAAACAAGCCGTCCACTATACATGGTTATAACCGACAATTTTGTTACCGAAAAAATCTTGAATAAAATGGTAAAATACCTATTCCACGTGAAGGTTGACTGGGAAAGGCACCAAAACAATAAAGTTATTATTCAGTGCCATAGATGCCAGGCGTGGTGTCACGCCACGCAGAATTGCCGACATGCCCCAAAGTGTCTGAAATGTGGGCAAGGACACCTAACAAAAGATTGCACGATAATGCCGGAAACCCCAGCAGTATGTGCCAACTGCGGAGGAAGCCACCCGGCCAACAGCACAAACTGTCCCATTTATACAAATAAAATTAAACAAATAAATGAAGCAAAAGAAGCGCGGACAGCAAACCGGGTGGGCTACACACTCGACCAACGCGTGGAATGCCAGAAGAAATGATACCCTGCCTCGAAATCAAGATTTTACACCAAGCCAACGTCCATCAAGTCAGCAAAGACCCAATCCTAGTCAAAACCATTCAACTCAAAATTCAAGTGGAGACTTTGCTGATATGATGGAAGTTACAAGCGAGCTAAACTCAAAAATAAATATGAGCGAGATGCTGAGAGCTCTCTCGGATTACAACAACCTATTAAACGGTTCAATGACAAAAACGCAAAAATTTCAGGCGACATTAGACTTTTTAGGAAGAATTGACACCTATGACATCTAAATTCAAAGTAAATCTATGGAACGCCAATGGTATCTAAAACAAAATTTCGGAAACTCAAAATTATTTAGTATCAAACAAAATTGACATCTTTTTGGTATGTGAAACAAAATTAAACGCGACTAAAGTTATTAAATTTCCAGGTTACTCCGTACTTTGCAGAGACCGGGCCAACGATGTCTCTGCTGGTGGCGTTGCAATAGTAATGAAGAACGACATACGATGCGTACGTATCGACATTCCAAATTGCAGCATAGAAGCTTTGGGGGTACAATTGCAAGACAAAACGACGGTAATAGTGGCCTACAACCGACCTCTTAACAATTTTAACGACCTCGACTTGGACCGACTTTTCAGACTGGGACACAAAATTTTATTAGCAGGCGATCTTAACTCTAAACATACGGACTGGAACTGCAACACACCAAACACTAACGGACGTGTACTCCTACGCTACTGTACTAACAAAGATCTGAACATACACTACTCGGACGCACCGACCAACTACCCAGCAAACAACATGACTCCGACAACGATTGACATTCTAGTGACCAAAAACGTCGACAACGATTAAGCTCCGACCATAACGTGGTACAATTTTATTTCGGCAATAACGCAAACAAATCACAGATCACGAAAAAAATTACCAGTTACAAAAACACTAACTGGAACAAATTTAGATTTGACCTTGACCAAAACATCCAAATTAACCCCGACATTAATTCGATACACACACTCGAGACCGAAGTTAGAAAACTTACACAATGCATAACTGTCGCCAAGTCAAAGAATTCCAAAGAAATCAAAAATTATCCCGACAAACTAAATCTACCGGACAACATTTTAAACCAAATCAACAACCGCAACCACTATAGACGTCTTTGGCAACGAACGGCAGACATCGACCACAAAAATACCATGCAACTAATAACGAGGGACATACAAGAACAAATCCAACAATTTAAAAATAAACAATGGACTGACTTACTAACCAACTTGAAACCACAAGACAACTCCATCTGGCGACTGACAAAAAAACTAAAAAAAACTTTCCAACCTATTCCGGTCCTGAAATTAGAAAACAACGCTACCGCTTTTACCGACGTCCAAAAATCCGAGGCAATAGCCGTAACTTTTCAAAAAGTTCATAATACCGATACCACGGACACCAACGAACAAATCAAAATTAGGAACGTTAAAACTTTTTTAAATAAGACGTACACGCTGACAACTGACGAATTCAAAAAAGTAATGACCAACCCGACCGAAATTAAAAATATAATAAAGACACTACCGAACCGAAAAGCACCAGGAACTGACAAAATTGAGAATTTAATTTTAAAAAATCTTTCAAAAAAAGCCATAGTGCAAATAAATTATATAGTGAATGCGATCATTCGTCTACAGCACTTTCCGATGGACTGGAAGTTGGGCTTAGGGACTCCAATCGACAAACCCAACAAAGACGCGACGCTACCGATCAGCCTGCTAAACACTCTTTCAAAACTGACTGAAAAAATAACACTTGACCGAATAGAGCGAGAAGAGGACTAACACAAACCAATTCGGCTTTACCAAGGGACACAACACGACCTTACAAATTACTAGAATCACTAACGACATTTTAACAAATTTTAATAAAGACTGGCCCTATTCGACATGGAAAAAGCTTTCGCCCGCGTGTGGATAGAAGGACTGACATATAAATTAATACAATACGGTTTCTCGGCTCACCTAATCAAATTAATAAATTCTTACTTGACTGAACGTGCCATGACTGTGAAAATTAACAATGCGACCTCCACTACGAAAACCATCAATGCAGGAGTTCCCCAAGGCTCCGTGCTCGGACTTAAACTATTTAATTTGTACATCAACGACATACCGACATTTAAGAAAACGACAATGGCTTTGTATGCAGATGATACAGCAATTCTCGCTCATTCGTTTTATGCACAAGCAGCCAATAAACAATTACAAATACACGTAGACAAACTCGAACCTTACTTCAGACATTGAAAAATGACACTAAATTCTCAAAAGACGGAGACTATAATTTTTGCACGAAAACGAACAAACCATAAAATTTTTGAACCCCTTAAAGTGGACGGACACAAAATTAAACCGACTAAAAACGTTAAATATCTAGGAATAACTTTGGACTCAAGACTAAATTTTCGGACTCGTTTACAAAATAGGAATCAAATTGCTTACGGACAAATGAGGAAAATTTATTCCCTCATGAAAGGGGAGACTATGACTACAAAAAACAAACTTTTACTTTACAAAACCTTACTGCGACCAATACTTACGTACGCCTCAGCGGCTTGGTGCAACGTCTCAAAAACGGCAATTAAGCCGCTACAAGTGTTTCAGAACAAGAACCTGCGACTGATCACTGGACTGGACCGTTACACACGAATTACGACACTACATGAACTAACGTCGAATACTTTCAAGACCACGTTAACCGACTTTCATCTAAATTCTACGACACCCAAATTTCAAAAAGTAAACTTACCAAAGACATGACGAAACTGCGACACGACAACGCCCCCTTCCGACTTAAACACAAATTGACGTACCAAAACCTACCAATATTCCGACAAACACTGACAATGGACAACCACCACGACGAAGACAACTACGATACCAGACACTAGCAACGTCACCAGTACGGAGTACCTAGGTATTCCAAATTTCTTGTAATTACTTTAATTTTTAAAAGCAAGTTTTTTTAAAAAACTTTTTTCTGCAATCTTTCTAAATCTAATAAGTTATGAAACGATACGGACTAAAACGTCACAATTTAACGAAATATTTCAAAATGTCTCAGGCACTAAAAATTCCGGCAAAGAGAGTTACGCATTACTGCAGGGTCTCTCATCATCTCGTTCTTTATCAATAAATTTTAAAATGTTCAATTGTTTTTTGGATGTTTTAAAAAATAATTTTAAGTAAATAGCCTAATAAATGTTGTTGATTGATTGGTTACTAACCTCACTTTAATGTTTATATTAAACTAAATTGTTTTTTTTTAATCAAATAAATATTTATTTTCTCTACCCTTAAAATTTCTTAGACAAGTTGACGTTTTCCCGTAGGATATCAAAAAAAGAAAACACCTTTACCGGCATAATTAGTTCTAATTATTTAAATAATTAATTAATTAAAAGTTACCACAAACCTTAGAAAAATCCTTTGGTAAACGTTGACGGATGAAGCAATGTCATTGGAATTGTAATCGATGTTTCGAATTTCGTTATTTAGCACTTCTTCAAGACTATAAAATACATAACATACAATTACTTTTTATTTACGTCAGCACTCATTCCAAACCTCATAAAAATTATCGACGTGCAAAAAACGATTGCGTTAAAATTATTTGCAAAGCAGTTAAGTAAATACAGTATTGTTTAAAAAGTTTTAATCATGCCCCACGTTGGGCGCCAAAAACTGTAGACGCACTTTCACTATATCTAAAAGTGCGCGCAGCCCACGCCCTTTGTTCATAATAATTATTAGTTCTAAGGCAATAGAGGATTATTAACAATAATAAAAATGTAATAATATTTATGCACACATCTAGAGGTTTATTAATTCATTTTCAACAATGCTGAATAATTTTGTTTATTTTTGTTATTAAAAAGTATCTACATACATTAATCCAGGAACTTCGGGATTTTCCAGGTGCCCAATGCGGTTACGGCAACTTTTCTCGATACGATGTTTTCTATAGCTACACAGGAATTGAAAAAACTGGAAAGCCTCAAAATTTGAGAAAACAATATTGATGGTTTTAAAAAATTAAGCAATGTTTTTGCTTTACAATTTGATGAAATTATTTGAAAAGATTATGGAGAACTTAAATGATGGATCCTGCCTCTATTGGACGAAATAGAAGTTTTCGTTGAAAATAAGTTAATAAACCTCTATTTCTTCTCTTCTCGGCAGGATCAAGTTCTAGAGATGACCTTAATAAAACCAAAGAAGAATTCAATTAATACGTCAAAGTGTTAGCTCGCTAAAGCTTGATTAGTCGAACACAGAAGAAGAGAATAGAAAGTTTTTATATGTAATAAAATTTATTGCGCGAAACATACATATATTGAAGCGGCGGTTGAGATCAACCTATGATAGAATACCTTGGGAAGAAATGGAATTTTTTTTTATAATTTTTATTTCTTCTCAGAAAACTGCAATAAATTAATTTTTTTTATTGTGCTACCTCGAGTAAACGTAAAATACTGAACTACATAATAAATATTGTAAATGAGTTTCGAGATAAAATTAATATTATAGAAGGTAAATTTTATTGCCTTTCAAGAGGACAACAGCTTGAAAGCATTGTTTGGGAAGATTATTGGGACTTCTCTGCAATTTGAACAGTTGTATGAAGACTATCATCAGATTAGAGATGTTTATTCTTTAAAGAGAATAAATGATCATATAAATTTGGAATTATCTGCTGATCCTGAAGAAAACCAAGGAGAGTTAGTTTATAAGAAGAGTATTACAAGTTATTGGTGAACATTTAAAAAACACTCCGGAGTCACCAAAATTATCACATACTACAAGTAAGCTTTCAATACCAAAGAACGCAAGAAAACTCATTGTAGATTTACGTGGTTTAATGTCACATGAGGAATAGGAATTGAAGAGAATGCTGATTCATGTTGTTCATAGACGATTGAAGCTTAGTACGTTGTTTAATTTAACCAAGATTTTAGTAAGGTTTGATCAAAGCTCTCGTGCAATTGCTAGCTGTTAAAAAACTATAGATATTGCTTAGACTCAGCGAGACAATTTCAACGATACCTGATAACCTTTCTCGTAGCAAAACAGATTTTGTGGTGCAGTTAAGTTTTGTTTAATGAGACGACCTTTCCCACCGTTCCCGAAGCGAGTCTAACTTCTCAAAAAGTCTTTCCAGATAACGAACGGATAATCCAAGCTTCTTCCGACCTCAGTGAAATCGACGATTTTTACCTATAAAGATAAAATACCGGTTAAATTTCATCTAAGAGAAAAACCATTTTAATTTAATAAGAGGTCCACGATTTCAACATATCATAGAGATTAAATTGGATTCATTTACTTGAATGTGATTGGGGCAATTTATATTTTAAAATGACACTTTTGACTAAAAGAAAATCAATAAAGCTAACCAACCGTCATTAGGAGTCAAGTAGAGACTAATCGTGCTCGGTATACCTGTTAGAGGTGCCATATATTGCACACTAGTAATCCCTACTCTAGATTAATAATCCTTTAACTTGTGATATGTTATTAAAATTTTTTAAATAATTTAGAGATAAATATATTTAGTGAAGACGGTCACGGCCTGATGCTTGTGTGCGTCAACTGCTAAGCGGAAATCCTCGGTTCGATTCCGAACGAAATTAAAAATTTATTCTGACCGTCTAGGCAGGTAATGGCAAACCACCGAGGTATCTGCCAAGAGAACCGTTCTGAATAAGAAGTGGTCATCAAGCTCTCATCGGGGCATAAGGAGCGAAGGAGAGGATGTTTATGTCCGAGAACATAATATGTCCGATTTTAGGAAAATTATGATTGAGTAGGGCAGGCTCTCGTGTATTCTTGCTGTGATTTGAATTTTATTTTTTAATTTTTTAATAGTTTAAAATTATATTGTCATGTTTTGAAACGTTAGAATCATTGTTTTATTTATTTTGTAAATTATTTTGAAGTTTGTTTTGTTTGTAAATGTTAATTATTTATTTGTAAATGCACTGTACACAAAAATTGTCGCTGTTTTAAACTTAAAAATTAAACTTAAAATATTTGAACAAGAGTCTCGTTACTACAATCAATAATGAATGTACCCGGCGAGATGATATTCTTGAATAAGAAAAAATTTAATAGCTCGGGGTATTACAATATACAATAATGTACATTATATTATTACACATTATATTTATTGACTTATTAGTTTTGCAGTATCAGTAAAGACTGCGCTGGAGGGTATTCCATACCCCCCAGACCCCCCGGATTTACACCTACAATTTTTATCTTAAAGAGCCAATTTTATAATAGCAGCTTACACCAAGTTTAGTTGAGTTTAGTTTAGTTTCTACAACCAATTCTAAAAGTTTTTTAACCTAAAGGCAATTACTGCTGTACTAGAAGGTATTCCATACCCCCTAGACCAAAGGTGACTGCGTGGTGGAGACAAGATGCCAGAAGATATTATAAATTTAAGTAAAATTGTTGCAGAATTTGATTGATAACATTAAAATGATAGCATTAAAACTATAAATATCGATTAATAGTTTCGATTTTTTTACGAAACTGTTAACGGTACGTGTGATCAACGTAAATAAGTGCTGCAGTGTGTTTTACTGGGCGGGGCCAGCCGTGCAACTGTTAACATCATTTAATAAATTTGTTTTAAATTAGATTTCGTTAATTACAGCAAAAATTAACTTAAAAACAAAAATCTGTGTCTTCGGCTTCAAGTTGAAGCCGCTTCAGGGATTTTTTTATTTTTTGAGCTACTCAGAGCAATTTATGTTAAAAAAATAGTTGTGTAAGATAAAAACACACCATGAGCAAGAATAACTTTATAAAAAAGCCAATACAGTAGCCATATTCAATCTTTTACGGATTTTAGGCCTCTTTACGCCATTAACTACTATAATTTCTATTTTTTTTTTTACTTTCGTGCATGTGCTTTAATTTTTTTCTACTTAATATAGAACTTTGCACTACAGATTACAGCAGTGTAGTCAACGCTATTGGGTATTAAGCCGGGGTTTCCCCGGAATTAATATCAGGTTTACACCATACTGCTGATCAATGATGTTAGGTGATTGATTCTATTAAATAAGAGAGATCTGTCAGTCAATCCATCTCACGATTTGAACTTTTTCCAAAAGAGAAAAGGACCATTTTCTGAACATTTTAAAACAAAATTTATCCTGGATTATCGATTAGTTTTCGAAAAAACTGCATTTTAAAATTTGCAATGAACGGGAACGCACAATACGCGACATAATCGCTACGCACCATTTTGACGAGAGATTAACTAATTAAAAATATCCTCCGAGAATGACAACTCGGAAATAACAGATCTACAATCATCTGCGTAGCATAGCGTAGCGGAGTGGCAATGCGAAGCATTTAATCTTCTTCGTCTGGTGATAGGGTAACGGGCGTTGGAGATTGTGGATCAAAATATACGCTGACGCGGGTATTAGCGCGTCGGTCCGTGTGCTAGCTACGGCATCTGATAGCAAACACTGAGAGTAATTCAAAGCACACGGACCGAAAACTAATGGATAATCCGGGATGATTTTTTTTTATGCTCAATAGTCAATAAGAAAAAGTTCAAATCGTGGGATGGATTAACTGACAGTAACCAAATAAGAACCTTTTTTTTAGCAACTTTGTGAATTTATTTATTTTTTTACCTACACCTTATTCATTATTTTCAGAATTTCTGTGAAAACGGTTGGTTTCCCAAAAAATTATATTTAATCAAAGTTGTAGCCCGTTAAATTCCCTATCCGATTTGCGCTATCAGTTTTTTTCTAAGACGTTTCGTTTAAAAGATGAGAGGTTCGCAAGAAGAGTAAATCAAATAAAACCTAAGTTTTTTTAACATTTCTTTTCTTAATTTAATTTATAACTCTAAATCCGTTGATTCTAGACAATAAAGGGTTATAATCTAATTTGTAGATAAGCGAATGATCTTTAAAAAAGTTGTAATCCATTACGCCTAAAAAATCAATAATATCGGATCTATGGCCGTTTGAAGTTAGAAATTCAAAAAATTGCTTTAAAGGGAGGCAACCCCCAAGGATTTGGACTTGGACAAAAATTTTATTTAAAAATTTGTCTTAGAAAAGTGTCCTTTATCGCCACTTCAAAAGTTTTCCACGGTCACAGGGACACCCTGGCCCTATCAGAAGGATACCTCGAGAAGGCATCGTGGGGGGGGGGGGGTAATTGTCAAAATGAAAAGTAAAAATTGGCATTTGATACATTTTTAGAGCGATTTCAAGCATTGGTAATCGTAAAATATAATTAGACCGAATTTCGATAATTATAAATAAATTTTGCTTAAAAAGAGAGATTTAAATGTTTCAATTAGATTATAAATTAGGAACCGATTTTTCATTAAATTTTTTTACATAAAATGTGTATTAATTTGTATATCTAAGTTAGGTTACTGCATATCTGTGCGTGAATAATGAAAGTATTTTTTTTGTAACGTGAGTTTTCAGCAATGATATTTTGTATTTTGTTATATTTTCTGTATATCTAAAAGTTTTCCTTGATGTGCAAGGTATATTTAAAGAAAGTAGAGCAAATTTGCCTAAAGATGGGAACAATATTTAAGAAATAGTATATTGAGAAATAAATATTGCAAATTCTCTCCCCCCCCCCCCCCCCAATAAAAAAAATTATAATAAAATAATCGATTTATTGATTTAAAAGTTTCACTTTTAAAAAAGTATTTTGCCCACCGTTTTTTTTTTGGAAAAATTTTTTTCGCGTCTGAAAATTTTATATAATATTCAAATTACTATATCAATGTTCCCATTTTCAGGAAAATCTGCTCTTCTTTCTTTAAATAAACAATATCAGATATTTGGTATATTATAACAATAACATCGTTATAATAATCCTTAATATATAATGCTACCACGTGTCAATATTTTGGCAAAAATTTTGAATGCATGAAGGGGCGTGGTTAACAACAGAATTATCCAATAATAATTTTTGATCCGTTTCAAGTTTACTATAATAAAGAAAACTTTACTAAAAAAAGAAAACTGGAATTATTCATAATCGGAAATTGAATATATTGAGATGACCCGAGCTATACTAATTTATTAAATTTTCTTATTTTCAAAATCAATCTAGCTGGGTGTACATCCATTTTTTATAGCTATGAGCTCTTCTTCAATTATTTAATTTTAATTAAATTGAAAATTTTTGTGGCGTAAATGTTTATTTTCAAATGTGCAACGTTTACCTTGCAATGTGGTATTGGACTTGCACGTGTATTTTGCAGCTGGCCACGCCTGGTTAAACAAATTTGTTGCGACGTACTTTTACGCATCGACCAAAAATTATCACAAATTCTTCAACTTTTCCAATTTATTATTTACTTTGCACTCCACTTTATTAACAAAACAAACAAAAACAACTTTCATTAAAATTAAATTTCACTTTTTAATTTTTAATCATTTACAAAATCAATATCATCAATTGCGGGTCGTCTATTAGACGCGAAGGCGTCAGCCCAAGCCCCTCTCTTTTCTACTTTTATTTTTCCCACCTTATTTACATAGCAAATAATTTAACAAACATTTTTATACACTTAATATGATAAATAAATAAATAATAAAGCAAACAAACAAACAAAAACAAATAATAATTTTTGATCCGTTCAAAATAATTTAATATATAAAATCCCAGCTCACTCCTGCTACAGCGTGTCAATATTTTGGCAAAATTTTTGGAGGGGCGCATGAAGGGGCGTGGTTAATAACAGAATTATTCAATAATAATTTTTGATCCGTTCAAAATAAAATATAATAAATGAAACCGGCATCGATCTCGATCTTAGGTTAGCATTATGAATTTTTTAATTAAAACTGCTAAAAAAAGATCCACCGTCTTACCCGTCTGCGGACTGGCTTTCCACCTAGTTATATTATAATGTATATAAATATCATACATTTATATTATATAACATACTCGTATACTTATGTATTTAGTACTTAAAATCATTATTTATATATTTTTAAGTGTTTATATTATTATTATTATTATCTATTATCAAATAATAGATAAGATAGATATTACATTATAGTATACTATAATATGCTGCTTTTAGTTATTTTTAATCATTTTACTTAAAAATGTTGATAACAACTAATCAATGATCAATAGTACTATCTCTAAACTGCTAACATACATAACTAATGTACACACTTGAATCATACTAAAATCTATAAAAAAAATTGAATAAACAAAAGTTAAGATTATGCAAAAAAAAATTAAGGAAACTTAAGTTAGTTTACCCAATATAGCGTACAAAAATTACCAACTTAAACAATTTTAATTTTAAAAATTAGTTTGTCCAATTCAATTTGAATTTTTGCACCAACTACTATAACCAATCACAGCTAGAATAAGCGAGGACCCGCCCTACTCATTCATTAGTCACCTAGAGACTGAAATCTCGAAAACCGCCAAAAGGAGCATAACCGAAAAAATATATAACGAAAAAAAAACTTACCCTAACTAACAACTTGTATTTTTCTAAACATATACCATACGATTGAATAATATTTGCAATTAACAAGTTTATAACCAAACAGTATTGATTCAGACCAAATCACTGTTAACAGCATATACTCAAAAAGATGAGTATATCTGAAAATATAATTTTAATCTATCGTAAAAACTGCAAAACTTGAGCGTTTTAACTTGATCGAAACTCGAATATAAAGTGGGGTTTATATCTAATCTACGTAATCGTTGTTTGCCCAAACTACATATTAATCCAAGTTATCAAAAAGTAAAATTCAAAATTTTAAGTTAATTCGTTAACAAATCTATCACTTTTAGTAAAAACAAAATTTCTAAAATTTATTTGTAAGTAAAACGCAAATAGGTAACTGCCTGTACCATTGTGTCCAGTGGGTTGCAAGTTTGAAGGAGTTACAACCTAACTTAATAATAAATTAATTTTATCTAACCAACAACCAACAACAATTATCAATATAATAACTAATAAGTTTTAAAAGTAATTTATTAAAAATATATATTTTCAGGTTCTTACAAAAGATAAAACGCAATTTTTAATTATTTTCCGTGGTTTGCTACAGCAGACACCTGACAAAGTATGGATATTTTGTCATTGTTTCCAACATTCATCAAAAAATTAGAATGGAACAATTTTTTAAAATACCAACCTCCCATTTGAGCAACTCGGTCAGCACATTGTTTTTCGATAATTTCGATTTTGCTACCGTTCGCTCGTGAAATTCTGAATTTAAACTCCGCTTGAACGTCGTTTATGTCATTGGAAGGTAAAACAAGATACAAAGCGAAAAAATCGTTTGTTTTCGTCAAACGCCATTGCAATCGATCACCGATGGTTTCTGGATATGTCACCTCTTCAGTCGTTTTGTGACCAAAACTGAAATCCTCTATGGTCCACATATATTGATACGTAATGATCTCACGTTGCGCAACGTTCCATCCTTCAGAAAGTTGATGTGCTGCCATGGTTCCAAGGATTGAAAAAACAATTCTACTGTTTTTGTCAATAGAAAACCATACTTAATTTCTCAAGCCAGGCAAAACTGGCTATCTTACATACTTAGGTGACATCCAATCAAGAATTTTGGTTTAACAAAAAGACTAATTTAGAAACAGAGATTTAAAATTTAGAAAGTGGAAATTACCAAAATTCATGACAATTTTTGAATTGAAAGTGAAAATGAATTGTAAGTTTTTTGAATGCTAAATAAATTTTATTAAAAATTTGGACATTTCACATGGTCACAATCTGGAAATAATAAATACAAAACCATAATTATAGTAAATACAAAATGAATATCTTACTTAATAACTGACAAGGTGAAACAAAATCAAATTAAAATTCTTTACACCTTTTAAATAAAGTTTTAATTTTGTAGTCATTACTGTACCTTATCCTTATCTGACGACACCTTGAACGAGGACGCACTTATCAATTTATTTTGATAACCACTTAGGCTACTCGGAAATTGCGATGGAAGGCTATTACAATTTCGTAAACCTTTATCGTACCATTGAAATACATATTAAACTTTTAAAAATCAAAAACGGTTTTAAATTAAGTGCTACGTAAACTTTACTTACTTGCAACGAGAAGATTTCAAGTATGAAGAAGGAAACAGCAAATGCTGACTTCGATGAAAAAAAACTTTATTTATTTACTTTTATTTAAAATTCTATATTGCCATGCCCTCAATGTTTCAAAATTACCAAATTTCATCCCTCTAATTAATTCGGTCGAAGGGCACGCATCTTTCTATTTTTTGTCCACACCTGGTCGAACAAATTTTTTAGCGAAACAATTTCAATTTTTTCAAATAACCAAAATTATCCAGATCTTCATAAATATTCATTTAATTAGCACTTCACTTCAATTGAAACAACTTTAACACAAAATAAAAATCACTTTTAATAATTGAAATCATCAAAATAAAATTATGATTTATCATAGCGGGAATAACGATCCTCCGCTCGCCAAGCTGGTGTAACACCGTCTATTCTTTTCACACTCCCCCACCTATCTCTATTGCTAACCTTAAAAATTCCCAATTAAAATCTTTGTACAGTGAGCATTTACAAATAAATAATTTACAATAAAAACAAAACAAACTTCAAACTTCAAAAGTTAAATAGCTATTTATTTTTTTTTTATTTAGGAAAAAATATTTTTTTTAAGTCAGTGAATGGTGATTAATTTCGAAGAATTATTTGAAAGTTGCATTCAATAATTCCAAATAATAAATGAACTTATTAATTCAGTGATATTAAACATATTTTATTAAAAAAAATTGCTTACATAACGATATATAACAAAGTGGGGGGGGGGGGTTAAGAAAATGTAACTTAAATTTTTTTTTAACTTGTTAGTTTTTTAACTTGTTAGTTTTTTAACTTGTTAGTTTTTTAATTTTATTTTTCGTTAAGATAAAAAGTCATTTCTTCTATTTTATTTTTTATTCAGCTATTTCTATTCCTAGTTTTGCATTTATTTACTATTCAATTTTACTATATTACTTACTATTTATTTGTTTATTTACCGATTGATAGTTTTATGACATCAAGCGATAAGAGGTGGGTTGCGTACTTTAAAAATTAAACGATTGACGTTGCAACCTGATGAACAATAAAGCAGGACTTTATGTTTCGTCCTCGTATGTCTAACTATGATGCGCGGCTGGTATTTGTGTTCGTTATGTTCAGGTTTTTGTTTAGTTAATTTGTTACCATTTGTATTTTATTTTTAGTTTTTGAATTTGTATTTGTAATTTTATTTTATTTTTTTTTGATATTGTATGACTCACCAACAAGTAAGGCAGCGAAAATTAACCAGCAGTAATGTTGATTTCCAGATTGATAAGAAAATAGCAAATCTAGATTAAATTTAGAAAAAAAGGAAAGATTGTAGAGCCAATCAAAAGGATTAAAAGTATGGAACTTTGGTGATATGAATAATAAACAACGGTGATGAAGGCAGTTGTATTTGAAGAGCGTTCGAGAGCAGTCGTGTTCGAGATATAATTCAAACGCGTTTGAGAGCAGTCGTGTTCGAGTCATGTTCGAGAAGTATTGTGAAGAATTGTTTTTGGTTGAGAAGTTACCCAATAGTAATTACCCAATTAGTTTTCCAAGTGTGGAAATCATCATCGACACGTAGCATAAATAAAGTGATCAATAGATAAGTGGTTTAAGTAGTGTAACTCGATATTAATCATATCAAATTTTTAGCATAAACCAAAAAATGCACAAAACACTTTTTCGAAAACTAAAATGTTTAAGTTATCACAATATATAAATACACATGGCATCATCAGGCGATGAACTAGGTTCAAAAAATTATGTGGTTTTTTTATTGCATATATCGACTAATTTTAATGAATAGAGCTCGGAAAACACACCAGGGCCTGGCGGAAGCGTATAAAACGGCGACAAAATGCGAAAGTAGCATGGAGCAAGCGAAAATCGACTTTCTTACTTTAAACCCATATAAAATGTTAAATATCATACTTACGTGAAATCTGCAAGCGCCATTCGAATTTTCTCGAAAAAATAAATAAGAAACCGTCGAAAAAGGTTATGATTTCAAACTTTCGATTTTTGGAGTGAAAAAATTTCAAAGAGGTTACTTGCTTTTTTTTCAAAATTCGTAAAAAAATTATGTAGTCTTTTTATTGCATAAATCGACTAATTTTAATGAGTAGAGCTCGGAAAACACACCAGGGCCTGGCGGAAGCGTGTAAAACGGCGAAAAAATGCGAAAGCAACAGAGAGCAATCGAAAATCGACTTTCTTACTTTAAACCCACATAAAACGTTAAATATCATACTTACGCGAAATCTGCAAGCGCCATTCTAATTTTCTCGTAAAAATAAATAAGAAACCGTCGGAGAAGCTTATGATTTCGAACTTTCGATTTTTGGGATTTTTTCTTTCAAAATTTGTAAAACAATTATGTGGTCTTTTTATTGCATATATCGACTAATTTTAATGAGTAAAGCTCGGAAAACACACCAGGACCTGGCGAAAGCGTGTAAAGTTATTGTAATCCTATAAATAGAATTTCGTAGATTATAGCCATATTTAACTTAGAAAACTCTAAATCTTTTATTTTCGAATTTGAGCGACTTTGAAGATATTTTTGAAATTTTTTGTGAACTTTGAGCTTCCAGTCGACCAATCGCAGCTTTTTAAAAAACAGTTAACCAATCAGAACGTAGTTACAGAAAGATAGAGTTTTGTACGTAATTTAATTTACTGTCGGCCGTGGTAACCTCCTAATTAACTAGAAAGACCTAAATTAACCTCCTAAATTAGCTAGAAGTGGAAAGAAATAGAGATGAAATATTAAAAAAAAAATGCAGACAAACACCAAATGAGGAAAGTTCAAAAAAATAAAAATATTCAACTGAATAATAAATAACTATTTTTTACCGGAAAGTCGGGCGGCCTGGCGTCCGCAATAGCTTATCAATAGAGAGGTATTGATTTAAAGGCGCTTAAGAAAAAATCAAAAAAGGGACAAAAATAATAAATCTAAGAAATTAAACAAACGACAAAATTTTATATTTAAAAAGTCTAAAATTAAGACGTAGTTAATCTTAAAGCAACCAACCTAAACTCTAACTAAGAAGAATATTAATTATTCTCCTGAAATCATAAAAATATTAACTTGAGAACCAACGGTCCAGATTGCTGGCGGTCAAGTATCAACAACGCCAATATTAGTCATCACAATCCGGCGCTAGTGTCATCATCGACGAAGAATTAATTTAAACTTATTTTATTTATTTTTGTTTTAATTTTGCTATGGAGTTTAAGTCAAGGTCAACTCAAATATTTATTACTTTTACTGCTGGAAAATAGCGGCACTAAAAGTAAAACAAAAATATATCTGCAGCAGTAAAATGCCTATTTTACTTTACTGCCGTCCAGGGCCGTATTTACGGGGGGGGTAGAACCCCCCCCCCTCAAATTATTTATAAAATACGCTTGTAATCGTAAAAAAATCAGAAAAAACAAAAACAATCTTTACAACTAATAACAAAAACATTAAACTTGAAGTATTAAAAAAAAATTAAAACTAAAGATATTTTTAATAATTGGCGATTGGCGACACTGGATTAAATACACCTACTACTGAATTGCAAAAATATAAAAACTGACGTTGAAGAATATAAAAAAGCTTATATATTTACAGTACTGTGTAAAAGTCTGCGGCCCCTTAATTAATATTGTTAGTTATTACTCCTATTAATTAATTTTCGATTTTTTGAAAAATAATTATATTGAAATAAATGAAATAGATATTATATCTTAATTCTTACTATTATGGTAAAAATTTTAAATTGCTATAAATTGTTTGAACCAAAAATTTTAAAAGAAAAATTAATTTTATGAGTAAAATAACACTTCCGCAATAAATTAGAGTGGGCATTGCAAACCCATAAATTGTCTTATATTTTGGTGTAATTTAGTTTTTCGTTTTGACAACATTATTTACCATCGCCATTGGTAAAATAAGAATTTAGTTTGCAATTTTTATTCAAATTTTAAAATTAAAAAATTTTATTTAAAGACGGTTTTTACAAAAGATTTAAAATTTAAATATGAATAAGTTTAAACTTATTAAAAATATCGTAGTAAATAGAAATTTTAAAATGGCAAAACAAAATTTTATCCGCGATGCCCCCCAGAAGTCAACCTGTAATTAAAATTTGTCGCTCCTTCGACAAATTATTTTCAATCATTAAATAAAGTTAACAAAAATCAAAATTTTCTTTGAATAGCGAACTTAAATAAAGAAAAATCGCTCAAAAAAATAATTACTTTAATTAAATAAAAACAATCTTCTCACAAAATTTCAACTTTTTTGCGGTTACTTTCGACCAAAATACTTTTAAACAAAATTTTCCAATAATAATACTCAAAAATAAAATGTTAATTGCAAAAATACTTGCACAAAATTATACTCAAAAAATCAGCGGAGCAAAATCTAGGCCTCCATCGTTTCCGCCCTCTACTCATTTTTCTGCAAACATTATATTTCAAAAATTAATATATAAAAATTTAAATTTAAAAAAATTACCAAAATTGCATTTATTTTGCCGATTTTAACATGGCTGACGGTTGAAGTTGGAACTTAAATTTTTTTATTTAGGTATTTATTTATTTATCGAGTTCCTTCTATTTTTTATTTTATATTTGTTTTTTATTGTAGTATTTTTTTATTTTTTAAATATGTTGTACTTTATACTTTTTTTTTTGAATTTTAGTTTCTTTTGTATTTTAATAAATTAGCCATTTATTTTTAATATTTTTAACCCCCCCCCCCCCGAAAATCTAGTTTAAATACGGCCCTGCTGCCGTCTGTCGCCGCACCAACAGACGAGATATTTTTCTAAAAACTCAAAAAAAAAAATTAAAATTAAATTAATTAAAAATTAAAGTTGTACTTCAGCTAAAAGTACTGTATTGCCGCTATCGCCTCGAAGTTTTTTCCTATTTTTTCACATTTTTGAAAAATTAATAAACAATTTTTTTAAAAATGCAGCGCTTAGTCGTTAGAATTAATATTAAAAAGCTGTTTGTCAGCAATATTATTATTATTATTAAAAAATAGAGTTGATTTTAAATATTATGATTTTCTAATTGAAACTTCCTCGACGTACTCGAACGAATTGAAAGGAGGCGCGAGTTCGACGACGCAACATTGTGGTATGCAAAACTGGCAACAGTGCGGACTTATTTCCATTCATACATCATACAACCGTCGGATGTTTTGTGCGCGGGTGTTGCCTGTGTAAATTGTTGTACTATATTATGTTTTGAATAAATTTTAGTGATAAGTTTCAATGGCTTCGTTATCTTTACCGCGAGTTTTGCACGCACGTAAAACAAGTTTAGAAGTGGAACGCGAAAATTTTGAAAAAGCTCAAGTAAGTTTGCACAATTTAATAAATGAGGTTGGAATTTGCGCAATTGTTTTGTTTTGTTTATTTTTGTTTTTCGGTTTTCGTGGGGCTTCTTTTGGAAGATTTCAGAAAACAATTTCGGCCCTATCGACTTATTTTCGGGTGTCTTTCTTATTTGAACTTTGCTGCTACCGCATGAACATCTGTTATTGCGGTAGCATTTGTTTAGCAGTGTCGGGGGTGCGGAGTTAAAATAGGGATCGCAACGAAAATAAAAGATTAAAATAGCTCTCCTTTCGTGGTAACAGGGCCATCGTTAGCCCTGATTGATGGTACACCGCTTTATTGCGCTTCCGGTTTAATAAACAAAACATAAATTCATTTGTTTTTAACCCTTACGTGACGGGCTTTTAATTTACCGCTCGAGAAAATGCGGCAATTTGAATAAATACCAACCGGCAACGCAATTTAAATACGTTTAGATTTTATCGCTCTCAAATTAAAAAATTCTTTTGATTTGGTGCCTCTGTTTATTATTTCAATTTGACCTCCGTCGGAAATCGCGCAATATTTATATTTACAATTATTTGTTTAAACAAAATCATTACGGAATATTTATTGGCAGTGGACGGCAGAAGACATAGTGGACGAACGCCTCTCCTCGCCTCGGTGATGAAACAGCGCAAATATGTTTACTTAATAATTACGAAAATACTCGGAAATGAGCAATTCTCTTAAATGTATTTTCTCAAAAATAAAAAATTGAATATATTATTCAGTAGAATCGTGCGTTTTTAAAATAATATGGAAATCATTATCGCCGATATCGGGACCCCTTATCTGAGATACCGAGGGCCAATTAGAGATTCGATACCAATTGTTTTTATCAATCGTAATTTCATTCTAGCACTGCAATTACCTATTTCGTGCTTTTAGTTATTATTTTTTCTTCTCCATAAAAAACTGTAAGTTTTTCAGAAATTTTGAAACGATGTGTATGTTGTTGCGGCCTGCATGTCGCAATTTAGTTTTTCTTTACGCTTATTGTGGTAATTATTATTTAATCATGGCCTTGAGATGCGATTTCTAGATTTTACAAGTTAAATAGCTCTCGCTTTTCTTCAAGTTCATACTATTTTTATTACATCCGACGCTGGCGCGGGTGAACCCCCTTAAGGGGTGCGGCTACAACATTTGTTTGCTTTGGTTGGGACGCTAAAAAAACAGATCCGTTAATTATCGTAATGTTTGACTCATTAATATAAGAAATTCATTACTGCATGACTAATAAATTACACTAATTAGCTCATAACCGCACGCTGTTTAATATTTTACTGGAAGTTAAAGTAATTTGCGAATACGAATCACTTTTAACGAGGTTATCGAGTGCGGTTTGCAATATTTGAGAAATTATCTTAAAAGGGGGGGACCTGCTCTAGTTTTCACTTTTATATCCAAACCTCTTCAGGGTAGATTTTCAAATATCGCAAACTGCACTGTTTTGTGCTTGCTTTAGTATGTTTGTCTTGTTTTTATTTTTTTAATTTAGATTCATTACATTTTATGCATTTCAGATCTGAAACGTTGCGTTCGCTTGTATACTAATTTACTAATTAAAAAAAAATGATTGGAATGTTAGATAATAAGCAAATGATGCAGTATGTAAGTATTCGTTTTTTAAATTATTTACAAAAAAATTCATCCACACTTCGTGATTTTAACGGATGTTGGTGCGATTATCAAATCAATTAGAGCGTCCCCTATTCATGTGGTTTAAATAAACCAGTCATGCCAATGGAATAAACGAAATTTTAAGTGACGGCTCAGCACTTTTAAGCAGGTTTTTTGAATTTTATAGTTTACTAGCTGACCCAGCAGACGTTGTCCTGCCTTATAGTACGCAAACAGCGCCATCTGTCGGCCACCGAAATTGTCTGCAGACGAATTTTAATTCCGAATTTTTCTTTATCTAAAAACCTTACTCGGACTATTACGAACATTAAAAAAATATCTAAATCGGCCAGCCGTTCAGCAGTAAAACGAAAACATACACACGCACAAAGTATTATATATTGTCGTGTTACAAAGTGATTTTGACTGCCCCTGTAGTACTTTGTAAGATTTTTATAGTTTGAATTTAAATTGAGGGTGGGGGGGGGGAATTTTGTAACATGTAAGGTTGGCGGTAGTTTTAGAAGAGTGGGGGCTTTTTCGCCAGAGCGGTCGATGAATTTTTGGCTCCGTAAATTTTGAGAGTTTGTGCAAATAGTTTTTTTTTTAGTATGATTGATTTGAATTATTTGGAAGTGACCGCATAGATAATTTTTGAACACAGACTTACCCCTGAGAAGAGCTTTTATTGCTCCCGCATGCAAGACCTAGTCGAGGTATTTTTAAGTGTAGTAAAGGGTTTTGTTAATATTCAAAAGTAATAAAAATACCACTATAATAAATATAAAGAAATTCATAAATCACGTAGGGGGGGGGGGGCTCATTTAATTGATGTACCGGAGTTACAATAAATTCTACGAATATAGCAGTTTAATATCTTAGGTAGCTTGCTGGACTGACACTAGGTGTGCCTGTGACCCTGTTTATTGTCTGTTAATAAAAACGTGTCTTCCAAAGCATGGAAATGGTCATAAAAAAGTTAGTATCTCCCCGGGTACGTGAGCAGTTGATCGCGCTATCTACTACGCCAATGAGCGTCTCGAATTTATTTCATTAACAAATATTTAATAAATAATGCATAAACTGCGGACTTTCACCTCAAGTAATATTATCATTTCTATTAGATGAAGACAACGTCGATTCAAAATCATAAGAAAAATCATGCACCCAATCCGATGCTGAGCCTTAATATCCAGTAACACTCTTCCATTTCCTAAATCAATCTTCATAGCTGGGCTGCAGTGTTGCTTTTTTTTCAATTATCTTTTCCTTGTTGGCTAATCGAATTTCTGGACGTCTCCGGTTCGGGGTCTTCGTCTTCATCTTCCAAGAATAATTAAACTTAACAAAATGTTAAAATAATAAACAAAATTTTGTGCTAAGTAAAAAATACATACTACAAAGAAAACATAATATATAAAAAGCACTAAAATGACAATAATTCAAATTTAACAGGGTTGAACTTAGAATATTAGAATAAACAAGAAAATGGAATTCTGAAAAAATTACGCTATAGAAATGATAAAAATTACTTAAAAGTTAAAAACAAAAAACTCTAACATAATATAAAGGCCTCTTATTTCACGATTATTATCGATCCTCAGTCATGTATAACAGTAAAAATAACAAGAAGTAAGAGCAAATATACCAAACAAAATTGAAAAAAACATTTAATTTTTAAAAAAGCAAGAAATTAACCAAACTTTAAAAAATGTTGTGCTTACCATATAACCAAACTAAATGAATTCACGTGTCTAAATGAAATTTTAGGTTAAGTAAATGTATATGAATCTTTTTTAACCTAAACTTTAAGAAATATGAAGTAGAGACATACAATGCCATCTATCACTTCGAAAACTAAATTTGAAAAGAGGTTCCAAATTTTACCAAAATTTTTATTATTTTAACATTTTGTTAAATTTGATTATTCTAACATCACATACTACTAAATACCACAAAAATACTTTAAACTTTTTTAAGTTATTTTCTATTCATCTTCCAAGTCTAAACTACCTTGCATTTCTCACTACCTACAGTTTGACTTATAGTATTTCATCTTTCTTGGTCTTCTGGGTTTCTTCCTCCTGATCGGCATTGGGCTGTCTGTTTCTTCTTCCTGGTGAATCATCTTCCTGCTTGGGTTGTTTGTACAGATTTAATTTCAATCGAAATTTCTCTTATTAATGTCGGGATTTTTGCCGTATAAATATTGGCTGTCTATGTCAGGATTCCCTTCTTGCATTCAGAGAGCTTTTATTTTTGGAAGGAATCTCTCATAGCTGACGTTGTTTTCTGGTGTGCGATTCGAACTATGTAGACCTCTCTTGATCGATTTTGAAGGTCTAAGGATCTAAGGAAGGATTCATTTGCTTCTCTTTTCTGGCTAATCGCTTATCACTTGGTTTATATTTCTCATTGGGTTAGATTTCTTTCAGTCAGTTGCCACGATAGTCAATCATTCTCAAATACTTCGTTCAAATACTTCGTCGTAGCTGATATTCCATAGAATTGGTTCGATGGCTGATCTCTGCGAAACTCCACCACTCATCCTAAATCGAGAAATTTTGTCGTCTTCGTCTGTGAGGATTTATCGTTCTATGAAGTAAGCGGAGATGGGCGCAAAAGTTTTCACTCGATTTCCTAAGACGATATAATAAACACAATTGGTTCTGTTCGTTAATTATTACATTTATTTCGACCAGTGTTTCCCAATCTGGGGTCCGCGGTCCAAAAGAGGAATCACAAATCTTAGAATTAACGATGCAATTTACATTGCCATGTCTGTCTAGAAGTCCATAGTCACCAAAAGGTTGGGAGTTATCGCCACACCACGGTAAACTCTCCGCTAACGCTAGAAGTCACGTGACAAGATACGGTATTTTACAGTAACGGGAATACAGTTTAAGAGTTAACGCAAATCCCGCTATTTTTGTGACGTTATTTTATAGTTGTAGTAAATTCCTATAGATGGTGCATTCTCAAATTTTAAGTTGTCTTGTTATTGTATTCTATTATTCTATTACTAGGTGAAAAGCCCGTTCGCAGACGGGTAGATAGACGGTGGATCTCTTTTTTAGCCGTTTTAATTAAAAAATTCATAACGCTAACCTAAGATCGACCGGTTTTGAAGTTTTCTCTTTTACTTTGAGCGAGCTGGGATTTTATATATTAGATGTCAATGTCAAAATGTCAAAATATTGACACGCTGTAGCAGGAGCGAGCTGGGATTTTATATATTAGGATTAGCCTTTACAAACTCCTACCATCTCCCACTACCTGCTGCACAGAATTACTAGTAATGCTTGATTTAGAGCTTATTTTTTTTGGCTTTAATTATAACAAGGTACCAAAACCTACTTTAACTAAATACCCTAAAATATATAAATAATGTAACCTTAAATACCTACGCTATTTTATGAGAAATAGCGGGACACGGTAACGTTATTTGCATTACTTTATTTTTGCGCATGCGCATTTGATTTTAAAACTAGATTAGCGTTAGCGTGAAATTTACCGTGGTGTGGCGATAACTCCCTAATATCGGTCACGTGACCGCCGTCGGAGTTGATACACATTCATCGGCAAATTATCGCACTTCTTTATTTCTTGTTAAAAATGTTTCTTTATAATTTATTATTGTTCCCCTTTACGGCCACCAAGGTCTGTGGCTTGTCAAAAAAGAGGTCTTTTCTCTAGCTCAAGCAGAATACTTTTCTATTCGGTCGCGCTTTCAGTCGGTCGAGGGTCATACTAACGTGGTTGAAGAAACGCTGGACAATAGGATGAAAACTTCCATAGAGCATGAGTTGCTTTTCTCCACTCAGTAAGATGGAATTGAACATCGTCCACTTATCCTTTTCGTGAAGCCTCAGTCAAGCGATGTTCCACAAGGTTGAGTTCCCAGCCTAATTTTCCGGCGTCTTTTTATAGATGATTCTCAACGATTGCTGAACTATTACACCTGCCGGATATCGAACAGACTTTAGACTTTCGATGTTTACATAATGGTAAACAACTTCAATCAGTCTGTTTTACTAGGAACCGATCATTTTAATCCATATAACTCATCAAACCATTGAAGCCAAGCTACGGCCGTGCTCCATCTCATCAAGCCTACTGAAGTTTAACTTGTCCATATCATTAGCGTGTGAAGTAAAGCGTCTCTATTTTTAAAAACCTTAATTGAAGAAATTCAACTTAAATTAATGCTTGCAAAATAATGCACCTTACTATATTTTAATTATCAGGCGTGCTACGTGGTTCTGCTTAAGGAGTATGCAATGTCTTATTACATAATTCCATAATCAACAATAACAGGAAATATGTGTATGCTTCGTTTCCAAAGTCATTGTACAGATAATGTATTTTGCAACCCACAAGAATGTCTGATAATTATTTAAAATTACCATTTTCTTTTACCTCGACGTTTTGTCAATTGGGCAGACTTATGTAAATGTAGAACTAATTTTATAATCGACTCTGTAGTTAAACGTCAATCACGCCAAGCCACCACAGCTGCTTTCGAGATTTATAGTTCGATAATTATATTAAACCGCCCAGTCTAGCCGTATGGTGAGGGCGTAGACTTCCTCTTGATTTCGATATATTGTTATTTAATGTTATCTGTTTCCCAATTACTTGCTATCATAAAAACAATTACTGACGGTAGAACAACGACTGCGCCAGTTGCGTACAGAGAACAATTGAAAGAAAATTAAATTTTAAAAAAACTTGAGACGTAGTTTGCTCCCCCCCCCCCCCGCCCCACCCCACTCAGTGTGATATGGTTTTTAATTCGACTTACTATTTGTTTTTAATTCGTTTGCACTTAAAACGAAAGGTATTAAACGTGGGGTGACTCCTATGCATGTTACACAATCGTAAAATCTTAACGTTCGTGTGGGAATGCGTGGTGAAGGTTACGCCATTCATTGTTTAGTAGATCGAATTTTAAAATTTTATACTTTTTCTTTCGCCATACAGGAAAATTTTAAGAAATACTGGAACGAGGCACTTTCAGCGTGAAAATTTATTAATTCATCCTGCTTTGTGCCTAACAGACGCTGTACGATCTCCCAAGGGTTAAATTAATCTAGTACTAAAAACAAGGCTGTCGCTGGGTAAATTATGTCTCCCCAAAGACTGAGGGTCAATGTTATATATGTAAATATCACATTATTTGTATTTAACTCCTAGTTGCTCTCACGGTTTAAAGGGGGGGGGTAGCAAATATTCTATTCGCACGTCGTGATGTCTAAGTGTTTTTCGATTATAAATAAATAAAATTCTGTGAGTGTGAAGTTGTCACGTTTCCTATTCGATTTATTAAATGTCCCATTAATTGCTTCGTAATCTAAACAATTAAAGAAAAATTGTTGTCATAAAAAGATAAAATAGTAATAACCTTTTTACCTAGATTATTTTAAAGCGCACTTCCTCGCATTGTTGACATTTTATTTGTTGCTATTTAAAGAAAAAGTTAATAAGTGCAACGTTTAATGATTAAGTTGATCACATTTGGTTTAGTTAGTCAAGGATATCGTGTCAGTGGCGTAAGCATAAATCTATCGACTTTCTAACGCTGGAGTTAGCTGCTCATTAGGTAAACGTCCTCCAGTACGCCTCTGCATTCTGCATAAGTTTCCGTGCCAGGGACGTAAAAACTTGTGTTTTCAGAATAAAAAATTTGATATTACAAACATAATTTATGTTATGAAATTTCCATTTAAATTTTAAAATCAAACTCTGACATTTTTCCATGCTTTGTTTTACAATAATTTTTGTGTAGCGCGAAGAAATATTCGGGAACAAAAATAAAACAGTTTTCACAGAATTAATTTAAAATTACATTTCAGGGGCGGTCTGACGCTACAGTTTCCGGCAGAAAAAATTTCTACTTAGTATTCTAATATAAATAAAAAATTTCATCTTAATCTGTACTAACAGACGCTGTTGGTCAAAATCAACACAAAACTTCGCAAATAAAACATATTTTATTGGAGTACTCCAATGCTGTGTGTTGCCTCCAAAACTTTTTAATTTTTACATCTATGACATACCGGCATTCGACAAAACAAATTTAGTTCTGTATGCAGACGATACAGTTAATTTATGATCTTAGCGAATTCAATTTCGTTTACTTCAACCTGTCGGTGGATTCCAAATAATAAAGTTTAAGTTTTATTTTACAGCCAGGGAAATCTTTTTGCTTTTCTCTCTCAAGTACAAGTACAAACCGGGGGGTCTGGGGGGTATTCTATACCTCCCACTAGGTACACTAAGCTCACTTATGGTTATACGTACACGACAGAAAAATATACGGTAGTTCTTGATTTCAAGCGTGATTAACTTCTAAACAGAGCTGCCGTTCTGTAATCTGGGGGGACCCCCCGGTTTATAAAAGATAAATTATATATATCCCGTTGTCGAGATCTGCATGTTTTGTTTATTTTGCTAATACGCCAGCTTCTTAGGAAACATTTTCACTGGACTTAATATTTCCTCGCATTATTCACATTCGCAATTAATAACCTACTTAAAGTAATCAAACTTAACAAAATGTTAAAAAAATAAAATTTTTAACTGTTAAGTAAATATAACATACTACAAAGAAACATAATATTTAAAGAAACTAAAGAGACAATAATTCACATTTAACAGGGTTGAACTTAGAACTTAGAAAATAAATTTGAAACTTATTTTCTAATGTAGTTTTCGAAGTGATAGATGGCATTGTATGTCTCTGCTTCAACCCCATTGTATGAGATTTAGAATTCATATTCATTTACTTAACCTAAAATTTCATTTAGACACATGACGTTGTTTAGTTTGGTTATTTGATAAGCGCAACATTTAAAGTTTGGTTAATTTTTTGATTTTTTCAATTTTTTGGTATATTTGCTTTTGTTATTTTTACTGTTATACATGACTGATCGGAAATAATCGTGAAATAAAGGCCTTTATATTATGTTACAGCATTTTTTGTTTTTTATTTTTAAGTAATTTTTATCATTTCTATAGCGTAATTTTTCAGAATTCTATTTTCTTGTTTATTCAAATATTCTAAGTTCAACCCTGTTAAATGTGAATTATTGTCTTTTTAGTTTCTTTAAATATTATGTTTCTTTGTAGTATGTTATATTTACTTAACAGTTAAAAATTTTATTTTTTTAACATCACATATTACGAAATACCACAAAAATACTTAAAAAAAATTCTAAAACTTTTTTAAGTTATTTTCTATTTTAATAACATACTTAACTCTCATGGTACTATAATTAAATACAACTGAACCTCCCAGGTACACTAAGCTAACCTATGGTTATTTAACAACATTAATGATACAAATAAACAGCTCGAAGAAGTTAAAGGAGAAGCATTTGGTTATCGTACAAACCGGGGGGTCTGGGGGGTATGGAATACCCTCCAGGTACACTAAGCTAACCTATGGTTATGCATACGCGACAAAAATATGCGGTAGTTAGTGATTTCAATCGTGATTAACTTCTAGGCAGAGCTGCCGTTCTGTAATCTGGGGGGTATTCCATACCCCCCAGGCCCCCCGGTTTATAAAAAACTGTCTATTCTAATATATCCCGTTGTCGAGATCTGCATGTTTTGTTTATTTTGCTAATACGCCAGCTTCTTACGAAACATTTTCACTGGACTTAATATTTCCTCGCATTATTCACACTCGCAATTAATAACCTACTTAACTCCCCCCCCCCCGCAAGGTACACTAAGCTAAATTATAGTTATGCTTTAATATACATTAATGATACAAATCAACGGCTAAAAGAAGTTAAAGGAGAAGCATTTGGTTATCGTACAAACCGGGGGGTCTGGGGGGTATGGAATACCGGCAGGTACACTAAGCTAACCTATGGTTATGTGTACGCGACAAAAATATACGCTAATTAGTGATTAACTTCTAAGAAGAGCTGCCGTTCTGTAATATGGGGGATATTCCAGATCCCCCCCCCCTCCCCCGGGGTTTATAAAAGACGGTCTATTATAATATATCTCGGTGTCGAGATTTGCATGTTTTATTTAAAAAAAATTTCACTGGATTTAATGTTTCCTCGTAATTAATAACTTACTTTACTCCCATGGTGTGTAATATACTATTAACTCTTTCTGCAATCGAATAAATCATAATTTTTATTTATACTACGATTACAATAAATACTACAAGTGAATTGTGGTAATTGGAGAAAAAAGTCAAAGACTAGAAATTATTCTTCTTATACATCACTCGATAAATTATTTAGTTTTTTACAAATTCATTTCTATTACTTTTTTGCATAAAGTGCATAGTTTTTGAGTAAAATCATAAATTATGCAACAGTCGAATTATTCTGCTTGTTTCCAGGCGCTGGTACAGGATTTTGTTTGGGGGGGGGGGATTTTGCCTATCTTCCAGAAAATTCGTTCTCAACAAAAGTTTTGATAAAATTTTAGTCTGTCTTAAAAATATTTTGAAATTGGTCAAAATCAAGAGGTTTGATCTTGAATCGGGGGGGGGGGGGGTACCCATCCGCGTCTGTATGTTCCTGTTCCTAGCGATCTAGTGCTAAACTGAGCTCTGGAGGAATAAGAACATTATTCTGACTACTTGGGTGGGAGGGGGTCTGAATTACATGATTTATATTTTTTAATAGTGTGAGAGCCTGCCTACCTATCTCTCAACTGCTCACTCCCATTGTGTTGCTCATTTACCTACACAACTTTTCGCACCAAAAACAACAGGGAACAAGAAACCAAGGCCACCCTAACCACGGCTAAATGGACTACAACCACGGGGCGCAAGCCTTTTGGGGCGGCAGTTTTTATTTTGATCTTTTTCAGTCCTTTACAGGTGATAAAGGACACTTTTCTAAGACAACTTTTCAAATAAAATTTTTGTCCAAGTCCGAACCCTTGGGGGGTACCTCCCTTTAAAGCAAGTTTTTGAATTTCTGGTTTCAAACGGCCATAGCTCCAATATTATTGATTTTTTAAGCTTAATGAATTAGAACTTTTTTAAAGATCATTTGCTTATGTACAAATTAGGTTATAACCCCTTATCGTCTAGAATCAACGGATTTCGAGTTATAAATTAAATTAAGGGAAAAAATGTTACAAAAATTTAGATTTTATTTTTTTTTCTTGCGAACCCCGTAAAACTGACGGCTCACCGGATAGGGAATTTAACGGGCTACAACTTTGGTCAAATAAATTTTTTTGGGAAACCAACCGTTTTCACAAAAATTCTGAAAATAATGAACAAGGTTTAGGTAAAAAAATAAATAAATTCACAAAATTTATTTTAATAAATTTTCAAAATATCCTCCTTCATTTTCAGCACACAGGCGTGCATTTTTCAAAAGGTGTTGTACGATGTTTTTTATAAGGGGGCTTCTTTCGGGAAGTTCTGTCACACCTATCTGTATTCTTTTTATTAATTCCTCTCTGGTTTCGGGCTTTCTTCTATTGCTGTCAACTATAGTTTTAAGGGCACCTCATAAAAAATAATGGAGAGATGCAGCCAATTGTTAAATCCTCCTCTTCCTATTCATTTTTCTGGATACGGAGTATTTAAAAATGTTTTAAATTTTATGTTTTTGTTTGGTGTAATAGTAATAAATTGCTCAAAGCTCCACTTGAGCTCTATAGTGCTGTTACTCTCTGCAGAATTGTTACGGAGGCTGACTTCACATTACAAGACAGCTTAAAATTTTATAATATGAAACAAAGCATAACAAATTCAAAATAAATTTCTCCGCTCCAGAAGTGGAACCTGGTTCATTCTCAAGTTTTTAATAGAAAATTAAATTCCAATTTTTGCTTTGCAGCTACAAGTTGAATATAAACGACCGAAAGAAAATAAGTGGAATTTTTCCACAATTTCCGCATATTTTTCTAATGAAAATCATTGAATAATTCATGTTGGTGATAACAAACGACAAATAATAAAATCAACTTCCTTGAATTACGAATGGAATACATTAAGTATGTCAGCTATTTTAATTGAACCAAATTTCAAATTAATAATTTTATGAAGCATTCCACTTAACACTCTCCTACGAGTTAAAAATCTATTCCTGCAGTTTTAAAAATGTTTTGTAAATGTATCAGGACCGTTCTCCGCAAATTCAAGCGATTCATGTCAGTTGTCAACTTTCTTTTTGTTTTAAAATTTAAGATGAACTTTAAATTTATAGCATTATTGAATTTATTTAGTTACGATCCCTTTGTGAGCAGTTGATGGTGACGAAATAAGCCCGGTATGATTAAATTTTTTGTTTCAGTCTACTGCAGTTAACAAAGCCATAAATAGTGTAGAAGTACCGGTAAAACAGAAACATGTCCGGTCGGCCATTATTGGGACGTTTCACGAACAAGGAGCTCAAACCTTCTGGATGCTTGCCCTTCGATTGCCTTATTTAGACGATAGGATAGTTGCATGGAAGTTATGTCATGTGGTTCATAAAGTATTAAGAGAAGGGCATCCGTTATGTCTTGTACATAGTCAACGTCATCGAAGAGAGTTGGATGAGACTGGAAAATTATGGGTAAGTACTTTTTTTCCAACTCTGATTTATTTCTACTTAAGATTTTGTACTTTTAGTGCCACTTGAAAGAAGGTTACGGAAAGATGATTAGGCTTTACACGAATTTGCTCATGACGAAGTTAGATTTTCACAAACGAAATCCTAGGTTTCCGGGCCATCTGGGTGTGACTGCGGCCGAATTGGAGTCGATTGGTGCAAACGATATAAACAATTAGTAAGTTATCGAAGCCTTGGTTTTTATTACTCTTAAACGTCTCGTTAGTTTCCAGTTGTCTGTCGAAATGTTCGACTATTTGGACAACATCTTGGAGTTACAGCAAGCAGGTAAGAAAAATCCAGCCGAAGGTACCCCAAATTGTATCTATAACTGCAAATTTTTAGTTTTTGGATCTCTTGATATGTCACGATCAAACTCCATGACCAGTGCTGGTCAGTGCAGACTGGCTCCTCTGATAATGTGCATTCAAGACGCGTCACGATTGTACGATTACTGTGTCAAAATTTTATTTAAATTACATTCTTCGTTACCAACAGACTTGTTAGTAGGACACAGGGACCGCTTCCTTAATCAGTTTAAACAATTGAAACAATTTTATTTAAACGCAAACGCTCTGCAATATTTCAGAAATCTCATCTCGGTTCCTCCGTTACCAGAGGTAAACAGCAAAAATACCAAATATGCTCTTTAATTTTGACCCGCTAATTTACAGCGAGTGTTTGCAGAAACCGCCAAACTTTTTGCGTGAAGCCGAGTTACGTTCGTACGTCACACAAGAAGTCGTAGTTCCTGATGAACCACAAGAGGACGAGCCAATGGAAGGCAATTTAATCGATACTTCTGACGCGGGGTCGTTCGATCGTATTGATAATCACAGTCAACGCTCTATTTCGCCCCCAGATCTTCCGTCAGTTTCTCATCAAATGCACATCGACTCCATCTCGGAAAGAGATAACTTGATACAACATTTACAACACGAACTGGAAAAGTTGAGGTGAGTTTTTCCATTTTCTCTACATTTATATTATTTCAAAGCTGTAGCTTTGTAATTGTCAATTCCTGCAAATGTCAGTTTGATGTTCTAAAAAATTTGTCAGATCAAAAATTGTTTTCAAATGAAATTATTAGAAATTTTAAAGTCGACATTTTCCAGAAACGACAACCACCGCCTTCAAGGTGAAAGTGTGGCAAGTTCAAACAGGTTGCAAAAACAAATTACGGCACTGGAAACGTCGCTAGCCACAAAGGAAAGCGAATTGTTGCAAGAAAAGCAAATTAAGGAGGACTTATTCCATCAGGCCTCTGCAGTCGCTCAATCACAAGATTCTGAACGTGAGTATTTTAATTTCCTCGGCACCACTCTGTACTGTACGAATTATTTTTCTTTTAGAAAAAATTAAAGAAGAGAAGCTTTCTAAGCTTGCTAATATTTACTCTAATTTAAGAGCCCAACACATCGATCTGCTGAGGCAGAAAGCTGAAATAGACAAAAGATTTAAAGAGAGCACATTAAAATATGAACAGTCGGAACAGCAAATCAACGAATTACAAACTCAAATTAACAAATTAGAAATAGAAAATAAAATTAGGGACGAAAAGTTACAACAAAGTGCCGATTCACAAAACGACGAGTTGGAGTCGCTAAGGCGAGATAAGGAGTTATTTCATATGGAGACTGAGGTTTGTTCTAGACCTCCCCGTTTAATTCCACTTTTACAGTGTATTTTTACAGATTTTAAAAAAGAGCCTCGAGGACGCGACCCGAGAGGGTCAACAATTCAAAAACGAACTTAGTGAGGAGAAACGACAAAAAGATAGCTTACAAAATAAAATAAGTGACTTATCACGCACCATTGAAGAAGCTCAAAATAATTTAGCCAAACGTAAGCTGCGCTTAGCATTTTTCTTAAATTCCAAAAATCTAATTTATTTTTTTGCAGTGAAAATTGAAAACGTAAACCAATTGTTAAATTTGATTGTGAAAGCTGTGGAGGAGAGTGAAAATATTTTGAGAGGTTCCATACATGAACTGGACAATCCTGCATTGTCGGGTGTTTCCTGTAGTCCGGATTACTTTAGGTCTCTAACTAACGACTGCCAAATGTGCATCGCTGCCACCGTTGGAGTCACTCACCAAGAACCAGTCCTTGTTATCACTTTATCTAGCAGAATTGCCCATAGGCTTGCCACTTATTTAATACAAGGCCGAGCTACCTCAAATAAAAGTCCGGATATCACGTTTGGAGAACGTAAGAGTTTGCTTTATTAATTTAATTTGGTTTGTTAAAAAATATATTTTTTTTAGGTATGGCAGATTGTTGCAAGGAGCTGGGCGATAGTGGTTTAAGACTATTAGAAGATTTACGTTTGAACAAGTCTACACAAGTTACCACTACTGAAGCAATCAGTAAGTTGCAAGCAGTGGCGTCTTTAGCCGAAACAATTAGCAGTTCCTTACAAGGAGAAAGTGCCGGCAAATTGGCAGACCTCTTCGACGACGAATTGGCTGCCATGGATAAGGCGATAGAAGAAGCCGCACGGCGTATACAAGAAATGTTGAGCAAATCAAGGGCCGCTGATTCGGGAGTCAAGTTGGAAGTAAACGAAAAAATATTGGATTCTTGTACAACTCTCATGCAGGCAATTAAGATTTTGGTGGAAAAAGCGAGGTTGTTACAAGCCGAAATTGTCTCTCAAGGTAAGGGGACCGCCAGTGCTAAGGAGTTCTACAAAAGAAATCATCGTTGGACTGACGGGTTTCTCTCGGCTGCTAAAGCTGTAGCAGTCGCAGCCAAGTTTTTCTTGTAAGTGACTTTAAAAGGGAATCATGGAACGCAAGTTTGTAAATTTGAAATTAAATCTTTTAGGAGTGCAGCCGATAAGGTGGTGAGCGGACAAGGAAAATTGGAGCAACTTGTGGTGGCGTCTCAAGAGATAGCTGCTTCTACTGCTCAGTTGGTTGTTGCTAGTCGGGTTAAGGCTGATCGTCACAGCAAAAATTTACAACAGCTGGGTGTGGCTTCCAAGGGCGTGACTAATGCTACAGGTGGTGTAGTTGCTACGGTCAAAGATTGTGGACTTTTGATAGATGAAGCAGGTGAGTAATTCTCAATTTAACCGCAGCCAAATTCAAATAAGAATAACTTTTAAAGCTGCGATCTCTATAACCTTCTGACGGACAGTTCTTGGGTGGCCCGTGGTCCCCTCTAAGATTTCTTAAGTTTATTGTAACTTTTAGACAATTTTCATTGAATTTTAACACTTTCTGTTGTTTCAGAGGAATTGGATACGTCCAATATGACCCTCCATCAATCCAAAAGACTGGAAATGGAAGCTCAAGTTCGCGTTTTAGAGTTAGAAAAAGAATTGGAGATGGAAAGATTGCGTTTATCGGCGTTGAGAAAACATCACTATCGGTTAGGTGAAGGAGAAGGTTGGGTAAGTACGACGTCAGAATTGACGAATTGAGTTGGTCAATTTTTTATTGTAATTTATAGGAAGTTCAAAATAATCACAAATGAAAATCAATAACAATTATTAGTTATCTTAAAAGTCCAAAGATAATTTAACAAAGTGTTTTTTGATAATAATCTGTTGTAATTTATGTAGTTCTAATATTGTCATTAATTTTACCATATATTTTATATACTTCTATTTCTACAGTTGAAGTATTGTATTAACTTATTGTTCAATAAACGTGTAACAAAATTTATATATTTTTTAAACCTGTATTTCGAGTGGAATTATCGCAAGGATTTTTGTTATCACATAAAAACCAGTTTGGATATACTTTAGCCATATTGTTGGCCAAAGTGTAACCTCTTCCGTCGTATGGCAACTTCAAGTCATACACAAACGTTACTCCGTTTGCAAATAGCGCAGCCGTAGCACTATAAGTTCCGTAATTTATGATAGAATGATTGCACAGTGATAACGTAACCAAATCTTCTGTGGCTCCCACGGGATGGATCTTAACGATGTTAAAATTTTGTAGATATTTAAAATTTTTAGCAGTCCATATATTGTCAATGCTAATGAACACAAAAATTGGATTTTTAGTTGTGTGGTTGAAATATTTCATTGCGTTTCTGTAATACAAATAAGAAGGCGGACCCTAAAAAATCAGTTTCTTTAATTTTTCAATTTTGATCAATAAGAAAGTAATGCTACTTGCCACAAACTTTTTGGAATAATTATTTATTAAAGCTCGCGTGTAGTCCCCACCACGATAATGTACACCGATGAACGTAACAATATCTGTCTCGTTAAACCCCAAAATAGCTTTGACAGTTTTTAACTCACGTGTTCCTTTGTCAATCCATTCTTGGCGAAATCTAAAAAATTATTGCAGTGAAAAACGGCGAATTAATCGGCATAGACTAACTACAGTCTACATTTATGCAGTAATAATTGTTTAATCCGTGCTTCGGAGAGAGATAGAGATTAGTTAAATTTCTTTTATTTAAAAATTGTTTACCGCAATTTTTGCCTAATGTTTTCCAAACCATAGCTAGCCACATCGATATAACGACAGGAGTACTGTGGTAGAGTTATTAACAAATTATTTTGAGAAAAATTGAAAAATTTTGGATCTTCCGTTAAATCAAATTTTTTAACGTGAGCTTCACGAATGCAAGATTCGGGTAAATCAGACATTTCGGAATCATCAATCCTGAAAATTAAAATAATAAATGAATAATATGAAAACAGTTCAGGTTCTATTTACCTATCGAATACATTTTGCAAGTACTGTTTCATTCCAGGTTGTAAAAAAATTCTTCCGTTAATAAAATATTTTTTTTTAAATGCTATTAAAGACATATATTCCCAGATTTTGTTGCCTAGTCTACCGCCTAAACGAACGGTAAGAATTCCATTAGAATTATTTAGGCATTGGGGATTTTCGAAAACTACACTGGTAAGTTGATGCTCGCCGGCGCCGTATGTATAATTATAGAACGTCGTACCAAATGAAACTGGAAAAGATTTGTATAAAATAAAAAATATGAATATTGTACTGATTATTATGGAATTAAGTAATTTAACTGTGTATTTTTTATTTGTCAAAGACATCACTTATGAAAATCTTCTAGTACACTACAAAAAAAGACTTTCTTATCAATAGCGTATCTGTTACAATATGTATACATATTATTAACCTATTTTACATACTTATTTATTACTTATTTAATAACTTCATATTTTACTAGTTGATATATGTACCTATTCGTGCCATAAGTGCTGATACAAGATTAGTTAATTGTTTTGAAGGTAGTAAAAATTTAAAAAAAAAACATTTTTATTGAGATTCTAAGGTTTTCTTCTATATAATTTATCCAAAACGCGATCATTTTGTTTGTTAAATTTTTTCATTCGTAAATAAAATGTTGCTGTGATTGTTGTTACCGTGTTGCTGCAAAAGACGTTTTGCTCTTACCCTTCTAATTTCTGCAGTCCAGTGAAGTAGGTGTCTACAATAAAGTTAAGATTGGTGAAGAAGAAATTCCGTGCAAGGGAGAGTTGATTTGTTCCTCGAACACGTGCTGGCCTGCGAGTTACGTGAGTCCTGTTTTTGTTATTGTTGTTTATTACTCAGGTTGCAAAATAAATATAATTTTATATCGTCAATTGTTTTATTGTCTTTCCATGTAACCATTTCTTTCGAAGAATCATGCGACCTTTATGAGCAAAATAGTAAATTAAGTAATGAACCACTACAATACATTGGCAAAAATTTTTTCAAACTTCAGAACCCTATTAAAAATATTTGCAATATTACCAGTGACGAGAGAAGTTTTTGTAGTTTAAAACGAATAAAAACTGAAGAAATGCTAAACGGTCTAGCACTCATGAATATTTATAGGAATATAAATTTTGATTCCTTTAATATATAATTGTGCGAATAAGAAAGAAAGGTGTTTAACTTTTTATGTAATGTTTGTTTTAAATAAAAATAAAATAAATAATGAGTTTAATTTTAATAAATTTAGAAAAATAAAACTATGAAAAAATTTGTTTGCAATAATAAAAATTCCCGGAAGGGGAATCCCCGAAAATTTTACTTTTTACAACTACCCCCTCCGAAATAAAATCCTGGCTACGGGCCTGCAATCAACTATTGCACTATTGTAGAGTAAAGTATGGACCACCAAAACATAGCGGTCCGTAGTCGTGTAAATTAAACTTGTATTTTTGTAACAGAAACTAAGTATAAACAATAAATACACAAGACAGAAGAAAGAGTTAAGACTAGGATTTTACAGGTTGTTTCACTAGAAAAAGAATTAATTATCTTTTCCATAGCTTCTTGCTTATTTTTACTACAAAATTCGGATGGCGCTTGCAAATTTCACGTAAGTATGATATTTAACTTTTGTGTAGGTTTAATGTAAAGAAATTCGATTTTCGCATGCTCTCTACTACTTTCGCATTTTTACAGTTTTACTCGATTCCGCCAGTACCACGAATCTTTTCAGGGCTCTACGCATTAAAAGGTAATCCCATTGGCACTTTGGACACCAAATATGAAAACTTGCTATTTCTTATCTTTTCACTGTTTTCTCATGTAAATTGTTGCGACAATTCGATTGGGGCGAACAGATTTTGCGTAGGTACATTATTTAAGTTTTTATAGAGGTTTAATGAAAATATAAACAAATTACCGTAATGAACCTAACTATCAATTAAAAAAATTCCGGACGGTTTATTTGTTACATTCTGTATATTCTGCGTAAGCAGAGTTTCGTAACTACATTATTTAATTTTTTATGAAGGTTTAAAGAAAATATATTCGATTTACCGTAAAGAATCTAATTGTCGATTTAATAAATTCCGGACCCGTTTCTTTGTTACATTCTGTATATTTTTCGAAGTAAATTGGTGCAATAAATCGATTGGTGCAAGCAGATTTTGCGTAACTACATTATTTAATTTTTTATGAATGTTTAAAGAAAATATACTAGATTTACCGTAAATAACCTAATTGTCGATTTAAAAAATTCTGGGCGCGTTTATTTGTTACATTCTGTATATTTTCCGATGTAAATCTGTGCAAGGATTCGATTGGCGCAAGCAGAGTTAGCGTAGGTACATTATTTAAGTTTTTATAGAGGTATAAAGAAAATATAATCGATTCATCGTAAAGAACCTAATTGTCAATTTAAAAAATTTCGGAAGCGTTTATTCCTAACATTCTGTATATTTTCCGATGTAAATTGGTGCAAGGATTCGATTGGCGCAAGCAGATTTTGCGTAACTACATTTTAAATTTTATATCAAGGTTTAAAGAAAATATACTCGATTTACCGTAAAGAACCTAATTGTCGATTTAAAAAATTCCGGACGCATTTATTCGTAACGTTCTGTATATTTTCCGATGTAAATTAATACAAGGAATCGATTAGCGCAAACAGATTTTGCGTAACTACATTATTTAATTTTTTATGAAGGTTTAAAGAAAATATACTCGATTTACCGTTAAGAACCTAATTGTCTATTTAAAAAATTTCGGACGCGTTTATTCCTAACATTCTGTATATTTTCCGATGTAAATTGGTGCAAGGATTCGATTGGCGCAAGCAGAGTTAGCGTAGGTACATTATTTAAGTTTTTATAGAGGTATAAAGAAAATATAATCGATTCATCGTAAGGAACCTAATTGTCAATTTAAAAAATTTCGGAAGCGTTTATTCCTAACATTCTGTATATTTTCCGATGTAAATTGGTGCAAGGATTCGATTGGCGCAAGTAGATTTTGCGTAACAACATTATTTAATTTTTGATGAAGGTTTAAAGAAAATATACTCAATTTACCGCGAAAACTCTAATTGTCGATTTAAAAAATTCCGGACACGTTTATTCGTAACATTCTGTATATTTTCCGATGTAAATTGATGCAAGGATTTGATTGGCGCAAGCAGCTTTTACGTAGGTACATTATTTAAGATTTCATGGAGGAAAACCGTGAAAAATTTAATTGTTAATTTAAAAAATTTCGGACGCGTTTATTTGTTACATTCTGTATATTTTCCGATGTAAATTAGTGCAAGGATTCGATTGGCGCAAGTAAATTTTGCGTAACCACATTATTTAATTTTTTATGAAGGTTTAACGAAAATATACTCGATTTACCGTTAAGAACCTAATTGTCAATTTAAAAAATTTCGGACGCGTTTATTTCTAACATTCTGTATATTTTCCGATGTAAATTGGTGCAAGGATTCGATTGGCGCAAGCAGCCTTTACGTAGGTAGATTATTTAAGATTTCATGGAGGAAAACCGTGAAAAATTTAATTGTTGATTTAAAAAATTCCGGACGCGTTTATTTGTTACATTCTGTATATTTTCCGATGTAAATTAGTGCAAGGATTCGATTGGCGCAAGTAAATTTTGCGTAACCACATTATTTAATTTTTTATGAAGGTTTAACGAAAATATACTCGATTTACCGTTAAGAACCTAATTGTCAATTTAAAAAATTTCGGGCGCGTTTATTCCTAACATTCTGTATATTTTCCGATGTAAATTGGTGCAAGGATTCGATTGGCGCAAGCAGAGTTAGCGGAGGTACATTATTTACGTTTTTATAGAGGCTTACAGAAAATATTATCGATTCACCGTGAAAAATCTAATTATTGTCGATTTAAAAATTCCCTAAGCGTTTATTCGTAACATTCTGTATATTTTCCCATGTAAATTGGTGCAAGTGATCGATTGGCGCAAGCAAATTTTGCGTAACTACATTTTTAAATTATATATGAAGTTTTAAAGATAATATACTCGATTTACCGTTAAGAACCTAATTGTAAATTTAAAAAATTCTGGACGCGTTTATTTGTTACATTCTGTATATTTTCCGATGTAAATTGGTGCTATGATTCGATTGGCGCAAGTAGATTTTGCGTAACCACATTATTTAATTTTTCATGAAGGTTTAAAGAAAATATACTCAATTTACCGCGAAAACTAATTGTCGATTTAAAAAATTCCGGACACGTTTATTCCTAACATTCTGTATATTTTCCGATGTAAATTGATGCAAGGATTCGATTGGCGCAAGCAGATTTTACGTAGGTATATTATTTAAGTTTTCATGGAGGAATACCGTGAAAAATCTAATTGTCGATTTAAAAAATTCCGGACGCGTTTATTTGTTACATTCTGTATATTTTCCGATGTAAATTGGTGCAAGAATTCGATTGGCGCCAGCGGATTTTGCGTAGGTCAGGGCCGTATTTAAGGGGTTGGTTTTAGGGGTTACAACCACCCCCCCGAAATTATTTATGAATTAATAAAGTACTGGAAGTTCGACTGCAATCGTAAAAAAATCAGAAAAAACAAAAACAATTTTTACAACTATAACAAAAACATTAAACTTCAAGTGTTTAAATAAACATTAAAACTAAAGAGATATTTCTAATAAATTAAATCCAAAATTAAAAAATCGGAAATTCGTATTATAATCCGGCGATTGGCGACACTGGATTGAATTCACCTTCTACTAAATTGCAAAAATATAAAAACCGAAGATGAAGAATATAAAAATGCCCTAAATATTTACAGTACTGTGTAAAAGTTTGCGACCACTTAATTATTAATTATTAATTAATTTTCGATTTTTTGAAAAATAATTATATTGAAATGAATGAAATAGGTATTTGATCTTAATTCTTACTATTATGGTAAAAATTTTAAATTGCAATAAATTGTTTGAACCAAAAATTTTAAAGGGAACATAAATTTTATGACCATCATGGGCAGCATAATAGCTTAAAATAACACTTCCGCAATAAATTAGAATGGGCATTGTAAACCCATAAATTGTTTTATATTTTGTACATTTTTGTACATAAGTGTATATTTGCTTAAGATTTGTGAAATTTTCTTTCAATCTAATTTAGTTCTTCGTTTTGACAACATTATTTTACTATCGCCATCGGTAAAATAAGAATTTAGTTTGTGATTTTTATTCAAATATTAAAATTAAAAATTTTTATTTAAAAACTGTTTTTTACATGAGAGTTTAAAATTAAAATATGAATAAGTTTAAACTTATTAAAAATATCGTAGTATCCCCCCAGCAGTCAACCTATAATCAAATTTTGTCGCTCCTTCGACATATTATTTTCAACCATTAAATAGAGTTCATAAAAATCTAAATTTTCTCTGAATATCGAACTCAAATAAAGAAAAATCGCGCAAAAACATAATTATTTTAATTAAATAAAAACAATTTTTTCACAAAATTTCAATTTTTTTTGCGGCAACTTTCGACAAAATACTTTCAAACAAAATTTTCTAATAACGATACTCAAAAATAAAATCTTAATTGCAAAAATACTTGCACAAAATTATACTCAAAAAATCAGAGGAGCAAAATATAGGCCTCTGCCGTTTCCGCCATCTTGGCAAAAAAAACCTTACTCTAGTCACTTTTCTCCAAACATTACTTTTCAAAAATTAATATAACAAAATTTAAATTTACAAAAACTTCTTTTGTATTTTTTTACCCCCCCCCCCCCCCCGCCCCGGAAATTTAGTCTAAATACGGCCCTGGCGTAGGTACATTATTTACGTTTTTATGAAGGTTTAAATAAAATGAAAATATAATCGATTTACCGTAAAGAACCTAATTGTCGATTTAAAAAATTCCGGACGCGTTTATTTCTTATATTCCGTTTATTTTCCGATGTAAATTGGTGCAAGGATTCGATTGGCGCAAGCGGATATTGCGTAGGTAGATTATTTAAGTTTTTACGGAGGTTTAAAGAAAATATAATCTATTTACTGTAAATCGGGTGGCGCAAGCAAATTATGCGTAGGTTTAAAGAAAAATAATCCAATTTCCATTTGTTGATTTAAAAAATTCTGGGAACGTTTGAATTTTTTTCATCCCAAATATCGAATATTCGAAATCTTAAACTTATTGTAAGTTTTCCTACTTAGTTTTACGAGAAAATTCGAATGGCGCTTGTAGATTTTACATAAGTATGATATATAAATATGATAGTTAACATTTTATGTCGTTTTAAAAAAGTAAACCAATTCTATGCCTTGTTGACTTTTGACCAAGAATGCATAGAAAATTTAATGTTTTTCAGCTATTTAAAGCAAGAAAACATAAACAGGATGAGAAATTATCAAAATATTACATATTTTTGCTTTCTTAATACTCTAAAAACAATAATTCACAAATAATTTAATATTTTACCTTTATTGTAACAGGCAAACATAAACTGGAAAATAAATTGTCATAATTTTACTTATTTCGACGTTCCTGATACCAGCATAAGCATAAACCGGAAAAGAAATTGTAATAATTTTTGTTTTCCTAATTTTTTAAAAGTAAAAATTCACGAATAATTTAATGTTTTTAATTCTACGTAATCAATTGTCTTTTCGCACACCTTCATGAAATTAACACTCTACCTACTTCCATAATTAAAATAAAATATACAGTGGACTTAAAACATTTTATTACCGTTTTAATTAGTTTTAAAAATACGCCATGGTTTATCTAATCACATTGGATACAGGCATTGTTTAAATACACTACAAGAATAGCCGTGAGCAGACGCATGTAACTTTTTTGTTAGTGTCCTTGAAACTTAAAAGCAACAACAAACATACTTACTGATATTCATAAGTGGCCAAAGCCGTTTGTCTTCGGCCAAACAGAAACTTGGTTTTTTGCAACGGAACATTTCAAAATTGTTAGAAAAATAAATTCTACAAACAAACCAATGTGAATAAAAATTGAAGAATCGAATCGAGCCATTGGTATACCTGTAATAAAACCTGTAGGTCCTGTTGGAAAAAAATAAATGAATCCATTGAAACGTATTTCCAGATGATGCTACCGAGCTGGCCTCCTGAATTAACAGTAAGAAATCGAATGGGAACATTGAGGGACAATTAAATTCTTGTGATTTTTAAAACTTTTACTGTGTAATTGATACACGCTGTATGTACAATGGTACGAGGTACCAAAAAAAAATTGTGAACGATTGTATAAAATAAAAAGTATAGATACAATTACAATAAACAATAAAATAACGATACATTTTCGTTTTCTAGACATGACTTCTCTTATCTACGTCTTATCACAATGTCTGTGGCGCACCACCCACACAAACAGCACAGTATAAATAATTAACATGTATTTATTTGCGAGTTTTTTGCTTTCTTAATTTTAATAACTTGGACATTTGGCATCCACTCAATTGCAGCACACACTGGTACAAGATACTTAAAAATAAATTAGCCGACAATTAGCTTGCCAAACATATTTTTGAAAACCATTGTTAGACACAATAATGTTTATGTTTACTATTTCGAAAAACTGTACAAGTTACAATCTTATTTATTATTACTAATTAATAAAATTCATTTTTTTTATTCTACGTGTTCAAGTTTTGTTTGGCATTTCGCATGAAGCTAAAATTTACAAATATCTTGTTGATTTTGAGACATTTTTCCTTTCTTTCCACCTCACTAAAATAATAAGTAATCAAAATTCGCTTTCGTGTACAGCATGGGTAGGCAAATTTCCTCCATTTACGGGCTGGTTCGATTATAAAATAAAAATTTTGGGTATCATATTTTATCAAAAAGTTCTGCACCATCATTGATTTATCGTGAAATCTGTTTTATAACTTTGCTATTCTAAAATTTACAAAATCAAGCTCGGACGTTTTGCTTCACTTGTAGAGTAAAAAATAAAAATTGTGTCGTCATATAATAAATTAATAATCCTCACTATTTTGGAAATTTTGTATTAACCAAGTTATAAAACATTTTTATATTTCACAAAAACCACTAACGGCACACTTGAAAATGAAAATTCTTCAAGTTTTTAAAAAAATCCTAATTTCATTCTTAAAAGTATATTAGAAGTGCAAAAATGCCCGTCTGACTGGCCGAGTAAACAAATTTGAGGTATCATTTTTTGTCAACAAGTTGTGCGCCAAAAGATTTTAAAAACTACAGAAAACGCGTATGGAAACTGTATTGGCGAAAACCAGCGAATTTTTTTATATAATTATTATTTTTATCTTTTTAACTATATAAGCTTTAGTTTTTCGGTTGTTAACGCCTACTATTATAAAAATGCAGCCAAAACTGTAGCCATATTTATGATCTTACTCTTCGAGAGGGAGAATACTAAAACAAAAACTGAACGTTTATAAAAATTCATTGTAAAAAACAAACCCAATTTATTTGATAATAATGAACCCGCTCTGTCCCGTACAGATGACTTTGGTTATAACTCAACGGTTTATAAAAATAAGTACAGCAAACTATATATTTTTAAAAAGGCAAAAGAAGTATGAATTCGAATATGTAAAAAATAACAGAGATTATATTTAAATAAAAAAGTTTACAACGAAAACGAAGATTTTTAAAAAATCTATTTCGATTTTTTTTATAAGAAGGTATTTTGCCCAAATTATGACAACCGACCTATCCCGTAAAGACCATAAAATTTGCCCACCTCTACATCTGCAGTAATTCTAGTATTTTGAAATGCTCGAGAAAAGTGTTTGTTTTTGATACAAAAACAGAGAGTGACTCCCAATTTGGGAGAAGTACACAAACCTTTTCCTTCACATCCCTTAATTTTTTATAGCTAGGAGGATAAAATCCGAGTCGTTAAGAAGTTTCCTACAATTTTAAAAAATGGCTACTATAAACAAAATTTACATTCTAATTTTATATTATATATTTCATAAATATGTATAATATATACACTGCAATAGTGAAAAAATCAATAAAACAATAATAAATAAAAGAAAATTCTACAATGTTGAAAAATCATGCACAAAATTTACTGTACTTATATCAAAAATGTCTCAAGGCTGCAAAGAGAACATGTGAAATATAAAAAGAAATTTGTTTACTTTTAAAAATTAAAACATTTTAAGCTCTCAAGCTGAGCATTGTCCTTTGATTCAGAAATGTTAAGCGTCGTATCGTCACAAGAATTTGTGAATGAAAACAAAAAAGGAAAAGAGGTTGCCTGTACATTTTTTGAGGTTAAGTTATTCTTGAGAGGGTGGGGAAAGAATTTGGCGAAGAACTGCAGCAGACCAATTACATTCACTCTATAATACAAAGCAAGGTCACTTCATAAAATAACTTAACGTCCTATATATTATATATTTTTATTATTATAATAAAAACAAAAACACCATCATACTATTTCAGTTCGCTTCCAAAACAAATTTGGATTTATTGGACATGGGTTTGGCGAAAAACTTTTTCATTTCACAAACACTTAATTTTTATTTCAGGACAGGAAGCGTAAGCATTACGAGGAAAGATATATAAGATTAATTTGCTGTCTTTTAATCACGGAATTTCAACTTCTCACTTTCAATCTTTGTTTTCCAATTAAATGTCCACTACATTTAAAATTAACTAAAGTACTTTTAATTGTCTCTTGTCCCTCCCTTCTTTTGCATGCAAATCACTTCTTCAATAATTTATTAGGAAACACAGCACAGCACTAAGACGACGATGAAGCATTCATTGCACCACCGAAAATTCCAGTCGAAAAGGAACCCGATTGCTGCTGTTGTTGCTGCTGCTGCTGTTGCTGTTGTTGATTTGATGTCAGTCTCGAATGTTTTGGCATTGGGGGTTGTAAATATTCGTGCCTAGCCAACGACAACACATCTATTCTATCCTCTTTTCTATACGCCAGACAGGACCGTATAAAACTCTGCAAGATACAAACTTTTAAGTAACTTCCTACACCAACAGGAAAAAAATCAAAGCTAACCTTAAGTGGAAGTGGATTCAGGATTTTAAGAGGAATTAAGATCGACACGGCTAAACATGTCTTAACAAGTAATACACACCCCAAGCCATTATTTTTAATATTAAAGTTTGCGTCTTGCAAATTTGTTGTCCGATAATTTGCAACAGCCTTTTTTGATACAAAGGAATTTTGCTTCAAACATTAATATTTATGATACGGATATTTTTGTCTGACTGTCTATGAAATGGTGATCAAACATTTCTCTAGGCAGCAACATGTTCGGAAAAACAAGTTTCTGGTGACGAACATTAGGAATTTCGTGAAGTTTAGGAATGGGAAGTGCTTAGTAATTTAAATAAGGCACAACAGGATAAAAAATAAATTTTAACAAATTAAAAGCTGACTTACCTTAGCTTCATTGGTAACAGCCGGTTTATTAGCAAATTGAACTTCGGTTGCTTTTAATATTGTATTTTCTTCTAAAATTGTTGCTTGCGATTGATTATGTCCGAAAGGCTTTTTACCATACAAACACTGGTAAAAAATTACACCAACGCTCCAAACATCAACTTTTGAAGAGATTTTAGGTGGATTCTTCCCAACAACAAAACATTCGGGCGGTAGGTACCTAAGAATGAAAAAAGTTAATCAGAGACCGAAAGGTAATCTAAAAAGTTAATAATTTTTTGTTTAATTCAGTCCCGTCTTGAAACAATTCGTTCTCCTTCATGGATAACATCAGGGAACAGTGTATCATCATATTTAAGGCTTGAAGAGCCATGCAGTGCAAATTCGAAGAATAAAAGAAAGATACTTACCAATATGTACCAGCTCCCTGTGAAGTGAGATCCATGCCGTGATCAGGATTGTAGTTTTCTTCGTCCATAACTTTACTTAAACCGAAATCGGTGATCTTGATCTCGCCGCACACATTGCCTTCGGTGAGCAAAATATTACCGGGTTTTAAATCGTAGTGTATCACGGGCGGTTTGATCTCATTCAGGTACTTAAGAGCGGAAACAACTTGCATTACAATCGATCTTGCTTCTCGTTCGGGTATTGTCTTATGTTGCTTAAGATAAAAGTCAAGATCATGACCATCACAGTATTCCAAAACCGTACAGAAGGAATTAGCGTCTATTTCAAACACGTCGTATAATTTAACAACCCTAGGATGATCTAATAATTTATGAATATTGTACTCTCTTAACGCATGTTTAATATAATTTGCTTTTTTGTCCTCTTTCCAATCTTTATTTAACTGATGCACCTTACACGCCACGTACCGCTGTTCTTTTAAATCAAACGCTTTATGAACTTCACTAAAACCACCTTTTCCTAATAACATTAACAACAAGTATCTATCATTGAGCACGGGATGATTATTAAATCGTGACTGATCCTCGTTGTGTATACGTTTTAGTTCACGAATGTGTAAATTACGTTCTCTCTCTAATTTCTCCATTTCTAATTGAAGATCCGAATCTTCTTTCTTTAACGCACTTTGTCGTAGCTGCAACAAAATTTATACTTTAAAAACAATGTAAATTTTTTTAAATTGTGATCTATGCATCTGACAAGGTTAGCACCCTACCAGAATGTTATGCAAGTGCTCACCGAACCATGACTGCCAAGTGTAAAAACTTGGTACATTAATGGTAAAAAAAAAACAAAACGTAAGTTCTAAAATTAAGCTAAAAAAGAACCCGTAATCCTGGATCCCATCGCTCACTGATTTAGATAAATTTTAGATGTGTGATCGAGCATCGAAAAATAAGAAACTCTTTTTTTTTAGTTGCTAATAAATCCACAACATTTCCAAAATTTATTCAAATCGGTGAGGATTACCAGGAATCTTTTCCTTGTGCAAAGCTATAATTTTTGAACTAAGAAATGATAAATTTGCAGTCGTGAAATTTTGACAAACATATTGGACTTACTTTTAGTATTTCATCAGCCTCATAATATTCTTGTAACGTAAAGGAACCGGGTACCGCATCAGGCTTAAGAAACATCGCGTCAGTGCCATTATGCAATGCTGAATTGCTGCGTTTTCGGCCACCTTCGCTATTCGAAGGCCTCCTCTTCAGCAACAATTTCTTTTGTCTATCAATTTCTTCTCTCTCTGCCGTTATTTCTTCCTGCCGCCTAAAAAAAAGAGAACCAAAGTTAACTAAACGACAAAAATTGGAAACACGAAAACCTACCTAGCTAACTCTTGAAACGCATGTCCATCAGTCCAATTCTCTTGAAAGGTGGCGCCCACCCTTTGAGTAACAAATTGTCCTAACCTAAGTCTATTTTGCATACATTTTTGTCTTGCTTCTTTCTTTTCTATTGAACTTTTTTCCATTAATAATTTTTTGACTACATCAATGCACTTGTTAATGTGCTGTTTGTGCTGGTCTATTGTTTTTTGTTGTGCCGATATTTGGTGTCGAAGTTCTTCGTTTCCTCGCGTCAATTCTTCTATTTTATTATTTCTTACTTCTAAATCTGAGGATGCTTGCGTTTCAAATTCTTGTATCCTTTGACACGTTAAGTCAGTCTGTAAAAAACAAAAGTCGTGTTAGTAAAATTGCCCACAGATGGCGCTCATCGGCGAGTTTAATTAAAAACTCTGGTAGTGGGCGCGGAGTAAGAGTAATCACTAAAAATTCATTTGCAATCTCGCTGTGTTGTCATCAAGTACATTTAATCAGATTAGTCTGATCCCATCATATAATAATTTAAGGAAATTACCTGTATTTGTTTGTGTAGCATACTCGGGAGAGGAAGCCGAGGTGGTTGTTGTTTATAAAAGTCAAAAGGAACAGCGGTAACGGGTACCGCAATGGGCGATGGCAACCCCACCTGTTGGGGTGATGGTGGAAACTAAAACAAATAAAAAATTTAGCGTCTTGCAACAGTGAACACCCAGTAATTTAATAAAACTGCCATAAAATAATCGTAAATTCGTCATTACAAATTATTGTAAAAAATGGCGATAAGTCTGAAGTAATTTATATAACATCAAGGTTAAAGTTCATTAATGTTTTGGAATAGAGATTAAAAGCAGAAACAAACAACGTTTTGTTAATGCTAAATAAAATACAAAATAAATCAATGATTGGGAGCTCAATCGCGTGTTTACGTTGCATTAAAATATTGAAGCGCTGTTAGAATTTTTTTTTTCTAAAATGGCGCATACATTTTGCAAAAAACAAATTTAACACGTTATTAACCCCCTCCACGTGCGTGAAAAATACGATTCCGCCACGTGTTTCAGCGCGTAATTTGCTAATCCGACCTAATTAGCGACATCAGCGCTTGCAAAACGTAACCAGCGGAAAAATTCAAAAGCCGCTCGATTTAAAATTAAATGCGCAATAAAATTGGGAACTTTTATTGCTAACTAAATTTACGTGTCACTTTTATTTCGGCCGTTATAATAAAATTTTATTTTATGGTTTTTCAGTGGTCTGGCGCGCTCATGATACATTAAAAAGGTTGAAACTTACCATTGGATAAGGTTGTTGTGGAGATGGACTTTTTGCACCACCGTGCCTAATAGGACTATTGCCAGAATGTTTAGTACTAAAATAATCGTTAATTTTCTTTGCATCCGTGGATGCTGTCCTCGCACCCTTTGCCGTCCCACCGGTATCGTCTCCTTTCCTCTTTCGTTTTCTTTCCGAAGTTGTTCTAGGTAATTTTTCTGGAGTATTTGAGTCCACCTCTTTATCACTATGAGACGAACCTAAAACAAAAAATAAAATTAAAATTGTGCATATAATATTTTTTTGTCGGAAAGCATTTTTTTATTATTTGGTTTCGTTTATATACAAAAATTAAATAATCTAGTGGTTGTAATTAATACTAAATAGCTTATTTTATATTGGTATAATATTTACAGGATAAGTCAAGTTTTGTTTGAAAAATAAAAATACGTCAGACAGGAGAAAAACCATTTTAACCCTCGAAAATATCCTTTTGAGCACAAATTCAATATTCCTAAAATCAAAAAAATTTTCTAAACTTTCGCTGAGGCTGAGAAAAACTACTTGGCACCTCATCCTAAAAAAATAAATAAAAGTTCTGCCAGCGGTAAAAAAATTTAAAAGATCGGCAATCCTAAATAAGCAAATCAGTTGAAAAAAATTTGGAAATTATGAAGTAGCGAGCGACCTCTACCTTTAAAATGATGATACATATCAGATGGAAAATTAGCGACTAAAAATATCAATATAATTCGGCCCTGACCTATACCACACCGAATGGAACGACAAAAGAAAGCAGCCAAAAATTAATTTCTCGAAACTTACCATAGATCATTTTATAATAAATCATAAATTAAGAGGGATGTCATTTACACCCCTCGACAACACAACTTCTAGTAAAGTAATAATATGGTATCAATGAGTTGAGTTGGAGAGATTACAATTTTGATTATTTGGAACTACATGAAGGTGCATATTACACAAAAGACAAAATCTATAATGAAACCGGTTTGAAGATTTAAAATATGAAAAATTAAAAATTTACGTTTACCTGAGACAGCGAAAGATGGTTTCCTTTGTAACGATTGGGTCGTAATTCCTTTAATACGTTCAAGGTTAAGAACCGACATATCCGTTATATGTGCTTTCAAAATCATCTTTTGATGATTGAACTTTTGATGTTGCAATAATAAATAATACGAGGGAAACATTTTAATTAGGATATACAAACAGTTTTCCTATTTTATGTATTAATATTTATATCCTTCCTCAACTATGTACAAACTCAATTTTTATTTACTTATATAAGAAAAAAAGTTGATAATTTTAAGTTGGTAATTGCCGATGTCTTTGGGCTTCAATATTCAGCCCCACCCTAGAGAATCGCATCCTTACGGTACCACACGGTCATGGTTCTTACATTTTCTTTACAGTCGACATATTATTTTTTGCATTTCAATGCACATCAAATTCCTTGCATAAAAAGATTTTAAACGACTTTTAATTTGAAATTATTTTTAAACTCCGTATAAGTAAGATAATAAACTGACAGACACGGAGCCAGATAGTAAGGCTTTTCGCTATTCTACGCATATAAGCCTAAAGGAGAGTCTAGAACACGGGACAAATACAGCGACGCCCTCTTTAAGGACACTTAGTCCAGTGGAAACGAACATGTGACCCACGGGTCAGACACTGACCCACGAAGGTCTTTTAAATAACCCACGCGTTAATTTTTAAAACTTTTTAAAAACAATCGAAAATATTCAAAAATTAAATATAAATATCTAATGTAGTATTAACAAAAAGAAAAAATTCCAAGTGGACTTCTCTCCTTCAGCCGTTACTTGTCCACTCCTGAACGTAGGCCTCTCCTTTTCCTCCCCTTAAGAGTTTTTAAAGATTTTGGCAGTTAAAACGTTAGCAAAGTTTATAGTCCATAGATCAAACTTAGGCTTTAGATCATAACAGTACAGTCGGAGCGATCAAGCATTGAACCGTGGTCTCCAGCTACGTAGCATGTCGATTCAAGCCTTACACCACATTGCTGGTTTTAGTTTTAAGCCACTAGGTGGACTTAATGGCTCACAAAATTCGTCATAGTCTAAAGGTTCAAATCCGGGAAGAAGATAACTTTTTTATAGCCGTTTGCGTACTTCGGAGGGTTCGTGAAGTCCCCGAAACCCTTGGGTTGATGACCGTCTCCGTCAATAATAATAATAACCGACTACACTGCTGTGGTGTAAAGCTCAAGTCCTATCTATGGGCTATACCTCAACATATATTTACAGCAGCGGTTCTCAAGTAAGATTCCGCGAAAAAATCCAAGAGTTCCGCCAAAAATATTTCAAAATAGCGTAAAAATAAATTTTGCCGCTTAAAAATATTTTTTTTAATTTTTTGGGTACCCTATATGCTTATCTTTTTCTTCTTCGTCAGCCGTTATTCGTCCACTCCTGAACATAGGCCTCTCCTTTTCTCCCTTCAATTAAGGGTTTTTAAAGGAGGTTTTGGCAGTTAAAACGCCGCGCTTGTCGAGCGTGTTGGCGAGTTTATAGCCAATAGATCGAACTTGGACTTTAGATCACAACAGTGCAGTCGGTGCGATCAAGCAGCGAACCGCGGTCTCCCGCTCCGTAGCATGTCGACTTAAGCCTTATATCACACTGTTGGTGTATGCTTATATAATCCGTTTAATAAAATTGATTAATTATCGGATTAAGTATCAACCGGGGGGGGGGGGGGGGGAGCTTTTATTTAGCTAATAGTAAACAAATCGGCAAAGAGTTTTGCGGAGGTGAGGCAAGAAGTATTGCGAAAGGGACCTACTACTTAACGTGGAATCGGAACCACCACGGATGACAAACCAACTAAATTTTCAACCGGGACTGAGGATAGAACTCGCGGTTTCCAAGCAAGAGTCGTCCTAGGGGCTTACTAAGCTAGCTTCCTCCGCATCGCCCAGGGGTTCCGCGGTCAAAACTAATTGAAAACCTCCGATTTAGAGAATGCCTGTATCCGGATTAAGTAGCCGTTTTCTCGAAAGAGACTGCCGGTCCAGGAGTGAACTGAGAGGCTACATGTGAAGATAAAACAGAGAATACTAAGTGTAAACTTGGTACATGTGGCAATAACAGGTTAAAAAACGGATATACGGGCTTAAATGCTACAAGAAGCCTATATTCAACGTTGAACGATCCTGTCCAGCCATGGATAAGAGAAAATGAAGAAGATTCGAGGGAAACAAATTTCGGTTGCTGAAGATGATTTCCACGAGATATAAAATGTTCTCCATTGTTCTTATTGCTCCCTCCCCTGATTTCGGCCTTTTAGGTTGGAGAAGAAAATTGACCAATCAAAGCCATTTTACAGAAACATGCGAGATGACTCGTTGCCTTATCCCCCTCTCCGAAGACATTAGTTCGTACAAATTACAATTTCGGCACCGGAATTACTCTTTCTGAATTTGTCAGCAGTTCGAAGTGCGCGAACACCATTAAAACATTATTGATAGTTCTAATCAATGAACCCAGTTTGGTGTACATGCGAAAAATAGGACTGAAGACCTAATGGTCGCGAGTTCTCGACTGTGCCCAAATCACACGTAAAAACAATATATCAAGTCCAAAATTATCAAAAGCCATGGTTCCCGGCAATTCAGCCCAACGAAGAGAGTCCTGTGAATTCTTATCTAGATTTCGCTTCCTACCTTCCAGGGTAGCAAAAATAAAATTTTCTAGTTTTGCCCTCTTAAAAAAATATGTACGGCACAATGTCTTGAAAATGTCAAAAATTCCTCGGGAGGATATAATTCTACAAAATAATTTCTTAATGCGGACCTGTAGTGACCGTGCCCACTATAATAAAGTTACGATAAAAAAATTTAGTATCTCACATTACCAAGATAAGATAAAGTTGTAATTACGAAATTTTTAGGTGCATTCTCGGTCAAGGTAAATGAAATCCTTGGGTGAAAGTGTTGCACCTTGGGAGGAATGCCAGCAGCGATGGCTTGTGGTTTGCAATAATAATTTGGGATCAAAAAAATATGTACTGGTAACCGGTTATCTAGGTATTGGGGACATTTCATACTCCCCAGATTTAGAAGTCCAAAGTATATCTTGCACAGCTGTACGCACCGGGGGAGACGGGAAAGTATTCCTATTTAATAAAAACAAAGTCCTGATTGACTGATCTAGACTCTAGACCCACGAAGAAATCAGAACATATTCCTTCCATAGTGTAAACAATAGAATAGAAAAGATGTTTTTTGAAATTCGACCGCTAAGGGGATGAAAAGAAATCAAATAGGATTTCAGATCCATCAATATCTCTGACATTTTCCTTATTGCTTACTTCTAAAAAAGCAAATTTAGAAGGGTAATTTAACGTAACGCCCATATGATTGGTTCATTTTAAATGAACAACCTAAAAAAATTGGGAGGTTAGGAGAGAGTGATTATGTCCTGTTGAGGGGGGGAGCATTCACTGTCACTTCTAGCTTGAAGACGCTCGAGTGTCTCGTTTAATCAGGTAATTGAAAAGCGAGAAGGCGAAATCCTGTCTGGAGCCAACAAATTATATCCTATTGTCTGGATAAAAAATAAATTTAGAACCCAGGGGAATTGAGGTCTTTTGGATAAACTGATCGAAGGTTCCTCGCTAGGAAACTGGGTGTGGGTCACTTTAGGTTGTTTTCCAAGGAATGGCCGCGACCGACGACCCTGCGTTGTAGACGAGATTTGATGTAGTGCGCAGTATCGCCGGTTGCGGTGGGTTTTTTGGAATGATGGTATGATATCCGGAAAAAGAAAGAGAAAGAAGTAAAATGATGAGATTTGTATAAATATAAATTATGGAGCCACGTCTGTGTGATCAATTTGGGATAATTGGTAAATTTTCCGTTTATCTTGCAAAAGCAAATACCTTTAGTATTTAAATAGTAGAAAATAACAATTGTCGTGTAATTTATAATGAGTTGTTGTGTACAAAGGTTTCAATGATAATCTGCATTCCGTATCCATGTCATCAACGAATTTATCAATTCAAGGTTTTTGTATTTATTAAATAACGAGGACATAAATTGGTGTAAAGTCAAAATTACAGTATTCAAATCCTACCTGTACTCATATTGGAGTCTTGGCTATGAACGGGCTGCGTTGCATTGACGGTGGTTTGCGGTGCCATCTGTATTTGAGAACCAGCTGACATCTGTAAAAAATTTCAAAATTAAATACCTACTACACATAACACGCTCAATATTTTATTATTTATACACTCAACTCATCACGTTCTCGAGGCAAATTTTTTTAGGTTGAGTAATAACTTTAACCGCATTCTGTAATCATAAAATTATCGATAACCGATTGGCGAAAAACTTAATATTGCTATTCCATGTTGAATTGGCTCAAAAAAATCCATAACTACAAATCGAGTTTTTTTACCTGCTTTATGTAAGCACAGGTAGTAAGAAATCGTTATTTAATAAAGTCTCACGATCCATTAGCCGTTTATTAATAAACGGCCTTGATTCTTAATTCAGACTACATATACATTTTTACACAGTTCGAGTATGCGAGTGTGTGTATCTACAAAAGTCAATATCACTTTTTAATTTTACGTACTCGTCGCATTTTTTCTCGAGAAAAACTCGAATGTAACTGCCCAGACCATATTAATTTAATACACCAACACATTTCAATGTTTACTACGTCAATATCAAAACTCGAGTGAAATGAGTCACTAATTTAGAATGCAACCAAACTATAGGGAACATTTTCCACTTAATTCTTTACACTGCTAACTCGTTTAGGGATTTACCACGTCACAATCCAAAATTAACTCTCCAAAAGCTATATCACACCTACCCAGAACAAAAAATTTTCAATTTCACTTCAACTTCGCGCCGGAAAAATTTCCATCTCCCAATGTCCGCTTTTCTCGAAAACACTAACCGCACCATCATCATCCCAGTCGTCAAATTATGAAGACCTTACCGGTTATAGTCGAACCGAATTAATTTAACGTTGCGAATAAATAAATTCCGAGACGCAAGAAAAACGTCGTCGAACAACAATGATCGCTAAATCAAATTTACAAAACAAAAATTTTCAAAGTACATTCACACCCGACCAATTTAGACGAATATATTTTAAGAAGATTATGCAAACTTTGGCATCACAACAAATTAAGACTAAAATAATTAACTGATTAAATGGATTAACTCGTTTACGTTGACGCGATTAATAATTTAATTGGAAACATCCCAGAACATTTTTCGAGCATCCCAGAAGAATTAAGCTGCTTTCCTTTCGTCTCAGCATAGCTAATCCTGCGAGCACCACCAGGCTTCGGCTTTAATAACCCCGGATCCATGATGTGAAAAGCTACAGCATATACAAACAGACGGAACGATTAATCAAAACCCTCGATGCAGGATCTGCTCGACGAGAAGACCACAAACCATTTCGCAATGCTTTCAATCTAATGGCAGTCTCCATTCTACACTATAAATTTAACAATGTACGTATGTATTTGCGGTTTTCGCACCGCATTGTATAAACGAGCGCTAAAAGGTTACGTATTTCCGAATGCCCAATTCGTAATAAAACATCCGAAAGGTGATTTTCAATTTCGCGGAACGACCCAGAAGAAGGCCGCCATTTTTTTTTCAATTTCATTTTTTTATTTGCCGAATTTGAAAAAAAACCTTCAGTGCAGTTGAAATTCGTTTTTTTTGAAAACCATTTTTTTCATAAAAATCACGAAAATTAAGCTTGACTCAATAATATTTACGTAAAATGAAACTGAAAAAACTGTTTTGTGCATATTTTTACCCAACTTTCAAAAAATCGAATATTTCGTAAATTCAACGACACTCAAGATTTGATTTATAAATGGATAAAAGGATTTAATAAACCCATTTTCTACCCACTAGTTGTTTAAATTTTCTAATTTCCTCCTCCTAACAAATTTAAAACTTTTCTAATGAAATTATGGTAGGTGAGGGCGTAAACTACAAACATCAACGTTAAATTTGGTGGATCATTAAATCTTTAGCGATTATTCCTTTGGCCAGATCCGGTTCTGAAATTTACCGCCTGACTAGGTTGGCCACTTTCTGGTCGAAAACCTTAATGAGAACCGCAAAACGAATAATCGCAAAAGATTTACTCGTTAAAAATATTCCTGACCTAGTTCCAACTCGAAAATTATAGATCTACAAAGCCGCATTTCTCCGAGTAGCTCAATTAATGAAAAACATCCCTTTAGTCGCTCCAACTCAAAAATTCGACTATAATTAACGAAATCCTAATAAATATGAATGTAAGTTGAAGAAACGCATTCAATTTAGCATAGGATAGGAAAACCGTATTTTCCGTGTTACCTTAAAGGCATTCACCGCATCAGCGTGGTAGCCAAGGCCCAATGGTGTAAAGAAACCCAGAAATTTTGAAAATAGTAAATATCATAATAGACAAAAAATTTAAAAGTCTACATATAAAAACGAATGATATTGAATTGAAAATCCACGGTACTCTTTTTATTTAGACAATTAAGAATTAGAATTTAATTAACTGTTTAGACAAAAAAATTAATAGTTTCTATTATTTACGGTTTTAAAAAAACCGCACGAGTTATGAAACCACAGGCAGACAATACGCGTTAAACTTATATAATGAAAAATTCATTAATACAATGAATAATTCATAAATACTATAAATTATTTTCATTAACATTGTAAAATTTTTATAAATATAGTGAATTTTAGTTTATTGGTTCATTGATTTAATGAAACTTTGATAATATTCATCATAATATATATGACAGCTTTTGGTTCAGTGCATACTTTGACGAATTTTACGTAAATCACCCTGATCGAGAGGGGGGGGGAGTTGTCCTCAGATGAGAAGATCCGATGAAAGTAAAAAACTAGAACGCCCAAATTGTGCGGCCTGAAGGCCGCACTGACCGATCCCTTCCTCTTAACCTCAAAAAAATGAATTTTTAGGTTGTTCAATGACTTTTAATTTGTGATTAGAGAAGACACCTATGTTCAGCTTAGATACTGCCTTAAAATGTTAATTATATGGGTGAAATAGTGTAGATTCTGATTTCAACATTTAAGCCTTGGATCCCAACGCCGCATAGCTTTAGCTACAAAATTAGATATTAAAATTTCAAGCTACACCATTGTGCCACATAAATTTATGCCACAAATACTTCGAGAACAACAGGAACTACAGTTGATAAGCGAAATCTTACATTGCAAACATTTACAAATATTTTAAATATAGAAGATATTAATTATATCAGTATGTAGTAATTAATTTTTATTGCACGCACATTTGAAAAGTTAGAATAAATTTATGAAATTAAGATCATAAATTCAGCCATTCAGCCAATGTTTATTATTTTATTTTGTCCGAGTGTGTAGATCTGCAAATGATGTTTATATGCCGACAAACTGCGATCTTTGGTTGACCTAAAAGAAGTCCGCGGTTCAGATTCCACGTTAAACCTTAAGAAGTCCCATATTTATCAACGTAAGATTCCAACTATTAAGAGGGCCGATGAAGAAGCAAACTAGGGTTTACTATGGTAGGTAGATGGCACATATGAAATATACCCTAAATGATAAACACGTTTTTCTCTATTAATTCAAAAATGGCGCAGAATATCAAACTATGTATAATTTTCGCGTTCTTGTTAAATTTTTTGTAGCAGGTTGACGGGCGAGCGCAGCGAGTCCGTCATTTACAGATAAGCCGACCAAAAATTACTATTTGAATTATTAAATTCCAGAACATATTACTTTACTGCCTGTGACGGGCGACACTGAAGTAGTTACTTTAACGCCGCCCGTCGCACACTAAATTAAAACAATTGGATTCATGACGAAGTTTAACCAGAAGTTAAACAATTGAATGATAACAACAACAAAAAACACTAAAACAAAAATCGGGGGGGGATTAATATTAACATATTTTTTCCAAAATGTAATCGATTAAATTCGTACTTTTCGAACTTTAAACTTTGACAAGAGATAATACGAAAACACTGCATTTTAAAGAAAAGAGTCGATAGTTAAGCTTTTAGCCAGAACAATTATCTTTCAAAAAAGTACAAAAAAATGTAGAATCGGATAACCTTTGTCGAAGTTATCGGCAATGAAGCGATTCAATTTCAAGACAATCATCTGAATAATGATTTATTCGCAGAGCAACAATTTTTTCAATCACGAGAATGCGCTTACACTTCATTTTAAGAAGAGTTACTGGTCGATTTTTTCTTTTTACTTCGCTTAGGATCTAACATTGGCACTGACTCTTCTTGTTAGCCTTTTTCTCTGAAAGATAGGTTTAGACCCCCACGGCTGCTTCAATCGGATTGGGAAATGTCTGTAAACCTGTTTTAATAGTTGACTGTGACAATGATCAACCCATGGAAATCGATCGGCTTTACGTAGCCTCCTAAGCACGGAAATGGTCACAAGATACATAGTGTGAACTCTTCAGCAGTTCGATTAACCACAGATTGGTTGAATATAAACCTAAGAGTGACGGAACTAACGAGGTAAAAAGAGATTTTCTAAAATGACAGTAGAAATCATTGATTTATTTTCTCAGCCTTGCTTCCTCTGCCAACATTTTGGTTCATCTGAAATCATCCCTTACGCCTTTTTTATCTAACGAAATGAAAGAGTTGAACTGAACGACTCCATTTGCATAATTATCATAATTGATATTTGTTAAGATACAATCTTATGACTTGTTTGTTGCTATCATTTTTTTTATAACAACAACAGCAATAAAACAGTAAACGCGACCATAAAACTGTATAATTTATTGAATCGCGTTAGATTGAAAGTTAACGATCCGTTTAACTATTATTATTATTATGCAGGAGCTAAAGACTTGGACAATCAAAAAAGTCGGCTTTGGGAGAAATCAAACTCTTTGATTTTTATTTAGCGATTCCTGCATTGAAATTCTTCGACCATAAAAGGACTTGTGGTTTTTGCAACCAGTTTTGAAGAGCATAATCCATTATGCATCGGTTTAATTTGACAGACCATTTTTTTTGAAAATTGGAAGTTAAAAGTGCTTTTAAACGGGCAACAAGTTAACGAAGTTAGCCCATCTTGTGTTGGGCTATTATATACTGAGTGTCGATGAAGTGAAACTTTAAGCAAGAGTTTATCCATTCACACAATAATGAGTCACTTCATAAACTACCAAACTAGTAAAATCGAACTAGAAACAATCCCAAGTCAATGAACCTACGATAGCCAACCAATTATCAAATAGTTTATAAAATGATATATCGTAGCAACAAATAATGCAAGACTAACCTTTCCTTAAAAACTTTCTATCTCCAATTATTATTCAACCTCATTAAAATTATACCAAAACTAAATCGCAGCGAAAACTAAGTTAAAATGTTTTACAATCGATTTATTTATTGTTCCGTTAATATTTTAGTTAACCGTTGAAATGTTTTCGCGGCAACGTCGCAATTCGCAACACCAAATTAATTTATTGTACTAATAAATGAACTCCCGTGTAATTTTTTTCAAAAGCATAGCTCAATTTTCGAACAATGGCGACTAACAATACAAAACTTAAACAAACCGCTTGCCAAAGTACACACGATAAATTACAAAATACCTTCAATTATGGTCAATTTTCTTATACAGAGTGGTTGTATGTTTATTGACTTGATTAAACTTAATGCAGTCAATGGAAACAGAAACACCGCTATTTAAACTTTGCGTAATGCTAAAAAATGTTTCGACAGTTTGCACTGTAGTAGAAAATATGCTTGGTTCTAAATTGTAGCGTCAATAAGTCAAGTCATCTAGAAGGAATGTGGTCGATACGGAATAAATATTTGCAAAAAGTTTACTTCAATTTTTTGTCAACAATAAAAAATCTACTATTATAGGGAAAATCCTGTAAAACTATCGGCATTTCAACTCTTAGCTTGAGAATTGCGACAAGCCTGTATTTATGTCTATCAAACGTCAGTTGAGCTTTCATCGGAGGTTAAATCGACCAAGAGAGCATAGTCAATAGGGAATATTAATTTATAACGAATGAAGCTATCTCTTAGATTCCAAAAAGCAAACCGAAACCGAAAAATAGATCGCAACGCCAGCATAAGAAAGTTGAGCAGAAAAATAAGCCTGGTTTAAGTGTGGTTTCGTCGCTACAGAAAATAAACCCCGCGGTGTCGCGTAACTGCCCAAAAAGACAAAGAGAAAACAACCGCCTACAAATTACAAATTAAATTTAATCGTTCTAAATTTCGTCGATTTATTTCTTCAGAAAATTGCTGAGCTAAATAAAACTCTATTTTTTATTCTCATTACTCAGGTAATGTAAATAAACCAAATGAGAAACAATTGAATTAATAATAATTGAACCGGCACTGTTTTGTCATCTTGTTCGATTTTAACTTGACATAGTAGTTACAATAAATTACTTTCAGCCAGGATTGAATGATATTACTTTACAAATATACTGTGCAACTTTTCGTGCAACTTCGAACCAGTGGCGGTTGTTTTGGAGAGGGCGATAGACCGCAACCCTCCTAAAATGGAATATTCAGTAATTAAATTTTCAATACGTAATTATTATTCTGAATGAAATGAACACAAAGAAAATTCTCCAACTGCTTTTCACCCACCCCCAATTCAATAACCTTTATTGGTCGGCCAGACACCCGATGACCACGTTTTACTAGATTAAATAAGAACTTTTTACTCTGAGAGAGTATTTGCTCTGGAAGGGTTCCCAGTGCTGTATATGAGGCACTTAAAAAAATGAAGAATCAAATTTGCTATTTTTAGATATCCACTCAATAAGCACACAATAAAAATGCTAATTTACCCCCCCCCCCCGCCATGATGCGTTATATCTTATATAAAAACTCAGAAATTTCGAAAAAATCAGAATCAAACAGAATCATTTTTTTCAACAATCAAATATCAAATGCCGATTACCGTGAAATTCACCCGGTACAATTCCAGATACGTCAACCTTATGGAAATTTTGAAAACGCGTGATGTAATTCAAAGCACTGGCGATTTTCCATGTGTGACAATTGCACACTTGTTGAAATCTCAAGCTGGAAAATTTATTCCAGAATTGAAAACAAATGCGCGGTTGCATTCACGCAGCCAAATCGGCTAGCGAACTATGAAAAATAGATTCAAAGTTATATGTAGCTAAATTTAGCATTGTTACCTGATCCAAGCTCCGATTCCGAATTAAACGAACAAGTCTCGCCCTCTAATAAGCTACATACTATGCCGTGGTTTGTATTTCACGTTCCATTTATACCAGTCTTGCCAACCGAAAAATTTGAATATTTTACCAACTTAATTTTTTTTTTCTTCTATTATTATCACCAATGTATCAAGTTTACACTTGGAATTCGTGGTTTTGTGAGGACTTAAATAATACATTGCTAACCTTGCTGGACACATAATGTACCGTCGAGTACATTGAGCTGTAAATCACAGCAGTGTAGCCGGCGCGAATAAGCAAACTTCATACCACACCACTGGTTGGTCTTTTTACATTTAAAAATGGCCCCGTCACCTATTTACCATTAATAAAAAATTTTTTAATCTAGCTGATTTATTAGATTTATTATTGAATCCAAGAATCTCGTTAATCTATTCGTGCGCTTCAAAGATAGACATCTAACGATAAAAATCCAAAATGTTCTACTTTGAGGTTTTCAAAAGTCGACAACCCTAGTGCAATGTCGGCGTTGTAGGAGAAATCCAGCTCAATGAAAGATCTGTGCTCAAACGTCAGTCTGTACTATAATTAAATTTGTAATTTTGAACACCTGTTCTTGAAAATGAAACTCGCCAAACTGTAACAGATGATGCTATTTAATGGCTTTAGCATCAATGCAATAAAGTGAGATTTAGGAAAGTAATTATTTTTTATTATTCAACCAATCGGAGCTGCATTAAAACTTGAAAAGTAATTATATTATGTCAAATTAAAATTAGTTTCAAGGCAATTTGTGTGTTTTCGATGCGAAGCATGAGCGTACGCAAAAATCTGACTGCAAACAAAAGCCAGTTGTCAGGCAAGTGAAAAGAGTAAAAATTGAGAACTGAAACTTTGACATCTCAACCGAAAATTATTACAGAATAAAATTTAAAACACTGAAACACCGAAAAAAATAAGACATTTCCAAAATAAATAAGCTTCTCTGCATCGACATTGCAGGGTTGTTTACAGCTCAAACTGAATTTTAGGCAGCCATATATATAAAACAAATGAAATTTTCATTAAAACAATTGAATTTTAGTAACACCTCAACAGAGTATTTTTGCCGGTACTACAAATTTTATATGCTGACATAAACAATTTTTTATTTAATTGGTTGATTCAACAAATTTTTTTTGCTGAACAGAAAAAGCTCTGTTTAGATCTGGTGTAACAGCAAAAAACTTCAGTTGAGACTATGTATAGCTACTAAGAGTTTGTTATGACGACAAATAACGATTTGCTGATTTCGAGAACTGTCAATTAATTCACCCTACGAATTGAACTTTTTCCTATGCACCATTGGAAAGGAGACAATTTTCTAAGTATCAATTTTCTAAAATTAAAATCAAAAATTTACATGTATTTTAGATAGGAAAATGTTCGATTTTACATGAATGTATGATTTGCCGTTGTTGAGTTTGTCAAAATAGACCCTCCGGACGCCTTAGACGCCATACGAGCCTGTAATTTGACGAACACATAACGAATTAAAAAATGTACCTGTAGAATGACAGAACTCGCTGAAGGTGGAAGTCGAAGACACAGAACTCGTCCGGGTGTCGACCGCATTTGACAGCGAACAGTCAGATTAGTTGAAAGCACACGTACCGTCAACAGAATACAGAACTGAGCGCTGAACGTGCGAGTTTACGTGGCATTGCTGTCGCGTTTTACAAGTCACCGCTTTTTCAAATTTTAAAATTCCGTTTTTTTAAAAACTAATGGATATTCCTTCAAAATTTTTGTTTTAATATGCTCAGAAAATTGTCCTCTTTCCAATAGAGCATAGCAAAAAGCTTAAATCGTGAGGTACTGTACTGTAATGTAAGAGCTTATAAGAACCAGTCAGAATTATTAACTCCGACTTCGTGTAAAAGCAAAGAAGTCTAACTGTGGACTTAATGGTTACTGGTTTAAAATTCAGCTATTCACGAAGTTAAAAAATTATTTAGCGACGCACATGATTGGATTAACGAGTTTTTTTTTACTTTATGACCTGAAAATTTGCCTATTCGGTGCTTAGTTTGGTCCTAAGAACAACTAATCCCTACTTTAGCCATTTGCATGTAAGATCAACATTTTAAACTTCTAGACTGATTCCCCTTCGACCCCCCCCCCATCGGACTGCATCGAAGCAGTTTAAGCATTGGAAATTCAGTTTTGAACATGAATGCGTAAAAAATATTGCTTTATGATTATAGCTCACCTACTCTCGAGGGTTGCACCGATGAAAATACGATGAAGGACGAAAATTAAAGTGTCCCGTGAAAATAAACGTTACTGCAACGCTCTCGAGCGTCATCTGTTTCATTCGAACGAGTTCCTATTCCATAAAACAGTTGGGTACTTCTGCTAGCTCATTTAATTTTTGAGGTACTAAGAATTGGCAAATCATGTGGTTAAATTTACTTTATAAATTTGTTACCGCTTCCATTAGTTGGTATATAATGAAAAATGTGTTCTGAATCACAGTTAACAATTTCCATTATCTTATCTACGTTCTTACTATCTGTCTACTCGTTTTTGAAAATTACCAGGAAATGAGTTACGTGCCCATTGTGATAAGTAGTCACTGTCAAATATAAAATTTCAATGTATCGGGAAAAACAGACAACGCCGACTTGGTAACAGTGGAGCTTCCTCCTCAAGGTTCGATTCTGTCCATAGTTTGGTCCTTGGCGTCGCCCTTTTAACTTTTCGACGTCCGATTGTGAGAGAACGATAAGGAGATAAGAGATGAGAGACAAAAATCGATAATAATTAAGCAGATATAATATCTAACAATACGTTAAGGCGATAAGAAATCTTACATACTTAATATTGGCAACAATTAGAAGCCTTAAAATAAGTTTTCGATGACGTGGATCAATTGTTTGCGTGTTTGCACTTTAAATTGTCTACAGGCACGAGAAACAAAATGTCAAATAACCATAAAGTTTGGTACGGAGTCAAACGAATCCAACGTTAACGGAACGAATTAACGCAAAACGGCACACATAGTTTGGACGTAGTATAAGAGAAGTTGAAGTAATAAGAACCGACGGACGACACGGTAGTACTTGTTATCAAAGGACAACATATCGGCGGCGAAAAGTTTGGCAACCGTGGTTTTAGATTTAGAATGACACAGAAAATCACTAAAATTATAATTCGAAAGTCTTGCGAGCTTTATCTCTTTGTATTTTCCGGATCGATATCTCGAACGACGGTAGATAGGATTTTGGTAAACTAATGAAACTTTATATCTCGTGGCATGAAAATAGTATTTTCCCTACTAATCAATCAGAATGCTACGCCACTCACCCGGTGGGTTATATTTTTAGAAAAGATAATACTCCTCCTCGATGCGAGTGGTGCAACCGAGAGTGCGAGCTCTGTGACCATTTCGACCCAGGTACAAGACATTTATAATAGAATAGTTAATAATGTGGGTTATCGACCTGTACTTGCTTAACTTGGCGAACTTGCGAAGAGCCTCGCCATTTGGGAAAGTTATGTACTATACTTGTCCGTCACTACCGCAAACCGTCATTTTCTAGCGTTTAAAACAATAACCACCACTTGGGCAACTCATTATTGTGACGTGTAATACTTCCTTTAGATCCATGTTCGTTTGACCCGATCCGTGTCGTAACGACTTTATTATTATTACAACAAATGCCGAAGCTAATCGTCGTGCAGCGTAGTGTATTCGCCATTATCGATAATTCAAAGCGTTTCAATAAGATTCGCATTCTCCCAAAAGTGCCTCATTATATTCGTTATTGTAAATAAAAATACGTGAAAGTCGGCACAATTATCGCGAGTCGTTGGATGAAATTTTTCGAAGCACCGTATAACAAGGGCGAGGTTTGTACTACTAAAAATACCAATTTGGGATGAAGTTTGTGAGAAGATTGATACGGAAGAAGGGTGCAAATATTGATTATTCCACATCTCGTGCAAGATTTGAACACCCCTGCCAATTCAAGCGACGACCTTTCAGAAGATGTAAACGTCGCCGTACATCCCCATTTAGCCTCGCTCGTTCGATAAAATTGTCAAAAGTTCACTTACCAATAATTTCAACGTCATGGTTTCTCATGTGGATGCACGCAAATATAAATAAAGCACTAAAACACATCGGTCAAAATTAAATGCCGAAAACATGACAACCCAGCAGCGCACGTCACATTAACAAAGCTCATCCAAGAAAATAAACTCGATTATAAGTCGAGATAAACTAAACAACAACACAAGGGGAACTATAAAATCTCACTAGTCAGTCACAAATACATAACCGGAAAGAACATAACAGCTGCTACCGTGAGTGTACCTACCATCCCACACGGCGGCACAGAGCATGCGACATAATACTTGAAGGTATCAGTACAATTTGTCCAAGAGAATTCAAACAAAATGGAGGACTTGGCAAAACGCCAATAGTAGAATAAAAATGAGAAAGTGTATGGGGTAGCTTTAACGTCGACCAAATTCTCACGGGTATTAACGGTCAAGGGTTAATTATAAAAGTAGTTGCTTCGCTACTCGTTTCTTTTATTTATTTTTTTTCGACAACCGGATTCGGTTGGTCCTACAGGTAGTTATGCATGTTTTTAATGTCTCGAGAAGGAAAAAAAAAATAAATGTGAGTGAGCCGCAGCAGCGATTCATTAAGACACCGGCTGTCTAGTCGTACAATCGATGACATCAAGACTAGGTCAGGCCGTGGCTAAGCACGTGGTGTACGGGAGAATAATAAAGGCGAATGAGTACCTGGTGGTAGCAGTAATGAGCCGCCAGTAGAGCCTTCAGAAGCTCTTCCAAGGCGGAGGCCACTCCCGACATAACTACATAACACCACACTGCACCGAACCAGACCTTGCAATGTCATTCATCGGGGCCATCGCTCCGGCAACACAGCCTTTAGCCATCAGCTGGCGCTCCTAGAGTAAACATCGCGCATGCCGTCGCGGCTACGAATGTTGTTTCCCTTTCCTTTTGCATTTCACGACCGTCATTCGTGCCACAACTCTCGTTCAGTACTGCACGCCAGATCGTCGCTCCTATTTTCGTTCGTAATCTGAATTCGTCCGTCGGGTTTTGCACGGTCGAGATATCTATGTTCGACATTCGTTCATTTTGGCAACAATGCAACAGCGTGCACCTTTTGAATTGTGAAACTACCTCATTATTCCATTTGAGATAGGAATCCTCTTCTCCCGCACTTCCTTCGATGCGACGTATCAGAGAGAAAGAGAGATGACCACCGTTAACCGGCAGGCTTACCTTCACTTTCAACAAGACGGTCAACAGCCCGCAATTTACGGAATGCAATTAGAGTGAATCGACGACCACAACTTGTAGCGGAATTTGCATAAAACGGAATCTTTCGCGCTACCCAAGGGTGTGGATCCCGGGCAAATTTAGTGTTTAGTGCTCTCGTGACGAAATAGTGGAAAAATGCTAAAACGTTTTTTTCCTTACCAGTGGAGTTTAGACGCGTTAACGAGAACGATTTGGGTGCTAGTTGCCCATAGCTTTAATAATCCCAGAGGAGGCAGGTCGAAGGGTAAATAAGCTCCTAGCCACCGATACACAAAGCAAATAAGCGTAGTAGCAACCAACAAAAATCCACTCGTAAATTTAGCCTTTTGCCGCACTACCGATAACGTGTAACCATGGGCATATAAAATTAATATACAGCACATACGTGGCTTAGTTAGCTACTTGCTACTTATTGATCAGTTAGAAATGTCGACGAGCATCCCAAGTGAGGGGCAGAAACGCGGTGACCCCACGATCTGCGTGTTGGCTCCATCCATTTACAATTCTAGAATCTCTTGAAATGTCTGCACACTACATTATCCGAAGGCAAAACTCGCGCACCGAAATTGTCGAGGATTTATTAAGCACCACTTAAGTCTAAACCGACGCCTCTACTATTCTACAACAGTATTATCATCATCCTCGTCCGCGGTTGCTATTTTAGTAATAGAATCAAGAAACCCAATAATGTTCTAGTATATGTACGAATTATTATGTTGTATGTGTACGATGGAAGCTCAAGGTTAAAATTTTCTACTATAAAACGAAAGTTCCGAATGCTTAAATTTAACTCTCGTAATGTAACATAATAAATTTATAAAAAAAAACGGTAAGTAAATGTCTGTAGTTTAAACGTAACGTACAAATAATGATAACGCCGTTCACATTCTCTCAAAACACTGATAACGATGACAACAATATTAAAGCGGTTAACCAAAACCAGACTTTCCTGTTTGAAATTGTAGCGAGCGGCGGCAGCATTTCGAATTGCGGAAAAACAAAATCGGCGCGACACGGAAATACAAATAAGTCCGGTTTACACGCGAAACCTTCGAAAAGCATGACGGGGTGCAGTAATAAAACAAAAGTGTTAAGGGCGCTCCACACGAAGATCAATAAAAATAGCGTTTAAGTCGCGACCTTGGATCGTTTGCTAAATACTTAAAGTCGGATCGCTAACTAAAAGCGACATGAAACGAGCGCGATATCTAGAGTAGTAGGGTCTGTACAATGTCAAAGAAAAAAACTCGTATTCAAGACGGGCAGGCAGGTATTCAAGCGCAGCTAAATGCTCGTGTATAAAAATATCGAATGCGTCGAAGGGGAGCACAAATCACAACGCTCGAAAGTCGGAGTTGTCTGTGTGCGTTTGCAAGTTCATTGCTCGGCTAACAATGTACTGTGTGAACACGGTATTCGCGTTGTACAAGTCACACGTATTAAAATTATACTCCTGCCTACTAAAACCCCACGCAAATGAATCAACCGCCGCCGCGCGCTCGCCAAATATTGGCCCGTCGTAAAAAAGACATCATTTGTAAAAGGCTAAACAACAAATTGCCCGCCATCAATTTATGTAAAGTTAAATATCGGGGGGCGGCATTTGCGTTTAATATTATGGAATTATCGAAACGGGAGGAATAGGAAGAAGTGGTAGAGAAGAAGCGCGATGAATTGGGGAAAGGCCGAGAAATCAATACTTTCGCGTAAGAAAGTGAGAAACGAAAACCCAATTGGTACCTCCAAAAGTTGAGCAAAGTGGGTTAAGCAAAAAAAATAATAGTAGACCATTGGTCGTTGAACGAAAGCTCACCTGTATACTCTTGAATAGGCTTTCGCGCAAAGATCGGCCAATTTTGTATGTCATCGGTGAGAAGAGCGGAATCCATATAATGAAACGTACGTCGTGGTGTGGTAGGTAGGAGTCTTGAGACAAACACCTCGATCCTTCTATACTACCACAATTCTTAGAAGCTTAAATGTTGGTGAGACGACTTTTGGAGGCGACTGTACTTAAGAATGCAATGCAACGAGGTGCAACGACACCATTCTTATAAAACTGTTCGGTTCGCGTTGAATCCGTCTAAACAATGCGTTAGAAAGAAATGCAGTCGGCAATTGAAATAAAATGTAGGATGCAAATTTTACACAAACCGGCATCATTGCCAAATTTAGCATCATCCAAGTGCGGCCTAGAGCAGAAAAAACGAGCGTTCACGACACACGTAAGAGTTTCGTCGTAAAATTAAACTTTACTATTCTTTTGCGAGATTCAAATCAAATTCTCTGCACAGCACACAACTCCACTGCTAGTTCGGATTTCCGAGGTTGAAAGTCTACGATCGATGATAAGTCGGGCCGATGTAAAAGCTAACCCACGTTATCCGATACACCTGGTTTAAAAACCATTACAACACTGTGCAACGACAATCATAAAACGAGTTTTGCAACTTTTAATGCGATATAAAAGTTTTGGTTAAATAATTGTTAATGCTATTGTGTAATAATCATCAACAAACGACAAATTTCGGCTCCCAATTCGCACAAAATTGTCGGTCGACTGCAATTGAACCACGTAACGGTCTCTCCCATGCAAATGAACAATTTTTTTGGTTTCATTAACAAAGAACGCGGTCAAATCGCCTGCACCACACGCACAACGTCATCTTTAGCAAAACCTACAAACAACCGAGTCAATTTTATCAAACAAAAATTTATCAGTAGTTAGTTGTAGTCGTTCCCCCACAAAAAAGCGAAAAAATTTCACAAGTTACCAATTTGAAGGTCACACTCATAATAATACACGAATTGGTATTTAAAATACACGGCACACGTCACTTATACAAAATAGATAATAAAGTCCAATTAACCAACAACAAACATATTGTGAACGATCTTACTCGAAACTTGCGACTCCATCTTGTTTAAATTAAAAATAACGCAAATTACAATCACATACTACGAGTGCAAGCAGTTAAAACTGAACCGAATAGTAACAATCTTGCCAAAGCTACGAAATTCGGATACATAAACATACCTGACTTCTTCCTTTTTTCGACCAAAAAATTACCGTAACTAAATGTTACGACATCTGTCGTCGTGATAATCGACAGTATTTTAATCAACACCAAAAATCCGATCGCATTTTTAATCATAACCGTCCGTCAAACAAAAGATTTCTTAATTCCGAGTTCAATGCACCTCTGCGCGATGGATGGAAGTTGCTAATAATGGTGAAAACTAAATTATTACCCAACAATTACACTTTCAAACAGCAATTTATTTTAAAAAAATACTATCCACACACACACCCATTAGACTAAAACACGAAACTCCATTCAAATATTTTTATATCCACATTTTTGGCACCACTGGATCGCTGAAAAATTACACGACACCCGAGACTATTATTTCGGGAGGGCGGGCGTACTCAAACATTTAAATGTTTTAAACTGTCCAGGGTTCGAAAGACTACGCAAATTATCGAAATGAATATAATAAAAACGAAATAGCAGTAATTTTGCACTACCACTTACTTCTGATATAGAGGGGATGTGGTGGTCAATATCATCATCCCTTCTTGTCACGCAAGAATCCAGGGTTCGCTTCCACCCTTTCCTAATGTAGGAAGTAACGCAAAAAAGTAATTTCCACCATAAATAAAAAAACACGAAAAAAGATCAATGATTAATTGAATTTTTTCTTATTTGTCCGTTACATGCCAACACTTAAAAAACGGAAAAATTGGAAGTCAACCTTAAGATCCCTGAGGTACTCAAACAACATTATTCAGGAATTTTGCAAAACTCAACCATCCCGGAATAATTCAAACAAACTGATTTAAAAATTCTCTAATGAAATTATGACATTACAAATAATTTATAACAATTAATTTTTGAGGATCATTCAAAAATACGCGTAAAAACGGCCAAAAACTGGGCGCGTGTATTCAATTGGCCGATTCCGTAAGATTAGTCCCGCCCCCGGCGTGTTTATTTTATAAAAGTATTTTTTGGGCATAAATTGCATCAAGTTGGCGTTCCAAACATTTAAAACAAAATCCTCGACATACACAGTAATTAAAAAAAACAAACTCGAAAATACAGATCTACAAAGACGCATATCTTTTTTTTTAAGTTGAATTAGACTACAATTAACTAATTCCTACTTTAAATAAATTTAAAATGTTGCTGCAATTCAACTGTGGATGCCCCCCCCCCCCCATAAAACAAGCATAAAATCTATTCACAACCAGCACACGCACCGTCAGCACAATGAGCAATTCAAAGACTTACATGAGAAATCATGTATTTCGAAATTTTAAGAAAAAATCTTTGTAGATTCTCTGTTTATTCGCTTCATTGTAGAGAAATAACGGGGTTCTTTAATTCAGGGATTGTAACCATATTTTTCTTATTTTTAACCTTGGCCCGAAATGTTTGACAATAATAGTGTAATTTATTGCCAAAATTATTTTAATTACAAATTTCTAGCGTGCAATCGAAAAACCTAGTAAATCGAGACACTAAAAACTGAGTAGATAGCATATTAGTTATGTCACCGAATTGGGGGGCAATGTGTACCCTAGAGTTTCTCGAACGGGATCCCGTTTTCTCGGAAAAATTTTACGTTGAAGTAAATGTTGACACATTTAAAAAACAACGACATTATTTAACTTAAATATATTTGAATTAGTAACAAAATTAAATAAAAAAATGTAATGCCCCCCCCCCCCGGATCCTGATTTTGACATTTTGCTGGAAATTAAAAGCGCTAGTCTACACAAAGACGGCCGTTAGCTAAAGCGGTTAAGTGCGTTGCTGCTAATGCCGAATGCCTGGTTCGACTCCAGGCTCAGTAAAAACTTTATTCTGGCCGTCTCCTCTCGGAAGGCAATGGCAAACCACCGAGATGTAATATGCCTGGTACATCCTCTCTGGAGATGAAGTGTATACACTTTCCGCGGTTCGGAGCCCGCGTTAAGCAGTAGGTCCCCTATGTGTGTGATAATACTTCAAACGCACAACACACACATAGGAGAGAGGTCGCCAAAGTCCGGCGAACCGGATATGGCACATGAAGAAGAAGTCTACACAAAGCAAGGGGTAAATAAAGAAATACTTGCGAGTTTCAAATGAGATATGGTAAGACATATGAGCGAGGTATAGTGTATGTATAGGATACGTCACTAAATCTGTTAAGATATCGGGAAAGAAGAATACCCTTCGGGACAATCTTTCCCTGAAAATATCAATACAAAAAAATGTGGGTCTTTTAAAATTTCCTATCCTCATTTTAACTACTGATATAATTTTAGTGTGTAAACGGAAACGTCTACCAACTCGACTTACTAGCTTTTTCAATTGTACGAAATAAATTACTTTTTAAAGAGCTAATCCTAAACAGCTCACTTGTTACGTCGAAAATCTTACAATTGAATAATATATTTCGTATAATTTATCGCAACTACGTGGGTTGTGGTGCTGAAGACTCGGGATTTTCTCTCAACCGTTAAATGATAATTTAAAATATTTAAACTGCACTCATAATCAATGGACGTTAGCGTAAAATATAGTACATAAAATTAAAAACTTGATCAAATATCTATTGCCGAATTTATCGAATAATTCATTAACCCTTTAATATCAAGGGGAGAAAAAGTATTCTCATATACCCGATAAAAATCCACTGTGAAAAATATTCAAAAGTGGGAAAAAAGCATTACCCTTCCTGTAGAATTTTACAAAAAAGTGTACTAACCAAGCGAAATTTCTACACTTCCATAATATTCTAACTATTTCTACCCCCCCCCCAACCCTAATTTTTCAAATAATAATATTTATTCTGAAAATAGGCAACATTGAAAATAAAACCGGTACAAACAATTTCCATTATTGCGAATGCAAAATTCAGGTGGGGGGGGGGGGTAAACGAAATAATTAGGGTCAGTTTTTCTTACGGGTCTTCCCGAAAAATTTTAGAAATGCATACATCAAATCACGAAAATTAAATTTTGCAGGAAAATTTAACGAAATAAGGAAATATCGCGAAACAAAATCAGTAAAATTAAAAATACACATAACTGGGGAAGTTTGTAAAATTTTTGTGGGATTCATGGTGAATATCAATTTTGAGCGGATAACAAAAATTTGTGTTTCATTCTTTGAAGAGCTGGGATTTTCCCAACTAAATTTTTTAATTAAAACTAAAATTATTTATATAACTTGAATATTTACATTAATAAACTAATACAAATAATTTAATTCTTATTTGTATAAGTTTCAAAAAATTCCGAGAATGCCGGGGCCAAGCTTGACAAAAACGATGAATTGGCAAATAATAAACAAAAAACCTGTTTCTTAAATTTTTCAAATTTTACTTGAATGAAATTCGGTGCCAAACGGCACAAATTGAACACAGGGTTTTCTATTTATGATTATAAACAATCTGAGCCAAGATTTATTTAAATTATTTACTTTCTGCATCGCATAACAAAAAAAATAGTTTTCACAAAAATAAACACAAATCTTCGTTCTCTTGGGTAAATTATATTAATTGTGTATTTAAAATTTAATGTTCTGTATATCTTGTATACGCCTTACACCATCAATAATAGTATTTAAAAAAAAGGTACAAAAATATTCTACAAGCAAAATCCGTGCAAACGTGCAAAAGACAATCTTACAGATGACAAAAAAATCGGAACAAGAAACCAATCAAGTGATTGGTTAATATGTGCCGACAACTACGTCATCTTTACTGTTAAATTAAAATTTCAATGGGGTACATCCACAAAAAAAAATTTAAGAAACTGCGATCTTGATGATGTCCTTGACTATTTAGTCCAATTAATACGTAATTAATTAATTTAAATCGTCATTTGGTAGTCACACCAAAAACGAAGGTCTAAGTTTGATTCATACAATATTTTATGATTTACCATGGAAAATTGTGACGTCACAAATTCATGTGAATTACAATTAATTAATTACGTAAAAATGAGTTTTTTTTAATCTAAATTTTGTTTTTGTAAGTATCCTATTGTTATTAAAATTTTCATTGTCCATACCGTCACGTGATCTACGATATAGATATTATTTCGAAGCTTAATATTTTTTTAATAATTTAAATACATTTTTCATTTTCTTTCTAATATTTTAAGAAAAAAATATATTATAGAAGATAATCGCACTTTTTGAAAATAAGAAAAAAAAAGGGGGGGGTGAAAACATCTTTTTTAATATTAATGATAAAATGAAATTATGAGCTTACCAACATATTATATTATGTTATATAACTACACAGTATAGGACAAATTAAATGGTTACATTATAATAATTAAAAAATTAAATAATTGAAAAATATTGTCAGCGATATTATATTGGCTATATATATTGTCAGCAATATTTTACAATAATTTGTTTATTAATATTATAATATGTACTTACAACAAGTTAATTAGTCCGAATTATCGAATCTGCACTACACTATTATCGACACGTGTAGTAGTAAAATATACGGCAAGTAACATATTATTATTCAACTAATAATATTATTTTACCAGCAAAATGTTTATGTATTAGGGCTAAATTGGGTAATTCGTGATTTCGTTTATTTCCAGAATATTACAGAAACTTCGACACTATCGACTCCCATTCACTAGACTCATATATTAAGATTCTGGTCCTTCGGGGGGGGGGGGGGGGGGGGATTACAAAGTTTTTCTCTCCGATATCTCCGTCAATAGAGTTGAGGCTTTGCGACCTTCCAAGCCGGAAACTGATTTTCAAATGTTGTATTCTTTTACAGTTCACAAAACTTCAACTTTACTGACGGCGGCATCCAGAATGAAGAAAACATGAATTGCTCATAGTGGTGATCTGTTGGTGAAGAAAAACGTCAGGAACCAATGAAGTGGGTTCGGGTTTCTCCAAAATTATTTGAATGACAATCTCTAATCTCTCTCTAATCACCAATGGAGATCTAGAAAAAAGCTGCGTTCCAAACCTCAGTTTGGCCTGTCGCATGGAGCGAGTAAGACAATCGGCAAGGTGAAAAAGTTGAAACTGATGTTTTCATGAATTAATGATTGAAGGTGAAACAAATGCGGTTTTAATTGGTTGGGCCCCCACCCCTGAATAGGCAACACCACCGTGGTTACAAAAATAAATCTAAACATAAAATCGTGGGTTGCCATCACGATATAAAAAAAAATTATAATAGTTGGCACATTAAAAGTTACAGTAAACGGCCGTGCCAAGATAAATTCAAGTTTGAGCTAAAAATACAATCAAGAGATAAAGGAGTCATGTGATTTTGATAATTTTTGTTATTAATGGGTTAAATCGCAAGTGCGAGAAAGAAGGATGTTTACGTGTACTAAAAAGTATTACTGGTCCTAAAAAAAATTGTCATCGATTTCGATACGTGGTGCGTGTCGAAGTTATTCTGTGGTTAACCCGAAGTAGTATAAAGCAGGAATGAGAATGACACTCACCCTCGCACCAAGGAACCGCGCCTCTAGGAGCTCCTGTTTCCGGGGGTCGAGCGCCGCCTGGAAATGCTCCATCTTCACGCCAGCGCCTGTAACAACGGCCGATGTCACACCTTTGATTTTATAGAAGTTCTACTGTTTTAAAATGTACTTAATTGATCGTGTCATAAGAAACGCAATTCAATTTATCCAAATTTTCATGTGTTACAAATTCTAAATGCTAAATTAATGTTCGTAAGCACAAATTAAATGACGCGATTACAAACTCGAAATAGCGCATTGAAAAAAAAACTTTATTTTTATCCGGTCATGTTGGAATATTTATAATAATTCTATTTTGTTTTACATTCTCGATAGATTAGAAATTTCATCGTAAGTGGTGGCGATATATTAAAATTGTCTGATAAACGCCAAAAAAAGGGGTCGTGACCTCATTAAAAAAAGAAAAACTTTTTGAACTTGAAAAAAACGCACTTTCGCATTCTAGCCAAGTCGGGCCTATTTTTCTCGCAATTAACAGCGACCTACGAGCATTAAAAGCTCGTGGACATATCAGAGTAGCAAACCATAAAATACAAAATCTAAACGATCGGAGGAATTTTAACGAACAACAGTGGAAGGCTCACGTCGGGTAAAAATATCATGAGAGAGAATCGCGATTGACCTCTTACGCCAACGTTTATTTATAAGTCAGGTATTAAGTACATAATGCCATCTCTTAAGAAGATTGACAAAAGTGAATTATCTAGACATGCTGTGTGGGTAACTATTATTAGCATCAATATGGCTGTACGGAAGTAGCCCGGTTGTGACGTCACGACTATCTAGCGTGCCGTGTCAACATTGATCGGGAATGGGGTGGACCCACCCACAATGCACCCCCAATTACAACCGTCAGATGGAGCCAGTATAAAACTGGAAAAACTTCTCTCCCTCAAAAGAAAATACTAGCGCAACAACGTCTTGGTTTGCTTTCAAAGTCGCTCGGATTAAATCACGCCGTAAACAGCGGAATCGAATCAAAATTTATTCCGACGATAACCTCTCCATTTTAATCTAAACAAAACCACATTTTAAAACTCGTCGAAAATGATTAACCGAAAAGGTCATCACGTTTTTCTTGACAAAACAATTTCTGGACGATTGCACCGAAGAAGTTTTCGGCAGCCAAAATCGATAAAATCAAACCCATATTTACCTACGTATCGAGTAACAATTGAATCGTTCAAACAAATCGCACACGTTCGTTTGTTTTACGAAGAGAGAAACCTCTCGCTACTGGATGTGAGAAAAATTAAGCAAGAGAATGTAGAACACGACGATCAGAATGGGGTACGATACAGGATATGTCCAATTGCACATCCACACGCTTCGGTAAAACAACCAGATCGATATCTAACAAAGTCAGATGAAAAGGAAACGTTAACACGGCATTTCCATCATCATCTGTTCTACTCTAACACCCACAAAACAAGAGCCCCATGGGAGATTAAACGACGTAGTGCTCGTCAGATTTGTTATCGCTGTCGTGAGCGTCGGGAGTCTGGGTCCGACCATCGCATTACGGAGCGGTGTCCACAATCTGCTAAATTAGTAAACAACTAGGCCGTACAGGGGTGTGGCCACTAACCCTGCACTATTCAACATCTGTCAGAAAAAAAACTTCGAAAATGACGACCTCGCCGCAAAGTGGACCCAAAATATTATCGTAACCCTCCCAAAGGCCGGCCACTTAAACACAATCAATTCTTTTTGTCTCATTAACTCACCTAAACGTAATGTACGCATCAAAATGTAAATTGTTAAAAAATGGCTGCCGTTCTATTAGAAGTGACGGACACATGCCGCAAGGTCAGGTGCGAGCTCGATGCCTCTGGATAAAATGGATCGATTTCATCTCACTGCAGCATACAACACAACGTTCGAGCTTTTACTGTTTAACGAAATTCGTACTCAGACGTCATTTTACATACTATGCACACCACGAAAAGGATGTAGGCGCGAAATTTCAAACTCGACAGATGCGATCTCGAATCGATTCGTAAAATTTTTCAAAGTCCATTCTTAAGAAACACGGACCCGATCGTAAGATTTTCAATTTCGTAAAAGAATCCTGGAGTTTCGAGCAACTTTTGGTTGATAAACTTCGGGCAAGTTAAAAATCGACCAATGAGAATACGAAAACGAAAGTTTCGATTTTGTTTATTTCTTGTTGGCCTGCTTTTTTTTGAATAGATTCATCAATTATTACTACTATTACCAAAAATGTGTAATCGTAAAATAAAATTGTCACGTTACCGTATAGTCCAAATGTCAAAATGATGGATTCCGGACCATCTATCCGTTATCAACGAGTATTAAAACTAAAATAAATTTATGACACGAAATTAATGTCTTTTTTTGAAGAGCTAATTGAAACAAATGAAGGTTATTTAATATGTCGTTCGTCCCGAAAACAATTTTGTTTTCCCGATAAGAAGGCCCAACGATGTGACAGTCAATCACAAACTGTTTTGCATATTCAAATTATAACTTTTATACAGTAATCCTAAACGTCTCGAGAAAATTATTGTCAAATGTACTCGTTTATACAATGCAGCGGGATTAAAGGCGGACACCTCATCGCGTCGCTAGCTTACGGGGTAGCCATCGGCAATGCGGTGAAAGGGTGACAGTTTAATGACAATCGGAATCACAACGACAACGATATTATATACACCCAATTAGTGCGATGTCAAATTATATCCAAATTTGATTGCTGTCTATCGACGAGCCAATGCGATTGGATTCTCGCTTTATTTGGATACTATTTTACGTCACATCCCTTAGAGCTGTAAAGAACTGTACGCTGTGGATAAAATAAAAAACTGTCGGCGAACAAATTTAGTTAAGATCTTTCACGCAACTTTTTTTTGTATGGTACGTAGCAAGAATTCGCAATCTACCCCCCCCCCCAAAAGAAAACCGGGAACTGTCAGAATTTCCTCATCACGAATTTCAAAATTTTAACTGCGCTATAGGAAAGATGACACTTTTCTAGGCATATTAGAACAAAAATTTTCAAGGATTATGCAAAAGTTTTCGAAAAAAATCGATTTTAAAAATATAAAATTTACATGTATTTTAGATACACCTTTTAACACGGCTACATGATTAGCCGATTTTGTGTAAAGCAAAAGAATAAAACAGGCCCGGAGGGCGCCGAAGGCGTCCGGATCGATCTCACGAACTTTTAAATTGCTGGTGTGAGAAAATTGCGAGAAAAAGTCGACCGGGCAAGGAGTTACGATTTACAAAACCGCCTTTACTGCATTTTCACCTTACTCAAAACAATTTAAAAATATTCCTGAAAAATGACAGAACTCGCCAAGGACGGAACTCGAAGCCATAGAACTTGTCCGGATGTCGACCGCGACTGACAACAACATTAAGAGTATATCAAAGCACACGTACTGTCAACAAAATGAAGAGCATCGGGGTATATCATATTACATCTCCGTGCTTTTCGTAATTTTAAAATGCCGTTTTCTCGAAATGTAATGGACGGTCCAGGAATTTTTCTTTTTTAAAACGCTCAGAAAATTGTCCTCTTTCCTATAGTGCAGTTGAAATTTTGAAATTCGTGATGAGGAAATTCTGACAGTAACCAGGAAACCATATTCAATTCATAGGAAGCGTTCGCAATATCTAAGAGTACGAGCGTAGAATGCAGCTAAACCGAGAACCCGTTACAGTAAATTTCTATTCAACCGGAACGTAAACATGCCGCGAGATTAAAATTTTCCGGCTAATTAGAATGTAATTTTTAAACAGTATTATATTTTAGTATACTCAAAATTTGAAAATAATTTATGAGAAATATATGAAAAGCTTCCTTACGCCGATGGATTTTTCAAGATACTATGTTTTTATTATAAGTCTGGAGCATTTCTACATGCCGCTTATGTGATCTTGAATGCCGGCTAATTGGATGCCGGATAAACGCGAATTTATTGTATCTGGAATTAGTTTTATCGTTGAGCTTTATTTTTAATTTCAGCCATCTCATTAATCAGTAAAGATGTGTACGTCTAAGTGCTTGCATATACAGTTATTGCGTAAAGCGGTATAAAAGATCTACTACGTTGAACATAAGTTCCAAACACGTGAAAGGTAATCTACTTCATTTCGAGAAGGATTCTTCTAATGGCAAACTACTTCGAAGGTTTCGCATTTCCTTCTGGGAAGGAACAGTCGATATTATATTAACTGGAAGTACTGGCCATTTAAATCCGACCCAAACTAGATACTTAACAGCTATCTCTATTTCATAGATTTGAATCTTGCAGGTTACTCTGCAACATAGGTAACAACCATTATATCCATTATTTCATCCAAAGCCAGAATTAATAATTCTTTGGTTCAATAATAATTATTCGAGATATCTCAATTCTCCTGCGACAATGCGACTGCTTTCATTCAGATCCAGTTTTTTAAAATTTCGTGAAAATCTCGAGTTTTAATTGGATAAGATTAAAAATCTATACACTCGACGTTGACCGCTAAACCGATCTGTTGTATGACATCTGTTTATGAAGACGTAATACCGACACCTCTGTTTCAAAAGGTGGTTAACTGTGTGGTCCCGTTGTCAGTGCGGTTCTTCCTCCTCCTCCTCCAAAAATATTTCAATGCGAAATAAATGGAACTCAAATGCTTACAGACACGTTCACCCTTAAACACCACCTAATATCTCGCCGTGTGGAGCACAGGGTGCATTTTATCGTTGCCATGGCAACCGGTTCGTCGTTAGCGAAATTACCAATCCTGAGTATCCGCGCTAAATAAATCCAATTTCTTGTACTTCCTTTGGAGCAACGGGCATAATTCTCTATTTATCTATTCCCACCGGGATTCTAACTCGATCGTCTCGCTCCGTTTGTCCACCAGCGTACCGAATAGGTTATTTCCGTCATAAAAACTTTAATATTTCGGTGTGACCAAAGCTGGCATCTACGTTCTGCTTCCAATATCGAGCTGGAAGACGTCGAGGTCCCTTGAAATTGAATCTTTCGAGTAGTAGGTACTAAATATCATAATACACAATTGGGACCCGAAAGCGCGGGGATAAAGCGGGATAAAACTATCAGACTATTGGATCGTATCGAAATTTAAACTCATTCTGGGCATGGCTGAGTAGAAATCAATATTTAAAGTCCGTGCGGTCATTACTCGGAGAATGTGGTAAATTATTCTCACGATTTACCACAACCCAACATATTTAGTGTTTTTATGAAAAAATAAATGTCCACCTTTACATCAAACCCCGAACTATGATCCGAGAGCCTCTTTAGCTGATGTTCGGGTCTGATTCATTCCTTCCCAACCGTTAACCCTTCATCGGAGTCATTTTTCGAGATTTGAAATCGGAGTGGTGACGACAGCAATTTCAACATTTTTTTTTTTAATATTTACACCGAGATAAAGCAATTACACAACTTGATTAGGTTAGATATTATTATTGTCTTGGGTATAGAATATTTCATATTGATTTTGCTGAGATAAATAAAATTATTTGTTCAACAAGTAGATGAGTAATATTAAAACGGGAAAAAAATCTGAAAAAATTGATACCAAAGTAAAATCTGCTACACACGGCCCGCGCGGTCGGGCAGACAGAGCGAGAACAATTTAGTTTAATGAATCCCATTGGCCTAGAGCGTATTAAAATATATTGTGCTCTCTCTGTCGGGTCGTGTGTAGCTGGTATAATAACAACTTACTTGCAAATAAATTCACATCAACACACCCATTATGGACAACGTCAACTCTTTCGGACACATCATTCAACATAGCCGTTTTTACATCTAAACATCGATAAAGAAAATCCAACTAACAATTTTTTGTTTCCAGTTACATGCAATACAATAAATTTAAAAACATACACTTTAACCATACAAGTTGGAATTGTGACTGTAAAAAAGTTACAAAAGATCATGCAACAATAGCTCGAGCTGCAAGGTTGGCTGAAATTTGAAGCGAAAACTAGTGAAAAGTAAACGAAAATTAAGATGGCGTATTTGTGTTGTGTACGCTCGGGGAAATTACCTTGAAAAATCAAACAAAAAATTGGAATTTTCCGGAAGCGATCACCGCTCACCAAAATTGTGCTCAATTAGGCGTTTCGGTTGTGATCCTTTTAAGTCAGCGAAGGACAATGTGGGCAATCTCCCGGGCGGTCAAAAAATTATAACCTCTGTGGAAAATTAATTGGAAGGTCGTTTTCAGAGGTAATTAGGAGCGCCGGCGGGGGGGAGGGGAGGGGTGTTATAGTAGCACCCTCAAACTTGACGTTCGGAATGAGCCCGCAAAAATGATATTCAAGATGGAGCCCATAAAAAAACTGATTTCATAGCTAGCGAAAGGAAATGTTTTTATTTCTACCCTGCCGACACGTGGGGATTATTTCTTTGTGACGAAATTTCACAACGAGATTCTCATAAAAAGCAATAAGAAAAATTCCAATTGTCTGAATCGAGAAAAGTGAAAAGGAACATTTTTTCGGTGAGATGCGGACAAGGCCGTGTATAGAAAAGGGGTTACTTGTTTCCTGGGGAGCAAGCTTTACTCGAATCGATACAAACAAGATATGAAGTTAACCTTTAGGTTTGATTTTAATGCGACGGACGTTTATAAATGGCCAAATGGGAAGAGGAGCAACGTGGGGCGTAATGAACCGATTGTTTTTTCTTCCAGACAAGTTTGATTCGATCTGATCGATCAGGTGGCAAACGAAAAGAAAAAGAAAAAATCTTTGGGGTGCGGCAACAATGAGCTATACAAGTGGGTACAACACGGGTGTTCGTATTCATACGATCTGAATCTTTATTATTCGAGCCAACATTTTCAGTCCCGTGTGTAGTAGAATGATCCACCAATGGAAGCTGTGGGAATGTGTCGCATACTTTTGGTAAAGCTGTACCGAGAGCAGATCGACGCGAGTGAGATTCTCAGCACCCCCGCCGCCCCTTCTGACCTAAACCTGATGACGCTTACATCTCAACCAGAAATGGCATCTCTTGTTTCCTGCGGATTTTCAAATGTAAAGGGGTTTCGGAATTAATTATGGACTTCTGGGCTCGAGGTTTGCTTGGCAGCATCGCGAACAATCCAAGTCCTCCGCCGTCAAATCGTAGCATGGCAAGTATGCACTAAAAATAACTAGCCTTCCTCACAATAAATCGATCTCACGAACTTTTAAATTGCTGGTGTGAGAAAATTGCGAGAAAAAGTCGACCGGGCAAGGAGTTGCGATTTACAAAACCGCCTTTACTGCATCGCATAATACGGCGGGCGGCAGGGTAAGAATGCGAAAGACTAAAATGCCCTTTGACCCTTATCTTAGCGGCCACAGAAATCAATACGTTACCAAGCACTCTCTGTCCGCAAAATATATATATATGTGTGTGTAGATACACTACGGCTTGCAAACATAGCGAGCAGAATCGGGTATCTCGAAAATGCGACAAAGAATAAGTGGATCAAATATGCGCCACGTAACATCTAACCGTTCTTTACAACGTGCGAAAGTGGAAAAGAGTATGTGTGTGGTGAACAAATATTGTCGGGATTAAAGCCATTTCATGTGAAGGAAGGCTTTATTTAACCACCCCGACGTGGATATTAAACTTAAAAACATCGACGGGTGGCTCGATTTTACCTGAAATTAAATTTACAAAAATCGCACCAACAAAGTGGCAACGTCGGATTTCTTTTATTCTTGCTACTACTACTACTTCAAATGCTCATTGCCCACCAACAGATCGAACACTAGCAAACAGGTTGGTTAGGTTGATTTTTTAATTTGGCGAATCTCGCACATTCAAGTTCTCATTCTTTACATCTGCGAGAGTCGACAAAATTTCCAACGAAATCCTCCCTGCTTTGCTTCTCGAATCGGCTGGGCAGGTAAATTCGGTAAGGGCAAGGGCTCGAACAGCTGTTCGGGAACAAAACACTTTGGCAGATTTTTCTCTTAAAAAATGTCGTTCCTAAATTCCACGTCATTTGCTTGTTCTAAAAATGTAATCGTTTTTAAAATACCCCGCTGTCATTGTAACATGTCGAGGTTTGGAATCGATCGAAAGCACGTGGGTTTGAATGAAGAGGGAATTCGAGCGTTGGAATAACGAGGAAAACAATGGATTGAATCTTATCGCGTTTCTTGCAAGACACGTCGTAATCATAAGCTTTCCAAAATTGAGAAACTGAAATGGAAAGGAATTGGAGAGCTTACCAGCACGAGATCTAAGTACAGCCATGGCATATCCTTTCCAAAGCTGAACGTAAGTGTAAAAGCAAAGAGCACTTCGCAGCGAAGTTGATCCCGTTGGAAGAACACTCAACCGAGGCCGCGGGTTCACCCCTGGCACACCGCACTGCAATCGCACATCACAACGACTCGGAACTAAGCGCACACTCGTCAGATGCAATGAGACCGCACGCTGCTGCTAATAGGCGCCATCCGCCATGTTACCGTTTTACTTTGATATGTATACGATAGGGTAAACAGAGACGAAAGTAGCTGTGTAATGAAGAGATCTTTAAATAAACGCTATCACAGGTAGGCAATTTCATATCCAACCGTGCCGCGTCTTCTGTACAAAAACAAAACAGAAACCATTATCACCGCGGTTCGAGCATAAATTTAAGAAAATTTAATCTGAACTTCCACCTGTTCGGCGAACAGCAGGAGAGTACCATCCAATCGCCCCTACCGATTACTACTAGCACAAGACAGATAACTACAACCCCCAACTCTATAGAGACCGACCGCCGCAGTCGACATACACCGATAATAATATGTGCAATAAAAATATCGAACAATCTTTTTTTTCCGATTTAATAAATCAATTCGACCCGTTATTGATTATTTTTATATTATCCGGAAGCTAAACCTATTAATCAACCATACAATTTTTATATCGTATCATTAGACCCATAATTACCATAGACACAAATTTATAACACAATTATGCAACTGGGTAAAAACTAATTCTTCGGATATAACCGATCGATACAATTAATTGCTCGTTAATATCAATTACAGAAAAATTATATTACGCGCGAGATAATTGTGACGACATTCTAAGACAAATATTAGTTCAGTTTAATACAAAGAAAAGTTTTTTCTAAATCAATTAGTCGATAATTTTTATTTGCGAGTATTTACGAGTACGTTCCATGCACTCGTACTACTTCGCGAAGTTATTTGCTCTTTGCAAAAACTCGGCTGGCAAATACTCCTCTTGAAGTGTCGACCTGCTGGTCCCAGGTAACAGGAGCACACATTTTCAATATGCAACAGGCACAGGAAACCCGAATATTTGGCAAGTGCAAGAAAATTGCGCAATGTTTCCGACCACCGGAAATAAGTTCCGCTGGGAAACTCCTCTAAAACTTAAATTTTCGCCCTGTTGGCGAGTATTTACGAGTAATTATATTGTTTACTTGTTTAACCGCGCAGAGGTTGTTTGGTGTTTGTAGTTTCACAAGTAATCTTTAATTAATAGTAGTTACAAGTTTTTTACAACAATATTGACTTGCGGGTATTCACGAGTAACGTTTGGTGAACCTGTACCACCTTGCCAACTTCCAATCCTCGCGTGTTTACTCGGCAAGCAAATATAAATGGGTCGAGATAGGCAAAAACGAAACCTAAATGACGAAATTCACAATTCAAATTTAGTTGCTCTTGGTAAGCTGATAGCTATTTATATAACGTCGAAATTTCATGGTTCCTTCAACGTCGGCGTCATTACCAGGATTTTAACTACAGAATAATTGACTAAAAGAAGTTTACTTTTTAATTTGGCATTCGTGGTTCTATTCTAGTAGGGTGCTAACCTTGCTAGATGCGTAGCCAATAAGTGGCAGTTTGTTGGCGCGACAAAGCATTAAACTGCGGTCTACCACTTCGTAGCATGTCAATTTAATACCGCATTGCTGGTGAAGTTAACTTCATTAATAATACGTTAGATAACAAGGACGACAAGTATGTTATTAATTGTCACGAAAATTGATCATAATTAAATAAACATTTTTCTACTGGACAGTATTACTGGTGTGTACTGGGGGGTATTCCATACCCCCCAGACCCCCCGGTTTGAAAAACTGAAAATTTGTAGTATATCCTATCAGTAATTTTGTTAGATAGAAACCGCAAAACAAAATCTTGTCTACACTAATTTACATCTATGTGTAAGTCATAGCAGTGCGCACATGCGGGTCTATGGGTATGAACTACCCCGCCCAATATAAATACAGAATTTTAATAAGACTAATTGGTGATTAGCTAACTAATAAAAAGTGAAAGCTAGCCTCAACTGGGCATTTAAATAAGGGTCCTTCAATTTTTTTTAATTAATTGAAAAACTGAAAATTTGAGATTCAGTAAAGATTGAAATTACAATAAATTATTATTTAAAAATAATTAAAATAATGATATGAGCCTGGCATTTCATTATAACGCAATTTACCTTTAATTTTCTTGCTCGTTCGTATAAAGGTTTTCGTATATTCCCTAAAATCTACGAAAATAAGTTTACTATCAATTATCATACTGATTTGATTCGCGACTATCGGTCATGTAAGATGAGCAAGGGGGCGACACCATTGAGTTTGATATTACGTATGCTAACTTACGTAACCAGAAAGGATATGTATCCCCTCCCTCCGAAATTATTTCTGTAAAGAATTTCTTTGATTTATACACAATGAAAAAAAAAACTTTACTTGAGTAAAGAAATTTGATATTATAAACTCGCAAGTCAGGTTGCCCATGTTCTTCTGTGGCCTCCCAGTTCTTTTAGGTTGGCAATAAACATACATATTATACCAATTGAAGGTATAACAGTCGGAGTTAGCTCTTGCTATTTATAAGCAATTAGTAAATCAAATTATTATCCATGTAGTTTCCAATCCAATTCCAAACCGATATTAAGCCCCCCCCCCCCCGAAATGGTTACTCGCAACATCAACAGCGATAACAGAACGCAGTGCAACAGATATTAACAGTTAATACATACAAATTAATTAGTCTGCCAATGTAATTTGATGTAGTGCTGAAAAAGTATGCTTTTTTCGTTTTATTTATTTCACCTAGCGCCCAACACCACACGAATGCTGACAATAACATTTTTGATTTATCCGTGTGATCTGGCAATAATTGTGAATACTTGCAAGTGGTTCGTTACTGACCAACTTGTTTAAAAGATATCTTGCAGCTTTTTCATTTTCCGGTTTAACACCCCCCCCCCCTCTCCACCCTAATTAACAATAACCATACATTTATTTATAGTGCTCGGAAGTGGTCCATTACTGGCAAACTTGTTTGAAAAGCGCTTGTGAGCACTTAATCAGTTCGCTCACAACAGAAAAGTTATCTGGATGAAGGCTTGTAAGCGCTCCCTCTGCAAGTACTGGATTCGACCATTAATTTCTCGAACTACGCGACAGAAACTTCTCTTTATTGATCAGACCTCCATATTTTGTTGGCTCCGGGCTTTCAGATTCTTAAACCCGTCCGTTTATACAGAGCAGTGCTAGAGAACTTTTCCACAAGGTCAAAACAAGTGACCCATGTTGTAATTCCACAAATTTATCTCCAAAAATGGCTTCAATCTTTCAATCAGCTTCGAAGAGCTCTCGGCAGCCGCTCTAATAACCCTTCCGCTCGATGCTTAATTATATTTCCGATGGGCAATAATTAAAAGTCACATTTATTATTTTGTAATGAAATAAACTTTGAACCCGAATAATTATTGTGCATTCAGAGTTCATTAAACTTGGAGCAGTTTTTTGGGTTCAAATTGGCCGAGTTCGGTCATACATCGACACCTTTATCCACTTATCAGTTCACCAATCAACTAATGCGTTGCCATAATATTCAAATTTATTCGTAATATTTAAATTTCGAAGACAAGCAATCAATTATTACCTAGTACAATAACTCAAATTTTCAAGATTCAAATGAGCTACGTGTCGTATAGGATAGACGGGGCTATTGGGAGAGCAAATTTTAGACGATATCGTTATTATCACGTGATACTAGGATTATTCTGCTAAAATTATTTCTCTTCCCAAAAATTATTGGATTTAATATTTAAAAGTTTGACGTAGCTATCGATCGGATAGGCTGATATGACGTAAATATGAAGACGTCGCTCAACTTCACGAATAAAACGAAACAAAAAAACTATTTTGACAGATGTTCGTGTTTGTTTCAATTTTAACAAGAACTTGAGCTTTCAAAGTCAACCATGCGAGAGAATTAAATTTAAAATAAAATTTCAACGTAAAGGGTTTCGCATAAACGTGGCTTAAACTCTCTCTCTTATTGATTGCATCCATTTTGGTGCAGAACTGCAGATGTTAAAAGAACAAACTGTGAATAGAACAAAGCAATGAGCAAGCAGTCAGATCAATGTAACGGGGCACGAAAAGCCATGCCCCGTAGGGGCACCTTGTAACACATTTTGCGGCAAATTTGTTCTCCGGACAAACACACAAACCGTATTAGCAAATATTAATTGAAAGCTAACCGAATCGAACAAAGTTGCGGGAAATCGACACGAAAAAAGAAAAATCGTCGGGATATTTACTTTAATTACTGGTAATTCCTCGTGAAAATGGTATCCATATCACAACTTTAGTTACGCTTTTGCTAATTCGAGCACCGAAACTTGAGCGTTTCCATGACAACTTCACACGACGTTAAAGTTGTGCCTGTGATCCGAATCCCAAAATGTTTTGCAAACATTTCAGCACACATTACTTCTCATCGATCGAAAAAGTTATTTCGCCAAAAAACGAAACTCGTCCGCAAGAAAAGAAAAAAGTTGGGCCAAAATAGAATCTGAAACAACCGAAACTGGGTTTTAAGTTAGTTCTATTTCGGGAAAAAAAATAATATAAATTTTATTATGCGCAACAACTTCATCGATTACAATTTTACGACTTTGAATTATACATGCGCTTGAGGCATTTTGTGCTGCGTGTGAAGGCGGAGTTGCAATCAATTCATTTTCGGAGAATACACTTCAACGCCACACAAATTAGACGACCAACTATTAATAATTAGTAAAAGTCGGGCTAAATCATTTTGGCACCGCCGGTCGACACCAAGAAGCCACCTCTCGATCAAAAAAAACAATTGGTATAAAAATCTAAATGCAAATACGTGTAGGTACGCCCGCCCCGGTTGTTTCATTGCTGCTATTTTCTCTGGTCCTTTGGGTAATCGATCCGTTAAGTAGATACGACCAACAGACTAAGACATTACATACGGCACAGAACTTTGACGCTCGCCTCGACGTCGCTTTAATTATTGATTTTCATTGTAACTGCGACGTAATTTAGAATATACGGGAACCAATGCTGCGATTTCCTAAGTAAACTATTAATACAAAATGAGTCGATTTGTGGGGTAACTTTTGACAACGGTCGAAAGACGGCGCTTTCATAAAGCACACAATTTGCTTTACATTATAAATAACCACATAATTAATATTAGTTTTAGTTATTGATTCCACGATTCAATTCCGTTTCTATTTTGATCAGGGTTAACTAGAAATCGATCTATTTTGTCGTTGCATTGTTGCACCGTTTCCTTTCAGCTTACACCGCTTATCTCCAAGTACGCCCAAATCGAGTTTCACCCAACACGTCTTTCGCGTACGGGTTTGTTTTGCACGCAATCACGCTAGGAAAAGTCGTGCATTTTGTTTGTGTACTTATTTATACATTAGGAAACAAATAAAACCACACCAAATTTAACTTACAACGGAAACGTCCTAAGCGTAGTAGAAGTGGAGACAGTAACGACATCTCACCGCAGGCAACCGCAACGACTTCTTTTACGACAGCCTTAAGTGTCCACGTATCTGGATAATTTCGCCAGTTCCGATTTCTTTATTATTTTATTAATAATTTCAACCTCCGTACTCGTAAGTAGTTTCAAATAGATTAAAGCAATAAATTAGAATAAAATAAATAAACGCTAACCTTCAAATTAAAAAATTTGCAACTGCATGCAATATAAGTAAGTATTGCTTAAATAATTTAAATCAATGACATCAAGTAATGAAGCATTGATGTAAATCTTTTGGAATTTAAAATGAGGTCATATACAAAAATTTTTAATACCAAATGCTTAGTTACAGCAAATTATAATAACGAAAATTTGAATATAAAATTCAAATATTTAAAAGTTTGATATATAAAATGTCGCAATTGTGCTAATTACTTGGGTTACTGCAGTAATTGCGTACTATTTACGTCAAATAAATAAATTAAATAATAAATTGTAAACATGGACGCCGGAAGAAGGGGGCGAATCGGGTTTTTCGTTCTCTCGAGAAATAAAACCGTTCAGCCGTTATATTTAGCTAAATTCTGACGTGATTCCACAAAATAATCCTAGCGGAGCTGTACCGAACTAATTTACCATTGTTAAATCTTCCGTTTATCATGTTCTATTATAGGAAAATTAAATCCATTAAAATCAACGCTCCTCAATGAGATCGCCGTAAAAATAACATCGTACCATCTTATTCATCGATAATTTCGTGTATTCCGTATCCCCAAATAAAATAACCTCTTCACTTCTTAGTTTTCTTTATTAATTTATTAGTAAAAAAAAAACAATTGCGAATGGAACTTTCCGGAACCTTCAATATATCGCCAATCTGAGTCTAGCCAGCGACCGTCTGCTCTTTTTACATTCCGTTCCCAATAGAAAACAATGGAAGGTTGGCGAAATCGTAAAAAAAGTATAGAAGGCTAGGAAGCGAAAAACTACGGTTCTACTCCTATTAATACAGAGTAGTATTGAAGTTCATAGTAACAAACTGGGTTGGTGTTAAATGGTTGCTCGCCAGTATGAATTTTGAACTTGATACGTTCAATCGGCGAAGTTAACCGCAAACCACATCTGCATACAAACAAAATTGTTTGACAAATTAAAAATATTATAACTTCAATTAGCATCGCTAACCGCATCTATGGAGTACCCGTTGGAAAATAACAGGATACGTTGACAAAACTTATGTGTTTCTTTTGTTTTTAACCTCTAACCTAACTTTTTCTTTTTGATTTTATAAAAAATGTAGTTTTCGTTTCAGTTGAACTCGGCTGCGGTAAATCCAGAAAATTGGTCGTATCGAGTAAAAAATTTATACTGGCGAAAATCCATTTCACACCCGATTATGATAACCTAAGAGAGCCGATTGATGTAGTTTTTTTTTTAGAATTTCGTTAATCCTTTCTTCTGTTTAGACCAAGAGCCGTACTGTCGTCTTCCCTAAGTCTCAATGGCCAATACTAGTCCGGTACGGGACAACTCGGCGACCAAAAAGACAACCACTTCGGGATTTTGTTCAATTTCATATTATGTATGTCAGTTATTGTGTTTCTTAATAAATTGATCGTTAAATAAAAACATCTGATTATTTTGTATTTTACACTGTAATCAAAATATGGGCATAGATTGGTGGTGCTCGCGGGTAGTAGTTTGGAGACCTCTGATTTATAGCGTGGAATCGTTTATGCAATCAATACCTTGTATTGGTAACTTTCTCTCTCTTTCCCTGATGATTATATAGATTTGGTGTATGGGTAATTATTCTTTATTGGATTTTCCCTCTTCTATACGCTATATCTTTCCTTGGCTCTGAGCCAGCCGGCCGACCGGCTGGTAGGAACCTATTAGACCCTACGGTTGCCATACCGGTTTGAGAAATTGGTTAAATCTCTAGCTTTCTTGTCGTAGTTATCGACTTTTTTAAGAGAATTATTGGCAAAGCACCTCGATGGTTTGCCAATGGATTAGAGACGTTTTCTGGCTAAATAAATTATGTTCGCCAATAGAAAACAATTTAACCTAATTTTTCGCGAGTATGAGCGTTGTGGTCTTCAATATGTGGCATAATGCCATAAGGTTTGAAGTATTGTAAAAATATTGTTGCTTGAGAATATATAAAAGTGTCAGGAAGAACAGTTTTAGGGGGAATAAGTAAGTACTCGAACGACCCTTCCCATTTCCTGTGCAATATGAAATCATTACTTACCCCCTTTTTATTCTGAGTCATCGGATTATTTGACCATTGTCTTGAGTATATCCCAGACGAAACAAAAGCAATTAAACGGGATCTTTGGCAGCAATTCCATCGATAGTAAAAACATGGTTAAGCTACCAGAGTAACAGAAGTTTATAGTAATAAAATGCAATTAAAATGTTCGCATTTGCAAGTTGGCTACGGTTTGATTTGCCGCTCGGCAAATAAAATATTCTGAAATGCCTCGGTCACGGGTCTGATGGCTAAATAAGGCCGATAATGTAGCGAGGTAGTCATCGATTGTGATGGTGACACGACAACATTGCACATTACGAAGTAAAAGCGAATACAAGTTCCTTTTGACGATAAGTACCTACTTGCCCCACGAAATGAGGCTCTCGACTATTAATACAAACACTCCCGCGTATTTTTAAACGCGATGCATATTACATCCAAAACGGAACAAAAGAACGAAATAAAATATTGAGCGTGCAAAAAGTCAAATGATGAGAGTATAAATAGAAAAATTGCTGTGGATGGTGCAATTAATAAAGGTTAAAGAGACCAAATAGAATCTCGGTCGAATTAAAAGACCATGACTGGTTGATTTCAGAATGATCATTGACCGTAGACCACTCACCATGTAAGTGGTGTTGTGAGATCTGGTTGTAAAACGCCATGAGAGAAGCACGAGGGCACGAGCGCGAAATAGGCAAACAGTTCGTCGATCAGGTTACGGCATAGAAGGCTCGACTCGGCCAGGAGAGAGCATCGATCGCTAACACTTGTTGCATTCGTTTCCCACAAGCAATGGCGGAATTCCTCAGATATTCATCGAGTACTCTTAACGTTCCGCTATTTACAACTCCCGCCGAGCGACATAATTCCATCCCGCAAAGCGTTATAATCTCGTAATTGTAATTGACGTTTACGAAACAAACGGCACAACAAATTGTCCAAATTGTTTTTTCTTCACCAAAAAAAGCAGAAAAATTTTAAATACGCGCTTACTCGGAAACTTTATCGTATTACTGATCTCGATCGAGGTAATCGGAGAAATGTAAACAATGCTTAAGACACGCGCCGCTAGATTTCGCCACATAATAATAAAAACTAAATTAGCATCATTGTAATTTGCAAGCATAAAATCAAAAATAATTTTCCATCGGTACAACTTTCAAGGTCGCGACCCAAAACATCCGCGCGAACATTTGCAATTTTTACAGTCCACTCGAATTATGAATTCCCCACAAATAATATAACATAGCTGCTCCATCTTTAAATGAAAATTTAGAGGTCACAACGTAACGACACACTAGCAATGTAAATTTCTAATCTCATTAATAATGCAAATTTTTATTTGCGCCATATGACCACGATACAAATTAACATACAAAATTAAAGCAGGAAAAAACTTACCGCCTCCAGAAAAACACCGGTTATCTGTCATCCCTCCAAATTCTGTGGCGCCCCATCCGAACCTAAAAATACGACATTAACATAAATTTTACCATATATTATAATCTACTTCATAAAAATTAAAAAAGATAATAAACATCCACGGACCGGATTAATATGTCGTACGAGGAAAGTTCAAATCATTTCCGTCCATTTCGGGCGTATCGCACGCACATTTCACATCCCAAACCCGAACAAACAATTAAACCAGTTTGCAATGCCAACTCGTTCGTTCTTTTGGAAAAATCGGCCTTATGCTTTTTCGATCCGAGTGACCGTGAAAAATAAGAAACAAAAAAGTCGCCGATGAATTAGTACAACCGCACGAAGAGCTAATGCATCCCCAGGGTGGGATCAAATTTAAAATTCGCGCTAATATGAATTTAAAATTAACAGCCAATTAGAGACGCACGGTTATCGAACGTTACCAGTTTCGGTTTATAACGCCAGCGATGAAAAAATGATAATTAAAATGTGAACTTTGTATGAATAATTGTCAAGTTAAATTGTAATATTTATACATAATGGCCAATTAAAATTATTGAAAAACCAATAAATATGCAAGTTTATCCGATGCAGGTACATACAATGTTTGTAAAACTAACAATCGCGATAGTATTAATATAATATCGACGTAATTATTATAAAAATTACCTGTAACGAACGATTTACTTTTTTGAATAATCGCCATTAATGCCGCGACAAAATTATTTGGGACAATAGCACAAAGCGCTGCAACAATACTAATCGATTTTATCTATTTATATTGATGTGTAACCGCAATTATAAAATAAAGTATCATTTTTAATGCTTTATTTTATCAGTCCACCGGTCGGTTTGCTGGCAGCCTAGTTTTACCTTGATAAATTGTTGGGCGTGAGAATAAGTCGAATTGTATCACAAGAATGATAAAAGCACAATTACGACATGCTGATGAATAATTAATAACATTTCAATCTAAAGGGGATTCCACAGTCCACAATTATGCTCCGTAAAAGTGTACATACAAAAATATTACATACCGTGATAAGGGAGCTTTATATGTTCTCATGAACTTCAACAAAGTTGACTAACAGATCACGAAATATGTCCATCTATTGATAGTGGTCTCTTTCTCTGCAACCTGCAAAGAAGAAACTTTAGTTTCAATGTTTCATAATATACACAAATATATTAAAATTAAAAGAAAATACCAACAAAACGACTACAAGAAGGCTAAAAGCACATTTTCTTAGAAACGGCTGACAGCTGACGCGATTAATATCACATTAAATGTATTATAAAATGCCATATCAAAAATCGCTATGTTATGGAACTCCATGTAAATAAACCATTTAGACACCAGGGACGAACTAGAATGCATGTCTCACTTGTTACATTGTGTAACTTGAGGTAAGAGTCGCAACATTTGCATTATTTTTTCAATTTCAAAGTCGACTTTTTCACTTGCCAGTCTCAGACCCAAGCAATACAGCAGAAACGCGAACTGTTTTCATATTTAATTTACTTATAACTTAGGCCCGCGCGATCAAAAAGCAAGTCAAATGAATAGTTGATCCCAATACTCCCGTTGAGAAGCGGCGCTGAAGACTTGAAACACTTTGTATGTTAAAAAATATTATTCCGAGTTAAAATAATAATATTCGCCCAATATTTTGAATTCTTACAGTCTAAAGGGTATCCTATACAATTAATATAGTACTGGAGGGTATTCCATACCCCCCAGACCCCCCGGTGTATACCTAAATGCTTTGATGTATCCGTTTTAATAAAATTAATCATAAAAGTCCTTAGCATTTTAATATACAGTTAATACTCACTAATTGTGTTAAACAAACTTTTCAAACTCTCGGGTTGAAAATGTATTTCCATTATAGATTCTGTGTTCTAGACTACGAAGTAACAGGGTTCGACTCCTGGTAAAATTGTCACAAAATTTAAAAACGAGTAAAAATCTCAAACAATTTCCCAGGCCGGCGCCGGCGTGGGCAACTATGAGATATAAATACCGTTCTCTAAAATTCCTCCTAGAGTAGGTACTCCATACTCAACCCCAACGTCGAGAAAAAGTGGCAAATTGAGGTTAAAATTCAACGACGAGAAATTAAATTATAACCGTGGAATTTTAAATGTCGAGAAAAAAGAAAAAGATAACCAATAGAAAAGTAAATTAGCTGTGATGATTCAGGAGTTTGTTTTGCAAGAGTGGCGGGCCATCACCTAACTATCCCCCCCCCCGCGTAGTTTTTACAAAAAAATAGCCAATTATTTGAAAATAGCCCCGAAGTACAAATCGTGCATGATACTTTTTTACCCCCCCCCCCCCCCAAAGCAAAATTATTATTTACCTTAGCAATCACGCTAAAACAGGGTTCCACGCATTTTTAAAAATAAATTCCCGGATTTTTCCAGGTTTCCCCTTACCGAAATTGAAGATTTTAAAAATTTACGAAAACAAAAACCTAATTTTTATAATTTATTTTGTTTTTCAAAGTTCCAAAAATTACTTGACTTTCTCATGATTTTGTTTTGGAAGGGTGGCGCCCATCGTCTCCCCGTGCTAGTCGTTCCTGATTTCCTTTGAAATCCCCTAACCCTATAACTACCCCCCCCCCCCAATGTAGTTTAAAAAAAAAATAGCGAATTATTTAGAAAGAAACCCGAATGAAATACAAGTGTGCTAGATACTTTTTTACCCCCCCCCCACGCCCCGCAAAATTAATATCTATTTTAGCAATCATGCTAAAACAGGGTTCCAACGCATTTTAAAAATAAATTCCCGGACTTTTACAGGTTTCCCCTCGCCGAAATTTAAGATTTTAAAAATTTACGAAAACAAAAACGTAATTTTTATAATTTATTTTGTTTCTCAAAGTTCCAAAAATTAATTGACTTTCTTACGATTTTGTTTTCAAAGGGTGGCGGTCCATAGCCTCCCCGTGCTAGTCGTCCATGATTTCCTTTCAAATCCCCTAACCCTATTTATTACATCAAACATACTTTAGCATTATTAATCACTAATAATCACAAAAACAGAACTAACCCCCCCCCCCCCAATGTAGTTTTTACAAAAAATTGCCAATTATTTAGAACAGGGTCCCGAATAAAGTATAAATCGTGCAAGATTCTGGTTTACTCACGCCCCCCAACACAAAATTATTATCTACTTTACCAATCATGACAAAAAACATCAACGCATTTAAAAAAATTAATTCCCGGATCTTGAAACCAAAGTTTCAAAAATTTTCCTGGCTCAAAATCTTAATTTACCCGACTTTTTAGGATTTTGTTTTGGAAGGGTGGCAGCCCATCGTCTCCCCGTGCTAGTCGTTCCTGATTTCCTTTGAAATCCCCTAACCCTATAACTACCCCTCCCCCCCAATGTAGTTTTTACAAAAAATAGCGAATTATTTAGAAAGAAACCCGAATGAAATACAAATGTGCAAGATACTTTTTTACCCCCCCCCCCCCAACGCAAAATTATTATCTATTTTAGCAATCATGTTAAAACAGGGTTCGACGCATTTTTAAAAATAAATTCCCGGACGGGAACTGTCAGACAACGATCATTACGAATTTCAAAATTTTAACTGCACTATAGGAAAGAGGACACTTTTCTAAGCATATAAAAAAAAAAATTTCGGAGGTTTATGCATTAGTTCTCGAAAAAATCAAATTTGAAAAATTTAAATTTATATGTATTTTAGATACACCTTTTAACACGGCTGCATGATTAGCCGAATTTGTGTAAGGCAAAACAATTTATAAATATTCCTGAAAAATGACAGAACTCGCCAAGGGTGAAACTCGAAGCCATAGAACTCGTCCGGGTGTCGACCGCGACTACCGTAGCGTAGCGGAATGGCAATGCAAAGCGTTTAGCGCCGTAGGCGCTTTAATCTTCTTCGTCTGGTGAGTGGGTAACGGGCGTTGGAGATCTTGGATCAAAATATACGCTGACGCGGGTTTGGCCGCGTCGATCTGAGTGGTGATCGACCGCGACTAACAATAACATTAAGAGTATATCAAAGCACTCGTACCGTCAACAAAATGAAGAGCAGGGGCTCGACGTGCTAGTTTACCGCGACGCGCCTCGTTGCAACATGGTGTATCGGGTTACCACTACCTGCCCCCAACCCTATTACACCAAACATACTTCAGCATTATTAATCGCTAATAGTCACCACAAAAACAGAACTAAACTAACTAACCCCCCCCCTCCAAAGTAGTTTTTACAAATAGCAAATTTTTGAAAAAAGCTCCGAATGAAATACAAATCGTACAAGATACTTTTTACCCCCCCCCCCAAGCAAAATTAATCTCTATTTTAGCAATCATGTCAAAACAGACTTCCTACGTATTTTTAAAAATAATTTACCCAAACTAAAAAAACGTAATTTTTGCAATTTATTTTGTTTCTCGAAGTTTCAAAAAGTTTTCCTGGCTCAAAAATCTTAATTTACTCGACCTTTTTATGATTTTGTATTAAAAGGGTGGTGGCCCATCGCCTCTCCGTGCTAGTCCTTCCCGATTTCCTTTGAAATCTTCTAACATACTTCAGCATTATTAATCACAAAAATATAACTAAACTAACTACCCCCCTCCTAATGAATAGTTTTAAAAAAAGCCAATTATTTGAAAAGGGCACCAAATGAATTACAAATCATGCGAGATACTCTTTTACCCTCCCCCCCAAAACAAAATTATTATCTACTTTAGCAATCATGCTAAAACAGGGTTCAAACGCATTTTTTTAAATAAATTCCCGGACTTTTTTAAGTTTTCCCTGGTCGAAATTAAAGATTTTAAAAATTTACGAAAACAAAAATGTAATTTTTATAATTTATTTTGTTTCTCAAAGTTTCAAAAATTTTCCTGGCTCAAAATCTTAATTTACCCGACTTTTTAGAATTTTATTTTGGAAGTGCGGCCGCCCATCGCCTCCCCGTGCTAGTCGTTCCTGATTTCCTTTGAAATCCCCTAACCCTATAACTAACTCCCCCCCCCCCCCCAATGTAGTTTTTAGGAAAAATAGCCAATTATTCGGAAAGAACCCCGAATAATATACAAATAGTGCAAGATACTTTTTTACCCCCCCTCCCAAGTAAAATTATCATCTACTTACAAAAAATAAATTCCCGGACCTTTTCGGGTTTTCCCCGGCCGCAATTAAATATTTTAAAAATTTACGTGAATAAAAATCGTAATTTTTCTAATTTACTTTGTTTCTCAAAGTTTCAAAAAAATCTTCTGACCCAAAATCTTAATTGATCCGACTTTCATTTAAAAAATATAAATTTCCTGATTTTCTTAGAGAAAATTTGTACAATTTTAAATTCCCTGACTTTTTCAGACAAGTGGGAACCCTGTAAAAGCAAAAGGTATTAAAAGTGATCTATTTTTTAACACCAGTAAATTATATACTGCCCATTGGTCCGATAGTTAGTTTATTATGAAACTAATTAGTTTCTGTGCATTCTAACCCAAATATAAATGTCGAATCGAAATCTTACAGAATTACTGGACAGTGACAGAACAGTCCATACAAATAAATGAAATTATAAACCGTTTCGACCGTTCATTTCCTCGTTACCCCCCTCCCCTTCCCCATTTCAAATTTCTATTTTGGAGACCAATAGTAGGCTTTCCGTCAAGTTAGCTTTAGACTTCTAGACATAGTAATACGAGAAGCCTTACGATCTAGCCCCGTATCCACCTGTCCCTATAAATTAGTTAATTTAACCCATTTAAAATCAAGAATCTCATTGTTATTCGCGAAGTCAGAAGAGTAACCGCCTAGACGCTTAGGAACTGTGGTTATCCGAGTTCCACCTTGTGTTAACTTAATTAGACGATATTAATCTAATTAATCTATTCCAGATCAATCCTTCGGTTTTCTAGTTTCACATGTCGGAACGCAAACAACCCCGTCGCGTTAGTCGGGGAGATGGAGCAAAAGCACAAGATTATAAAAGAAGCATTAATAAAAAATATTACACATCAGCAACAATTTTAAAGACAACGATGATTTGATAATTACATCATCCTCAATAATGAGTGAAATAATTAAACACTTCGGTTAAGCTATAATTTTCAACAAAAGTAAAAATCAGCACTAAACGTCAAGTGTTTCATTTATAGATCATAAAATAAAAGCAGCGTAATTTTTTTACTACCAATAAAATCAGTTCAATAAACCGGTATAGAATTTTGATTTAACTATTTAACCCACTTTTCAAATCATACGTTTACTTCAAAGATAAATAAAGTTGTGCACTCGATTCCAACCAACGAAACTTTTCAAGAAAAAATCAACGTTTCAATACTGAAGACGATTGGTGAACTTGAATGAAGAACAAATCGGATACCCTTACCAACCCTTAAGAATATTCAACGTATACGTTAGATGGCGCAGTCAAGTGTCTGATTCTGGAAATTCTAAACAAATGCAAAAGTGGGTCTTTTTCACAGAAAATAAAAATAAAGAAAAGCTATTTCGCGAGACAAAGTCAAAATGAAGTATTTTCATTAATCAAAAAATTACGACATCTAGTTCGTGGTATAACAAATTACCATGCCAAAAAAATATGTACGTCAAAATTTCCAATTCCTACAACCTACCACACCCAATTTTTCAGAGACAAAGCGTTAACCGAATCACAGTTCTCTTAATCGATCACTCCATAGCCTTCATTATTTGCCAACAATGTTGATAAATAATATTACCATACAGAAGATACACAAAAATTATAACAAAAGACGAACTGTATTATCTTATCGCTATGCGGTGATTAGTTAAGATTACAAAAAAGTAAAAATTTTCAAATTGATTGGTTTTTGGTTCTTACCAAGAGAAAATTATATTCGATATCGTGAAACGAACTCAACAAGGAATTTAATTTGTTGTTGAGCCTGTACCTGAGAGTTAACCTGACTTACACTAAAGTACAGTTTATACAAAAGATACCCAATATAAAATACACATAGACATATTACACACCTGGCATTCTAAAATTAAGTTTGTCCCACTTTAAACGCATTTATATACATAAAAATGAGAAATATTTGTTATGAACAATTTGAAAGTTATGTTATAGTTGTCTACACACACACAAAAGACGAATTTGACGGCAAAGAAAAATTTTTAATTAATAGAAACCGTTGGCTGGTTTGATTAGAGCAAAACTTTCGTAATATAAAATTTAATTACCTATGTAATCATAATCGAGTACGGCAATTACTTTGGCCATGCAAAATTATTATCACTTCATCGAATGCGAAAGTATCGACATTTTTGAGATTGCTAGTACATTTCTCGAGGCACATCAAAATATATTTGTTGCAAATCCACACTGCTACCTATACGAGTAGTCTTATCTTATGAATTTATGAATAACAATTAATTTCATATCTTTGAAAATACGACAAATTCTAATTATTGCATTACTTATTAAACTAAATTATAATAACAATTGCCAATGTGACTTACGCTGTTGTGCCATTAGATTCCATTGACTCGTCGCTTTTACAAAATTACAATAACTGACCATGATTCAAAAAAAGAATTACAGTCTAACGGTTTGGGTTGGTACTTTTGATAGAATAAATATTACTAACCTATCACACAGAATGGGTCCGCTATCAAAATAGATGTGTCAAAAATGAGATCAGATTACGACATTTTCTTCCATATGGAGCTTGAATATAGAAAACTAGCTGCAATTCGTTCGAGTTTTCCACTATTTTTATCTAATCGACACAAATATTTTCTGTATCAAAAAATAGTAGCTTTAAGATTATCAATTTTAGTATAAATGAAGAATGTAATCTATCAGGAAGTTAGATACTGGTCTATATTTTTTAGATTAATGCAATTATTCTTGTACAGCCTTAATCTTCCCACTCGGAACACACGTCATTTTGTACATTCCAAATTTGCAGCAAAAAAGTATCCCGGACGATTTAATTTAAAATACGCATTAGAGCGTCGTGAATGGATTAACGAGATTCTAGTGAAAAGCGTTCTAGGAGCGGTCTCGACCACCAGTTTTGAGCTAAAATTTAATTTAAATTGTATAGAATTGACAATTTGAAATAATTTATAGATAAAACTATTATTAAACTGTTGTTGTTCTGATAACAAGATTATTAAATAATTATATTTATCAATTAAAATTGATAATTCCCGTCAATGATTGTTTTTGCGTTTGTTTACGTAAATCATTCCTTTCTCCACAGATTTTAAAAATATCCCCCCCCACCAGAGTTACTAAATACCTAACCTAAATTTAAGGTCTCCGATTCAAATCCCCCCCCCATCGCTGGTAATTTTTAAAGTTCCTTTACAATTGCTGCATTCAACACAAAGAAAATCCAGCCCAGGTTGGGTCAAAGTTCTGTTCTACGATTTTTCTTTGTCCAACTATGAAAGGTTTGAATCAACCTTAGTTCCCAACTTTATTTATTTAGTTCAAATGACATTGTATAAAATTATAGAATTAATTTAAAGTTAGATTAAACCAAGATTTTTATCTTACCTAACTTGAAATCAAAGTTCAATTGTAGGCAGAATGCAGCGAATAACAAATAGTAAATAAAAGATTTGTTTGTCAAAAAACTTGACTGTCATTCAAACGCGTAGCTTAAAGTCAGTGGCGGCTGGTACGAGGAAAGCAATAGGAGCGCTGCCCTCCCAAAGCAAAATATTAGATTAAGGCTGAGATTTTGAAAACATGTAAAACAAATTCTTATTTTTTTTTTGTTCTCGACATTGTTATGTGTTTAAAAAGTCTTATTTTACGTGAAACGTAGCCAGCCTTAAGGATAGGCAAAATAAATAATCTGTAAAATATAAGTTAGAATCTTTCGCTACGAAGTTAAACTTTAGTCTCAACTAAATATTTTAATATGGGACTATTCTATTTTCTACCTTTTACGGTTCATTAAAAATAATCCCTTGGGGTTCTAACAATACTAAGATTGTATACCTCTTTAGACCTAAATAATTTTATTACAGTGGGTTTAGTTTCTGAACATTTTTGTTAATATTCCAACATACTTGTTGGAAAGTTGAAAAGATCATAATAAAAAAAAAAAAATGAATTTCGAAGATTTTACACTGGAAGACTTCTCTCGGTATACAATATAGGAAGTTAGATTCTAGGTCCAGATGCCATAAATTCAAGCAACTTCGGGAGTTGCGAACAAACGATGAATCAGTGAGTTTTTGCAGCTCTTCCATTCTAGACAATAGGTTAGCAAAAATAGCGAAGACAAATACCCCCCCCCCTACAGAAGACTCTGAAGAAGTATGTGGGAGTTGGACGTCCTAGTCCACAATCCTAGAACATTTAGGCAGTAGACTAAAGACTGCCCTAAGGACAACCCTTAGAATATTTATAACATTTCCAGGGCGATAACTAAACATCGGGCGCTGTTTAGGATTGCCCTCAGACAGTCAGCTCAAAAGACTGATCTATATCGATATATTATAGATCTAATTCTTTGTTATAATATCACTTATATCTCTCAGCGTTGTGGATAGGTATAGGGGACCTACAAATTCAGAAATTTAAATATTTCAGATCGCCCGGAAAATTGGTAGTGAGTAATTTTCGAACTAAAAATTATATTTAGTAGATTTACTAAGTTCAGCGTCGAAGTAAGTTTTACCAGAAAGTTTTTATTAACATGTAACCGGATATCGTATCGTAGAAAACTAGGTTTAAAAGTGCTCTAATGGAGCTTTAATAAATCAGAAAAGTAACTGGTACAACAAAACGTTAGAGCATAGACTAATGGGTTAAAGAAATCTCGTTTTCTTTCAAAATGTATTCGTAGAGAAAAATTCTATCTAGGCAAAATTTGTAAGACCACTTGACCAAGAATAAATTATCAGGAGTCTCGATCAAAAACAAAAATAAATACCGAAGGGGGGGGGTTACTTTACATACTATGCCTGTGACATGGAAAATCTATGATTTCGTCAATCTGATCATAAAAAAAAAACGTTTGGGAAAATTTCTGAACAGAAACCCACTGCACTGACGTAGCCATAAGCGATAGAGAAAATTAAATAGCCACAGCAGCTGTCCTGCCTACATTGCGTTAACATCATTAAAAACTTTGCAGTATCAAGGAACAAAAACTATTAAAAACAAATTAACAAATTTTGAAATAAGTGTAGGGTCGCAATAATTGGAATATACTGTTAGTCGGAATCATTATCCAAATATTACCTGTTCTAATGAAAAAAGAAGAAGAAACCAAAAGCTCCTTCGTTGCTCGATTGACTGCAGTAATCAAATTGACCGAAATATATTCGGCCTACGGGATCAATAAAATCAAAATCTGGTTAGCCATAAAAAAGCGGCGCATGATATTTTTAATGTAATAATTTCCATCCAAAAGAGTTTGTCGTTCTCGTTCTATAAATCTCACTCGAAAGTCTGGTGCAAAATTTATTTGTTCAACCTTGTGTATCGCAAAAATATTGAATGCATCGTTCAAAGTGTAAATAATTTTAAATTTCAAATTTACATTAAAATGTAAATCAAATATTCGTCGGTGATCCACTTACTAAAATTCTTTTGAAGTGTCAAGGTATGTCATGACTTCGGAAAGTTCAATAATTTTATAAAATCCCCTTGTCATCTTGAAAGTCACGGAAAAGGGAAAATCTTTAACAGACAGGGAAGAAAACAGAATATAACATTTTCAACGTGGAAAAGTGTTTGAAAGTTCCGAAATTGTTCAAAGCTACTTTAATTTTGCATAATAATATAGTACAAATTATATTTGATAAGAAATTGAACAAGGTGACTGGGGAATCGAACCGCAACTTGATTACATTAATGCAAAATAGTAAACCAACCCCCGAACAAAATCCCCCCCCCCCATGCGGCTCGACGGGTTGACTAAAAATTCTAAGTGGTGTGCGTTAATGTTTTACAGATGTTCTCAAAATTTTAAGCCAATTTGTCAAGCCGTTTTTAAGATAAATTACTCCTGGTGAAAAACGATAAAACTGCAGCCTTAAGTCTTAAAAGAAAACAATAAATTCATTCATGAGATTATCAATACAATTAAGCTAGTTTTTATTATCACTGTTCGAAAGTGTCTTACAGATGGCGCTTGGTGTTAAAGCCGTCCTTTAGACCGCTATATAATCATCCGCTGGTTCACTGCGCACTTTAAGATAATAGGTCAAGCAAATAATCAATTTTTCCATTTAAACTTTATATGTAGTATAGCGAGAAGCTAAGAATTCAACCTCATCTTTATATTTTGTATAATTTAGCTCCTAAAGCAACGAAGTTTTGATCAAGACACTCGGGCCAAACAGTGCGATTATACTAGCGACTTAAATGCTAGTTGGCTTGTATTCGAAAAATTAAGTTCTAACAGCAATGGTATTCCTGCTAATTTTTCTAAATCTTCTATATATTTCTTTCCGTGTATACACAAAATCTACCCTGTGATTTACCCCTTGATACTGTTTTACTATAATAGAGTGTAACAACTAGAAATATAAAGCCCCCCCCCCCGGCGTATGTATTTTTGTATAATTCCCTAGAGAGTCTGAATGACATTAATTAATTACGCTAGATAACCGCCCGCTTTAAATGGTGAACTATAAGGAAAAAAATGCTAGGAATGTCTAAATTTTGATTGTCTCTGTACTTCGGATTTGCCTGTAACAGCAATAATATAGCCAGAGTTGCAAGCATATCTGAAGCAAGACTAAAAATATATATCGGATCTAAAGCAATTCATATGTTCGAAATACTGACAGTGGCTTCGGATTATCGAGATTCCTGTTGGTTAAAGCACAGCGCGTAGAGCACTGGCTCCAATCGAACGATTGGATTAACGAGATTCTCAATACTTTTAGACTAAATATTAGGGAGTTTATTCGAAGGAAAGGAAAGCACCCCTATGTGTGCGAACGGATTTTTTCGGGCAGTAATCTGACATCTAATCCATTACATGATACATTTTCTATTATTAAACAGTCCTTTAGTGCGATTCACTGCAGGCTTCGGGAAATCAATACACAGACCGCGATCGCGTAATATTCGAATAGTATCTTTCCCTAGGTCTGATATATACGGCAACTGTTCGTAGAAACCACAATGTCCGAGAGTTACTTTCCAAGACAAGAGTTTATTGTTAGTTTGAATCTTTAAAAATCCGAGTCACCGGGTATACATAGCTTGACAGTAAAAATATTTAAGCTACACAGATCGAATTTAAACTAAAAACAGACTGTTTACAACGACTACACAGGCGGCAAAATTTTGATATTCGAGTAAGTAATTGAGTAACTACACTGGCGATAAGTTAGGTTGAAGGTTTCTGGACAGTTTCAACAAGAAAAATGTGAATTGTAGGGGAGAACGAGCAAACTCATATGCCTAAATGGCTTTTATATCCTTCGGTTTAACAGCCCTCACGGTACAGTCCCGGGATATTAGCCCCAAAGTCCCCCAACACAAATATCGGTTTGTTTAATGATGAAATAACCGACACGACTACGCAGGTCAACTTAAAAAATAGCGTACGTTATAAATGTGACAACTGCGAGTTTTGTTATCGCGTCAACGTGTACGACTACACAGAATGTTAAGAATGATATTGTTATGGGACGGAGTTGTTCCGCTTGTATTTTGTCAAAGAAACACGGAAAAAGTGTCAACTTCAAAAGTCGGACCGTTTTTAATCCTCCCCGGAACCTTCGGAGCTTTTCGATGTATCCTGGTTTACAAGTTATCATTAATTTGAGACCTTGCTATCCCAGATTATCCCAGTTTCGAGAGTCTTATGCCTGCATTAAAGTTTGAAAAGCTCGCCAATAAATCGAACAAGTATGAAAATGGAGCTTTTATCTTACACAAGAGAATTAAAGTTTATAAAGCGAACCAATCAAACTTGATTATTTATTGCACCCGGGTTGCCACGTGGTATCCCAAATAGGACACTTGGATTGGTGTGTGTGTACAAAAGTTCCTCGAAAACATTACGTAAGTCGAGACTTAATAATTATTCGATTCGTTACAAATTTCTACACATCATCATGGGGGTTTTGGGCGAAGATAAATTAGGGAGTTGTCAAAAAGAAAATATCCGACGATTTGACTGTTAAAATAGTCGAGGCGAGCGAATTTTGAACGTCGAGGTGATAAGATTAGAAAGGTAAAATTGGGATAAATGCGCAAAAAATAGCCAGATGTTTAGGCAGGGTCATAATTGGCAAAAAACAAATGACGAACGAATTCGATGGAAAGAAACAATAAAATTGGTTAAATAAATATAAGTGTAGGAGAATGCGAACGCAAGTGTACTTACACATTTACGGTCAATCAAACCATGATGGCTACACAATAGCTGTAAAAATTGTAATAGAAAATAATGTCTACTTATGACGGTTTATTACTAAACACGAAGACAGCATAGGATAACAAAATGTTAATATAATTTTCTAACGTGGATATCTTACCTAATTTTGGTTCGAGTAATCCCAGGAAAGTTTTCGAAAAAATGCTAAATATTCATTTAAACGCGACAAGTTTTGTTTAACTTTGTAACATAATATAGCGCATAAAAAATTAAGAAATCACAAGAGAAAAACTCGGGAGAAAGATGGCGACCGCCTGCCAGTTACCGATAAATTATTTTCTTTCACGGTCATTTTATGTATTTGTTAGTCAACAAAACGCACTTTTCACACTCCTAAACACTATATCACTTTTGGTCGAATTAAAATTTTTTCTTAAATAAACAAACTTAATAATTAATAACAATTGAATACAAAAACAGAATAAAATACGTCAACTTGCACTACCGAAAATCACAGATTGATCTACTTTTGTAATGTTTTGCCGTTTTGCATAGAAGAGTAAGGATATATACAAGGCACCACCGACGTAGGTGACAGGCTTGTCGGGATATTGGCGGTGAGCGGTGGGAAAATAAACAAGCTTTTATACCGGCTTAAAAGGGCGCCAAACCGCCCTCTATTCTCTCAATTTAAGATAAGCCGCACGACATTCTTTTATTGCCCAACTAATTTAATTTTTTTAAATTATTTCGTTATCACTTGTAAGCAAATTGCGATTATTAGGCGCCGCATTATGTCCGACACGAAATGCAACGTCGACTCGTAACGAATTTAGTAACAGGTTTACATTATTACATTCCTTACCTACATCCTCCATTTCTACTCCATTCAAGTGTTTGCGCAAATGTCACTCACTCAATCGTGTCATCGCCATTTATCAAAACAAAAAATTGCATAATTTTTTTTTTTCGATAACGAAATTTTTCAATTATTACTTTTGCTCTCGAAATTTTTAAAAAACACCGTAAAATTTGCCAATTAAATTTTTATGCGCAAAATTAGCAAGTCGCTAATTAAATCATAAAAATCTAATACAATAATTAAATTGTAGACTATAAAAAAACCGAACGAAACGACAAAGTAAACTATTTTTTCTTAAATTCATAAAACGAAAAAATCTATATTTATTTATTTTCGTAAAAAATATTAAAATTAAAGAAAATCCTCGAATCTAATCCTATTACATTTGGGGGGGGGGGGGCGAACCGGGTAAAACGCGTCTGATATCCAATACAGTTTATCTGGGACCTTCGGGAATAATTTTTTTTCGATCTTTGTTTTTCCTCCTGCAATAAACGAACAATTGCGAAAACTGCTCTTTACTGACCAGTGGCGTACCCAGTTTTCGGCTTATTATATTAGACGGTAGACGGAAGCAATAAGAACAGCCCAAAGATGTGAAAATAAAAATGTTAAATATTTTCACATACCCTGGCTGTTCCGACCGAGTAGAGATCCTCGCACAGAGATAGAACTGGATTGGTTCTACCTCACACAAGCCCTATTATCGTTAGGCAAAAAATGCACGAAGTTTTCAGACTAAACTACACCAGTTTTTGGTGAAAAAAAATTAGTTTGATATAATAGGGGGGGGGGGAGGCTACATTCAAAACATTTATTATTCAGAATTTGTACTAAAAAAGTGTGTACTGCCATGTTAAATAGATGAATTAGATCTGAAACAGTGAAAGCGTCCCATCGATTAAAATCTTTGGTCTTTGATACCCGAGGGTCCAGGAATAATAAATACCACCAGACAGTCCTGTCTGCAGTGATTGACATGCGGTACACGTCATTTCGGCGACGGCAGTTCGGTGAAAGCGATTCGGCTATGGTAGTTCCGGCGATTCCAATTCGGCACCGGCATTTCGGCAAATAAAAAAATTTTTTATTTTTAAATTAAATATTAATTTACATAGTAATCACAGGTAAGCAATTTTTAAGTAATTAAACATATTTTAATTCATGTTTAAATTACTTGATGATGAAAGATTAATACAATAAATATGTATTATTGAAAAGGAGCAAAAACAAAAGAAGGGACCCACTTAAGGGAGGTATAGAGATAACAAACTTTTAACGACGGGTTTTTAAGTGCAAGTTCGAAAAGCGCTAGGCGTTCGTACTAAGGTTTTTTGTACATAGTATATCTAACGTCGCCGAATCGGAATCGCCGGTGACAAATTGGAATCGGCGAAATGACGGTGCCGAACTGGAATCGCCGACATGACGGTGCCCGTTGACATGCTACGGAGCGGGAAATCGCGGTACAATACTTGGTTGCGCCGACTGCACTGTTGTGATCTGGAGCCCGACTTTGATCTATGAGCGCTATGCATCTAGCAAGGTTAGCACCCTACTAGAACATTATGCAAGTGCTAACAGAATTATGAGTACCAAGTGTAAAAACTTCGTAAAAAAGGCAAACAAGAGCATCCCAGCCGTCGCCGAATCGGAATCGCCGGTGACAAATTGGAATCGGCGAAATGACGGTGCCGAACTGGAATCGCCGACATGACGGTGCCCGTTGACATACTACGGAGCGGGAGACCGCGGTACAATGCTTGGTCGCGCCGACTGTACTGTTGTGATCTGGAGCCCGACTTTGATCTATGAACATTATGCATCTAGAAAGGTTAGCACCCTACTAGAACATTATGCAAGTGCTAACAGAATTATGAGTACCAAGTGTAAAAACTTCGTAAAAAAGGCAAACAAAAGCATCCCAGCCTAAAAAGTACTCAGTACTTTTTTTCTCTGCGGTTTACCTCTCGAAAGGCTCTTTAAAAAAAATTTTCACATTAATTTATTATTGATTTGGGGGCTCAGCTTGACTCTGAAACACAGATTAACGGCTGGATTGTTACGCCACTGTTCTGTCTGCATTACTAAACACAAACTGTATATAATTTTATGGTAAATGCTGTTTATCTATTGTCGCGCCATCTGTTGACGACGTTTTGACCTCTTTAGAAAAGTACTAAAAATTAATTTTAATAACAGCCCGGGTGCCAGGAAAAATTTAATGTTCCCTAGGGCTTATTTTTTTAAGAAAAGCCCGAGGGGTATTGTTTAAAAAATATTCCGAAGAAAAATTAAATTTCCCCGTCGGGCCCTACGGTTGTTTCGACAAATACGACCTGTGGTTCAAGACCGTAGAGAAGATTTTTAGACGAGTTTTTCTTTTGTATACAATTAATTGTTAAGGTACTGGAGGGTATTCCATACCCCCCAGACCCCCCGCATTTGATTAATTTTATAAAATAGATACCTTTTGCTCGGGGGGGGGGGGGGGCATTAGTATTATATGAGAAATTATGTTGATAAAATAAAACCGTTATATTCGACTCGTCTGCCCTACATAGGTAACAATGGGGGGGGGTAAGTTAATCCTCCTCCTCCGCATATGCTTTCCTAGTTTAAAACCTTCGAAATGCAAAAGCAATCCAATCCTTTAGTTTCAGTATGAGAAAAGTAACGGAGCTTTAGAAGCACTTGCGTGTGTAAATAAATATAAATGTGACCGATACTTCATCCATATATCAACTAAAGAAAGGTGCGAAGACTAGAAATGTGGGGCCAAAGTGTAATCGTATCTCTAAATATTCAGAGTTTACAATAGGAATAATTATGATAATCAATAGATAAGTGGTTTAGGTAGTGTAACTCGATATTAATCATATTAAATTTTTTAGAAAAACCAAAAAATGCACGAACACTTTTTAGAACTAAATGTTTTATTTCTAAAATTTCTAAAAAAGTTGATATTAGTAATAATTATGTACTTAAAATTTAATGATTTAATATTTTGCCTTGGGAGAGCGGCGCCTCATCATTTGTTAATTTACTAGGAATGTACAGAAGAGCCGGACTATTTAACCTATTCAGAAATAAAATTGTAAATCAAGATCTCCGGTTCAAGTCCGGGCTGAGCAAGAACGCTGTTCTAACCGTCTAAAGTTAACAATAATTCGTCCATATTGGGATAGAGACAAAAAACGGGAGTATCAAACTGTACATCCAAATTTAATGATTTAATATACTATGGGATGGCATCCCATCAATCAATTAATAAAAAGGTAACATTTCAGAACGAAAATTCTGATCTAACCGAAATTTTCAGACATAGAAAGTTTCGTTTTTAAATGCGAACCTTTTTATTAATTTACATAAGAGTAAAATAGTCACCGCCCGCAAATGGACCAAACTCGCACGTATTTGGAAAAGTCTGCCGTTGACTGGTTTTAACATTTAGACCCCATGGCTGCCTAAACCGTATTAAGACCTGCCGTAAATTTATATAATATGCTGATGATTTTTAATAGACTTATAAACTTTATAGCATTTTTGATAGAATACATTTCAAAATAATATTTTTAAAAATATGAAATAATATTTATATTTTATTAAAAAAGTTTACAAAACAATCGAAATAAAACCGTCTCTCTCTATTTCCTATGTGCACAAAAAAATATTAATTTTTCTGCATTGATACAAATTCATTAATGAAGTCCCAAATACTATTTCACAAACATTCATATATTTATGTGTTTTCAGCCAGTTTTGTAAGCACTTCGTCCAGCTTAATATGATGGAGAATTAGGATTTTGCCTAAAAGTTTCTGCAAGTTTCATACTTCCTTGCTGATTGTTTTCCAAGTCTGTTCCAGTTTAATCAGCGAGTTAAAACTCACAAAACAAAAGTTTCTTCTCTGGTTTTTGACCTTATCGAATGGTATATGCAATTCTGCGACATTTCCAAACCGAGCAAAATAATTTTTAATCCTAACTTCGGATAATTCGCCAGATATACCTGTAACGAAAGGTTTTCCCTGTTTCGGACACTTTTTTGCTGATGATAATGTGTTCGTCTGCTTTGATGCCGAGAGAAAAACACCAAATAAGTGTTCGGATCAGTTTTAAATTTTCCCGCTAACCACACTTGGTAAAATAAAGTCTAAGCTCTTCTTTAGTTGTTTAAACAACCAACGAAATTTTTTTCGATCGTTATCGAACCAAGGTATGTCGGCGCTGCCATTGCATTCATCTCGAAAAGAAAAATTAGTATTATTTGCTTGATTTGCCATTTTTTATAATTATAGATTTATACTTTTGAAAATTTTATAACCATGAAATTGGAAGATGATTGCACGGTTTATTTTATTTTCAAGAGATTAGCGGGAGTTGTTGATTCCGGTTATTCGCTATATCTCAACGCTGACGATAATCAGGTTTACGTATAGGTATATCCGGAATCCTATACCTTTGTAGTTTCTGTTCAATGAATTCCACGAAAACTGGACTTCTAATCTTACGTAATCATTAATTTTCTTGGTTGTAGAGCTCGCGAAGTTGCAGGGTTTGTCGATTGCATTGGAATAGGCGCAACTTTGCTTAAGACTTTGTTAGTCTAAATTTATTTTTCTCTCAGAGTTCTTTTCCTTACGTAAAGACATAGCAATCGCACTATTTTTTTAAAAAAGTTCTCATGGTGTTTTGACCTTGACTGTCAAGAAGCAGGATTTAACGACCGAATTTGTCACGCCCTGTATATAGGGGACCTACTGTCTGTGTTATTTCTTCTTTCTGTTTCGAGAAAGATTTCAGCATTTAGATCCCACGGTTGTTTAAACCAAATTGTAGAAAGCCTTAATAGCTGATGGTGCCGATCATCAACCCAAGGGACCCGCCGGCTTTATGTGCCCTCCGAAGCCCAGAGATGGTCATATCAAAGCTTCACACTCCCCCAGATTGGAATCAGCAGTTGTTCGGCTTTCAAAGTTCTACATAAAAAAAAAGTTGTTGAAAAAGTTACCCAAATCAAATATTGGTTCAACTGGAACAGACTTGGTTAACAATCAACAAGAAAGTATAGGATTTCCAGGCCAAAAAACTACGAGAGAATTAAATAATGCTGCTAGAATTTTGATTAATTAAAAAATAAATTATAAGTCGAAATCCAGGAGAGCAACTGCTCTCTTACAACCCTATTAGAACGTTTTGTAAATTCCTTTAATAAAATTTAATTCGATTGCTTTGATATTTTCCAACGTCACCAATTAACAATAAGTATTATGAAATTTCTTGAAGTGCGGTTAAATCGTTGTTTACAACTTATACAGGATTAGGAAAGCCGCGAACTAAATCTAACCAAACAGTTTCCTTACCTTCAGTTCACGGCTTATTGATTTCCTCTATCACCAAAACATCGTTAATTATAATTACAAGAAATAAAACTAATTTTGGAATAATGATTTTTTTTGATTTTCTTCCCGAGCTGGATTAAAATTCATCCAGCATAATTCATATTATGTATTTTGGTGGGAAAATCACTCACAATTAGTTTAAAAAGATTGTGAATAGAATTTCACAAGGGAAGAGAAAAACGAGAACTCTTTTGGAGAGTTTGTAGGTTTGACGGACGAACAACAAACACTAAAAAATTAAAAGTTTCATTGATTTGCAAAACATTTTTCCAACTTGGACCTTAGATCACAGCAGTGTTGCCGGAGCAATCACATATTCAACCGCAGTTTCCCACTCCGTTGATTTAGCTTTATGCCCCTCGGCTGATACACACAAAATATTGTTTTCAGGTGTTTTGCGAGCTCTGGAGTTCTGAATCCGCTATTGTACCAGTACAATTTATCTCGAAACTGTTCAACTAGGAAAGCTACCGAAAGAAAAATCGCCTGTGGCGCTAAATTTTAATTTAACCCAAAGAATTCTATTAGTGAGTTTATACAAGACAAAATATAATAATACTAATAATAATGTGTGAAATAGCTCTTTCGATTTGTTTTTATGTACTATGTATTTACAATAGTACATGAAGGTTAAATTCGTTAATGATGAAAATCGACCGACGGGAAATGGTTATTTACTTTCAACGATTAGTACTTTTTTAAATATCATATAACTGGGACCACACAGTGGAACAAAATTTAAAAATGAAAAAGGGTAAAAATTTTGTTCTTTCGAAGGTTGTAAATCCTTACGATGACTTTATCCTATATAGTATTATTTAATAATCAAAAAAATAATAAAAATTTTAATACGACATAGATTGACCTGACCTAATTCGTAAGCTATTGCTAACAGATTTTATTTAATTAATAAGAGAATTTCGTTAATCCATTCACTATCGTCGCTGATGAGGGCGAATTTCTTCTTTTTCATAAAGTAATTAAAAATTTCAAAACACCTATTACCAAAGATTTTATAGTGTAACAGTGAAAAAGATGGCTTTCCATTTTTTAACGAAAAAAACTGAAAATACCATCAAAATGCCTGGATTTTAATAATTACTATTTCACCGCAACCAAGTTATCTCGACTTAATTTTTAAAAGAAATGGTAGTCATTAAATTGTTATATTTAAGAACAAGATTAATGCATACAAAATATTACTGTAATAAATAAAAAATTTTAATAACCAATATCACAAAATCATAATAAAATAAATTATTTATATATACAAATTAACACACTAAGTACATAAAACGACAACAATTATATTCTTAAATTGCACATAGAATAGATAATACAAATTGTTTAGAAAACAAGTCGAGGGGGATTAGGTTATATCGAAATATTTCATTATGGCAAGAAAAGTCGTATTGAATATATTAGCAAGTAAAGCAATTTGTGCGATTAACTATTAAGGCAAACTTTAAGTTGTAATGCTTACAAATTAAAAATAATTGAAAATCTGGGTGAAAAACTAAAAAATTAGGAACTTAAACACATTTAAACTTTTCATTCTTGATAAATAAAAAATATCACACGACACTTAAAGGCAAGTAACAAATGCAAAGCATATTTTAAACGGTGTGAACTTTGCCCGGTACAAATTCTTCATTACTACTAATTCCTTCTACGACATCACTTCCAATATTTAATTTTTGCTTAAATTCATTATCACTACTCATACAAACATCTTCCGACTCTTCGCTTCTATCTACTAGACAGCCATTGTCTAAATGCACATTAATACTACTATCTGGAATGTCATACAAATTATTACTTATGTTACTATCTTCTACGTTCACTATTTCATCTATATTTTCATTTGTAGCCTCCACACCTTTCTGTATGTCGGGACTAACTAACAAATTAGTCCACCAATTCGAAAATGCTCCTTTCGCGTGCGAAAAGGCTCCTCCTGAGAAATACGCAAAATTTATTGCTTTCGTTACAAATTAGACTAGTTTTTTGTAAATATCTCGCCAACAAAGGTCTACAAAAACAGTTCTATTTAATTTCTCTAATAATTTAGCCTCACCGTTATAGGTGTAGGAAAGCAACAGCCAAGAAGGGAGGGCAATATTAAATATTTAAAAAAATAGTAATTGTAACCGTTTAAGAGATATTCGCAAAAAAATCTTCAATTGCCTTAAATTTGTTTTCTGAAATTTCGTATCGTGCTTACCTACAGCTTTGCTGGTAGTTGCTACTACACGGCCGGTTGAAGCCATAGCTTGATTAAATTTTCTTCCGCCTTCTGAATTTTGCATTGTGCTATAATAGCAAATTAATTTTAACACTGATATATTATGTACTTTAAACCACAGCAATAAGCATCACAAAATCTTGAAAAACACAAATAAAAAAAACTCAAGCAGAGGAAACACAACCAAAAATATGCAGAGTAAAAAAATCATAAAAGAAAACTTACTGGCTTAATCTCAACTTCATGTCGGAAACGGATAATTGTCCGGCGAAGGGATGTCCACAGGCAATAGTTTCTACGCCGGAATGCTCCTTACTTTCCCAGATCTTAAAATTATGAGTTTCTTTCAGTGCTGAAACGTAGCTTCCATTGAAGTGTTCGGTTTCTCTACTCCCGGCTAAAATAACAAGCAAAAATAATAAAATTAAAAAAAAAACAACTTAAAAAACCTACTTGGTAATAAAGTTGTTTTTAATAAATACAACAAGTAAGCTCTAAATTGCATCCTAATCCATTCGTCTCCACCTTCCCATCCGACACCGTCCAAAAACACATCGTGTCGTTCGTCCGACACATGCTTAACAATATAATCGGCAAACCGCAAGTCTTCTGTAGTCAAATGCAGCTGTTTTCGTAACTCAATATCCTGACACTCTATCTTCATACTTTCAATATCAACCAAAACATCACTGAGCTGTCTCTTTTGTTTAAACAAAATATTGGTTGCACCAACAATGTAGCCTCTCACTTTAACGTCGCTCAAAAAATCCAAATATGGTAGCGATAAATACGGAAGACACAGATACCCTTTGGTGAACAATGGCAATGGAACCCCACAGTCTTCTATATTTATTTGAGCCAAAAGATTCAAATTATTCTGGACGTTTGTTTCGCCGATATTTTCCGCACTTATTTCTCTAAAAATATTGGTTTTGTCTTCGATACTTTCAGTAATTTCTATGCCCACTTCGGTATTGGTTTCGTGATTTGCATTCAGTAAATCTAAGTTGTCGGTTTGTTTGTTTTGACTAGAATCATCAGAAAGATTGACCGAGGTATTATCTAATGGAATGTACTCGTTTTGTTGTGTGTTTTCATCAAGTGTGACAGCAACCTTTCTTTGTGGACTAGCGGTTGGACTGTCATCATCTGAAATGTCTGGCATTGGCGACATAGGACGAGATAATCTAAAAAAAGCCACCGCAATTTAATAATTTATTCAGTTGACGAATTATTGTTATGCTATTGAACAGAATTTACTCGAAGTATATTTCGGTACTTTAAGATTGACATTTTTTGTTCGTTTAAGACTAATTCTTAATTTTTGTGTACCTACAAAAATCAACTATTTTCATATTTCAAAGTAATTTGAATTAAAAATTATTTGTATCATTGAAAAATGTTTATTGTTATTATTAGAGAAATTCGATAGCGCTAAAAATATTCTTGTTCATGGCTAACCTTGAATAGAGTAAGTACAATCAATAAAGCCGAGTCATACCTACATTCTCCGTGAAGATAAAAAACTTCCGACTTTATTTTATTCTGTAAAGATTTCTAAAAGTTGAGTTATTAAATTTCTAGAAGCAGAATCTTTTAGACCACTTATCGAGCTGAAATTTTGCACATTAACCTGTACTCTTGACATTTTCAAAATCTATAAAATTTTGGGGTTGATCAAACTTTTAGTGTCTGAAGAACATGGTTCAGAGACCAAAGATTTGTATGCACGATTGTGTTGAAATATTTCGACTTTTCCTAACAAATACATCTAAATATTGTGGCAATACATACGGGGAAGGGGGGGGGGGTTCAGTACAATAATAATTGTTCAAATTTAAAAATCTGCAAAAAAAATAACAAGCAAACTCCTGGGTCAGCAAAATATTGTTGAATTATTATCATTGAGTGAGAGTAGAGTTTGAAAACCAAACAACTCCCCATCTGGGCTGATGGTGTCTTTTTGAAGATTTCTCCCTCCCTCCTGAAAAGAAAGTTACCGATGCTGATAGGTCCAAATTAGTTTGATATCGCACAGTTCAGTCGATTAATTATATTTAATCTAATCTAATATTTAATTAAAAAATTATATTGGTGTCCACAGAAATTCGTGACTAAAATTTTTCCCTCGTTTCTCCATTCATCGAAAAATCAGAATTAATTAACTACCTCAAATAAGAAAATTTAAATAGTAAATTAACACAATGAGAAAAGACAAATATAAAAATCTCAGTCCTAACTACATCAACAGTGCATTAAAGGTCAGGGCGGCCGGTAAGCATCTGCTAAGCAACACTACAATGTTACAAACATTATCAAATTTTGTAGGTCCCCGTAAAAAAATCAAGGATTACTCTTCAAGTGATAAAAAAAGACAATTTTAAGCTACCGAAACTTACTCGATTTTTGCTTACGTCTCACTAATCAACAATGACTTGATTTTTGCTTACTTCACACAAGTTGATTGGTAGAGTCCCCTTTCGATCATCAAAGGATGCAGGGACAGAAGCGTCAAAACCGTGGAACATAACGATTGAACCGGAGATCTATAAAAAATAACTCTCTTCTCCAAAAGTAGCAGCTTAAATAATAAAAGAGCTTTGTGTCGCCATTGCAAAATAAAATCTCGAGCAGACAAACCTAAAAACAAATAATTAGAATACGAAACTGTAATAAAACCCAAGTTCACTTACCAACAAACATCTGAGTGGACAAGTCGTTTTGTAGTAAAACAGAATTCAAGTGGTGGTAGGTGTCTTCCAACAGAGACACCTTACTAAAATCACCTTCGTCGAAATAAGCATGGGTTATCAACGCCATTTTCACCTGAATGTGTCCGAAGAGAGGTAATTTACTGAGAATACAAACCGACTTTTGTACCGTTCCACGTGTGATGTCGGAAGTTCGATTTTTTATCTTCTGCAATGAGAAAACTTGTAACATAACCCAATTTTCCGTTCCATTCTTACCTCGACAGGAATTTGTCTGTAACAAGATATTCCAAAAATAGTTCGTTTAGGATCTGCAAGACTGGGTAAATGAAAGTAAACTGTGTCTTCATCGTAGTTATGTGAACCATCTGGAAGTGCCAGGGTGGGTAAGTACTTCCATCCAGAAGGACATTCATTGGGGGCGTCGGGTACGAGCGCAGGAAACGAATATTCCACCTACAACAGTAATATTGTGAAAGGTGGTCTAAATTGTAAGTTTTCTCACCTGACAGCCTTTTTTGTGATGGAAACCAACAACTATGACGTACAAAATCGGGCCCTCGCACTCCCCCATGGTACTTAAAAATTAATTTTAAGAGTTACACCTTAAATTATAAGGAAATTACTTGAAACATAACTAATGTTGAAAACAACGAAGCTGACGATTAAAACGTCAAATCAAATACTACCAATAAACGGGGGCGTACGTCAATATTTACAGGGTTCTGTTTTATCGGCACGATATTTATGTTGTATAGGATGAATTGTAATACATTTACAGCAAAAGCTGGAAATTCGTTTTTTAAAATATAAAAAAATTAATTTTTTATAATATATTATTTAATAATACGTCAGCATATTTTCTACAGGTTTTCGATAGCTTTTGTTTTAATTTTAATTCAATTGTTTTTTCTAAGTCATGGATTGGAAGCAAGAAATTTAATTTGCTTTTGATTATTTAAACAATAATTTGAATGATTTATTAAAAAAAGATAAAAAATAATGGTTTTATAAACAATATCCGAAAATCCCGTTTTTATCAATTTGATGTGTTTTTCCAAATCAGGCATAAAAAAAAATTGTTTTGCTTGTTATAATTTTGAAATTTAATTAATCAGCTAATTTAAAGTTCAAAGTGTATCGTAAGGTTCATTAAAATGTGTTTTGTTATGTTAACTAGTTTTCATTCCAACACAGTTCAGTTGCTGTATATATTGTGCATCCTGTTTGGTGAGTTAATTATTTTTGGATTATTAAATGCTGTAAAGCTTTTGGTTTTCTCGTTAATTTGGGACCCTCTGACTATTTTTTGTTGTAGTTCGAGACTATGGAAAATAAATTGAGCAAAAATGGTTTTTTACCATCTCCAAAAGGTTTTGCAACCAAGGCCATTCACACAGCCCAAAACCCAGAAAACTGGGATTCTTTGAGCTTAGTGCCACCTTTGGTGACATCGGCGACCTTCAAGATGTACCCTCCAGCAATTGCTAAAGTAAAGTTTCAAAATTTTGATTTTTGAACAGATGGGACCACAAAAATTTTTGTTTCACAGAAATATGAGTATGGGAGGATGTCAAATCCGTGCAGAAATATTTTGGAAGAGTGTCTCGCCAAGTTGGAAAGTGGAAAATATGCTTTGTGTTATGCTTCCGGTCTTGGTTCCATAATGGGACTACTCGGTATGTTTCAATCTGGAGACAACTTTATTTGCAGCAACGACGTATACGGAGGAACCTTCAAACTGTTCGATAAAGTCGCCCGTTCGCTAGGCATCGAAGTGAAGTTCGTCGATATGTCAGAAGCAGATGACATCGAGAAACATATCACAGAAAAAACTAAGGTAACCTGCACACCCCTGGAATTATTCGGCGTAATTTTTAATTTTTTACAGTTGGTATGGATAGAAACACCAACAAATCCGCTACTCAAAGTGCTTGATATTAGAGCAATAGCGGAGGTTACAAAAAGGAATAAGATTCTGTTAGCAGTTGACAATACTTTCCTGACGCCTTACTTTCAACGACCCTTGGAGTTGGGCGCCGATTTTGTAATGCATTCTTTAACCAAGTACATAAATGGTCACACCGATGTGATTATGGGGGCGTTAATTCTTAACGACGATGCAATTCACGATGAATTGCGACTTCTTCAAAGAGAAACCGGTATTACTCCATCACCATTTGATTGCCACCAAGTGATTCGTAGTTTAAAAACTCTGGAGCTAAGAATGAAAAAGCATAGCAAAAACTCTTTGAAAATTGCTGAGTTTTTAGAAAGTCACCCTAAGATTGAAAAAGTCATGCATCCAGGTAAGAATTTCTTCTGAGAGAAGAAACAAATTTTAACCTCAATTGTAGGCTTACCATCTCATCCTCAACATGAATTGTTTAAGAAACAAACGTCGGGCCACAGCGGAATCGTTTCTTGTTACCTAAAGGGAGGATTTGCTGAGACCGAAAAAGTTTTAAGTAATTTGAAATTATTTACCTTGGCCGAAAGTTTGGGTGGATACGAAAGTTTGATCGCTTTTCCGTAAGTACCTTGTAAAAAGTATATGGCAGAGAGACGGAGGCAGAAAGTGAGAGTCAGGGGTTGACGACAAAAGCACTAAAAAATTAAGGCAATTGTTCTCCGTCCGTGATTTTCGAGTTCAGTTGTCTTCAGAGATGATTTTACCAAGTGCATGGGCCCAGAGACCTCTGTCTTTCTAGATCCGCAACTTTTGAGTTCGGTTGTCCTTCAGTCATGATTATTTATAACAAATAAATTTAATAAATCACATTTTTGCGGGATCCTGGAATTACTGTTGACAATTTTGGTCGGAGAGTAGTTTAACACTTTGACTGTTCAATTATTTTAATTTTATTTTTTTCAGTACACTGATGACCCATGGAATGATATCAAAAGAACAGAAAGAACTGATGAATATAACGGAAAATTTGTTACGACTGTCAGTTGGATTAGAAGATGCGGATGACCTAATCGAAGATTTGCAGAATGCCTTGTCCTTCATATAAAATATTTTATTTTCTTATTATCTTATAACTCAAAATTTCCCAATAAAAAATGGAAGGAATTTATGAAATATATTTATGGAAATTTCATTGGTTCAAAATTTTTTTCCGTGTAACAAATGTAAATAAAAAAAAACAGTAAATACCAATAAATAATTCAATTTATCAATTATTAAATCTTCAATATTTGAAGATTTATTTGTTCAGATTTAAAATTTTATCAGTTAATTTTGTGCATTTCTGCTTTTATAACCTCTTGAGTTTTATTTGTACACGATAAGATTAATATTTTGATTATAAATTTTTAAATTTTACAACATTTCGTAGATATTGATATTGTTTTCCAAAATTGTAAAAAAAAATTAGGTATCTTAAAACCTAGTTCAACGAAAATGCGTGCTGGTTCGTTCGTGACTGCGTTACAATTTATTATTGCAATAATGTGTTAAGTATTGAACTTGAACCAAATGATTTGTTACAGTGTTATTTTAAAAACCTACATTAAAAATTGAATCAGATTTTTTTGTTCAATATAAAAATATATTAGAACTTCAGAATTTGTTTCAAAGGTACAAGAAAACGGTTTTTTGGTCATAACTCCTTTGTTTTTCAGATACGATAAAATTAGTTAGATACAAACTTGAAGCTAGTAAAATTCTCTACAAAAAATATTTAAAAAGTTTTTTTCCTAGGAGCCATATTTTCAAAGTTCTGACCGCTTCAAATTGAAAAAACATAAATTTTGCTAATAATATAAAAAAAAAGATATTTTCAAAACAAAACTCTGACTGTCAAAGAACTTGCAGGATTGATAGTTTGATGATACCAAATAAGAAATAGCTCCCGGTAGACGTTCAGAATTTGTGGAATTAACTTTGGCTTTAGGTTGACACTTGACTGTCGATGGTCTTGACTGTGCGTTGCTATTTCGAACAGATTTAATATTTATTGTTCGGGATGATGATTTTTTAAATCATTTAAAGATGTGCGCTTTTTTGTTCCAGTTTTCATTGCAATACAAAATAATTTTAGATATTGGAGTGCAATCTTATCAACTGGCTTAAATCCTGATAAACATTTTCATTATCGTTACATAATAATTCAATCCTCAAGAGCTATTCAGAATAATATAAATCACATTTTCGTTTTATCATTTTCAAATATATTAATCTTCAAATTTAATTAATCAGTAAATGTGTTTTGATACACCAATATAGTTGTGAGTTTTGTTAAGTGAGTAAATTATTTTTGAATTATTAATTATCATAATAGCTAAAAAGTCATGTAAACCTTTTCTGCCAACGGTTATAAGTTTACTATAGGAATTTCGTTAATGCGCTCAGTAAGATTTATCAAAAAATTGATCCATATTGATTGTGCAAAATCATCAACCCAGAAAACGGACGGTTCATATTTTTTACCGATATTGAGAAAACCATTAATATTTTAAAGTAATTTTTATTGTTTAGACTACAACCATGGAAAATAAATCAACCAATAATGGGTTTTTACCGCTTCCGAAGAGTTTTGCTACAAATGCCATCCACACAGGCCAAGATCCCGAAAATTGGGATTCCTTGAGCATTGTACCACCTTTGGTGACATCGACAAACTTCAAAATGTACCCTCCAGCAATTGCAAAAGTAAAGTTTGAAAATTTAAATTTTTTCAGTAGGATTTTGTTTATACAGACGTTTTTTTTACAGAAGTACGATTATAGCCGCATTTCAAATCCGTGCAGAAATATTTTGGAAGAATGTCTGGCCAAGTTGAATAACGGAAAATACGCTTTGTGTTATGCTTCCGGTCTTGGTTCTATAATGGGACTACTCGGTATGTTTCAATCTGGAGACAACGTTATTTGCAGCAACGACGTATACGGAGGAACCTTCAAATTGTTTGATAAAGTGGCCCGTTCGCTAGGCATCGATGTGAAGTTCATCGATATGTCAGAACCAGATAACATCGAAAAACATATCACAGAAAAAACTAAGGTAACCTACACATCCTTAAATTATTCGGCGTAATTTTTAATTTGTTTCAGTTGGTATGGATGGAAACCCCAACAAATCCGCTACTCAGAGTGTTTGATATTAGAGCAATAGCGGAGATTACAAAAAAAAATAAAATTCTGTTAGCAGTTGACAATACTTTCTTGACGCCTTATTTTCAACGACCGCTGGAGTTGGGCGCCGATCTTGTAATGTATTCCTTAACCAAGTACATAAACGGCCACTCCGATGTAACTATGGGGGCGTTAGTTCTTAAAGACGATGCAATTCACGCAGCGCTACGAGATCTTCAAGGTGAAACTGGTATTATTCCATCCCCATATGATTGCCACCAAGTGATTCGCAGTTTGAAAACTCTGCAAATAAGAATGAAGAAGCACGGTGAAAGCTCTTTGGAAATTGCTAAATTTTTAGAAAGCCACCCTAAGATCGAAAAAGTTATACACCCAGGTAAGAATTTCTGCTGAAAGAAGACATAGGCAGTGGGATTGGATTTCTTAATGAATGAGTGAGCAATCCAATTATGGATATGAGTCTGAGAGACTTCGGTTGCTGTTCGCTTATTCCTGTACAGGTCGCACCCCATTGACCTGTGCACCGGTTCGATTGGTGTTTCGCATTCAGGACATAGTTCATCAGCAGCTTTTCTAAATATCTTGAGGTGTCTATCGAATTCGCCACGTTCATCCAATTTTTGATTCACTTCTTCCATGTTTTTCAAAATTCCATCGCCGTTGCTAGGTGATATTTATCCCTTCCTCTATAGTCTACATAGCAAGAACAGAGGAAAGACAAAGCTAATGCCCCCCCCCATTAGCTTTGTCTTTTTTCCCCTTCTTCTATGAAGACTCCCCCCCCCCCCCCCGGGAGTCTTCATAGTCCAAGCCAGAGTTAAAACTCTGATCGAAGCCTGAGAGTTCGAAGTTCGGAGATCGGAGTTTTCCCCAATCACAAAGTTCCGCTGGTAATAATATTTTGATCAATCTTTGGTATGAAAGAGTATACACAAAATAAATAACAATTATAATCGTAGGTTTACCTTCCCATCCTCAACACGAATTGTTTAAGAAGCAAACGTCGGGTCACAGCGGAATGATTTCGTGTTACCTAAAAGGAGGACTTGCCGAGACCGAAAAATTTTTGAAAAACTTGAAGTTGATTATGTTGGCCGAAAGTTTGGGTGGATTTGACAGTTTGGTCGCTTTTCCGTAAGTAGTAGCTTTCTATGTAAACGCTTGATACCTTATTTCGCCGTCGGCCATTTCGCCTTCGCAAAATTTAGGATTGATTTTAACAATCAAAATTTCGTTAATTCAGCAATTTAATTTTAATTTTACCGATGTTATTATTTAATTCATCTGTAAAATTTAAATATTAATAATTATATTATTTTAGTATTCGTATTGTTTATTTCGGTTTATTACAAACTGTAATTTAAAAAATATAGATTTTCATTTTGTACTTAGTACGTCGATAGAAAAGATTAAACTCGAATTTTATTGTTTAATTAATGCATTCATTTTTAAATTATAATAGTAAAAATTGTATTAAAATACTAAATTTCGGACGGCGAAGTGGCGACGGCGAAATGTCCCTATAAGTTCTTGTAGGTTGGAAATGTGTATAAGAATTTTACACTGTTGATGTTTTTCAGAAGATTAAATTATTCAAATTTTTTCAGAACGCGGATGAGCCATGGAATGATACCAAAAGAACAGAAGGAAGTGATGAATATAACCGATAATTTTCTACGATTTTCGGTTGGTTTAGAAGACGCGGATGACCTAATCGAAGACATACAGAATGCACTGTCGTTTATATGAAATACATTACAGAGTTCTTTATAGAAATAAGATTCTTTGATTGAGTCTTTGTAGTGAGCTGATTAAATAACAATATTACTTTTAAATTAGTATTGTCTGCCTAACAAGTGTTTTAAATATATTGCGATGTCCCTCTGTACATTTTTTTAAAAATTTATAAAATACAAAATGATTACAACTTATTAATTTTCGTAGGTTCGAGCGGAGGGCATGCAAATATTTGTGTGCACGAGAACTCTTAATTTAATTCTCTATTGTTTAAAATTTTGTTGTCTTCAAATTCAAAATGTGCAACAAATTTTGTTGTATTGTTAAAATACAACTTTCCTTTTCACCTTGTTACCAACATAATATTTTATACAAAATTTTTATGTACAGTATGTTTACAAATTTACAAATCAAAACAAAATAAACTTCAAACAAAAATCAGATTTTAACGTTTCAAAAAACGCCAATATAGAGAATCATTTGTTTGTTTTAAAAGGAGAGACAGGCCGGATTTGTTACTGATAATGATAGTAATAACCATGTCGCTTGCCTTTAATACCAGCACTTCACATTTATTGCATTATGTTAGATTTTTATCGAATATTTTAAAATTTTAACACTAATTTGATTGTTTAAGTATTTCTCAAAGAGGTCTGGTATATTTATTGATATTGATGACCATGAAATTTATTTATCGTCTGGTCGTGAATTTTGCTGATTAAAATAGTGAGGTTATGTTAAACTTTTGTTTAATTTTAAAAGATTATTTATAAAATATTGTAAATTAAATTATTTTCGAAGTCGTGTAATCTAAAAGAAATTGGTAAACTATAACAAGATAATCAACATATACAAAATTTTATATTCGTTTTTATCGCCATGATGTCCGATGATATAATAAGTCCAAAATTAAACGTCAAAATTATTGAAGCTTATGGGTTAACACAGGCCCAATACAATAATTATTCATACAAGTGGACTGTAAATAATTTCAGTTATAGTTTTGAAAAAAATAGAAACCGAATAACTTCAGAGATATTTCCCAATCAGCCAATGAGTGGATTACAATGGAGATTGGTATTGTATCTAAAAGGATTTGATAGCGAATGTGAGAATTTCGTATCAACTTTTGTTGAAGTAGTTTCAACTAATATATGTTTGAAAAATTTAACAGGCCGTGTCAAGATCAAAATTTTGAACTTTCCATATGCAGAGACTCCAATGATAGAATTTGATTATGACTGGAAGATAAAATCGTATCTTGTGGGTTTCAAGCACTATATCGACCAAGAAGCTTTCTATAAAGCATTAATCAATGATCAATTAATCGCACATTGCGAAGTTGACACTGCGAGAAATTACATATATACTTGGCCTGATAGCATAACCATTGAAAGTCGTTTTGCATGTGATTTTGAGTTTCTTCTTGAAAACCAAAATTTTAGTGACGTAACACTTTGCGTTAACGAAAAAACACTTAAAGCACACAAAGGAATTTTGGCTGCTCGCTGTCCAGTTTTCAATGCTATGTTCAATGATACGCCAGAAGAGTTGCAGAACAATACTGTCAACATAACGGATGTAAAATACGAAGTTCTGGTAGAATTATTACGCTATATTTACACGGAGAAAGTTCGAAATTTAGAAAAAATCGGAATAGACTTGTTAATGGCAGCCCACAAATACCAATTAGACGAATTAAAACAAATATGCGAAAAAGCTTCAGCTACAATCCACCTTACTTTACAAAATGCTGCCGAAATTTTAATAATTGCTCATCAATACCGCGCGACCCCATTAAAACTTGTACTTCTTAATTATATCCGAAAGAACTCTCAAAATGTAATCAATAGTCTTGGATGGAAAATTTTAATGCAGGAATTTCCAGAACTTGCCGACGAAGCATTTTGTGCTGTAGCACAAAATTCGAATCCTGTAGAGCCTCTTGGTAAACGGAGAAAGAGAAACAATTGGTAATTGATTAATCTTTTTGTAATTTTTAATATTTTAGACATTGTTAATCCTAACTGTTTTACAATTTTGGTGTGCATTAAACCGAATTGATAATTTTAAGTAGTTTTATTTACAAGCTCTAGGGACTGTTGAGGTAGATCTGCAAGCTAGCTAACGTGTTTACATTTACTGCTGTAAAAGCATTGCCAATGGAAAATCAAGACAAATTGAATTTTTTATATAACAAAAATCGGTTATATTTCATAATAGCAAGTAAACGAATAAAAAATTATGCAGGATCGTCTCCACGACTAGTTTTAATCTTATTCACGATTTTATCCGTAAAACAAACCTAGCATTTGTTTTATAATTTTTTATTTTTGGATGCCTAGTCAACAAGTTCGTTAAATAAAAAATAAAAAAATAGTTAATGAAACTAATCAGCGGAGAGCATTGAATTTTTGACCAAAGGTCTGTACACATTCGTTCCTTTGACTTACTTGATTTTTAAATCACAAAGCGATTTATAAAAATATTCAGCATGGTTTGATATCAAAATGAAATAAAATAATAACTTCAGTTAAATTATTATTAGCCAAAACCGGTTATTGTCACTTTAATCTGTAAAACAGTAATTAAAATACTAATCAACAGCTACTCAATTTGTTCAGATCGAAGATATTTTTAAATGTCTTTGAACCTACTCTGTATAAGTAACAGTTTAGACATTTGAAAAAAAATTATTTTTTTTTTGTAATTTTCCACTATGCTGCTATCACTTAAATTTTGAAATTGCTATTAACACAATTTCGAAAATATTTAAAACAAAGGCCAGATTATAGCGGTCTAGATTGCAAGTACCCGATAATATGACTTTTTTGTTAATTTTTGCAAGCTGTAACGGTAATAAAATACAAAGTGCGGCAAAATAATTCGGTTAATATTTTATAATATATTATCTAACATCTTTATTTTACGTAGATTTTTTTGAATTACCAAAACAGGACTTTTTTTACCGTTTTATTAAAGGTAAGGAGGAGGGGATTTTACCCCCTCCCACTCCCATATGTGTATCCCTAAAAGTTTTAATAATTTCCTCTTCTTCTTCTTTTAGGTTTCGGTTAGCGTTTGTTCTGCCCTTTCGAAATGTTTTTTTTAATCTGGAATCTTAATCCAAATAAAATTATACATACTACGAAGAAACATAATATTTAACGAAACCGAAATGACAATAATTCACATTTAACAGAGTTGAACTTAAAATATTTGAATAAACAAGGAAATAGAATTCTGAAAAAATTACGGTATAGAAATGATAAAAATTACTTAAAAATAAAAAACAAAAAACCTGTAACATAATATAAAGGCCTCTATTTCACGATTATTATCGATCCTTAGTCATGTATAACAGTAAAAATAATAAGTGAGAGCAAATATACCAAACAAAATTGAAAAAATTCTTCCATATCAAGAAGTATAGTGCATCTTCTTCTCTTTGTGCCCTTTTCAGCCCTCATCACCCCGATGAGCTGTTTTCCTTCGTCGGAGTCTATTTGGCTTTCCCTAAGCGTCGGCGCACCTCCAGTAACTTTTAGAGCAATCCTTTTTACAGCTTAGCAGAGGTAGCAGCTAAGTAATTTCAGAACTCCGCATCCACTTTTTAGGCATACTCATCCTCGTTTCATTCTGGAGTCGCATCTGATTCCACTGGATGCCTCCGTTCGTCGGTTTAAGGGACGGACAAGTAATATGACCATCAGTCGCGGTGTATTTTTTTTCGAATCAGTCCATCAACGTCTGATATCTTTAACTTCAACAGCTTCGTGAGCTCTCTCATAATGCTTCCTTGTGGCTCTCCTGAAGTTTGTGCACCAGAGCTCTCACCAGTCTTTGGATACACTTTCATTCAAATTTTTGGTTCAAGTTCTTTGCCTGGTATCAAAATACTGACTCGAATAAACTTGAAATTTACAAATATAAGTTTGGTCACGTGATTTCGAGTGTCCCTCGTTTCAAAAACCTTCGGTACACGTGCGGTATAAAAATGTTGCTTCGGTCTTAGTTCTATGTTACTTCCTGGTTGTTAGAAGTAAATTCCCAAATTTGCATAACAGACAGTTTTAGACCAGGGCCGCGCTTGCGACCCTAACGCCGCGATAAAAATAACAATAAAATCCGTAACACATTACTACGTCGCGGCGTTGACCCAGGCTTTAGATTTTAAATCTAAATCAATTTTTAGATCAACTAACTTCGACTGAACTCAACGAATTTTATAGTATAAAATTTCAGTTTTGAGTGCGTTAGAGCACCACGATCTCCACTACGGTGATCTCAGCACAAAACATTAATCCGAATCTCAAATGTATGTCCCCCTACAACCCAGCAAACCTTGAGGGAAATTTTATTAGCCCCACGTTGAGCTATTCCTGCACCCGGTCTGAAACCGGGTGGAAGTCGGAAGGTTCCGGTCAAATAAGTAACAAATACATAACATTATGTACTTACCAATGCACTACATCCCAGGTCAATAAACCAGCCCAATAAATGAGATGAGTGTCTCAGACTTGGTGATCTCCAGACCAAGGACAGTCGGAGGCATTCCAAAGCTTTCTATCTTCATCTAGATGAGTGTCCTACTTGTTGCTGCTCTTCTTCAAATTAGAGGTTAAAGCATTAACCTGGTTCCCTATTAAAAAAAAAATAAATAAAAAATAAGTTTGCCAAAAAACTTAAAAATAGCATAGGATGGCAACTTTATCATCGATAAATTTTATAAAATTGGTAAAAACAACATTTTTAATGTTGTTGTTGATTTTAGTAACTTATGTTTGTTATTTGCAAATATCGACAAGAATTTCTTTTTATTCTATATCATTTAGTACGCATAAAAATATTGCATAAGAATTATCATCCATATCGTAAATTAAAATAATATTTAAATTAAAAAAAAAGTATATGTGTCATCAACCGTCGGGCACCGCTATCATCAAATATGGTATATAAACCAACCACCACCCATTTTTGGGGAGACCAAGTTTACATTTAAAAGAAGCAATAGTTCTGAGAAACCGAAAGCTACATAATGGAGAATGGTAATGGAATTCACGTTGGAAAAGTCCAAACCAAAAATAAACCAAACGTCCATTTTGAAAACGATACGGAAAGTAATAGGCAAAATAAATTTGATAACGAGGAGAAGAAAATTTCCGGAGGATCTGACGGTTACTTGCCCGTTCCCAAAAGTTTTGCGACGATTGCTATCCACACAGCTCAAGATCCCGAAAAATGGGATTCTCTATGCGTAGTACCACCGATAGTTACATCATCGATTTTCAAAATGTATGCTCCTGCTGTTGTAAAGGTAAAAAACTTTTGTTCGCATGAATTTTAAAAAATCAAAGTTATTTATAGAACTATGAATACAGCCGCATATCAAATCCAACTAGAGACGTTCTGGAAGAATGCCTTGCCAAACTAGAAAATGGCAAATTTGGATTGTGCTTTTCTTCCGGTATTGGTGCAATCACAGCCTTGTTGAATATGTTTAAATCAGGAGAAAGTATCTTGTGCTGTAATGACGTATGTGGAGGAACATTTAAACTGTTTGACACCATAGCGAGACCTCTTAACATCGACGTCCAGTTTATCGATTGTACCGATTTGACCAACATCGAAAAGCATATCACTCCAAAAACTAAAGTGAGTGGGAAAAATATTCAAACAAATTTGCAGAAATAATTTTTTTTTAGATGATGTGGATTGAAACGCCTACAAATCCGTTATTAAAAGTTTTGGATGTCAAAGGAATTGCTGAAATTACGAAAAGATATGGAATCTGGTTAGGCGTCGACAATACCTTCCTGACACCTTACTTTCAACGACCACTGGAACTGGGAGCGGATTTGGTTCTGCATTCCGTAGCCAAGTATATTAATGGACATGTGGACGTCACAATGGGAGTCATAGTGCTTAACGATGAGGTAGCACATAAAAAGTTGCGAAACATTCAAGGAGGTAAGTGTTGAAATAAAAATCTATTATTTCAGCTAAAAGGTAAAAAACTTTAGTTACTGGAATTGTTCCATCCCCGTTTGATTGCTACCAAGTTATAAGAAGTTTAAAAACTTTGGAAATTAGAATGAAGAAGCACAACGAAAATGGATTGGCTGTTGCCAAATTCTTGGAAAAACATCCTAAAATTGAGAAGGTGATCCATCCGGGCTTACCATCACACCCCCAGCACGAATTATTCAAAAAACAGACTTCAGGTCACAGTGGAATTATTTCCTGCTATATAAAAGGTGGATTTGATGAAACATCAAAATTATTAAGCACATTTAAAGTATTCACCTTGGCCGAAAGTTTAGGAGGTTACGACAGCTTGGTTAATTTTTCGTAAGCTTTGCAATTTCAGAATATTTTGAAGTTTAAAATTTTATTTGTAGCGCTTACATGACTCATAGAATGATGCCGAAAGAATATAAAGAAGAGCTTAATATTACAGACAACTTGATAAGATTTTCAATTGGTTTGGAAAATGTTGAAGATTTAATTGAAGATATTAGAAATGCGTTGGAGGTCATATAATTTTAAGTAAATTATTTACAAATAATAAATTTGTAAATTATAAAAATCGTTCCGGTATTCTACTTCACTAATATGTAGAGAAGGATTTTCTAATAAAAACCATAAATATATCATTAGATTTATTAAACGGTCATTGAGAAAGCATTAAAAAGTAATTTTGTGTAGATAACTTTTTATATATTGCTATGATTATCCTTGAATACTGCTATGAACAAATCTCTAATTTTATTGTATACAGTCCTATTGCGTCTTTGTCAAAAGCTCTTTTTAAATTGGCTTGCAATCGTATCCGGAAAGTGTCGATACTTGTTACTCAAAAATTTACTGCCTTGAACAAGTACCAGGAAACATACAATTTTCTAATGATATAACTCAAAATAAAAATGAGAATTATAAATTATATATAAGGTGACATGCATCTCAAAATGTTTTTTTTAAATAATTTACAGCATTTTCAATGCCATAATTTCAAAAAAATGTAGCATATTTTGATTGTAGTTCATCAACTGAATGCGGGTGTTCTTAAGTTTATACCTATTTTGCTGAAACTAAACATCAACAGTTATACTAATTTTTACAACAAAAAATTGTGCATTATATTAAAACAAGATTATACAATTCCGACAAATATTTTGATGACAAACTAAAACATCAAATAAACCAAAAATCGGAAAATTAAAAATTGTATAATATAAGTAATATTAAATGCTACCTTTGACAAAATTACATCGTTGCAGTAGATGCATTGAACAACAATTGCGAAAAAAAAAATCTAAATAATATTTTTTGTCATATAATTTCAAGATTATAAAATTTAGACCAACAAATGTGTCGTGAGAAACTTTTTGCCAGCTCCCCCCCCCCCCCCAATTTCAAGTGTTGTATTAAAAATACAGTTTCTTGTATTCGTTTTAACTTTGGGGGGCGAAGCCTTATTAAATTCAAAATTATCTAAATTGTTTGTAACTGTGTGTATACCATTTTTATTCTTGTTTGTATCACTGTTTCGTTTGAGATATACAGGAAAAGCAGACAATCAATTAAAAAGATTTAAAAAAATTAAAAAGATATTCAACAATTTTACTTTGAAAATTAAAAATTAAATTAAAATGAAGCGATTAAACTGAGGATTAACATTAATTTTTACTTTAAATTCCAAAATACAAGAATTTTAAATAATAGCGATGTATTTAAGTGGGCGGGGCCGGTTGCAGTTGCGTAAGTAATAGTAGAAAGTAATTTACGTAAAAAATACGTAAAAATACGCACAAAAACTGAATGGGTGTATTCGATTAGCTGTTTCCATATGGGTTGCTCCACCCATAACATGTTTTTTTATACAAGTATTTTTTAGCATAAATTGCACTCAAAAATAGCAAATCTAGTTAGCGAGTTCGCTCTAATTATTAAAAAAAATCCCTGAAGCGTCCCGAATTAAAAAACTATGGATGTAGAAATACACAGATCTTAGTTAATCGATTGTAATTAACGAATTACTATTTTAAATAAATTTCTTTCAATTTCTACAACTATTTTTATTCAGGGCCGTCCTAAGATATACGACGCCCCTAGGCTACTAAAATTAATGCTCTCCTCTTCATAAGAAAACATACAAATACAAAATTACTATTACAATAAACAAAACATTAAATTCATTAATTTTAAATTAAATTTTTAATTCAAAATTAAAAAAAAAGTTATATAAACAGAAACTAACTTTAGAGTAAACAAAAAACAAAAGTTGTTAAATAAGTAATTCTCTATATACAGGGTGCCTCTCTGACCATGGAGAACCTTTGAGGTGGTGATAAAACGACACTTTTCTAAGATAATTTTTCAAATAAACCTTTTGTCAAAGTCCAAACCCTTGGGAGGGGGGGGAGGGGGGGAGGGGTACCTCCATTTACAGCAATTGTTTGAATTTCCAATTTCAAACGACCATAGCTCCGATATTATTGATTTGCTAAGTTTAATTGATTTGAATTTTTTTAAATATCATTTACTTATCTACAAATTAGGTTATAACCCTTTATCGTCTAGAATCAACGGATTTCGAGTTATAAATCAAATTAAGGAAAGAAATGTTGAAAAAATTCAGCTTTTATTTTTTTTACTTTTCTTGCGAACCCCGTATTTCTTAAACAAAACGTCTTAAGAAAAAACTCATAGCCCAAATCGGATAGGAAATTTAACGGACTACAACTTTGGTCAAATAAATTTTTTTGGGAAAGCAACCGTTTTTACATGAATTCTGAAAATAATGAACAAGGTGTAGGTAAAAAAAAAGAAAAAAAAGTGTTTTTTATCACCACCTCAAAAGTTCTCCATGGTTACGGGCAGTAGCGTAGCTAAGAATTTGGTTCGGGGTGGGGGGTCTGCGAGCGCAGAGAGCCGTTTTTAATAGCACCGCAGGCGAAAATTTTTCAAATTTGCAAGGTCATCGAAAGGTCAATAGAAAGTTAAAAAATAATTTCTCATCATCAATATTGAACTAATTAAGAGCTTTCATTGTATATCTTGGAAGCTCTCCTTCATGGATTTTTCATTTCTGATGCAAAATCAGCCATTTGCCTTCAAATATAGTATCATTAGTGTTTTGAAAATCATTTATATAAAAATTTAGACATGGTTTGAAGTCATTGTAAAATTACAAATTAATAATTTCGAGGTACCCCCCCCCTTGGCTACTCCACTGGTTACGGGGACACCCGTACTCATATAATTTAATTTGCTCTGTCCCAAAGAAGATCGTAAATAAGTTTTTATCCTTTTTAGGATTGATAAGATCAAAATAAAAATTGCCGCCCCCAAAAGGCTTGCGCCCTGGAGTTATAGCCCATTTAGCCCTGTGGTTAGGATGGCCCTGATTTTGGTGATAACTATAAAAAACCAGTGAAGGCATTTAACGTACTACGCCCCAGCCAGCAATATCATTTCATAAAATTATTTTAAATTGGATTTCGTTCTGGTTATCCCAAAAATTTCTTTAATTTTTTGAGCTACTCAGAGAACTGAGTCTCTCGAGATTACTAATTTATTTGCAATGGCCCGAGCTATGCAAATCTATAAAAATTTGCATAATTCCAAAAATTACTCTTTACTCGGTGTACATCCATTATTTTATAGCTATGAGCTCTTCAAATTCTTTTATTTTTATTAAATTGAAAATTTTTGTGGCGTAAATATTTAATTTCAAATGTGCAAGTTTTACCTTGCAATGTGTGGCCTTGCAAGCGCACGTGCACGCTCCGCATGTGGTATTGCAGCTGGTCTAACAAATTTGTTGGACCTAATTTTTAATGCATCGACTAAAATTTTCACTAAATTCTTCAACTTTTACAATTTATTTTAACAATTTGCACTTAACTTTATTAATAAAACAAAAACATCAACTCAACTTTTATTAAATTAAATTCACTTTAATTATCATCAATTGCGGGAATAACGAACATCCGTTCGTCTATTCGACGCGAAAGCGTCAGCCCAAGTCTCTTGTACAACCTTCAAGTCCCACTCTCTTCACTTTATCTTTTTCGTTCTCCCCACCTTATTTACATGGTCAATAATTTAATAAACATTTTTATACACAATGATAAATAAATAAATAATAAAACAAAATTAAACTTTAAAATAATTTACAAAATAAATGAATTAATGTTGTTATGGTTTTCGAAACACGACAATATATTAATTCAGACAACCCTAATTGAAACTTTTTTAATTATGTAGAAAACAAAAAAGGTACAAATAAAAATATAAAAACAAAAATCATAGGGGGGGGGGGGAGCGAAATGCCATTATCTGATATTTCGAAATATTTAAAATACAACATTGGCAAGAACTAAAATGATACAAACGATTTAAACTATTTTAAATCTAAAATTCAAAATTAAGGGGGGAGGGAGGGGGAATAGTCCTAAAAATAAATTAAATTAAACGTCAAATTGAAAACAAATGCTGAGCACACGCACAGTCAACAGAATGAGCTATTCACCGACTTTTATGTAAAAAATCAAAAATTTCTAAGCTACTTTGTTAAAATGATAACTTAAATAACTGTAACCATAACAACAAAGTTAACAAATGACAATAAAATATGTAAGGACGTGGACAGGTTTTTTGAGAGAATGAATCATACTGCTTAATTGTTATTCGCCATTGATTTTCTCGTGAAATATTAATTTTACGAAAAAAATTAATTGAACCTTTTTTGTAGGGAATCTAATACTTTTTAATTTTTATAGCCACTATTTTTTCGATAAAGTTAATAAGTAACCATTAAAAACCCATTTTTCCGAGTTGGCGAAGAATCTACGTAGTCTGGTTAATTTCATTACGTCGTCCAATTTTTATAGGAATTAAAATTATCGACGTACATTTGCATTTTTTTAAATTTTTACACTTTATTTTACAATGGTAATTTTATAGCCTTGACCTCCCAAAAATTATCGATAATTTTCAAGCTGACGTAATACCTAATTTATTTCTGAAACTACCGTTTTTCAATTAACTAAGGTTTATCGGTTTATCCCCAAATTGAAAATTACCACGTTTATGGTACTGTAACAGCTTTTAGTGGTATTATCAGGGATTATCAAATTATTTCTTGATTCTCTTTTTGTTGTCTTAATTAGGTATTTTTCGATAACAAAGTTCAGATTATCGCTTATCTACCTAATTTGAAGAAAATTTATTCACAAAAACCATTAGCAAACAATAAAAAAAAGCAAATTACAATGATAATAAAAGGTCACATCAGTGATAATTACGTCCAAGTGCGGTAATAAAACAGATTCAACCACAAGGTACAGTAAACTTTTACGACCATGTCATGTGGTCAGGTTTTTTGTGAGAATTAATCGATCTAAAAATTCAATATTTTCGGGAAGTTTGCAATAAGATTCCAAATAAATAAGTTCTTCAGATAAAGTAATTATTGACTCGAATCGGTTTTTTAAATGTTTGTAAACAAATAAAATCAGTTAAATTGCGACAGGTCTCGATTTGCTATGCGATTAATTAATTATTACTTAGTCGCATTTTACATTTGAATTGATTTCTAAATAATATTATCACACAATGGCGTTTCCCTATTAATTTGTAATTATAATGAAGACGAATTTTCCCAATCGATATTATCGAGTGCGTATAATTAATTTCAAATTAAAGTGTTTTCCGTTTAGGCATTAGTCGATGAAGCAATGTTGAAACCAGCGGTGCTGCTGGTACTGGTGAGCGTAATAGCAGCTGGAGAAGATGCCCAAGACGAAAGTTCCTTAAAGGTGGGTCACTCGATCAACGTCTTCGATCACTATGGTTACATGAGTCTCAGCATGCGAGTCCTGCCCGAAAGCTTAACCTGCTTGTTTAAGCACGATCCCAGTTGTATTTTTTGTCAGCAGACTGCAGACGTTTTCAACGATTCCACATCTTTAACCACTCGACCACTTGTAAATGGCAGATTCGGTTCAAGCGAATTCCAAATGGAATTTTGCGATAATCCGCAGGAGTTGATGCAAGGTTATTTCCGAGACTTTAAGTTTGAGAAACTCCAATACTCGTGGAGAGCCTACATGGGAATTATAAGTCAAAATATTACAGCAAAATATTTAGGAATCAACCGAAGATATTTTTATGGTGATTACTGTTACGTGCTAATGCGATATGCGCGTTATCGGGATGGGGCTAAGTTAACGCGGTTTCCATATAACGCCACACTGCAAGACATGGTGCAAAGTGAGCTGGACAAAGTTGAAGTGGATGACGCCCAAAGTGTTTTTAATTTTGTGAAAAAATTTGGCTCCCACTACATCCATTCGTTCACTACGGGTGATTCACTTTATCAGGCAAGTAATTTTTAGAACCTCTGCTTTCAATCAGAAGTCTATTCTATATTATGTTCTTTTCTTCTGCAGACAATTGTGTACGAGAGAAGAATGTGCCAGGATGTCAAGAATCGTTTGAAAAATCCAGTTTTGAACATCAGCATTGCTGAATTGTCGAATCTCTTCAGTCCATGGAATGCGCAACACGTGGGCAGGATAAAAGTTTCGAGTGGAAACAAGACAGTCGAATCTTGGGCGTCGTCAAACTTAAGGACGCAGTATCACATCTTCACTTACCATAGCTTATTGCAGATATTTGCAAATCCTCCACTACTGGAAGAACTAAATCAACTCCTGCAGAATGAAGCTTTGCTTAGCATCGATATGAAAACGCTAGGCAAACTATTTCAAGATCTTACCAAACGATGGTGGTTTGACGATATGCTAGATAACCGGGTTAAACTGTGGGAAGTGAATTTGTAATAATTGTGCCAGATATACAAAAATACGCTCATTCATTAGTGCTATAATTAGTGAAATTTTAATACTCAGGTTCCATAGAAATATTTTTAATTTAAATTAAAAATAAGAATATAAATCATTTTAATATCAAATAAGTGATATTATTTATCACAAGTTAACAATTAATATATTTAAATCATTTTAATACAATAAAAATTAAACATTACAATAAAATTTCTTTTAATTATATACACGCATTTCACAGCTATTTAATTTGTGCGGTTGACCCTTCGTTCAAAGTTTGAAAATCTAGCATTCACGAAACTTCAAATTATTACTTTATTATTACTAGAGTGTGGAATTTATGCACTAAAAAGTACCAAATATATGCAGATACATATGCAGCAATAAATACCTGAAATATGAGATTATACGCCAGCCGCATTTTTGTCAGTTATTGTGCTGGAAGGTCAGCCCTCGAATAACAATTTCCCAAAGCTGTTGGGTCAGATGGCAAGAAATTTTCGAGAAAATCAACTTTGAAATATTGAAAATAAAACCGTTAAAAAAAAAATGCACCAATATGCAAACCTACGAAAATATTCACCTAGTGTTAAAAATATGCAAAATATGCGTTTTAAAAAGTATTTGATTGAATTCTGATTTGCCTAATTCGGCTTTATCCATATGAATTGTGGTGACAAATGAATTAAATTCCGTGTTCTAATTATAACTCATAAAATAATCATAAGCTGCATTTCTATTATGATGGCACAATAAACGGCAATATTGATGTATGATGTTTATTGCAGATGCAACAATAAATAAACAGATTTGTTTCCAAGCCGTACCTGTGAAACTGTTTTTTCAAAGATATTTTTGTAAAGTTTATCTTTTTTAAATTTTATTTTCTTAAAATTATAAAAATATGCACCTAGGTCTTAAAAATAAATAAACTCTCAAATTTTGGTTGTAAACTCCCAAGTTCTAGAAACGCATAGATACAACTTTTTACGACTCGAGGAACAAGCAACAAAAATATGCATTTATTACTTTACTACAATACTTTGATTTTCCTATTTCTTCTGGTAAGACATGAGGGCATTCTAGGGGTTTTCTTTGTTCGAGTACTCCGGTGTCTCCATAGAAACCCTATCCATCTTATTTGAGATAATGCCGATTGTTTCAATCAATATTACACCAATATTGGAAAATGTCACACCTCGATATTGACGCAATATTAATTTTCAATATTGCCTTAATATTGCGCCAATGTACTGAAAATCATAATTAAAAATTTTTCAGTTGGCATAATTTTGATTTTCAATATTACCCCAATATTACATAATTAATTAATATTGCACCGATATTGGTGCAATAATATATTATCCGTATACCAAAGAGTATGTAGTGTATAGAGGAACAGCCATGTATTAAAAATTGAAACGTAGAGACATTCCCGTCTACCAGGGGGCGTAGCAAAGTCATCTATCGACCGGGAACATTTTTATATTAAATACCTAAATATAAAGTTAGCTATTATACCGATAATTGCAGGTATAGCTTTTTGGTATACCTGGTATACCAAAAAAAAGTTATTGAAACGCAACCTCTTTACAAGTAAAAAAATTGAAAATGCGTGTAACCGTCACACGCAATTGAAGTAAAATTTTTTTGGCATTATGACAGATGCCGATTATGTTAAAAATAATAGTTATTAATTATGTAAGGGGATTAGAAGATTGTTAATTTCTGAATGTAATTCAACGTTTTATCCACAACTATGACCAAAACGTAAAACCACATGTAAAAGTTTTGGTTTTGAGAAACTTCAGATTTGACAAATTTATATTTATCAAGAATACTGATTTTGAGCTGAAAACGAATCCATTAGTGTATTATTAATTCTAATTCACTAGTGTATTAAAAGCCCTCTAATCCGCGGAAAACGAATAACCTTCCTAATATAGTGGTCGTGGATAAAAGTATAAAAACAAATGGCTGTCAATATTATAATTATCATAGAGCCCTTTTATTCAATAGAAAATCTAGCAAACCAAAGTATTAAATCTGAATATAACTTTAAAAAATTATATTATATCAAACTTGACAGAAGCAAAGACAGAAGTCACAAATTCACAATAGAAACTATTTTTATTATAAACAAACTAAACAAAATGTTAAAATAATGAATTTTAACTATTAAGTAAAGAATACATACTGACATAGAAAAATAATCTTTAAAAAGCAATAAAAACAACAAATTAACATTTAACGGGTTTGGACTAAGAATATTTGAATAAACAAAAAATAATTCATTTTTTAGGTTAATTTTCTATTATATTTTTATTATAATTATTATGCACGCTAAGCTAATGTTATGCAGATTTTTATTATTATGTAAAGCCAATGTAATCTTTTTTTAACGCATCATCGGTATCATTATTATTTTCGATGTACCGTATTTTTAAATTCACCCCCCTATGACAAATTTATTTTAGTTCGTCTTTGTTGCACCAATGTTATTAGTTATAAATTTAAAAATACCGCCATATTGCCGTGACGCATATCCGTTGCATTATCAAATTTACCTCTAGTCGCGCCTAAAGAAGTTTCACTGCAAAAATTCTGGCGACCCCCGATTATTGCCGACGATGACCTTTAAAAAAGAAAGTCATTTATAAATGACTTTATGATTTATATAAATTTATAATTTAATTTTATTTAAAAAAATTGCGATTGCGACCGCGACCCCCCTGGGGGTCGTGACCCACAGGCTGAAAACACTGCTTTATAGTATATTATACCAAGCCTGGTCTATACGATAGTATTATGTTATCGTATGATAATTTTTTTAAAATGATACGATAAATACGTAAAAATTAAAAATTGAAACTTTGATTTGTTGTAGTTTAAAATTATTTTAGTTGTAACTTGGGTTTTAAATTTTAATAATCTTTAGGGCCACTTGTACAGTGCTAGTTTAACAGCCGTTTAAACCAAATTTAACTTAAAACCAGGTTTAACTATTTTTTCACCTTGTTCAGTCATAGTTTAAGGATTAAACTAGGTTTAAACCAAGTTTAAGTTAAACCATCAAAGTTGATGGTTTAAGAGCAGTTTATAGTTGAAACATAACCTAGATATTGACAAGCATTATATTGTATTTTTAAAATGAACTTTTTGGGAGAATTAACTGACGACGAGGATTTTCTTGAATATGTCGACCTTATTTTGCAGCCTGGAATATCGCGGGTGTTTAGAATAAGAGTTCATAATTTCAATGAATGGTCGGAAAAAGAATTTAAAGAAAGATTTCGTCTTTCTAAAAACAGTGTAAAATTTGTTATAGATTTAATAGCAGAAAACATAGCATCAGTTACAAATTGGTAAGTTTTTTATTACCTACATATTTATAGTAATTACTCATTAATATTATTTTTTTAGGAACCATGCGATAACTGCTTCCGAAATGGTTCTTGTAACTCTTCGACCAACCAACCTTCAACCAACTTTATTATTACCTTACACTTTTTACCACAAAATAACTTACAATAAACAATTTAAAATAACAAAATAAAACAGACGCTTCGTACAATTTACAAATGTCAAAATATTCTTGTTAGTAAATAATACCAAATTAGTTAAATATAAAACAAAATCCCTAGAAATTTTAATACCAACCATACAAATTACTGCTAAACTGTAGATTATTTAAACCCTTCTTAAACTTCATTTATACAACATCTACGTTTTTAAACGTCGTTTATAAATTAAACCAAGTTTTACAAAACTCGAAATTAAACTCACACTGTACAAGTGGCCCTTAAAATTCCAAGTAGTAAATAATAAAATTAACTGTTTTTTAAATTTGAATTTCTCTACCTACTTTTACCATCTACCTGAAGGGATTACCATAATCGTAATAGACAAAGACAGCTTATCATGCTGTCTTATTTTTTACATTTACATTTAAAACTATTTATTGATTCTAATATTTACAATTTTGTTACTAGAGAGTAACAGGTTGGTAACATGGTTTGTTTACATTAAGGGTATTCACACTCTCTGGTATATTCCGTGGTAAATTTACCACGTGGTAAATATACCACGTTTACCAGGGTGTTATTTGACTGTGTAGTAATCTCTCATAAGAGCAAATACCATACCCGTGGTATTCGTAAGTAGCCCTCGACCGTGTATTTCTAGTATGGTAAAGTTAAACCAGTGCGCCGCTTTTCTGCGTTGTTGTATTTTTACTTCTAATATGGCGAAGTGCACTACTTACAAAAATAATAACAGCTGATTATGCTGAAAGTAGGGTTAAAGTTAAAATACCAAGACTCAATACCACGACGTGTGTTCACAGATATGGTAAATTTACCACGTGTTAAATATACCAGAGAGTGTGAATACCCTAATTATATCTGCGCCTATTGCAACTACAATTTATCAGATAGGTTTGAATTGATGTGTTTTTAACTTGATGGGTGATTTTAAATTATGGGTATAACTGGGGAAAAAATGTGTGCAAAAACCCTGATGCTGTCTTATTTAATGCTTACTCATTATATAATGCTCATTTTTGCCGTATAAAAAATGCTACTGACAGGTAACTGTAAGGTATACCCATAAGAGCTGCTTCTCTAGATCATACTTAATAAGAAGCAGAAATTTAAAAAAAAATACAATTTCCTAGGTTAATTCCCTATGGTTGGCCACCAGGTATAATAGAATATTATATTCGCATAGACCAGGTTAAATTTTTATTCCAACCATATTGTTATATTAATTGTAGTTATGATTCGTTGGGGGGAGGGGGGGAGTAGCGGCACTAACGTTGTCCGTGATAGGCAAAATTATTATTAAAATAATTAATAAATAATAAATTTTAACTGTTAAGTGTTAAACAGTTAAACCTAACATTTTGTTAGGTTTTATTATTTTAACATCACATACTACTAAATACCACAAAAATACTTAAAAAATTCTGAAAACTTTTTTAAGTTATTTTCTATTTTAAATTATTATTAATACACTAATAATCGGCCGCCTTTAGCCATATAGGTCACAGAAATATAAGTAGTATACCTGAAAGTCATAATTGTTCGACCCTAAAGTCAGGTAAAAAAAACAACCAATTAGAGGTGTACCAACCAATTAGTCTGTGCTCAGACTTGAGATATTATACGAGGGTGGGTTAATAAGTCCGCGCCTTTTTGTATTTCCCGCCTTTTTAACTAAAATGAATTTTTTCGCCGTTTTGTAATCGTGGACAAAACGTGGATCCACCACAACATACCAGAGACCAAACAGCAATCAAAACAGTCGGCGCCAAAAAAGCCAAAGTGGTTTTGTCAGCCAATAAAGTCATGGCAACCGGTTTTTTGGAATGCACGCGGTATAATTCACATTGACTAACTTCAAAAGAATAAAACAATCAATAGCAAATATTATGCCAACTTATTGGGTCGATTTAAAAAAGATTTGAAGAAAAACGACCTTATTTGGCCAAGAAAAAATTTTTTTTCCACCACGACAATGTAAGGCTGCACACATGTGCAGTTTCCATGGCAAATTAGACTACGAATTGCTCCCTCATCCACCCTATTCTCCAGATTTAACCCCGAGTGACTATTTCTTGTATCCAAACCTGAAGAAATGGCTCGGCAGGAAGAGATTTGACTCAAACGATGAAATCATCATACCTATTTTTATGATCTCAACAAATCTTATTTTTTGGAAGGGATAAAAGATTGGAGAAACGTTGGACAAAGTGTATAGAGCTCAAAGAAGATTATGTTGAAAAATAAAATAATTTTTTTTATCCAAAAACCTGTTTCATTCAAAAAGTCACGGACTTATTGATCCACCCTCGTATTATAGATTAAAATTATATTATATTACTTCATTAATTATTATCAATGTATCAATGTAGTAACCGAGTGTTTTTACTCTGAAATTAAATATTATCCCCCCCCCCCATATTGGCTACTATAATTTCATAGTGTTTGAATAGTGTGACTCGATTATACAAGTTGTGCGGCCTGAAGGCCGCACTGACCAATCATTCTCAATTTTTTATATTGATAATTTAAAATGAACTTAATGAATTTAATATGCGTTACGAAAATAAAAACAGACAGAAATAACTTTTCATAATTATTATATTTATTATAATATAGTATATTAAAATATTTAAGGTTTTCCCTTTATAGCACTAATATCTACGCCTACAAGTTTTTGTAAACCTGCGAGAACTTGAAGGCATAGAATTATTGGAAACTTGTTAAAAAAAATCTTTCAAAAACGACAGATCTAAGCAGCCGCCAGATCTTGAATTGAAAAAATAAAATTATAGTTATGAATTTTTGATTGAAAAACATCCAATGTGAGGAATAATAATTGTTGGTTCTATGGCTGTAAATATAATACAAAACAACAATAAATAAAGCAAGTAGACGGCTTTAAAAGACATTGTAGAACATAAGTGAACCTATTCTGGGTACAACAATAAAAATATTTGTAGAGTTTGTAAACTATGTTAAAATTTTGACCTTTCAAAATAAATACAAAAAAAATTAGTCAATGAAATTCCAACCACGAATTGTTCATTGTATTTATGAAAATTTTATAAATAAGTTCATTGCTTGTAAATAAGTTTTGCAAGTCCGACCCTATCAGCCGCTACCATCTATCAAAATTAAACCAATTTAATTGGTGGAAATAACAAATAAACCGCTTCCATTGGTAGAATTTTATAAAATAACAAAAGAACAAAATAAAATAATAAAAATTTTAAAATTCTTCGTTTGAAAATGTTTTCTTGAAAACCTAATATTTTATTTGAAAAACTGAAAAAAAGAAAAAATTGAAAAACTCATTTAATAAAATTATTTTTTTATAGTTGGTAAAAACTTTTTTGAAATTTGAAAATTTGCCTCATTTTACCACCACTTATAATGCCGGCGTCCTGTGTTCTATGGCAGACACTTTCTAACATTTAAAGCGTGCGTAACGGTTGGTGTACTTCAACGAGTGGTTATAACCTAAAATATTTTATTGAAGATATCGAGAATTGTAAGCACGCAGTGATTTTTACGAATTAATCTTATTTATTTGTTTGTAGTAAAACGTTAGTGTATATAATTTAGTGATGTCGGGTTCGTCTGATTCGGAAGATTACTCTTCCAGAGTTTTAAGCAAAAATAAGAAAAACGATGAAAATTTTATGTCTTGTAAGAACAATTTTATTAAGGACTTTCAAAACCGCAGCCACATACCCAACGTGGATCAGAAGTCGTTTTCAGAGGCCAACGAAAGTTTTGTGAACAACACAGAAAAGCGAAAGAGGGAACATTTAGATGAATCCGACAATTTAAATACCAGTGAAACAAACAAAAAGAAGAAAGTGCACCACAGTACTGAGGAAGATTTAGTGACGAATGACTTCGTAACCGTTAGGGGAGATATAAAAAAAAAATCAAAAAAGAAGAATCATACGATTGCTGCTAACGAATTGGAAGTTTCTATCCATAACTCTGAAAATGAAGACGAAAGAAGTGAAGGTAAAAAAAAGAAGCATAAGAAAAAGAAGTTTCTATCGGTTCCCGATGGGATCAACTCTTTAGAAGCAGAATCGGTGGAGAACGAAGAAGAGCAGGCCGAAACTAGTAAGAAGCGCAAGAAAAGTAAAAAGCGGTCCAAAATTGAATCGGAGAATATCGTTGATCAACCATTAAGTAAAAAAGATTCGATAATTACTTCGACACAAGTTGATAGGAGCAACTTGCCCGCCGAAGATTTAAACGAATCGAAACAAAGTTTGCTTGATTTTGAACAAAAAAATCTGTCGATTCAGAATATTGAAAGTGAACGCAACGAAGATGAATTAGATATTGAAGATTTGATCGAAGAAGCTAAACTTCACTTGAAATCGCCTAGTTCAAAACAGAATAAAAAAAGGAGTAAAAAGCCTAGTGAAAATTTAATTAAAGCGGATAAATTAAAAAAGGATGATGACCCAGCTGCTATTTTAAAAACTTTTGAAAAGAGTAATTCGTCTTTGAAAAAAGTGAATTTTGAAAATGACAGTTTACATAACCTAAAAGCAAATCATCCATGCTTTATTTTTAAAGTTCCTGTGGATTTGGATCCAAATGAATTAGTAGGCAAAGATATTTCGTTGCATAAGAAAGATAAAATTAAAATTGGTGCTAGCGAATATGTGACATCTCCACGTAAAAGTGATGTCAACTTAATTGTTTTTGAAAATAGCAACCAACATTTAAGTTTCGAAGTGTCCCGTATAGTCACTATGAAATCTACTCCCAAAGAAGAAGTTTTTTCCGCTAGAGAAAACGAAATTATTAATGATTTGATTTCAAAAAATATAAAGCCTGCCAGTTCTAATGAAAATAAAAACCAAGTCCGGTTGGAAAAGTCCCCGACAAAGAATAATGTGGATCAGTTAGACGGCTTTTTGAAAAACGGTGTCAAATTTTTGAAAGACGGTGCTAAATTTTTGGAAGATTTGAAATCTGTTAATTTTAAGTTAAAAAATGAAAAATTGATAGCGGACCTAGACAAGCAAACAAATATTGTTTTGCAGAAGCAGTTGGAATTTATGCAGGAACAAAATACATCTACTGCTAAGTACAAGAAAACTAAGAAGGAACTGGAGGAAGAAACGCGAGAATTATTGCAGAAACGGGTGAATATTACGAAAAGTAAAAAAGGGGGTGATGAAGAGCTGTCCGATTATTTTTAATATCTTATTAATTTTTATTCGACAAATGTGCCTTTATTGTGTTTAGGAAACTTTTAATTCATATGTAGTTATGTAATATTATTTAAAATGATATACCTAATTACCAAGACTTGCGGTTTAAATTTAAAATTGTTCAATGAGATTCATTATTTTGAAATTGGGGTTTATTAATTATTGTAATTCAAGTTTTTGTGTTACGTTCATGTAGGTATAACCTTTATGTTTGTATTTTGTGTTTTTATTTTAATAATAAAATTTGTTGTTAATATTTATAAATTATTGAACACTGTAGCCGATTTTATGAAAAACGAGTGTCAGGGTGGCTGACAGAAAGGCCACGTGACCTGCTGGTTATTTATGAAGTTTTGAATGAAACAAAGATTTATTACTTTTTGTTAGTTCATTATACAGTGTCTTATCGAGAAAGTGGCTACAAATGATGTCTGATTTTCGATAGGCTACGATGTTTTTATTTATATATTTTAATATAAAATAAAAATAATTTTTTCTTACTTTATTAGTGGATTTTATTTTAAATGCCATGCATTTCTCAGTAGAATCTGGCCCGAATGAAGGGGACTGCAACATCTTGAGCCGATTTAGGCTCATGTCATTGTCGCCAATGTCCCTATAAAGTTTCCTTTTCAGTCTTCTTGTAGAAAGAGCAATAATATATAAATTTGCAAGAATTGTAAATCACCACTCCAGTTTTTGTCCTATAGAGAATTTTGTAAATTCATGACTTTATTGAGCTTATAATGATTAGTGCTGAACCACCCTGTGCTTTATGTTCCGGATGTGTTGTATTGACATTCTCTTGGTCTGTGGTTGTAATCGGTTTATTTCCAGTGTATATTTTTTCAAAGTTTTCAGCTTTCCATGAACGATAAACATATTCGAAATTTAAAGGGCTCTAAGCTCCGAAACGGTACATTTTTTAATCTGAGTAAATTGGCTTCAATCTGTTTAATATTCTATTTCAAAAGTTTACTTCAGTTTGCTCTAATTGTCGGACAGCAAGAGTCGGTTCTCGTGGTAGTCCTCAATTACCGCTGATCTCTCTTCTTAAATTATTTATTACTAATCCAAAAATTATTATTTGCAAAATTAAAATTTCACTTAGCACATTTAAAATTAAATTTTTATTTTTCTATTTCTTCAAAGGTGCGAATGTGCGATTTCCTACTATCAGTTCGACGCTTATCAATCACACCACACAGTGCGCTCTTACAAATGTTATTCCACTATCAAAATTAAATTAACCAGCTTTCGAAAATCCAAATTAAAACTATTTTCAAATAAAATTTGCTCACAAAAATATATAACTTTTTTAATAATAAAAATGTAACCCAAGTATAACTCACAATAGATCCTTGGTAAGAGTTGTGACTGAAAATTTTTCAATTTACCTTCTTCATTACAGTTGGACGTCGAAAAACGACAACTTAAGCCTGCGTTTTGTAAAAAATCAATTCTTTGAAGTAAAATTTTTAATCGAAGGAGGCGTAAATTTATAAAAAAATTTTGTTCGAAAATACTTAAAAGTTACGGCGGAATGCCATTCCGAAAAAAATATTTAGTTTCTAAAATTTTTTTTTTCGAAAAAATAATTTTTTTAAATTTTGTTTGGCATTTTGCGGCTTTGCGTTTAAAGATGGGAAAAAAATGTATGACATCGAGAATCGCTATACGCTTTCAAAGCCATTTTGAAATTAAGAACCGGATGGTAAATAAGGCCGCTACGGCCGATAGAAAAATATTGAAAATTTTGATTTTGTTGCGGCGTTAACGCGTAAACTATACAAAATTTTGAAAATGTTTCGAAGCCATCATGTAGTGTTTTATATTGTACGTATTTTTGTGTATGATGCTTTTTATCGAAAACAGCTTAATAAAGGAACAAATCGACAAAATCTCGGGAGACGAAAATTTTCAATTCAAATCCTTCGTCATTTAGTCCGTTACCCAAAATGCAAGGTTTTATCGTAAATGAATGTTTTTTCGAAAATATTTATAGGAACATTTCCTCTTTTTTTCACGATTGTTATCGATCTTTAGTTGATTTGTTCTCTCTTGTCATGCAGAATAGGCCCATCGGCATTACCCATATCCAGTTAGTTTATGACAGAAGATCACGAGGGTATTTTCTTTTAAGACGTCTGAATATATTTTCTTCTAAAAGTTGTGTCGTACTAGGATTGAGATGATCTTGAAGTCTTAGGTCATGTTTTTCTGCTCGTTTTCTTATTTCATCTTAGATGTAGTTAGTGATATACCATGGTGCATCTAGCATCATACGGAGGGCTTTCGATTGAAATCTTTGTATAATTTTTATGTTGAACATGCTGGCGCACCCCCACAGTTCTATTCCGTACGTCCAGATTGGCTTGATGATAACCTTGTATACCAGTGTTTTATTTTCTGCCGATAGAATAGACTTTTTTCCAAGTAGCCAATACATCTTTTTTTGTTTTATATCCATTTCTTTTCTCTTTTTTTAATATGGATTTTCCATGTAAGTCTCTTATCTAGGTGCAGTCCTAAATATTTTACTTCTGTCTTTTGAGGTATCCAAACGATTTAGAGTAAATGTAATGTGGATTGATTTGGTTTAATTTACTTTTGTTCTCCATTTAGATAACCAATTCTGTAGTTCAGTCAAATGTATTTGTGGCAGTTCGGAAGCGCGCTCTGCATCGTCATGTCTTGCTAGTATGCTAGTGTCATCTGCAAATGTGAACAATTCTGTAATCAGGGTGGTGGGTAAATCTACAACAAACAGTAAGTACAGCACTGGCCCAAGTACGCTTCCTTGTGGAACTCCTGATGATATGATATAAATTTCAGAAACATCTTCGTCTTGTTGAACTTGAAAACTTCGATTCTCCAAATAAGATTTCAGAATTTGATAGTAATGGTTTTCTGGTCTTCTTATCTGTTGTTCGACACTTCAGTTTGCTTGATTTTCCTTATTGGTAAGGACATCTGTAGAGGGGCGTCAAGGTATTGTTCGACATCTTCATCTGTTTCGTCAGAATAGGATTGAAAGAAGTTCAGCTTTTTCCATATTTGTTCTTGCCCAAGAATTGTTGGGATTGCGAAGAAGATGGATGGTAATTTGAGGTCTTTTGAAGCTTTTTGTAGCATTCCAAAGAGAGTTATCTTTCACCGACAAGTTACTTAGATAATGATTAAATGTTTCATTTCTAGCTTCTTTAATTAGTTTTTTAAGTTAATTCGGTTTTATCTCGAGGATTGTTACTTAAGTGCCATCTAGCTCTGGCTCTTCTTTTTTCTTTTAATATTTGTCTTATGTGCATAGTTATGTTGTTCTCATTACCTGGTTTTTCTTCTCACGTGGGAGTCGATTTCCAACTAGCATCTTGAATTGTTGGTATAAAGTGGTTTGTTGCTTCTTCTAATTCTTGTTTTGTTTTAATAGGCAGCGTAAAGTCCAGTTTTTGTACTACGTGATCTTTAAATTGGTCCCAGTTGGTTTTCCTATTGTAAAGGGATACTTTTTGTCGTTTTTGATCCGTACGATCAGGTCAATTCAAGGTTTGATTGAATTTCTATAAAATTAGTAGACTCCGCTGGTGATGTAAAAATACAGTAGGTCAGGAATTTTATTTACATCGGTAGGCCAATATGTTGGTTCGCCTGTCGAAACTGTATGGTAGCTTTTTGCATTAATAATCTTTAGAAATTCTCTACCTTTGGTGGTTATTAATCTGGATCCCCAGTGTGTATGTTTTGCATTATAATCCCGACCTCCAATGAACTTGTTGCCTAGTGGCTCAAAGAAAGGTTTCAGATCATCTTCCTTAATATTGTGTCTAGGTGGGCAGTAGACTGCTGCAATTTTTAGTGAGTTATGTAACTTGTTTATTTGGATTGTAGTAGCTTGAAGATGTTCAGTTTCATATTTGTTTAGTTCGTGGTGAATTAGGGATTCTCTAATTATTATGGCAGTTCCTCCATGAGCTGTTCCGTCCGGGTGATTAGTAGAATATATTTTGCAATGGGGAATTTTTATAAATGATCAATTCGTAGAAAGTCTGCCATTTTTGTATGATTGTGTTGAGTAAATTTATCATCATGTTGTTCTGTAGCATGAGTTGTTGGATCATTTCTTTAAATTCGTTAAGAAATTTGGATAACGGAATGTCTTCGGGGTGACTTGATGGATCATGTTGTTTATTCCTTGTTGATTCTGAGTAAGTTTGTTGGTTATTTGAGTTATAATAAGTTTGTGAAGTTGTAGGTTTATTTGTTCGAATGGGTTCTCTTGGTCTGGCACTGTAGAAGCTAAGTGTGGTTTGTCTATTTTTCTGTTGTTGATCCTTGTTAAATTTGTCTTGTAAATCTCGATATACATGACATCCTTTATAACTTGCAGGGTGAGGTCTATTACATAAGTAGCAAATAGCTGGTATATCTTCTGCTTTTTTGCAAAATTTTGTATCGTGTGATCCACCACATTTAACACACGCAAAAGGGCGATTACAATAGGTTTTGGTATGGTTGAACATCTTGTGCATTGGACTATGTCAGTATTTCTGTACGATCGTTCAACCCGAATGGTTCTATTTTGTAGATATTTTAAGTCATAGATACTTTTATTGTTCTCCGCTGGTTCGAGATCCACAAAGAGTAGAGGTAACGACTCAACCTTTACTTTCCAATTCATCTTGAATTTCGTTTATAAGCGTTGTTTGATTTCAATTGATAAGTGTGATGAATTATATTTTCATCCTTCATATGTCTTATTTGTTTACGGTAGCTATCTACAGTTTTGACATTGATTTTGACGACATTATTTGTTAAAGATTTTGTTGTAATTTGTTCCTGTTCCACTACGGCATTAAAATTTTTAATCATGTCTTGGTAATTGATAGTCTTGATCTTTGAACACAAAGATAGGAGGTGGCTTATCAATTTTGGATTGTTGTATTTGTTGTATATTATTAATTTCTAAGTTATTAACAATTATACTTTTGTCACGAGGTTAGAAAGTGGTAGGTATCTTCTTGATAGTGTTAGCGGCGGAAGCTGTGTCTGGACTGATAACTCGTTTTCGTTTGTTATTTGTCACTACTTGCCATGAGTGATCATTGCTTACTGATATTTCCATATTGTTAATATTTACTTGTAGGCTTTTTGTTTGCAACTGTTCTTGGTTTAGATTAGGTTGACTTGCATCGGTACTGTTTGATGTCATATTTTCCTAGTCTTTTCTACTTAACCGCCCGAGATACGGTTAAAATGTCTAAAAAATTCAATAGTTAGTGTTAATTATAATTTAATTATATTGAATATTCAAAGAATAATTCTATTGAGTTGTATATGGCCAGGTATTAATCTTACGATAACGGAGCACTTTGAAACACGTACAACACGCTTCGTAGCACATAGGAACGAACTAAAATCTTCATTTTTAAAATTTAAGAAAACTTGTTTGGATTTGCCGTCTGCGGACCGATTTTAAACCAATTTTTCGGGAAATTAAGGTCGTAGAGACGGATAGCAGATCCCTGGCAAGAATTTTTACTTCAAAAATTAACAATTACTTTATTCAGTATATAGTCGGAAGACGAGAAACGACAGTTTTAGCGTGCGTTTCATGAAAAATTAATTCTTTGAAATAAAATTTTTAGTTAGAGGCGTAAATTTATAAAAAAAATTTCTCGAAAATACTTAAAAGTTGCGGCAGAATGCCATTCCGAAAAAAAATAGCTATATTTTACAAATTTTTTTTTCGAAAAATTTTTTTTTAAATTTTGTTTTGCATTTTGCGGCTTTGCGTTTAAAGATGGGAAAAAAATGTATGATATCGATTTTGTGGAGAATCGCTATACGCTTTCAAAGCCATTTTGAAATTAAGAATCGGTGGGTAAATGAGGTCGCTACGAAAATTTTGATTTTGTTTTTATTATTAGTAATCACGCTCGTTCCCTAAATACGGACCTGGCTTCAAAAATCAATTAATAAATTCTAAATACGAATCTGTAATCTGATAACGTACTGTTCAGAATCCTCAGGTACTTTCAATTATGAACCCGAAAGTTATCAGCCTTATTATAGAAGATATAGGTAATTAATTAGGTAATTACAGTGACTCTCAACTTCTTTTGAATTTAAGTGTAAAACTATTGATTTAGAAGTGACCATTTTATTTTTATCAATTTGAAAACTGATAAGAGCATTTCATCCCTTATCAGTTGCATTTTAAAATAATATAAATACAGGGTAGTCAGATAATTAGAAGTCAGTTTTAATTTTCAGTTTCAATAGTTCGTAAGTGTTTCAAACATAAATTCAACATAGAATTATAAAAATGTAAGTAGTAATAAGTTTAAATTGTATTTTTTTTCTCTTTTTTTTATTTATTCTTCAGTTCTTCATTTCCAATTTAATAATTTTTCCTAACTTATTTTACTTTATTTTTTTATTAATTTATTGGCGATAATAATCCCAGGTTTCCACAACAAAACAACGTCTGTCGGGTCAGCTAGTAAATGATAAATTCAATATAAACTAATAATAAACTTAAAAATTGATAATTTTTAAAATTACAAGTTTTATTAATTTTAGGCCTATGAATAGTATAGAATTGGCTAACTATAATCAAACCATGATTCGTTGCAAGTATTGCATCTCCGAAGTAAAACGGTCAAAGATGTCATCCCATGAGTCGAGGTGTCATAAAGATGAACTCATAAAAGAATGTGCTGGTCGACAGGAAGTTGAGGTTCAATTTCCGAATACTCCATCCCTAGTACCGGAACAACCATTATGTCGCGTCATACCAAAAGAAGATGAAGAAATGGAAAATTGGGACGATGTAAGTTATTTGAAAAGATAATTTTTGATTTCTTTTAAAAATTACATTTTAAATTTTTAGAGTGATTACCCTACCTACAACCCTCTACTAGCGACCGCTCATAAAGCAATAATAAGAGGAAGTTATTATCATGGTCGCAGTAAGAAAGAAAGAAAAAAGTGTCGAGAATTTGAAATCGCAAGACTGGCCCAAATAAAAGTAAGATATTTTCAATTAAAATTTAAAAATTTATTGTTATTAAATTAAGTGTTGATTTCAAAATTTTTGTTACTAGAAAACAAGTCGAGATGGTTATTAGCCTAGTCGAATCCGGGGACAGTCTAAACTTTCTTATGATCGTCTCTGTGCTTCGGAGAACAAAAACCAGAGTTCCTGGTAAATCTGAGACAAGTTAAGCACTAATAGTAACTTCGGAACATCACCGAAGTTACTGTTAATAAAAACAGGTCGCAGACCTAAGGAAACAAGCCAAAAAATTGTTTTACAAAATAAATTGTAATTTATTTTATTAAAATAAAATTTAAAAATTTTTTATATGTATACCCAATGCTGTAAATAAAGTAATTAAACCTAAAATATATATAACTGAAGTAATTACCTAAATCCAAAGGACGAGAAGAGAAAACAGCCAACTGTTATCTATGAATCATCGAGCGAGATTTGGAGAAGTATTCCCAGACTGGCGCAGCTTAAGTCATAATTATTTTTCTTTCTATTTTTGTGCACGAACATTTACAGAGAGATCTTTAAGTATGCTTTCCCACACTTTCACTTCCATCTTCTAACCAAAACCTACGAATTCGTTTGCCGAATTTATGAATCCATGTCTGAAATGGGAAATACAAATTACAAACATGTTTAAAATTAATATTCTACATACATCATCAACTACGGATGATATTTGCTATGACAATTTTTTATTTCGGTCTAACCAAATTTCATTTGTCGATGCAATAATAATTATTCATCGTAAAATGATCACTCCAAGTATTTCAATAATATCAAATTGTAACTCGGCAGACTTTCCGTAGAAGTTGAACGAAAAAGTTTGTTCTTTGCCAGCGGCTCCATACGTGACAACTTTCAATGTAAATCGTCAAGTGCATTTTTTCTCCAGCCCAGATTTCCTACACACATAAAATATGCAAATTTGTCGATCTAGTCTGTTCAAGCCAAATGGGTCAACTTGTTCCGAGTGTCTAGAAACTAATAGCAAACAAAAAAAAACAGTCATGCAGATTGTCAATTGTTCAGTAGAAATAACCAAGACAAAATTTTGCATTTATTGCTGAATTTTGACTTCTATCGGTCTTGGATTTGTTATGTTTGTTCCGGAACAAAAAATTCAAAAAAGAAACACAAAAATTAAATAATTTTACCAATAATGTTAACTTCTGCTGGTAATTAATTAATCACTTTAATTTTGTTTTAATATTTTCAAATTACTTCAAATGTCAATGTACTTCCCAATCAAAACAATACAATGGGAGCGTTCGTTCATTCCTAAAAAGCTGCGTTCACTTAGTACAACAAAAATATATCACACCGAACGCGCTCTTTTTAGAAACCTGCTGGTTTATGTCAGTTCATCTACTGTTAATTATTTTGATTTGATTCAAAGCGTAGTCCAGTAGTACGTAAAGTGTTTTCCAATAAATTGATGCTCCTAAAATTTTCTAGAAAATGGTAAGATTTGAATTAATTTAGTATGTAGATGATAAAATAGAAAGTCGGCGATCTAGATCAAAATTTTCGGTTTTGAAATAAATGAAAATGACAACACCGGCTGCATTCTTTTCGGGTTTTCAATAATTATTTTGAACCCAGAAGACTACGATGTCGTGGGGTGGCCAAATAAAACCTCGAAATATTTTTGCTGTCAAATTTAAGCAGATTTTTAATTGCAAAATTGAATGATTTTAACCTAGTATTGTTTATTAAATTGCATTAAAAATGAAGAGAAAAAAAAATACAGGGTGTTTTGCTTAATATGCGTCAAAAAATTTGAGAATGATATACGAAAGCCTAAACGGTGGAGTTGGTTTTTGCACAGAAATATTTAACCGTTTGTTATCAACTTCAAATTGTTATCATCTTAGTTATTTCAAGTTTTAACGACTAATTAGTCGGGTAGATTGACGACGTATGATGTGCTTACTCCCGGATATATAAATTAGTTATTAATATAATAAGTAGGTAAAGTAAGATTCTCGGTTTCAGTTGTCACATTAAACTAATGTTTCGTTTCTTACAGGAGACTCCGTGCTACTCCCAAATTAAGACGGAAGTAATTGAATTCAAGTTGGAAGATTTTCATCATTCCGTTGACATTAAAGAAGAACCAGATCGAGAGTGTAAACTAGAGACTGGCAAGATATGTGAAAAAAATGGTTTCCAAGAAGTAATTTTAAAAACTCATAGTGGCGACAAACCGTTTGCCTGTGAAATGTGCGACTATAAATGTGCACGTAAAGCAGATTTAACAACTCACTTCAGAACTCATACCGGTGAAAAACCCTTTAGATGTGAGATTTGCGACTACGAATGTGCACGTAGAGATATGTTAACAAGACATTTAAGGGCTCATACTGGTGCGAAACCCTTCACGTGTAACATTTGTAATAATAAATACACAGGAAAGGGAGTTTTAGCAAAGCATTTAAGAACTCATACTGGCGAGAAACCGTTCACGTGTGATCTTTGTGATTATAAATGTGCGCAAAAAGGACAACTGCAAAGGCATTTAAGAATTCACACTGGGGAGAAACCATTTACATGTGACATTTGTGACTTTAAAAGTTCCGATAATGGAAATCTAAAGCGACACGTAATAAGTATTCATACCGGTGAGAAATCCTTGGCCTGTGAAATTTGCGACTATAAATGTGTACATAGTAGTTATTTAAAACAACATTTAATAATGCGTCACAGTGACGAGAAATCCTTTGCTTGTGAAATTTGTAATAGTAAATTTGCAACACAATTGAGGTTAAAACAACATTTAAAAACTCACAGTGGAGAGAAACCATTTAGTTGCGACCTTTGTGACTATAAATGTTTAGATAACGGAAATTTAAAAAGACATTTAATAATTCGCCACACCGGCGAGAAAACTTTTACATGTGACATTTGCGCCTATAGATGTGCACATAGAAGTTATTTAAAGCAACATCTAAGAATTCATACCGGAGAGAAGCCGTTTGCATGTAACTTTTGCGACTATAAATGTGCAGGCAATGGAAATTTAAAACGTCATATAAGAATTCATCATGCTAACGAAAAACAGCTTACATGTGAAATTGATCGTAATCCCTAAAAATCTGGTTAAAGAGCCAAAAAAACAAATCGAAAGTTTAACAATTTCACTAGTTTTTCTGGGGAGTTTTTAAAGAAAAATTATTTTGTGGAAATTTTATAATTGTATCTCGACCACGATCTTATAAATAAATTTGTGTAATTTATACTCGAAATGATCTGCGACGGTGGGGTGTTTTGTTTTAGGTGCCCATATCGGAAGCAGAGAATAAGAAACACATTGCCCTCGTTTTCAGAAAGTGCAAGTTTGAGCACTACGTTTTGCAATCGAGCAAACGTCAGGTCGTCGGGAGTTAACGTCAGTAATATTCTAATTGAGGAAACTAAGCCTCCAGTTCATAGTTTAAGATTATGTAAATAATATAGTGAATTAGTTGTAAATCGTGTGGGGGTAAACCAAGTTTTATTTACAATTTAAAGAATTCTCGTTTTGTAACTTCTTTTATGTTAACGTAGTAGGATCACTTACAGTTGAAACAAATAATTGTATTCTTCTAGCCCAGTTTTGAAAATAATATTAAAATTACACTTTCACATTACTACAATTCTTCAAATTAAATGAATAAAACTTCTAAAATTTTAAAATTTAGTGAAATAACCTCACAAATTGTGACAGTGCCACAGATGTCATCACAGTCGGCCAAGATAAAATAGAATTTTCTTCGTTAATTTTGGAAAGTTTACAAAAGGAAATTTCTTTAAAAATGGTAAAACTTAAATTAATTATTATTAGATAAATTTGGAAGACTACAACGGCGTAGAGCAACCAAAAGTAATTTTTTAGTGTCAAATTTGTTATGTGATACACAAAAGTTTTGAATTTTAACCTCTAAATTTTTTAAATTTTGTCATACTGCGGTATTAATTGTTAGTTATTGTTAATTACTACGATGTTGAATTTTTGATTACAATTATTAATAAATTTAAATGATTCAGCTCGATTTACTCTTACTAATGATGCATTTCTTACAGGAAACTCCATCCCATTTAGATAGCTACGATCAAATTAAGGCCGAAGTAATGGAATTCAAATTGGAAGATTTTCATTATTCCATCGACATCAAAGATGAGACTTTGATTCTAGGATATCAACCGGATCGAGAATGCAAACTTGATGTTAGCAAGAAATTTACATGTGAAAGTTGCGACTATAAATTTACTTATAAAGTAGATTTAAAAATTCATTTTAGAACCCATATTGGTGAGAAACCGTTTGTTTGTGACATTTGCGACTTTAAATCTGCAGATGTGGGAAATTTAAAACGACATATTGGGTTGAAATCTTTCACGTGTGAATTTTGTAACCTTAAAAGTGCAAGCAGAGGAGCTTTAACGTAACATAAACCATTTGAATGTGACTTTTGCCATACCTATGTAGTCGGCTGTTAATACGATAGGACTTCCTAGCTTTTCGAGTCATGGATCGTTGAAATAAATAAAATGTACTTCATCGATATTGTTCGCATGTTTAGTCGCAAGCATCAATTTTGGTACCAATTCCGAAGGAATATCCCAATAAATACGAGAAATATGGACATAGAAACCAACGACAAGTTTTCTGCAGGATGCGGAATAGAAACCATTTTGTATTAGTGCAATATTACAAGAAAAAGAATTCTAGTGGAAGAGCAAGATAGTCCGGTTTCCCTGAGCTAACAAAATTAAACAGGAATTTGGCAGGTAAACTTCTTTCGATCGACTTATTATATTCATATCATTGTCCATTATCCATCTACCATTCTATAATTTTCGAGTATAAGTGCGTGGGCTCAGAAATCTTCTGTGGTTAGGTTGCATCTTACCTATTAATTTTTTTAAAAAATTTTTCTTGTTAATCCATTGATTTCATCCAACGGATTAAGTTCAATATTTTCGATATTTATTGTTATTACATCAATAAAATCAGCTGCAGTTATGAAAATATTGCTCTGAGAAAAACTGCCATAGAAACTTTTTTGTTAAGAATTTAATTATCTTCAGATTTGTATACTTGCATTTTTGGCATAAGATTAAAAGAAAACGAGTTATCGTACAAACAGATTCTCTTAAAAGCTACTTTACAAAATTGCAGGTATTTGCCGATGTAGAGATAAATCACACTGGTATATTTTTCCTAATTGATCACCAAACCTAATTTCAAAAATGGCTACCGCCTATAACGCCGAGTGAAAACTAAGCGAACACGATTTGATAGATTTTGCTTCACTCGTCTTTTGCTTTAGATGTGCATGTACACTTATATGAAACAATCGAATATCTTTGACTTATACCTTTTTGACCTGTGTGTAAGCATCAATTTTTGCTCTTCCGTCGATGATTTTGTTATTTTCAGTATATCCGTGGAAACCAGGTTCGGATGGTGTCTGTTTATCTTTCTCTCGTGAAGGCCAGTTTTTCACATAGCTGATGCAGATTGGCGTTTAAACAATTTATGTATGGTTTTTAACGTGTGGTCATTGCAGTTTCCGAAGAGAAGAATACTTCGCACGCAGGAACCAATTTGCTTTTGTATCCAAATCGATCTCGATGCATTTTGGAAAGCCTCATTCGGCAAATTTGAAAGAATTGTAGAATTTCAAAAATTCCAACTTTCTTTTTTTTGCTTTCTGTCATCGTGAAGAGGCTTTAAGCGTAGATTACGATAAGCTGCTTCACCGAGCCTGTATTTTGACATAATAATTTATTAATTTAAATTTTACAATCTTCAATTTTTTAAACGAAAACCCACCTGTCAGCCGGTGGACAGTGAACGAAAAACGATGACATACATAGCAGTTTTTTGGAGGCACAAAATTTTAAAACATGATTTTGTGAACCCCATGTACCTGTAAGAGTTTTGTTGCCAACTTCAAGTCGCTTATTGACAGCTGTCAAAATGTCATAAATTTTCAACAAGCTTTCAATTCAATCATGTTTTCGCGTAATTATGACGGAAAATGCAAGAAATTGCAGCCATTATCATGTGTGCTGATCTGATTTATACTTTATGGAACAGGAAAGAATGCTTGAACCAAAAGTGGAGTCCGGAGATGATAACGAGCCGGAGTTGATTCTCCCAATAAAGCTGGGTAAGCAGACATACAAATCTTTCTGAGATCAACGTTTTTGTCTTTTAAAGAAATCAAAACTGAATGGGAGGAGCCTGAAGATAATCAGGAAGCTTTATACAGACACCAAGTTTTTATTAAAGAGGAAAATCGGGAAGTACACCAAACCAACTCGTTGGACTTCCCTAGGAAACGAATAGAAAGTAAGTACATATTATAGAAGTACCATGTTCGAATTTTCACTTAACCGCCTTTTAGAAGCCGAGTTGAAAAAAGTAAAATGTGAGTTTTGTCAAAAATCGTTTCGTTACAACAACATTCTTCAACGACACATTCGAACCCATACTGGTGAAAAACCCTACACTTGTGATATTTGCAAACGGAGTTACTCTCAGAGAGTGAGTCTCAAAATTCATCTCAAAACGCACACAAAACGAGAGAAAACTTTCACCTGCGACGTTTGTCCATCCAGTTTTACATGCGACATGTACCTGAAAAGACATAAAAGACTTCACGACAAAAACCGCGAATGGCTGACGTGTGAAATTTGTAACTTAAAGTGTTCCATTCCATCTCTCTTGAAAAAGCACATGAAAATTCATACGGGAGAGAAACCTTTCAGTTGCGAACTCTGTGGCAATAAATTCCTGACAAATTACAATTTAAAATGTCACATGATAATTCATACAGGTGAAAAACCGTTCGTATGCGAAGTTTGTGGTGCTAGCTTCCCTCTGAAAAGTACCTTCAAATGTCACATGAGGGTTCACACCGGAGAGAAACCTTACTCCTGCGAAACGTGCCACGTGGCTTTTGCTCACAGTAGCAGTTTGAAAAAGCACGTGAAAATTCATACAGGCGAAAAACCGTATCAGTGTGATCTCTGTTTAAAACATTTTCGAACTATTACTCTTTTAAAACGCCATGCCGAAATTCATACAGGTGAGAATTTCAACTGCGTTACATCTGAATTTAATCGTTGTGGTTTTAGGAGTCCCACGTAAACGCATCACGGTTAAGAAGAAACATTTTATTTGTGAAATTTGTAACTTTGAATGTCTGAGTTCGTACACCTTGAAAAAACATACGGCTGGTCATACAGGCGAAAAACCGTTCAAGTGTGAAACTTGTGGTTTTCGGTGTGTTTTCAAAGCAGATCTAGCAAACCACGTTGTGAGTCACACCAAAGATAAGTCGTTTCATTGTTACATATGCGATGCCAAATTTTTACGGAAAGGTTCTCTGCAGTATCATATGAATTCTCATACAGGACAACACAAATATTCTTGTAAACTATGCAACTCGGAATTCACAACCAGGTACCTTCTGAAAAAGCACATGGAATCTCATCCCGAAGGTTCTTAACGCTAATTTATGTATTGTTTTACAAATAAAACCTGACGATGTAAATTTGTTTCAAAATTCTAAAGTGCCAAATCGCTCAGTTGCATGTATTTTAGGGCAAAAGTGAATAAAGGGTAAAAAGTTAACACATTTTAAATTAAATTTTTGATAATTTTGATTTGTCAAAATACTGATCTGACTGATCTGCCAGTATTGTATATTTATCGACTATTTCCTGTTAATATTATTTAATAAGGTAAATATTTCTATGCATTTTTTTCGGGTATCGAGATCTGTAATTAGAAAACTTGCAGTTTTGAAAAATTTTGTAATATTCGGTGTGAAGCCGGCTTTAAATGGATAAATTTTGAGTTAGATGGTTACAGAAAACTTTCTTAGTCGGTATATTTGACACATAGTAAAAGCTGAGGTGAAAAGTTGAACAGTTATATTAATTAATTTTAATATTGGTGTGTGAAAGTGTTCTTTTCATATTGACTATTCCAGTGTTCTTAAAATGGTGAGTTGTTAGGAGACAGTTTGTATTTGTATATAAACACCTTGGTATTTTTTCAGTTGTATAAAGCTAGATTTCAAGTTAACCTAGATTTAATTCACTGTTGATCCAATCAGAATTGTTAAAAACTATTTTAACAATTATTTAGAAGGTTTTTCTTAGTAGATACAAAGTTTTTACTCTGCCCAGGCTTGAACCGGAAATCTCGGCTTAGCATTCGACACATAAGCGTTGAAGAATTGAAAGGGTGGCTATGGGATTTAAGCCTCCGTATCAGGCGTTGTCAGTTTTTGCATGATGTTATTCTTACTGAAGATTTTCTGTTTTGTGACTTGGTGCCATACAATATACCTTTTTTCTTATGCATGTAGTGTGCGTGCGAAAGGTTAGGGATTTTACTGTTTAATGTGGACTTCAAAACACAAAAGAGTACCAGGTAGATTACACCTTCATATTCAGCATTAACAGCCACGCATTCAACCGTTAAGTCTATGAACGCTTCTTTTTTTTCCAATATTGTTTAAACGGAGGGTTTAGTCGAGCTTTATTATTTAGTTTTTCAATAAATTTTCTTCGTTCCGAAGAACATCCTTCTGCACACCAGAGAGCTATTACAGAGGTAGCACCGTCAAACATGAATCACATAGCATTATTGTACGATCTAAATGTTTTCGAATTTACCCCAAAGCTACGTAAACTTTTATTTATATCTTTGGTTATACAGTAGACTCGTTCGGTCGGGACCGTAAACATTCTACTAAATCGAGAGGAAATAGATATGCCTGTTTTACAAACTGCAGCCACTGATACATAATACCCCGATAATTTTATAGCAATCATACATCATCATTTTTATGCAGCAATGTTTTAAATTTTTAAATAAATATTAAAATATTTTTTAAATTAAATTTTTCTATTTTTACGTAGGTATACTTTTCACGTTGATAATCCTTTAATATACAGGTAACAAATAAACTTATGGCAGTGTACATACAAATTTCGTTTTATATTAAATAACATAAAAATACACACACATTTCACGAAAAAATGAAAATTTAATTAAATAATTAAAAGAACGCATTTGCAAATTTTGCAAAAAATTTATTCGTACGTTGAATCAAATTACCAGATAAATTATTTGCATATTAAAAATTTAAATAAAATGCAAGAATATGTGCAAAAATTAGGTAAGGTGAAAGGGTTGCCACACGGGCTTCGGGGGGGGGGGGGTATCGGAAATCTAAGGGACCCTTACAGGGGCTGGGGGGGGGGTCGAAATATTTCTTACGTAAGTTTAACTTAAAATATTTTTTTAAATTAAATTTTTCTATTTTTACCTTGGTACCTATACTTTTATGAAAAAAAATGCATGGCTGGGACTCTGCAATTGGGCCCAGCAATTTCTTCCTTCCCATACGGTTGAAAATCGAAATTCCCAACCTTTTATTTCGTGAGGATACCCAAGTTGGAAAAAACTAGCTCTTTTCTTTGCGGGAGCCTGGGATGAATCCGGCGAAACTACAACAAGTTTGCACTCTCGTAACCAAAAAAAATACATCGACGAACGCAGCTGACGATTATCAAAAAATATCATCGGCGTTGTACAACCTGCATATGAAAGAAACGAAAAGAAGTAATAAGGTAAAAACTTATCTTTATTGCTGCTGTTGAGTGGTCGCTATCGCTCGATTTTTCGGGTGTCCAAGAAATTCAATGATGAAAAAAAATCAAAAAAACACAATTTTCTTAAAATTGGCGTAAATCCACAAGAAGGAGCGGTGGTAATTCCAGTAATTCTCTCTACACAAAAATCACCAATAACTAACGAAAATCAAAGGTCAAAACCAACCTTTTCGACCACTCAAAATCTGGCTCTCTTTCTTAATCACCCCGCACCTTTTCTTCCTATCTCCCGTCATCACCTCCAACGTCTTGGCTCGCAATCTTCTCGTATTATTAAAAATACAAATACGAGGTGTAGTCAAAAGAAATATAACAAAATTCAAAATTTTGTTACACTTTTTACGTTGATAATCCTTTAATATATATACAGGTAACAAATATTCAAAATTATACCTATAAACAATAATTAAGTGGAAGTCGCTTATTGTAATCACGGTTTTAGATAAGTTGCCAAAAATTAGTCATTTGAATGTAAAATGAAGAGGTGGGGTCAAAATTAATTTTAAAAATATCCTTACGTAAGGTGAGGGGGAGGGAGTTGCCACTATGTACCCTTATGTAAGGGGGGTCAAAAATTGCAAAAATCGTCCTTACGTAATTAATTGATGCTCCCTTTCGAGAATGTAAAAATATCTTACAATATTTTTTTTCGATTGAAAGCGCGTTATTCGTGGCATCTTACCAAAGTTTCCTTTTATTATATAAAATAAAAATACAAATTTTACGAAAATATGAAAACAAATAGTTATTTAAAAATGTATTTTATATATTTGCTGTTCACGTGTTGCTACGTGTAACCAAATTACAATATAACTATAAATTTGGAATCTTAAATAAAATGCAAGAATATGTGCAATTTACAGATTCAGCGTTAACTGAATTTTTAACGCAACAAAGATACTATGTTTATATAATAAGTCCGAAGCGAGACATTTTATATTCTTCTATCGTGGTAGTGATGCTTCTATATCGAGTAACACTAAAACGATAGTTTACAATATAATATCATATAATACAAAATTTTGTATTACAAATCATCTCTGGTCGAACCATAGACCAAATAACATTCAACATACTAAAACTATTCACGCAAACAAATTTTATTAATCTTTTATTTTTTTAGTTTCTCGCCGAATATTTAGCCTTCTGTGGGAAACGAGCGAAGACGTCAATATATCCAAAGGAAGCTCCTGAAGAGGTAGCCGAGATTGCTGCGTCAGAGTTTTTAGTATTACCATCTGTCATTTTAGATAGCAGAACGGTAAGCACAATATTTTTTGCACCCTTCATAAGCTTATAGCAGCTCTATTTTGAAAACGTTTCACCTTTATAGAGCTCTTCAGGCTTATTTTGTGACCTTGAAAAACTTAGAATTTAGTTTATACACATCCGATTTCTTCTTTATAGGAAACTTCCCATTCGAATAGCTACTTCCAAATTAAGGCAGAAGAAATGGAATTGAAACAAGAAACTTCGATTCAAAAACGTCAACCTGATGCAGAAAAAAACGCGAAAGGGTTGCTTACGTGTGATAGTTGTAACTATCAATCTGCATCGAGGTCAACTTTTATAAAACATTTAAGAATGCATACTTTAAAACGACATTTAAAAACTCATACTGGCAAGGGAAAGTTACGAAAACATCTAAAAATTCTTCCTGCATTTACGTGTGAATTTTGTGACAATCGATTTGACCATAAAGAAGGTTTAAAAATTCATCTGAGGACCCACACTGTCGATAAACGGTGTAACTGAAATATGTAATAGATTTGAAAATGACGAAAATTCATGTAAAATCTCGTAACGGCCAGAAACCGTCTACGTATGAAATTTTTGACTACAAGTGGAAATTTAAGAACTTGCGCTGACGAGAAATAATTTTCTTGTTAATTTTTAATTTAGAGTAATATAAAATTCCAATTGCAGAAAATAAGAGAACACTTCTCACAGGATTTATTAATATACCTAACTTAATTTCTAATTATTTCATCTTCAGAGCCTCTCGTCAAAATTTACAATATGGCAATACAGCAAACACAATAAAGTTAATAAATATTTTACGATAATATTATACATACCAACTAATAAAATTATGTGTCAAACAAATAAAATATGTTAAATTTATTTGTACTTTTTGAATTACTTGAGAAAAATAAAGAAGTTTGCTTTCTAATTTTAAATTATTATCATTGCATATTTGAAGGATTTGTAGTATTTTATTTTGAATCGGAGAGGCTAGGGACGTTTCAGCCTTACAGGTGATTAAAATAATTATTTTGTTAATTTTTATACTTTTATTGTTTTTGTAGTGAACCTACATTTGACCACCGGTTGAAGACGAGATGGGTTAAATTTCTCTTGGAAATTAAGCCGATGAAGCGTATCGGGGTAAGTTACATCTGACAATTTATTTGTAATTATAATTATTTTGTGCAACCTGGAACAGACGTGCAAAGCATTGTGACTGTTGGCATTCATCTTCAATTTAGAGTTACTATTCTGAAATTTAAAACTCGACTATTTACTTTCGGTGTATGATGGTAATTTGAGTTCAACTGACGGTCTTTGCACACTGTCGATAGTTAGCAATGATTAAAGGACACAAATTCAGACAGTGCTTCTCTAATAAGTAAAAGAAAAAAATACGTTCGTCTCTCGCTTATAAAAGTAAAAGTATAGTCAATCAGTAGTCTCACTGATAGAAGTTTTTGATGGTTAAAATACAGTCTCGTTAATCCGACCATCCAATAATCCGAACACAACTAAAAAAATTTTCAGATTATAGAAAAATGTTTGAATTGCGAAAAAAATGATAGGATGAAAAATAGTATTTACAAGCTGAAGTAGAAGAGTGGGTAGATGGAGGAAATCAGGAAAAGAATAATTTAACTGATCCAGAAATTATTGAGCAATTTATTGAAGATCCAAACGTAGATGACGAAAATGAAAAAACATGTTTTATAAAGAATAAAGAAGCTGTCAATAGTTTTAACATTTATTTAAGATGGGCATGTGAAAATGATGCCCCATCTCATGAAATTTTTTTGTTCCAGCAATAATTAAGGGAAGAGGCATTTTTCGATTTTCAACTTTATCCAGTAATCCGAACTTCTCTGTAATCCGAATGAGGCCAGGTTTCTATTAGTTTGGATTACCGAGACTGTACTGTAATAGGATATGCTAATTATTCTCATTCATCATTCATTTCCTCGCTTACCCAGTTCTTATTTATCCTGGTTCAACCATATTATATTTTTCAATGTTTTGGATATTTTACAGAAACGATCCCCCTCCCTAGAAATTAGAAATATGACTGTGACTGTGCCTGATTCCATTATGATTTTGCATTTTTCAGGTTTTAAAGGTCTTCTTTTGATAGAAATAATGTGCTTTTCTTTGACATATATACTGAGATGACCTTTTGCTATTCAAATCTATAAAATTTTCTTAATCCAAAATTATCTCGCCAGGATTCATTCATTATTTAACATAAGACTCATCTAGTTGAAGTTGAATTGTCCATTTTAATTTTGTTGCTAAGCTAAACATTTGTTACCTTTCACGTGGTATCGCTCCGCCAGCTGTTCACACCTGGACGCCTGGTCAAACAAATTTGCTGCGACGTATTTTTAATGAACGACTAAATTTTCACTAAATCTTCAACTTCCAATTTTATTATTTTATTTGTACTGCACTTTCTTTAAAACAACTCTAATTAAATTATAGTTTACTTTTATTCTTAAAACAATTTAAAACAAAATTAACTTAGACGGGAACGAATATTCGTTCCGCTTTTTGCTAACGCCAAACCGCGTCTGCCTCGAGTGCAACCTACTCCTACTCTACCTTCACGTTCCCACTTATTTCGCAAACTTAACTCTATGTACAGTGTTGAACAAAATTTAATTCAAGACTTGCAAGTTAATTTCGACGAAAAAAAATTTACTTGTCCTCAGTGCTGTAAGTGACCCTTTGGAATCGCTTGAAATTTATTTTCTAATCTATTTTTTCCTAACAGTTAAGAGTTATGCATCAGACTATAATAATCACGTCCATGCTAGTGTCCACACGGGTAAAAAACCGTATATTTGTACGATTTGTAAGGAAGCATTTGCACGAAAGGCGGAAATACGGGATCACGAACTTACACATACCAGAGAACGTTCATTTAAGTGCGAAACGTGCGGTTCCGCCTTTAGTCAACGTTCCAATCTGCAGTCCCACATAAAGGCCGTTTATTTGAACGAAAAACCTCATAAATGTCTAGAGTGCGGCGAGACATATAAAAGAAGACGGTGAGTATTTAACATACAGAACAAACCAATAGTAGACTTTTTTAATAGCTTTCCTATCAACATCACCGAAACAAATTTTTTCGATCGTATCCACTTAATAGAATATAAATCTTTTTATTATTGAAAATTTCATTTTCAAACACCATTTTTTATATTGTAATAAATTAAGGAGTTATTGAGAAACACCACTATTGATTTACTCGATATAGTGAGTTTAAATAATAATATTGTATACTTTAGGTTGCTAGATTACCACATCAAAGCCAAACATACAGGTGAACGACCCCATAAATGTGATCTGTGCAATGCGAGTTTTGTTTATCCTGAGCATTTAAAAAAACACAAGAATAAATCCGTAGGGGAGAAGCTTGTAAGTTGACCAACTTTAACATTTATGCTAATAACTCATCTTCAAATTAATATTTTTGGATGTATAATGACACTCGATTACTCGAAAGGCAAAAAAGTTAAGACGATTCTCTCGAAGAGGCAAAACTGTTTTTTTTTTTCATTTATGGCATGTAAGTTAACCACCCCCTAAAAAGTTGCTGAAAAGTAAAAAAAACTTAACTGAAACCGACTGTTATACAAAATTAATATCTTTTATTGAGTTTTAATGGAAAAAATGAAAAAAAAATAAAGAACATCAACGGCCATCATCATCATCGGATGATGATGATGATGCCTTCTTCGGTTTTACTGTGTGGCAGCCTGTTTAGTTGCTTTTCGCAGGCAAGATCAATTCATCACAAGACTTTTGGTCACAAGATTCTAGTGAAAGTAATTTATTTTTTATAGTTTTAAAAACAATTTAATATAATTTATTTGCATATAATATTAAATAATAATAAATTTATTATTTAAACGTTTAAAAACAAAAACGTTACAAAATTAGAATTTTAATTACGCATTTGAAAGTTCGACGAAGTTATTTTGTTAATTTTAAGTACGGTCCTGTCCTATTTAAAGATTATCAGAAATCTTGCAGGTTTTGATTTTATTTCACAAGAACACATTTTTGTAAAATTTTTCTTGGTGCAATTTTGAATACGGGAAGTGAGTTTTAAAATTTTGGATTATATTGTAACAAGAAATTGTTTCCTCGTTTTTGCCTTTATTTTTCCCATTGGGTATGATGGCTCGTGACGTGCACATGAAAAGTTTGGTCTTGACGAGAAGTGATTTGTGATTTCGCATTGTGAAATAATTTGGTAAGTAAAATTTGCAATAAATTCTTTGGGAAAAGGCGTATTTTTATGGGAGTTCCAAAAATTTCTTTTTATATCTTGTGTTAGTCATTTCGTTGCATTTCGTATAATGCAGGTACCAAATTGCTTATAAATTACATCATCGTTGAATTGCATTAAAATTACTTTTATCGTTAAGTTTGCAAATTAAATAATTTGTAATCTGCAATTTCGCACAACGAAAATTTTATTGGTGATATTCGACCGCATTTGGCGAGAAAATTTTATCAGCAGAAATTTGATAACTTTTTGGTGAGTTTTATTTAAGGGAAATATAACTCTTCTGTATTTTTTTGAACAAGTGATTTATTCACTTGGTTTGGCCTAGTTGTTTTTTATTTTATCCTACCGGAAAATATTAAGACAATTTAGATCAATTCGTGTTTCTTAAACCATTCAAGGCTACAAAATGTGTCTTAAGAGATATTGCTGTGAATTATTAAATATTTTTGTGTGTGTTTTCTTTTCCGAGGAGCTGAACCTTACTAGGGAATATTTTTTTGAACCACGCTCTAGCAACCACAGCATTCCAGCTAGTGTTCCATCTTCGGCTCCCTGCACAAAAAGAGTATCTGGTTTTACCAGCGTATGGAGAAGAATTGTTCTTCGCAGAGGAGAAGCATTTCTTGTTTCAATGCAACAAAAATAAATTTATTAAAAGGTTGAAAGGTGAAGGGATTCTATTGGACAGGGCTGTGAAGTTTTTGGTGGTCTACCTTGGGATGTGCCGGGAAGAGTGCCTTGGCAATCATCCTGGCTCGTGCTGGATCTTATATATTTCTCATGGGTTTTCGTCCAGTAGGGTCAGCAGTTCCTCCCAACATGCCCGCTTTGCTTTTTTGATCTTTATAGCCAGTTCTTTCTTGGAGGCTCAATAATCCCCGTAGGCTTTCTCCCTCTCCTCGGCGGTCCCGGCTTTGCGGCAGGTCATGTGTCGGCGATTTGTGGTCGCCCTGAGTTTGACTATCTCAGGATTCCACCAATGGACAGATGGTCGTCTATTTTCAACCCGTTGCGGCGTTGCAGGATGTTACCGCCGCCATGAATTTGGACGCTCCTCCTGTCTAATCCTTGACCACGTCTGCGAAGGCCTCCAGCAGCTTGTCTCTGTCCATCTTGTGAGACAGCCAGCCCCCTGTTGATTGTGGGGTTGTCCGCTGGGTTGTTTTTTCTATCCTTCACGATGAAGAAGACGTACCTGTGATCGCTTAGCGTCTTCTCGTCTAGGACGTCCCATTGAGTAATTTTTTGGAGTGTCCGGGCGGGGCCAAGGTGAGGTCCAATATCGATGTCGATTGCTGCGTTGTAAATGTGGGGGTATTCCCGACGTTGGCCACCGCGATTTCGGTGCTTTCCAGGGCCCCCAGGAGAATTTCACCTCTTTTATCGTTCAGGGGGGATTCCCATGTAGGCGACTTTGCGTTGAAGTCCCCTTCTATAACGACGTCTTCATTGTTGTCCGTCCGGTTGGTCGCCTGAGTCAAGAGCGTATCCAAGTGCTGTTGGAATAGTCGGGGAGCGTTGTTTGGGGAGAAGTAGCAGCTATACGCTTTCACTCCCCAGACCGTAGTCCACGCGAAGCCGAAGCCCGCACCAGTCTCGTCGATGTAGACCGGTACCGGCAGCTAGATTGCCGCTCTGCCGGTGTAGTCCTGAATGAGGTTGGACGGCTTCTGTTCGACTCAACGAACGATTCTGTTTGTCATCTGTTTCCTTCATAGTTTTGCAAGGCAGAGTTGAATTGACATTCAGTTTGCAACAAAACTGTTGACAATAATTGTCTCGTAGATTTCCTTTGCTCTAAAGAAATATTGCGTATATTTAGATCAAATCTCAGTTGGGATTTAAACCTCACCAATGAGTTGACAAAATAATCGGTGCTAAACTTATTGGCAAGATTTTGTATCCTAGAAATAGGCGAATGCATTTCGTAGATTGTCCTATGGAAGTCGAGTAAAAACTTGTTTAGATTCCGAACTGAGGAAGGATGGGCCCAAATGTTCTCCAACCACTTCTTGGAGGGCTCTTCTGATGTCATCCACGTCGACTCCCGCGGCTATCTGTGAATTGTTTACAGTGGTGTGGACACTAGCGACCTAACTTTGAAACCACGGCTTCTCCGCTTTCTAGAGGGCTATGACTATATATCTCCCGCTATCGACATCCTCACGAAGTCTATGGTACTTCGAAGCACTCATATTCCTAGTTATTTTTTGTAACTGAATTTTTTTACTTGCTTGCCAATTTGGTATATCTTTTTTTCTTGTTCCAATTAGAACTAGCCAAGGGCATTCCAAAAAAATTAAAAAATTATATCCAGAGGTGTATACTAGGAAATTTGGAATAAAACGAAATTCAGGATATTCACAAATTAAAAATTCAATTTATTTTCTTACACAAACAATTTTAATATTTACGTGCGACATAATTCTTCAAGTAACTTTTGGGATACTTAATATAAAGTGCAACAAAAATTTGAAAAAACAATCTTTGTATACAATGCCGATTAAAGTTTAGCCACTTTGGGATTCTTATGATATGGTATTGGTGTATATATTTCACCATACATTGCAACCACCGAAATTTCTTTTTCAAAATACAACAATTGAGCTTCAAATTTATATCTACCATTGGGAACAAGCGGAGGAAACCGTGTTTCGTCAACGAAAAAATTACATACTGTATATTTGACGTCCTACAAATGAAAATATTTACATTCATTTTTATTAACAGACGTTAGAATATGTAGATACCTTATAAAAGTAAAAATCTTTAAGATTACCACATTTAAGAGTTTGTTTTAACCCTACTATATTTGAGTCGAAAGCTTTTTTTGCATTGACTCGAAAACGTAAAGGAAAATGGCGATATTCGTTACTTAAAAATTTATAAGCTTGTACAACTGCCTAAAAATAAATAAATTTTATTTATTTTTATTTTAAAATAAATTATACTGCCGTATTACATTAGTAATTAAGTGTTGTCTATTTACCTAGACAATTTTAAATTTTCAATATCGAAATATTCAAGTTTAGAGATTGTTTCAAAAATTATTCACTTCTGCACTAACCCCACGCGTTGAGAGAAACTTGCGGAAGTTAATTATTTCTAAAATCAATGCTTGATTGGTAAAAGTTGTGATTACAAAATATTGTAATTTTGTCGGTCAAAGGTCAAAAGGTCAAAAGGTCAAAAGGTCAAAAGAAGGTCAAAGCGTTCTCAACTAGGTACTTATTTATGGTAATTATAATAATTTACATGTTTCAAAATTGGACATAAACCGAAAGTTAAATTTCAAAATTAAAACGAAAATTTTAAGAAAAATTTTATGGTTAACTTTTGTTCAAATTCTTACCTCGACGTTGTCTTTAAGGTCAACTTTAAGGGTTGCGGTACAATTGTGGAACGTAGTACTGCGATTGTATTTAAATGGTATACATTCAAATTGTTTGTAATAATCTTGATTGTAACTGATTACTTCGAATCGGACATCTTTCAATTTGTACCCATGTTGATGAAACTAAAAAAAAATCGAATATAGGATTTTTTTTGGTGTACATACATTTTTAGTAGACTGCTCAAAATGCAATTTCTCTTCCCACTTTACTAGCCGTTTTATATTGCGAATAAAATTTTAAATTTTGGTCAGGATAAATTATAAAATGACAGTATATTTTATAGATTATTCAATTTTTGCAATAAAAATGTATTAAAACAAAAACATTTAATTTAACAAAGTTGATTTTTACCCTGTTGATATTATTATTGAAAAATAAAATGTTACCTTGGAAAGAAGGCCGTCGTTGCAAAAGACATATTGGACAAGAAATATTATCACAAATATGAAAATTACGTTTACCATTATTTCTGTTAGGTTTCTGTTGTTTGTCTTTCTGTTGTGAATCATATTAGCTTACATGATCAATATGTTAAAATCAGTTAAAAATATCAGAATTATCAAAGGTCATCGGTAATATGTTTTATTTTTGCTACTAATTATGCTTGATGCCATTATTCTTCATGGAAATTATTTTATTGTGACCAATAACCGTAAAGTAGATGATGATGGTTTTATTGTTTATTTCGGCTAGGAATAAAACATTAAACTTTACGTAACACTTATACCCAAAATAATTGATAATCATTGTATTACACCAAGTTTCCTTTGATGTTTATGTGCTTAGTGGACGATTGGCTACTAGAGTCTTACAGAACTGCGACCAGTGTTTATCTTTTGTTCGTGACTACTAATTAAGCTTTCAAGAATTCAATTTCGCTAGTAAAACATAGAATGCTCCTGAGAGGTTTTATTGTCCCATATATTTTAGCCTAAGTCCAGCTAAGGCATTGCAGCTGCATTGAATGTGTTCGGTCTATTCAATTTCAGATTCACAGAAATTTGCCTTCTAGTTCCATTTTTTTGAGGTGACATCTTACTTGACTATCCAGTGAGTAGCCCCGTAATGAATCTAAAGAAGAAGAAGAAGTTTTTTAGCCCTGCAGTCGAATAATCTATAAATTTCTTTGCCTGTGTTTGTCTTGGTGCATTGTGACAGAGTGTTTTTTGCTTTGATATCCCACTTTTGTACCTCTAGCCTCCTGCGTGTATTGGATAGCCCGCAGAATGGTTCAGGACCATTCTAATCTGCGGTAAACGATGTTATCAAAATTTATGAAACCAAATTCATCATAATTATTATGTGAACAATTATCTTCAGAGTCAAAAGTGCTCGTAGACTGTTCATCTTCGCTTTCTACGTCTACAAACTCTAAAGTGTCGAAAACATTCCCGCTAGACACTTGTATAAAATTTACTTGAGTGAAACTGTTTCTATCCAATGGACAAATATTGTTTTCTTGTGACCATCGCCTAATACATGCACCGTAAAACTCGTGCTCGCAACAGTTCAATGTAGCTTTAATATCGTCCGAAAATTATTGTTCAAAACTAACAAAAATTTTGGGTAGTACCAACAGTACCCGTATTAGAATCTATAATATAATAGCCCTTGTCACACCTCTGATTGGTCTGTTTTTTTTAACTGTTCCTGCCCGGTGGGTACTCCCTATATACCCCGTAATGAATCTAATTTCATTCTTTGATAGAAGAAGCTTTTTAGTCCTGCAGTCGAATAATCTATAAATTTCTTTGCCCGTGTTTGTCTTGGTGCAGTGTACCAGTGTTTTTTGCCTAGATTTCCCACTTTTGTACCTCTAGCCCCCTGTGTGTTTTGGATAGCCCACAGAATGGTTCAGGTCCAGTAGGGTTAGTTTTAGACCCCGTTCTAGCAGATTTGTCAGCTATTTCATTACCCTCAATTCCCTAATGACCGGGCAACCAATGAAGGGCAAATTTGTTGCCTTTTGCCAGTTTCTTGACAGATTGTCTGCATTCCCATGAGGACAAAGACTTAAAGATGTTGGCCTTGAGGGCTTTTATCGCAGCTTGGCTGTCAGCATTATATTGACTTGCTTGCTCTTTAGATTCTTTTGCAGGTACTCATGGTCACATAGTGCAATTGCAAGTATTTCAGCTTGCATAATCATGGGAAGGATTCCTAAGGTTTATAACATGCCTTGTATTTTGGGCCATATATGCCTATCCCTGTTCCCTGTTGGAGAATTTTGTATTTTATATTGGATACTAATCTCATAGGATTTCATATGCACTAACTTATGTCGTTAAAGGCTGTTTCTAAGTCCTATATAGTAGCTAGTTCATATTGGAGACCTTCTAGTGCGGTCCTTAATGACCAGTCCGCCTTTTTGGGCAATTATATTTCATTACTTCTATTTTTGTGCTCTCTATGTTAAATATTATAGAGGCGTAATCTGAGAAGGATGTTTCCATCTCTTTCCAATTTTTAGGAATTTGACTTATAAACGGAGTAGCCAGTGTGAGGTCAAATGCCCCTTGTCGTCTACATTGTTAGAGCAAATATGTATAACCAAGTAAATCCTTACCTCTGTTATTGGTGTTCGTGCTGCACCAGATCTTATTATGTGCATTCGCATCGCAGCCCATAATTAGGTGTTTGTTCCTTCTTCGACATCAGCTAATAAGGCATTGTACTTCCCTTGATGGTACCTCGGTCTCATTGCCCGGAATGTAGGCCTTTGCTGTTACTATACTCCTCTTGCCCCTCTCCTTTGGCAACTCCACGACAGCTGCTGCCAGGTTCCCCTAGTATTAAATTCTGGAATAGGAACAAAATTAATATCTTTGCTGAGCAATAATGCCGCTCTTGGATTTCCATACCCATCCTTTCGGGAAGTCCCCTGATTTTGTTTTCATGTATCCAGCGCTTTTGTATTAACCCTATGAAGATTTGCTACTTTATAAACCTCTAGGGTGCCTTTGAGTGGTGGAGGTTTATTTGAATACATCTTATATATTGAAGGACCATTTTTGCTCCGATTTGGGGTTAACGTGGTCTTCGTTTTTTGCGGCGGCTTCTTGGGGGTGGACATTATTGCCTTACCCGATTTCCCTGTTTCACGTAATTAGCCCTTAAGTGCGCGCACCGGAGTACTTCTGCTGTGAGTCGCACTCATTGGTGCTCGATTGGGATTTCTCTTGTTTGAATTTTACTATTCGTAATTGAAAAGGAAAACTTAGTGGACAATGCTCTCGCACTAGTCCCCGGTTCCTATTAACATTTATTTCTTCGTCTTCTTATTTGACTGGCTAATGACCGTTTTGGCTTGTTTCTTAGTAACAAAAATTTAAAAATGAACATAATTTAATAATAATAAATTTCTAAGATTTTAAATATCAGAATTTAATTGAAAATATCGTACTTTTATTTGGACCCGTCTTGCAATTTAAAATTCTCGACACTTCTTTTTTTCTTGCTTACTTTGACCGTAATAATAATTTCCTCTTATTACTGCTGTATGAGCGATTGCTAGTTGAGGGTTGTGTAATGTCTTGTCGTCTTCGGCTTATGCTTTTGACTCTTTATAGTTGCTATATGCACTTGCTCAATAAAACAGTGTCACCTGTGTAAACTTTTATTGATCTGCCTTGTTACATATAATATCAGTTGTCATACGTGTTCGCTCGTGCGATCTCCAGCGTCGACTGATGGCCGACTGCCTGCAAGTATGCTTATCACCTCGGACATGCGCTGTGATACCGCTGTGATAACATATTTACAATATGTTACAGGTTGTAGGTAGGGTAATTACTCTAAAAATTACTACTCTACTCAGCTAAACATAAACCAATCACGTAAAAAAAACTGGATGTGGAGCTTTAGAGGATGAAACCAAAACTATCCCACATGGATGAAAAAATCGTTAATAAACAAAAACAGGCAGTTGTAACCTTTAGGGGATACTGTGCAAACAACAGCAGGGGTGTTCGTTCAGGATACCTAGCAAACTAGCTCTGTGGTGGTAATGTCCGAATTGGATGTTCCGTCTATCAATGGCCAAAAGATAAACGCGGTAGTGCTCTCCGGGGCCAAGACAGGAAAGTCTCATAGCAACACTGTGGAGTTGAGCCCTAAAAGGAAACGACCCTGTGGTGCGGAGAGGAGACGCCGCAAAAAAGCACACATGTAGGAGGCGGACAAAGATTCTGCCAAGAAGAAAAAAATCAGTCAAGAATGGTCAGCGCTGTACAAGCATCACGGCGGTTGAGGCGGGAAAGAAGTTCAGTTCTCAATTCTTCAGACATATAAAAAAAGACGGTTAATAGCTTTCCTATCAGCATCACAAAGACAAATTTTTTCGATCGTATCGAAAGGTAAAAAAGTTATGACCAGGGCTCGGAAGTTCTAGCAAATGCATATATTTTCTGGTAAGTCTTAGAATATTCAAAGTGAGATACAAATTTGTTTCACACTTCCCTGAGGTTGTATACGAAATTTTCTAATGCTAATTTTTGCATATTTACGGTTTTAGGTGCTATTTTAGAGTTTTAAGTGTTATTTACGGGCATATTTTTATATAATAAATAAGATAAACAAAATGTTAAAATAATAAATTTCAAGTGACAAGTAAAGAATACGTACTTACATAGAAAAATAATATTTAAAAAACAATAAAAAATACATAAATTAACATCTAGCAGGTTTGGACTTAGAATATTTGAATAAGCAGGAAAAATAAAAATAAAAATTGATAAAAAACTTTAAATATTGACTAAAGATTTTTGAAATAATAAATTACGTTATAAAAAATATGATAAAAATTTAAAATAAAAAAATTTGTAATACGATATAAAGACCCTTATTTCACGATTATTTCCGATTACTATATAACAAAAGAAAAACGTAAAAATAATCAGAAACAAGAAAATATATACCAAACAAATTGAAAAATTAATATTAAAAAACCAAGATATTAAAAAAAAAATGTTATGGGAAAAATTGGTTAACAATAATTTTATTTTGCATATTTTTAATTTTTTAGTACTATTTATAGCGTTAATTTTTGTGTTTTTAAGTACATATTAAAGCGCTAAAAGTTTATTATTTTAGTGCTATAACTTCCGAGCCCTGGTTATAACTAGAGCCCGGATTCTAAGCATTTTGGTTATTGCTCTAAATTATAAGCAGAAGATATTCCTTTTGGATCTTGACGTTTCTTAAAAATTGCAGTGATTTGACCTAATGTTGATAGTGCTTTTTTTTGGTATTGGAGCTTTTTTTAATGTTTTTTTTTAATGGCCGACGAAGTACATGATTAAAGTTGGGGCCAGAATTCAAAGTATTTTATGAAAATTTAATTTACTGTACATTTCTGGCACATGAGTTATCTCGTGTTGCCGAAACAATTTGTCTTAAATTTTCTTTGGTTAATAATTTATTTAATTTCAAATGCAAAAAGAATTTTTGTAAAGCTGCCTTTGCGAGTACAAGCTTTTAAAGAAAATTTTCCCGATTACACCTCTACTTCCCAAACTAGTGCTTACAAGGTAAAGAACGTGGCTCAATACTGTCATATATTATGGGACAAATTTTGAAAATTTTTTAAGGTTATTATCAGAATTATCGTCGGCAGCAATCAATGAATGTCAAGAAATTTTTAAGAATACATTAATTCAAAAACAATTAAATTATATTATTAAAGCTAACTTTTCATACGTTCCAGCATCCATCGAAAAGTAAGTAAAAAAAAACAGTATTTGCCTTTAGTGGAATCGGTAAAAATTATAAATAATCTTAGAAAGAAAACTTTGGAAGTTCAAGTGAGTGTGGGACATCAAATCTATGTCGAGTTTTACGCGTCCCCTAAATTGCAAATTTTAAAATGCCGATTTTTCGAAAACTAATGACTAATCTTATAAAATTTTTGTTGGAATATGCTTGAAAAGTGTCCTCTTTCCAATATGCATAGGAAAAAGTTTAAATCGTGAGGTGGATTAACTGACAGTAACCCATACGGGCTCCATTACGTCGGTTGATGTTGAACCAAGTTTTTCGATTTATATGCAAGTGTTAAACAACAGACGACAAATTTTCATTATGAAAAATTTGGAAAAATATATGATAATTAAATTTTTTATAATTATTAAGCGAATTTCTAATTAATATTTAATAAAAATTAAATTTTGATGTTTAATCTTTAGTGCTTTTTTTCTATTTTATATGACTTTTTTCTTTGTTTTTTGAAACTTTTTAAAGCGCTTATTTTGAAATTATAAGCGCTTATAAATCCGGGCTCTAGTTATGACCATTCTTCCGAAGAGGCTAAAATTGTTTTTGTTCATTTATGGCATGTAAGTTGACCACCCCTAAAAATTTGCTGAAAAGTAAAAAAAATTTAACTGAAACCGACTGATATACAAAATTAATATCTGTTATTGAGTTTTAATGGAAAAAGTGGAAAAAAAATAAAAAAACATCAAAGGCCATCATCATCATCGGATGATGATGATGATGCCTTCTTCGGTTTTACTGGTGTGGCAGCCTTTTTAGCTGTTTTTCGCAGGCAAGATCAATTCATCACAAGACTTTTGATCACAAGATTGTAGTGAAAATAATATATTTTTTATAGTTTTAAAAACAATTTAATATAATTTATTTGCATATAATATTAAATAATAATAAATTTATTATTTAAACGTTTAAAAACAAAAACGTTACAAAATTAGAATTTTAATTACGCATTTGAAAGTTCGACGAAGTTATTTTGTTAATTTTAAGTACGGTCCTGTCCTATTTAAAGATTATCAGAAATCTTGCAGGTTTTGATTTTATTATCACATGAACACATTTTTGTAAAATAATAAATCCCAACATTCTGTTAGCCTTCATAATTGTGAGATCAATATGGCACTCGAATTCCAATGAAGGCACGAATGCAACACCAAGATCGATGAACTCAAACACCCTCTCAATACCGCAACCATTGATCTTATAGTCCGCACAGTATGGAATACGCTTTCGATGAAATGTCATGACTCTACACTTTTTTTCATTTAGAAACAGCTTATTCTGCTGACACCAAGTATTAATTGCGTCAATATCCAGTTGGATTAAATTTGTCTCAAAACAAGCGTTAAACTTTAGAAATAATTTCAAGTCATCCGCAAATAAGAGAAAACGACAAAACTTGATTACATATGTGATGTCATTCACGAAAATAAGAAAAAGCAATGGACCAATATGGCTACCTTGAGGCACTCCCGACAGAACATCTATCAATCTCGAACGCACCCCATCGATCTTTACAAATTGAGTTCTGTTTGTAAGATAGGAAGAGAGCCAATTTACCAGCGGCGTGGAAAAGCCGGTACTCACTAGTTTAGTCAGCAAAATGTCATGTTGAACCGAATCAAACGCCTTGCTGAAATCAGTGTAGACAACATCCACTTGACTACCGGATTCTATGGCATTAACTGTATAATTAACAAAACAAAGCAAATTTGTTACTGTTGATCTCTTAGACATAAAACCATGCTGCGCATCCGACACAAGAGAAGACATTTTAAATCTCAGATACTTCGCCACAATGCTCTCAAAGATCTTTGGGAAAACTGATAAAATTGAGATTCCACGATAATTTGAAACATCGTCGCGCCTTCCCTTTTTTGGTATTGGAGTAATACTGGAAAGCTTCCATATTGACGGAAAAACTTCCGATTGCAAAGAATTGTTAAATAGTAAAGTGAGAGGTGCTGCCAACTGCGTAATTTGGTAAGTAAAATTTTTGTAAACTATTTGCAATAAATTCTTTGTGAAAAAGCGTATTTTTATCGGAGTTCCAAAAATTTCTTTTGATATCTTGTGTTGATCATTTTGTGGCATTCGTATATGCAGGTACCAAATTGCTTATAAATTACGACATCATCATTGAGTTGCATTAAAATTACTTTTATCGTTAAGTTTGCAAATTAAATAATTTGTAATCTGCAATTTCGCACAACGAAGATTTTATTGGTGATATTCGACCGCATTTGGCGAGAAAATTTTATCAGCAGAAAGTTGAAAAATTTTTGGTGAGTTTTAGGCGATATTGTTGATGAGGCGATGATAGTTTGAGGCGATATAATTCTTCTGTATTTATTTGAACAAGTGATTTATTCCCTTGGTTTGGCCTAGTTGTTTTTTATTTTATCCTACCGGAAAATATTAAGACAATTTAGGCCAACTCTTGTTTCTTAAACTATTCAAAACCACAAAATGTGGCTTACAAGAGATATTGCTGGGAATTATTAAATATTTTTTTGTGTGTTTTCTTTTCAGAGGAGCTGAACCTTACTGGGGAATATTTTTTTGAATCACGCTCTAGCCACCACAGCATTCCAGCTAGAGTTCCATCTTCGGGCCCTCTGCACAAAAAGAGTATCTGGTTTTACCAGCGTATAGAAAAGAATTGTTCTTCGCAGAGAAGAATCATTTCTTGTCTCAATGCAAAAAAAATAAATGTATTAAAAGGTGAAAGGTGAAGGGATTCCATTGGGCAGGGCTGTGAAGTTTTTGGTGGTCTTCCTTGGGATGTGCCGGGAAGAGTGCCTTGGCAATCATCCTGACTCGTGTTAGTGTGAGTCCTGGAATCTTTGTTCTTCCCCTGAGCTTGCCCGCCACGATCTTATAGGTCTTTTCCCATGGATTTTCGTCCAGTAGGGTCAGAAGTTCCTCCCAACATTCCCGCTTGGCCTTTTTGATCTTTATATCCAGTTCTTTCTTGAAGCCTCGATAATCCCTGTAGGCTTTCTCTCTCTCCTCTGGGGTCCCGGCTTTGCGGCAGGTCATGTGTCGGCGATTTGTGGTCGCCCTGAGTTTTGCTGTCTCAGGGTTCCACCAATGGACAGATGGTCGTCTATTTTCCCCCCATTGCGGCGTTGCAGGATGTTATCGTTGCCATGAGTTTAGACGCTCCTCCCGTCTAACCCTCGACCACATCGGAGACGGCCTCCAGCAGCTTGTCTCTGTTCATCTTATGAGACAGCCAGCCCACTGTTGATTGTGGGGTTGTCCGCTGGGTTGTTTTTCTATCTTTCGCGATGAAGGAGACGTACCTGTGATCGCTTAGCGTCTTCTCGTCTAGGACCTCCCATTGAGCAATTTTTTGGAGTGTTCGGGACGGGGCCAGAGTGAGGTCCAATATCGATTGATGCGTTGTAAATGTGGGGGTATTCCCGAGGTTGGCTACCGCGATTTCGGTGCCTACCAGGGCCTCCAAGAGGATTCCACCTCTTCTATCGTTCAAGGGGGATTCCCATGCAGGCGACTTTGCGTTGAAATCCCTTTCTATAACGACGTCTTCGTTGTTGTCCGTCCGGTTGGTCGCGTGAGTCAAGAGCGCATCCAACTGCTGTTGGAATAGTCGGGGAGCGTTGTTTGGGGAGAAGTAGCAGCTATACGCTTTTACTCCCCCAGACCGTAACCCACGCGAAGTCGAGGCCCGCACCGCTCTTCTCGATGTCGACCGGTACCGGCAGGTAGATCGCCGTTGTCGTCCTGGAAGAGGTTGGACGACTTCTGTAGGTTTGGTTCCGACAGGAGAGCGATGTCCATCCTCCTCGATTTGGCTGATACTTTGAGGAGGTCCTGCGCTACTCGAGGTGTGCAGGTTAGCATGTAGAAACCGGACGAGTTGTTTCCGTGTGCCCCCTTTCGTGTCCGACCGCTCAGAAATCCTTTTTTCAAGAGGAGCCGGGCTGGCTCCTTTTTTGGAGGGGCTGTGATGCGCCGCGTTTGTATCGCGGGTCCTCTGGGTGTTCCTTTGCCGCTCCGACTCGCACTTCCGTTTGAACGAGTCCAGATACTGGCGTGTTGATTCGGCGGTCACTCTATTGCCGATGTAGCTCTCTGTGTATAAGGAACGGAGACCTATTACGTCGTCAGTAAGAAGTCAGGCTCTTTTTATCCGCTGTCTCATATCCTGGGGAGAGCTGTCCCGGAAGCAGAAGTCGCTCTCGTATTTTTCGTATATCCTTCATAGACATGATCTTCGAAAGCTTTCGTGCTAGCAGAGCCTCGCAATAGCATATTATGATCTAGGAAATCTCTATGGTGTTTTTTAAAAAGTCACTCAAAGTTTTGTGGCGTCGAGTAAATTAGTTTGATTTTGTTTAAATTAGAGAAAGTGAACATTTTTGGAACAAAAAAACTCACAAACGTAGGAATACATAGCCATTTGCCTACTCTGAACTTAAATATCTGAAGTTTCTTCCATAATTTTTCTAACCATATAAGGAATCCTTTGTTTAGCTAATTCCCGAGTCCTTTCCATCGCTCTGTCACGTAATATTTTGTCCAATTCTAATAATTCCTTGTGATCATAAAATTGGTATAAATCGATAAAACAAACTCTGGATCTGGATGTTTTGCAAGGCAGAGTATTTATGACATGCAGTTTGCAGTTTATCTGATCAAGATTCCCCTTAATTGCGTTACGACAGTTGGAATTTGGACACCATCTCAGTGCGGACACTGCAATCCATAAAACTGTTGACAATAATTGTCTCGTAGATTTCCTTTGCTCTAAAGAAATATTGCGTATATTTAGGTCAAATCTCAGTTGGGATTTAAACCTCACCAATGAGTTGACAAAATAATCGGTGCTAAACTTATTGGCAAGATTTTGTATCTTAGAAATAGGCGAATGCATTTCGTAGATTGTCCTATGGAAGTCGAGTAAAAACTTGTTTGGATTACGAACTGAGGAAGGATGGGCCCAAATGTTCTCCAACCACTTCTTGGAGGGCTCTTCTGATGTCATCCACGTCGACTCCCGCGGCTATCTGTGAATTGTTTACAGTGGTGTGGACACTAGCGACCTGACTTGGAAACCATGGCTTTTCCGCTTTCGAGAGGGCTATGACTATATATCTCCCGCTATCGACATCGTCACGAAGTCTATGGTTTTCCGAAGCACTCGTACATCTAGTTATTTTTTCTAACGAAATTTTTTTACTTGCTTGCCGATTTGGTATATCCTTTTTTCTTGTTCCAATTAGAACTAACCAAGGGCATTCCAAAAAAATTAAAAAATTATATCCAGATATATACTAGGAAATTTAGAATGAAAAAAAATATAAATAACGAATTCAGGATATTCACAATTCAAAAATTCAATTTATTTTCTTACACAAATAATTTTAATATTTTCGTGCGACATAATTCTTCAAGTAACTTTTGAGATACTTGAAAAAACAATCTTTGTATACAATGCTGATTAAAGTTTAGCCACTTTGGGATTCTTTGGATATGGTATTGGTATATATATTTCACCATACATTGCCATCACCGAAATTTCTTTTTCAAAATACAACAATTGTACTACAACTTTATATCTACCATTGGGAACAAGCGGAGGAAAACGTGTTTCGTCAAGGAAAAAATTACATACTGTATATTTGACGTCCTACAAATGAAAATATTTACATTCATTTTTATTAACAGACGTTAGAATATGTAGATACCTTATAAAAGTAAAAATCTTTCAGATTACCACATTTAAGAGTTTGTTTTAACCCTACTGCATTTGAGTCGAAAGCTTTTTTTACATTGACCCGAAAACGTAAAGGAAAATGGCGATATTCGTTACTTAAAAATTTATAAGCTTGTACAACTGCCTAAAAATAAATAAATTTTATTTATTATTATTTTAAAATAAATTATACTGCAGTATTACATTAGTAATTAAGTGTTGTCTATTTACCTAGACAATTTTAAATTTTCAATAGAGAAATATTCAAGTTTAGAGAAAGTTTCAAAAATTATTCACTTCTGCACTAACCCCACGCATTGAGAGAAACTTTGCGGAAGTTAATTATTTCTAAAATCAGTGTTTGATTGGTAAAAGTTGTGATTACAAAATATTGTAATCTTGCCAGTGATGATAAAATTAAAACGACATGTAAAACTTTTAACTAAATGATCATATCATACAAAAAGAAAAAAACAACTTTTAAAAATCAAGGTCAAAGCGTTCTCAAGTAGGTACTTATTTATTGTAAATATAATAATTCACGTTTTTCGAAATTGGACATAAACTGAAAGTTTAATTTCAAAATTAAAACGAAAATTTTAAGAAAAATTTTATGGTTAACTTTTGGTCAAATTCTTACCTCGACGTTGTCTTTAAGGTCAACTTTAAGGGTTGCGGTACAATTGTGGAACGTAGTACTGCGATTGTATTTAAATGGTATACATTCAAATTGTTTGTAATAATCTTGATTGTAACTAATTATTTCCAATCGGACATCTTTCAATTTGTACCCATGTTGATGAAACTAAAAATCAGTCGAATATAAGATTTTTTTTGGTGTACATAAATTTTTAGTAGACTTCAAAATGCAATTTCTCTTCCCACTTTACTAGCCATTTTATATTGCGAATAAAATTTAAAATTTTGGTCAGGATAAATTATAAAATGACAGTATATTTTATAGATTATTCAATTTTTGCAATAAAAATGTATTAAAACAAAAACATTTAATTTAACAAAGTTGATTTTTACCCTGTTGATATTATTATTGAAAAATAAAATGTTACCTTGGAAAGAAGGCCGTCGTTGCAAAAGACATATTGGACAAGAAATATTATCACAAATATGAAAATTACGTTTACCATTATTTCTGTTAGGTTTCTGTTGTTTGTCTTTCTGTTGTGAATCATATTAGCTTACATGATCAATATGTTAAAATGAGTTAAAAAAATCAGAATTATCAAAGGTCATCGGTAAAATGTTTTATTTTTACTACTAATTATGCTTGATGCCATTATTCTTTATGGAAATTTTTTTATTGTGACCAATAACCGTGATGATGATGGTTTTATTGTTTATTTCGGCTAGCAACAAAACATTAAACTTATGTAATACTTATATCCAAAATAATTGATAATCATTGTATTAAACTAAGTTTCCTTTGATGTTTATGTGCTTAGGGGACGATTGGCTACTAGAGTCTTACAGAACTGCGACCAGTGTTTATCTTTTGTTCGTGACTCTACTAATTAAGCTTTCAAGAATTCAATTTTGCTAGTAAAACATAGAATGCTTCTGAGAAGTTTTCTTTTCACCTTATTGGGTGTCAGTTGTATCTGTCCCAGATATTTTAGCCTAAGGCATTGCAGCTGCATTGAATGGGTTCGGCCTATTCAATTTCCGATTCACAGAAATTTGCCTTCTAGTTTCATTTTTTTGAGGTGACATCTTACTTGACTGTCCAGTAAGTAGCCCCGTAAGGAATCTAATTTCATACTTTGATAGAAGAAGCTTTTTAGTCCTGCAGTTGAATAATCTATAAATTTCTTTCCCCGTGGTTGTTTTGCACTATGCGCTCATGAATGCCTGCAAAGGGATCTAAAGAGCAAGCAAGTTAATATAATGTCTGACAGCTCAGCTGCGATAAAAGCTTTCAAGGCTAACACCTTTGAGTCTTAGTCCACATGGGAATGCAGAAAATCTCTCAAGAAACTGACCAAAGGCAACAAAATTGCCCTTCATTGGGTGCCAGGTCATTAGGGAATTGAGAGTAATGAAATAGCTAAGAAACTTGCTAGAGCAGGCTCAAAAACAACCCCTACTGGACCTGAACCATTCTGTGGGCTATCCAAAACACATAGGGGGTTAGAGGTACAAAAGTGAGAAATCGAAGCAAAAAGACACTCTGATACAATGCAACAATTTTAGGTAGTATTTTAGCTTGCATAATCATGGGAGGGATTCCTAAGGTTATACATGCCTTGTATTTTGGGCCATATACGCCTATCCTTGTTCCTTGTTGGCGAATTTTGTATTTTATTGTGGATACTAATCTCATAGGATTTCATATGCACTGACTTATGTCGTTAAAGGCTGTTTCTAAGTCCTATATAGTAGCTACTTCATATTGGAGACCTTCTAGTGCGGTCCTTAATGACCAGTCCGTCTTTTTGGACAATTACATTTCACTACTTCTATTTTTGTGCTCTCTATATCAAATATTATAGAGGCGTGATCTGAGAAGGGTGTTTCCATCTCTTTCTAATTTTTAGGAATTTGACTTATAAACGAAGTGGCCAGTGTGAGGTCTACTATCTCTTGTCGTTTAGACTGTTAGAGCAAATAAGTATAACCAAGTAAATCGTTACCTCTGTTATTGGTGTTCGTGCTGCACCAGATCTCATTATGTGCATTCGCATCGCAGCCTATAATTAGGTGTTTGTTCCTTCTTCGACATCAGCTAATGAGCCATTGTACTTCCTTTGGTGGTACCTCGGTCTCATTGCCCGGTAAGTACGCCGATGCTGTTACTATATTCCTCTTGCCTCTCTCCTTTGGCAATACCACGACAGCTGCTGCCAGGTTCCCTGATATTAAATTCTGGAATAGGAACAAAAGTAATATCTTTTCTGAGCAATAATGTCGCTCTTGGATTTGCATACCCATCCTTTCGGGAAGTCCCTTGATTTTGTTTTCATGTATCCAGCGCTTTTGTATTAACCCTGTGGAGATTTGCTTCTTTATAAACCTCTAGGATGCCTTGAGTGGGTGGAGGTTTATTTGAATACATCTTATATATTAAAGGCTTTTTGTAAGCCCATTTTTGCTTCGATTTGGGGTTAACCTTACCAGTGGTCTTCGTTTTTTGCGGCGGCTTCTTGGGGTGTACATTATTGCCTTACCCGATTTCCCTGTTGCAAGTAATGAGCACTTACGTGCGCGCACCGAGTACTTCTGCTGTGAGTTGCACTCATTGGTGCTTGATTGGGATTTCTCTTTATTTAAAAGTTACCATAATTTAATAACAATAAATTTCTAAGATTTTAAATATCAGATTTAATTGAAAATATCTTACTTTTATTTGGGCCAGTCTTGCAATTTCAAATTCTCGACACTTCTTTTTTTCTTGCTTACTTCGATCGTAATAATAATTTCCTCCTATTACTGCTGTATGAGCGATCGTTAGTTGAGGGTTGTGTAATGTCTTGTCGTATTCAACTTATGCTGTTGACTCCTTATAGTTGCTATATGCACTTGCTCAACAAAACAGTGTCACCTGTGTAACCTTTTATTGATCTGCCTTGTTACATATTGTGGTGGTATTTTATTAAAAACCTTTTCCAACCTAAAATTACCTCGACTAGCTTAGTGGATTCGGTAGAGCATGAAACACCCAGTAGCGAATTCCTGTAGTCTCTTATTTTTGAATAACGAAAAAATGTTGATTTTCAAGTTCAACCCTGTTCAATGTGAATTTTTGTTTATTTTGGTTTCTTTAAATATTATGTTTCTTTGTAGTATGTAATTATTTACTTAACAGTTAAAATTTATTATTTTAACATTTTGTTAGGTTTTATTATTCTAAGTAAAAATTATACTATTCGCAAAATAAAAACCCACTACGCAAATTTTAGCGTCCAGCTCGCATCCAAGCGCTCTGGAAGACCTGGTTGCAACCTCAAGAAAATTTATACCACGTAAGTTCTTCAACTACGTACAGGATGTTGCACAAATTAATATTAACAATCTTCAAATACAAATAATTTTTGAATCCAAAGATTATCCCTAAATTATTGTAGGATCAAAAAAACTCACCTAACCAAATCAGGAATTATCCGTCCACAAAAAAATTACTTTCAAAATAAAATAACCGACTCTTTTTTTTCGTAGTTCGATCGAGAGAGAGAGGCCCCTGCGCCTGCTCAACTTTTCGACGTCTCCGTGGGGGTAGCGGGGTAGCAAACTGGTCAAGTGCCGTCATCTTGGTCCGTATCCTGGCATATGCCTCCTATTTCTAGCCGAGTCCTTTGTACCAGTGGAGTTAGTGCTTGTTCTGGAAGAGCGTTCGCTAGTATATTGTGTAGTGCTCTTGCTGTCTCTCTTGTCTTCAGCATAAGATCTCCTGAGGCCAGGGTGGTGACTCTACTAATGGGTGGGATCATGTTGCTCTTCCTTATCTCCTTTTTCAGATTGTCGGTTACTTCTTTCGCCTTCTGGCCCGGCTTGAGCTTTATTATAACTCCTTTGGGTCTTCTGCTCTTGTCTGGTTTGCTGCTACGTGTACTACTTTTGCTCTGGACTAGCGTAAACCCTTTACTGTGTAATGTCGATTCACTGACTCGAGGACCGATGGTTTCTTCGAGATTAGCTGTGCAGAGTATGCTCTTCCTGGAGACTCCTTTTAGTTGAGGGCCGATGTTGGTTTTCTAGTGGCACCCGTTTTCTTTTTTTGCTCTGCTGTTTTGTTTTCTTGGGGGTAGGGCACCTCCAGCAGTTTTTGAAAGCGTGCTTTTACACCTTGTTCGTTTTCTTTTTTTTCTGACCTAAAGATGTTGGTCGTTGTGGTTTGGTCTGGTGAGGGACTTCTTTCACTTGCTCTTGCTGCTTTCTTGTTTTCTTTTAATTTTTTGGCCGCTGCCAGAATTATATCTCGGTTTTTTCTTTGTCTCTTCCTTTTAACTTTTCTGCTTTATCTAGGTTGTCTTGTCTGTATTTTTCTCTTGTATCGTGTCGAATCTTGTTAATTTCGCTGTTTTGAAGCGTTTTGTTTTATGTTGTGTTGTTTTATCACTTCCTCTGTCATCTCTTTGATGCACTTTTGGCACCGACTTACACTGCGTAGTCCTTGCTTCTGCCATAATCTTCCTGATTGCCGTAACTATTTGTGCTGCTAAGTCATCTTCAAGGACTGATTTTCTTTGGCAATCTCCTGGACCGATGTCCTTTGCTTTATTCCAGACGCATTTTGGGGCGTTCCGGCTTTGATCAACCACCGGAAACGCAGAGCGTTCCTCGGATGACAGTCGGCAGGGACCCGCTCCTACATCCCCCTCTCCGACCGGTACTGGGGTATCCGTCCCCTGCACCGTAAACTTATCACCATTATCGTACTCCATTTCATGCAAGTAGTTTTTTGGAGATTTATGTCGGGGCCTCCTACCCTTAGCCAGATTTTCCCAGCTTAAGCGCTGGTAACTCGCTTTTCGCACTCTTCCGTTGGCATTACCAAGGGTCCACCACGAGGAGGTGGAAGAGTACTTGCTAGCAGAGCTCTTGGAGTTTTGTTGCTGCACACTATCTGGCAAAGCATGCAACCCCCGAGACCTGTACTAGCCGTCGGACCCCTTGAAAATATTTTAACTTAAAAATTAAACACATATAGAAACCTTCTATATTATACAGAGTATTCACAAAAACCAAATTAAAACTATTTCAAAACATAAAATGTAGTCAACACTGTTACACGTATCCGAACAATCTTTGCAAATAACTTACATTGTCGCAATTTTCCGTTTGTTCATTTTCTTTTGGTACGACACGACATAATGATCGTTCCCAAACTAGGGATAAAGTATCTGGAAATCAAAACTCAGCTTCGTGTCGACCAGCACGTTCTTTTATGAGTTCATCTTTATGATACCTCAACTTATGAACGAAATTTCTTAATTACTTAATATATCCTCCTCATATTTACCATCGACTTGTGCTTCTACAAAAATATATTAATACAAATCACAATCACGTAACCAATCACGTAAAAAAATTGGATGTGTAGCTTTGGAGGATGAAACCAAAACTATCCCACATGGATGAAAAAATCGTTAATAAACAAAAACAGGCAGTTGTAACCTTTAGGGGATACTCTGCAAACATCAGCAGGGGTGTCCCTTCGGAATACTCAGCAAACTAGCTCTGTGGTGGTAATGTCCGAATTAGATGTTCCGTCTATCAGTGGCCAAAAGATAAACGCCGTAGTGCTCTTCGGGGTCAAACAGAAATGTCCCTAGCGGATCCCCAGTCTCATGGCAACACAGTGGAGTCGGGCCCTAAAAGACAACGACCCTGTGGTGCGGAAAGGAGACGCCGCAAAAAAAAACACACATGCAGGAGGCAGACAAAGATTCTGCCAAGAAGAAAAAAATTAGTCAAGAACGGTCAACGCTGTACAAACATCACGGCGGGAAAGAGGTTCAGTTCTTACGACTCACAGCCGTCGCCTCTGAGCAATCAGAAAAAGAAGGCTAGAAAAACCGGACCTGGACCATCGTCTGTTGCAGCGGGCACAGTTAGCTACAAGAGGGCGTCTGTGAAGTACCTTCGGAGTGGCAGTGATTCACCGCTTCAAACCCTCTGGGCAAAATCACGAAAGCCCAGAGGGAGCAAAATTTACGAATATCTGAAAGCTTATAATCTTTTATTGTTTCAAATTTATAGCTTGTGAGTCATATTTACCTGCATGTTGTGCGATATCAACAATACCGTGTGTGCAAAAGCCGAAGCAATTATTGCGCATTTGCGTGAAGTGCACATTTGCAATGTTTCTGATGAACAAAATTTAACTCAAGACTTGCAAGTTAATTCCGACGAAAAAAAATTACTTGTCCTCAGTGCTGTAGTGACCCCTTGGAATCGCTTGAAATTTATTTTCTAATCTATTTTTTCCTAACAGTTAAGAGTTATGCATCAGTCCATAATTTACACGTCCATGCTAGTGTCCACACGGGTAAAAACCGTATATTTGTGGGATCTGTACGAAAGGCGAAATACGGGATCACGAACGTACACATGCCGGAGAACGTCCATGTCAATGCGAAACGTGCGGTTCCGTCAAAAAGGCCTTACATTTGAACGACAAACCTCACAAATATCTAGAGTGCGGCAAGAGATATAAAAGAAGACTGTGAGTATTTAACATACAAGAAAAACCAATAGTAGACTTTTTTAATGCGCAAAACCGCTGCTATTAAATCACATGTCGAAAAAATCTCATTGGGGTGATACCATCGTTCCAAACCAACTGCAATCAAACGCTGATGGTGATGATGAAATCGGGGAATCATCAAAAAATTGAATGAACGGAGACGGATTCCAAATTTTAATAGCAGAACCCAATATTCTTAAAGGAATTAAAGTGTATACTAAAGATAAAGATTTTGTTACCTTGGATGGCAACCAATTTCTTGCTATCGATGGCAATCAACTTCTTTCTGTCGATATGATAATTAATTTATAAGTGATATAAAGGTAAATCCTCGTACATCTGCTAAACCAACACTGGCATAAATCAGAAATACCAACTGAATGGAAGAATGCACGTGTGGTATCAATATTCAAGAAAGGAGATAGAGGGAACTGTCAGAACTACCAAGGTATAAGCCTTCTTGATAGCGCATGTAAGATATATACGAAAATTATTAATAAAAGAATCCAGAAGATAGCAGAAGTCCTTACATCTTATGAACAAAACTGGTTTAGAAATGGCCGAACATTTCCGCCGAAGAGTTGCGAAAGCAAAGTTATCCCAAACACCTAATCTCAGGCAGATTGACCTTCAAACCATTGAAGAGCAAAACAAAGTTTTTCAATAGTATTAGTAAGATTTTCTGATATTATCTGTAAAAACATCAGAAGCTCTAAATAAATGAATATAATGAAATGCAAGATATTCATAAATTACAAATTCAATTTATTTTCTTACACAAACAATTTTAATATTTAATTTTTACGTGCGACATATTTCTTCAAGTAACTTTTGAGATATTTAATATAAAGTGCAACAAAAATTTGAAAAAACAATCTTTGTAGAAAATGCTGATTACGGTTTAGCCACTTTGGAATTCTTTGGATATGGTATTGGTGTATAGATTTCACCATACATTGCCAACACCGAAATTTCTTTTTCAAAATACAACAATTGAGCTACAAATTTATATCTACCATTGGGAACAAGCGGAGGAAACAGTGTTTCGTCAACGAAAAAATTACATACTGTATATTTGACGTCCTACAAAGGAAAACATTTACATTAATTTTTATTAACAGACGTTATTAGTTTAAGTAGATACCTTATAAAAGTAAAAGTCTTTAAGATTACCACATTTAAGAGCTTGTTTTAATCCTATCAAATTTGCGTCCAAAGCTTTTTTTACATTGACTTGAAAACGTACAGGAAAATATCGATATTCGTTACTTAAAAATTTATAAGCTTGTACAACTGCCTAAAAAGATTAAGAAAAAGATTAGTAATTAAGTGTAGAATACCATCGATAAATCGACTTTTATTTATCTAGACAATTTTAACTTTGAAATAAAGAAATATTCAAGTTTAGATAATGTTTCAAAAATTATTCACTTTCGCACTAACCCCACATTGAGAGAAACTTTGCCGAAGTTATTTTTAAAATCATTGCTTGATGATTGGTAAATGTCGTGACGACCAAAAATTTTAATTTTGGTCGCCATGAAAAAATTAAAACGCCATTTAAAATGGCACTTTTACCTATATAATCATACAAAAAGAAAAACTCCTTCGCATTTTTCTAAAAGAAAACTTTTAAAAATCAAGAAGGTCAAAGCGTTCTCAAGTAGGTATTTATGTATTTGTAAATATAATAATTAACGTTTTTCGAAATTGGATTTAAATCGAAAGTGTAATTTCAAACCTAACTTTATTTTGTTTATATTCTTACCTCGGCGTCATCTTTCATGTCAACTTTAAGGGTTAGGGTAAAATTGTGGAGCGTAGTACTGCGATTGTATTTAAATGTTATACATTCAAATTGTTTGTAATAATCTTGATTGTAACTAATTACTTCGAATCGGACATCTTTCAATTTGTATCCACGTTGATGAAACTAAAAATCAGTCGCATATAGGATTTTTTTTGTGTATATAAATTATTATTAGACTTTGCTCAAAATGCAAATTCTCTTCCCACTTTTTCGTCAAAAGCTAATACTAGCCATTTTAAATTGCGATTTTTGGTCAGGATAAATTATAAAACGACAGTACATTTTATAAATTATTTAATTTTTGCAATAAAAAAATTAATTTATTTAATGAAAAAAAATTTAAATTTAATTTAACAAAACTGATTTTTACCCTGTTGATATTATTATTTAAAAATAAAATGTTACCTTGGAAAGAAGGTCCTCATTGCAAAAGACATATTGGACAAAAAATATTATTGCAAATATGAAAATTACGTTTACCATTATTTCTGTTATGTTGACCAAACTCACAATATTTGTGGACAATATTAGTCTATACCATGCAACTATGTAATATTATATCATGATAATGATGTTACAATCAGTTAAAAATATCAGAATTATCAAAGGCCATCGGTAAAATGTTTTATTATTGCTACTTATTATGCTTGGTACCATTGTTTTTTTATGGAATTTGTTTTATTGTGGCTTATAACCGTAAACGATGATGGTTTTGTTGTTTATTTTATTTCGGCTAACGTTTACAAATTATAAACAAAACATAAAACTTATGTAATAATTATGGCCAAAATTTAATTTTAGATTAGAAAAAGATTAAATCTCTGCTTCCCTCCACTTGATTTTCATGGCGGTTAAAACTGCTCTGAGGCTACGCAGCTAGCGGCTATGGAATAATTAGCAAACAACTGTAGGATATAATGCGGATTTTAGAGAACTACTCTACAAAAGTACCTCTACTGCATCTTGAACCTGACAGAGTTAATCCTAAATATTTATTCAACAGGAAATATAAGTGACCAGCAGTATGATGTAAGGCTTAATCGACATGCTACGAAGCGGGAGACCGCAGTTCGATGATTGGTCGCGCCAACTGCGCTGCTAGCACCCTACCAAAATATATGCAAGTGCAAAGAACCGTGAATGCCAAGTTAGTGTAAATTTGGTATATCACATGGTTAAAAAACAGGACGTAGTCCTAGATTAAAAGGTAGGAAATATAATATCCTGCTGGAACCAACAGACAAACTTGAGTTTGGTAGGGGAAATTGTTGGTTCCCGCCTCGAAATTTTTTTGATTTTTTTTGCACTCTCAGCAATCAAAAAAAATTTAAGGTTTTGGCTATTAAGGGGTTGACTCGCACAAATAAGATCACGTATCTGATCGATACAGGGGATTAACCAGCGTTATTATCTGCTATCTCCAGCCACGCTAAAAATAGCTCACCTTGGTCATTCCCAATGTTACTTGTTCGGAAGGGAGATGGGACGCATTGCGTTTGTTTTGATTGCCGGAAGCTGCTTCCGTTACCAAGGAAGACGCGTACCCCTTCCCCATGTAGCCTTGATGACTAGCACCTTTGTCTCTTAAGTCCACTAGACAGCTAGTCAAACAGTCAGAGAGCGAACTAGGGTGAGATCATTTAAAAGAGTTAGTGCGACTGTAGGAAAATCAATCCACTTAGCTGAAAGGGTAAATGCAGATGGTAAAAAGTGAGCGGCGTCGAGCCAATAAAACGCAGAAGAAAGCTTTGCTTTCTTTTATTTCAAAAAAATGAAAGAAGGTTCTCCTAGTCACAAACTCGCAGCCGTACAAAAAAACTAAGAAATCGAAGCAGACCTCGGCAGGGAAGCGGCTCACGAAAAAATAAGTGGATGACCTAAATTGCCCTATATTCTCCGTTAGGATAAAATACAGGAGCAACCAGGCCAAATCAAGTGACAAAATCACATATAAAAATTATTATACAATTAAATAAAATGTAATAATATTAATAAATGCAATGATCAAATTTTTTTAAATATTTGAAATACTAAATGCGGTTGATACCATGTACAACTATCAACAAATTTGGTCGCACGAGAATGTATACGTATTAAACCTATATAATAATAATAATAATTATTTGTTTTTGTTATTCAAACAATAAATTCAAATTAATAATCAGATATGGCAGAGTTGAATTATAGCTAGTTGGCAACAGAACGATTGTGAAAATAAATAAATCTTATATCACCTTATAAAGATGTTCAAATGTTTCTTCGGGATGCTGAAAGATAGTTTCGGTACACACGCCTAGTCGTCTTCGCCAAAGAAAAATAACTGCCAATGAAAATCCATGGTACCTATCTCTAACGATTCTCAGCACCAGCTGTTCCACAAGGTTAAGAGTTGCACAAATATCGAACCCAACAAAATTTGGAAATTGTTCCACTTCTTCGTCAAATCGTAATCAACCAAGAACATATTTTTCCTCTATCTACAATTTTTAATTCCCAACTCATACTTACACCGTCATCTAAATAAAACTCTTTAAAGCAAAAATTTAAGATTTTACTAATTTTGCAAATTATTCAATTTTATTTTATTTAATTTTATTTAAACGTTTAAAAACAAAAACGTTACAAAAATAGAATTTTAATTACGCATTTGAAAGTTCGAGGAAGTTATTTTGTTAATTTTAAGTACGGTTCTGTCCTATTTAAAGATTATCAGAAATCTTGCAGGTTTTGATTTTATTATCACACGAACACATTTTTGTAAAATTTTTCTTGATGAAATTTTGAATACCTATTATGGGAAGTGAGTTTTAAAATTTTGGATTATATTGTAACAAGAATTTGTTCCCTGGTTTTGCCTTTATTTTTCCCATTGGGTATGATGGCTCGTGGCGTGCACATGAAAAGTTTGGTCTTGACGAGAAGTGATTTGTGATTTCGCATTGTGAAATAATTTGGTAAGTAAAATTTGCAATAAATTCTTTGGGAAAAGGCGTATTTTTATGGGAGTTCCAAAAATTTATTTTTATATCTTGTGTTAGTCATTTCGTTGCATTCGTATATGCAGTTACCAAATTGCTTATAAATTACGACATCATCGTTGAATTGCATTAAAATTACTTTTATCGTTAAGTTTGCAAATTAAATAATTTGTAATCTGCAATTTCGCACAACGAAAATTTTATTGGTGATATTCGACCGCATTTGGCGAGAAAATTTTATCAACAGAAACTTGATAGCTTTTTAGTAAGTTTTAGGGCAATATAATTTTTCTGTATTTTTTTGAACAAGTAATTTATTCACTTGGTTGTTTGGCCTAGTTGTTTTTTATTTTATCCCACCGGAGAATATTAAGGCAATTTAGGCCAACTCTTGTTTCTTAAACCATTCGAGACTACAAAATGTGGCTTAAGAGATATTGCTGTGAATTATTAAATATTTTTCTGTGTGTTTTCTTTTCTGAGGAGCTGAAGCTTACTGGAGTATATTTTTTGAACCACGCTCTAGCCACCACAGCATTCCAGCTAGTGTTCCATTTTCGGGTCCTCTGCACAAAAAGATTATTTGGTTTTACCAGCGTATAGAGAAGAAATGTTCTTCGCAGAGGAGAATTATTTCTTGTCTCAATGCAATAAAAAATAATAATGCAAAATAAAATAATTTACTCTCTAATTTACTCTCCTCGATGTTGACCGGTACCGGCAGGTATATTGCCGGTGTCGTCCTGGATGAGGTTGGACGCTTTCTGTAGTTTTGGTTCCCACAGGAGAGCGATGTCCATCCTCCTCGATTTGGCTGATACTTCGAGAAGGTCCTGCGCCACTCGAGGTGTGCAGGTTTGCCTGTAGAAACTGGACGAGTTGTTTCCGTGTGCCCCCTTTCGTGTCCGACCGCTCAGAAATCCTTTTTCCAAGAGGAGCCGGGCTGGCTCTTTTTCGAGGGACTGTGATACGCCGCGTTTGTATTGCGGGTCTTCTGGGTGTTCCTTTGCCGCTCCGACTCAAAGCTCCGCTGTAGCTCTCTGCGTATAAGGAACGGAATGCTATTACGTTGGTAAGAAGTCAGGCTCTTCTTATCCGATGTCTCATATCCTGGGGAGAGCTGTCCCGGAAGCAGAAGTCGCTCTCGTATTTAATTTTTCGTATATCCTTCATAGACATGATCTTTATGGTCTTTTAAAAAGTCACTCAAAGTTTTTGTAGCGTCGAGTAAATTAGTTTGATTCTGTTTAAATTAGAGAAAGTGAACATTTTCGGAACAAAAAAACTCACAAACGTAGAAATACATAGGTATTTGCGTACTCTGAACTAAAGTATTTGGAGTTTCTTCCATAATCTTTCTAACTATAATATAAGGAATCCCTTGTTTAGCCAATTCCCGAGTCCTTTCCATCGATCTTTCGCGTAATATTTAGTCCGCTTCTAATAATTCCTTGTGATCATAAAATTGGTATAAATCGATAAAGCAAACTCTCAACGATCACTCGACGAACGATCCTGTTTGTCATCTGTTTTCTTCATAGTTTTGCAAGGCAGAGTATGATTGATATTCAATGGCTGCATGCAAGTCCAACAGAACTTAAAATAATATTTTAAATTACTACATCTCATCGTATCGAACCTCCCGCCTTTTTTTGGGGCACTTCTTTGTGTTGTGCTTTATTCGTTTCAAGCACTCCAAACTCTCCGGGTTGATTAGTTTACTCCACTCTTCCAGTAAAGTGCATTTTAACGGAGCATGCCAAGTTTTGCTACAATAAAAGCAGAATCTCTTGGAAGCGCAATAGCAGGACACCGGTTTGCAGTTTATCTGGCCAAGATTCTCCTTAATTGCTTTACGACAGTTGGAATTTGGGCACCATCATTCCACAAAACTGTTGACAATTATGTGCTCGTAGATTTCCTTTGCTCTAAAATTCTTCAGCAAGGTCATGCACATCTCATCTTCCAGCAAAACTGAGCAATTGTATGCGGCACAAGATATTGCTTCATCAATCCCGTCAATCAAAATTTTGTTGGTCACATATTGAAAATATGTATTGCGATGCCCCAACCTATACAAATTTTAAAAATTCTCTTAATCCATAAATCACTCGGATGTATCCATGATTTAATAAAGAAAGAGACTCTTGTATTTCCTTCAAAAACATTTACCGGAAAACAAAGTTTTTCAATAGTATTAGTAAGATTTTCTGATATTATGTGTCAACACGAGGAGCTTTAAAAAAATACAAATAACAAAATTCAGGATATTCACAATTTAAAAATTCAATTTATTTTCTTACACAAACAATTTTAATATTCAATATTTACGTGCGGCATAATTCTTCAAGTAACTTTTGGGATATACTTAATATAAAGTGCAACAAAAATTTGAAAAAAACAATCTGTATACAATGCTGATTACCGTTTAGCTACTTTGGAATTCTTTGGATATGGTATTGGTGTATATATTTCGCCATACATTGCCATCACCGAAATTTCTTTTTCAAAATACAACAATTGATATTCAAATTTATATCTACCATTGGGAACAAGCGGAGGAAACTGTGTTTCGTCAACGAAAAAATTACATATTGTATATTTGACGTCCTACAAAAGAAAATAGTTAGTATAGGGTGACCGGCCAAGGAACCGAGCATAGGGAATTAACATGGGATATTGATTTACCTTTTTCATTCTTATCCGTTATAAGAAGCATGAATTTAGAAAAAATCAATATCCCATGTTAATTCCCTAGGTTCAGTTCCTTGGCCGGTCACCCGGTATGTACATACCTTATAAAAGTAAAAATCTTTAAGATTACCACATTTAAGAGCTTGTTTTAACCCTGCCATATTTGAGTCGAAAGCTTTTTTTGCATTGACTCGAAAACGTAAAGGAAAATGGCGATATTCGTTACTTAAAAATTTGTAAGCTTGTACAACGGACTAAAAATAAAAATATATATTTATTGTTATTTTAAAATAAATTATACTGCCGTATAATTACATTAGTCCTTAAGTGTTGTGTATTTACCTAGACAATTTTAAATAGAGAAATATTCAAGTTTAGAGAATGTTTCAAAAATTATTCACTTCTGCACTAACCCCACGCGTTGAGAGAAACTTTGCGGAAGTCAATTATTTTTAAAGTCAGTGCTTGATTGGTAAAAGTTGTAATTACAAAATATTGTAATTTTGGCGGTGATGATAAAATTAAAACGTCATTTAAAACTTTTAACTATATAATCATATCATACAAAAAAAAACTTTTGCGCAGTTTTCAAAAAACAACTTTTAACAAGCAAGAAGGTCAAAGCGTTCTCAAGTAGATACTTATTTATTGTAAATATAATAATTTACGTTTTTCGAAATTGGACATAAACCGAAAGATTAATTTTAACTCTAATAGCCTGTTTACACCATGAACTTTCAAGAGAAATTTTAAGGAATACAGCGGCACCTATTTCCTTAAAATTTTACGTAAAATATAGCTAGTTTTCTCATGTGTTTGGTGATCAAGATGTAAACACAAATTTTAAGCGAAATTTTATGGTGTAAACAGGCTATAACTCTAGTTTGTTTAAATTCTTACATCGACGTTGTCTTTAAGGTCAACTTTGAAGGTTGCGGTAAAATTGTAGACCGTAGTACTGCGATTGTATTTAAATGGTATACATTCAAATTGTTTGCAATAATCTTGATTGTAACTAATTACTTCGAATCGGACATCTTTCAATTTGTACCCATTTTGATGAAACTAAAAATCATTCCAATATAGGATTTTTTTTGGTGTACATACATTTTTAGTAGACAGCTCAAAATGCAATTTCTCTTCCCACTTTACTAGCCATTTTATATTGCGAATAAAATTTAAAATTTTGGTCAGGATAAATTATAAAATGACAGTATATTTTATAGATTATTCAATTTTTGCAATAAAAATGTATTAAAAGAAAAAAAAATTTAATATAACAAAGTTGATTTTTACCCTGTTGATATTATTATTTAAAAATAAAATGTTACCTTGGAAAGAAAGCCATCGTCGCAAAAGACATATTGGACAAGAAATATTATTGCAAATATGAAAATTACATTTACCATTATTTCTGTTATGTCGACCAAACTCACAATATTTGTGAATCATATTAGCTTACATCATGCATATTATATGATCAATATGTTAAAATCAGTTAAAAATATCAGAATTATTAAAGGTCATCGTTTAAATGATTTATTTTTGCTACTTATTATGCTGGATGCAATTATTCTTTATGGAAATTGTTTTATTGTGACCAATAACCGTGAAGTATATGATGATGGTTTTATTGTTTATTTCGGCTAGCGTTTACAAATTATAAACAAAACATAAAACTTATGTTTTATTATATATTATAATCCCTATACATTAGGGAGGACCTGAAACTTTTCAATGTGCTCGAGCAGTTGAAGGTGGATGAAGGACTAAAGTATCTTCGAGAAAGATTTATCCAAAAATGCTATTATAAATTACGAAAAAGATTCCAAAGATGTACATATTTTATTGGTATTTTCCTTATAATTTTTTATAGTATTACAAGGCAGAACCCTTTACTATCTCTAAAGATTGTACTTCGACTAGCTTTTTTTCTCGTCGTAGAGCAATGAGCTCTCTCAGAAGAGAGTTTCTGTGACAATTCCCTATTGTCTAATTAGAAAGAAAAATTATCTTTTTAAAGCAAACTGAATTTAATTTTATTTTTGAAATACGAATTCGATAAGTGACAAGTTCACCTTTAGCAGACTTAAAATTGGGTGTAATGTGTAAACCCGTAAATTTAGATGCACATTTACTATCAAACGTACTCGTACTAGCATCTAATTTTATTTGTTTCTTTTTTTCTTGGTGTTATCGTGTAAGCATAAATTTCTACAAAATAAGAATCAATGTTCAATAAAATAATTTTAAATAAAATGCACTTTGTAATTTTATTTTAATGTTTCTTTCAAATACCTGCTGTTACGCTACTGGCGGAATAAGATCCACTCTTTGTCAATCGGTACAATTTGCGGTCGAACGTTGCATGTGGTTTTTTACATCTGGTTTTTTACAGCTACCGTAAAAATTAATATTTGCTTCCCAATTGCTAAAAATTTGCTCTTCGCATTCCACACAAAAATCCAAGAGTGTCGTGATTATTCACACAAAATAATTCTTCCAGTTAAGGTAAGTAATTTTAATTTATAATTTATCAAAACTAAGCATTCAAAATGGCCGCGCGTTCTTACGCTTCGTAATCTTTAATAATGATTCTTATTATTATTATTATTATTATTTTATTACATTTACAATATAAGTTGTTATTATACTAAGCGTAATCTTTTTAAATGTCAGGTTAATTGTATACACTAACAGAAGTACAAATAAATTAAATTTAAAGTTGATTATCAACCAGATTATCCTGTTGTATCCTGGTGTTATTTAAATTGTGGAATTATTTGTCGGAATTTGGAATTATTTGAACTGTTTCTATCCAATGGACAAATATTGTTTTCTTGTGACCATCGCCTAATACATGCACCGCAAAACTCGTACTCGCAACAGTTCAATGTAGCCTTAATATGGTCCGAAAATTCATTTTTCATTCATGATTTTTCATCTTGATGTGAAGAAGACCCTGAAGATTCGTTTCTTATTTTTGACATGATTGTTTTTCTATAACTTTTAAGTTAAAAATAAAATCAGTTGACTTTGACTTATATACAAACTTATATTGTTTATTTTTATTTTGTTGTATGATGTTTTGATTGGTATTTAATACCAATAACAAAAATTTTGGTTAGTACCAACAGTACTCGTATTAGAATCTATAATATAATAGCTCTTGTCGCATCTCTGATTGGTCTGTTTTTTTACCTGTTCCTGCCCGGTGGGTACTCCCTATATACCCCGTAATGAATCTAATATCATTCTTTGATAGAAGAAGCTTTTTAGTCCTGCAGTCGAATAATCTATAAATTTCTTTGCCCGTGTTTGTCTTGGTGCATTGTACCAGTGTTTTTTGACTCGATTTCCCACTTTTGTACCTCTAACCCCCTGTATGTTTTGAATAGCCCACAAAATGGTTCAGGTACACCAGGGATAGTTTTTGACCCCGTTCTAGCAAATTTGTCAGCTATTTCATTACCCTCAATTCCCTAATGACCTGGCAACCAATGAAGGGAATTTTGTTGCCTTTTGCCAGTTTCTTGAGAGATTGTCTGCATTTCCATGAGGACAAAGACTTAAAGATGTTGACCTTGAGGGCTTTCATCACAACTTGGCTGTCAGCATTATATTGACTTGCTTGCTCTTTAGATTCTTTTGCAGGCATTCATGGGCACATAGTGCAATTGCAAGTATTTCAGCTTGCATAATCATGGGAAGGATTCCTAAGGTTATAACATGCTTTGTATTTTGGGCCATATGTGCCTATCCCTGTTCCCTGTTGGATAATTTTCTATTTTATATTGGATACTAATCTCATAGGATTTCATATGCACTAACTTATGTCGTTAAAGGCTGTTTCTAAGTCCTATATAGTAGCTACTTCATATTGGAGTGCGGTCCTTAATGACCAGTCCGCCTTTTTGGGCAATTACATTTCATTACTTCTATTTTGTGCTCTCTATATTAAATATTATAGAGGCGTAATCTGAGAAGGATGTTTCCATCTCTTTCCAATTTTTAGGAATTTGACTTATAAACGGAGTAGCCAGTGTGAGGTCAAGTACCCTTTGTCGTCTAGATTGTTAGAGCAAATATGTATAATCAAGTAAATCCTTACCTCTGCTATTGGTGTTCGTGCTGCACCAGATCTCATTATGTGCATTCGCATTGCAGCCCATAATTAGGTGTTTGTTCCTTCTTCGACAACAGCTAATGAACCATTGTACTTCCTTTGGTGGTACCTCGATCTCATTGCCCCGAAAGTGGGCCGATGCTGTTACTATACTCCTCTTGCCCCTCTCCTTTGGTAATTCCACGACACCTGCTGCCAGGTTCCCTGGTATTAAATTCTGGAATAGGAACAAAATTAATACCTTTCCTGAGCAATAATGCCGCTCTTGGATTTCCATACCCATCCTTTCAAGAAGTCCCCTGATTTTGTTTTCGTGTATCCAGCGCTTTTGTATTAACCCTATGGAGATTTGCTTCTTTATAGACCTCTAGGGTGCCTTTGAGTGGTGGAGGTTTATTTGAATACATCTTATATATTGAAGGCTTTTTGTAAGCCTCGTTTTGCTCCGATTTGGGGTTAACGTGGTCTTCGTTTTTTGCGGCGGCTTCTTGGGGTGTACATTATTGCCCTACCCGATTTCCCTCTTGCACGTAATTAGCCCTTAAGTACGCGCACCGGAGTACTTCTGCTGTGAGTCGCACTCATTGGTGCTTGATTGGAATTTCTCTTCTTGTTTGAATTTTACTATTCGTCATTGAAAAGGAAAACTTAGTGGACAATGCTCTCGCACTGACCCCCGGTTCCTGTTAACATTTATTTCTTCGTCTTCTTATTTGACCGGCTAATGACCGTTTTGGCTTGTTTCTTAGTAACAAAAATTTAAAAGTTAACATAATGTAATAACAATAAATTTCCAAGATTTTAAATATCAGAATTTAATTGAAAATATCTTACTTTTATTTGGGCCAGTCTTGCAATTTAAAATTCTCGACACTTCTTTTTTTCTTGCTTACTTCGATCGTAATAATAATTTCCTCTTATTACTGCTGTATAAGCGATCGCTAGTTGAGGGTTGTGTAATGTCTTGTCGTCTTCAACTTATGCTGTTGACTCCTTATAGGTGCTATATGCACTTGCTCAATAAAACAGTGTCACCTGTGTAACCTTTTATTGATCTGCCTTGTTACATAATATAATATATCAGTTGTCATACGTGTTCGCTCGTGCGATCTCCAGCGTCGACTGTCTGCAAGTATGCTTATCAACTCGGACATGCGCACGCTGTGATAACATATTTACAATATGTTACAGGTTGCAGGTAAGGTAATTACTAGAGTGTAGAATTTATGCACTAAAAAGTAACAAATATATGCACATACATATGCAGCAATAAATGCCTGAAATATGCACGTATAATATGCTTTAAAAATAAAAAGATTATGTACTAAAAACCTTTAATTTTTTAAATTAATTTGATTGAGAGATTTAATTATAATTAACAATGAGATTATATGCCAGCCGCATTTTTGTAATTTTTGTAACTTATTGTGCTGGAAGATCAGCTCTCAAATAACAATTCTCCAAAGCTGTTGGGTCAGATGGCAAGAAAGTGGAACCGTTGAAAATTTTTCGCTGTTATTTAAAAATTTAGAGTAAATCGAGAAAAAAATATAAAGTACTTAATATAATATAATAATAGCTTTATTCATCAACTCTTACTTACAATAAAAAGAAAACAAATACATTTCATAAAGCAGAGTCGATGAAGGGGCAAAACAATCAGCAAAGCTGCTTTTCAGTTCTACCCTAGCACGCATTTTGCGCAAGCATCAGAATCTCCTTGATCCTGCTTCTAAAGGAACGACTGGTTCCGCCGGTCAAGAACACGTCCAGATACCTATTGTAGATCTTCGCCGCTCGGTACTCGAAGGAGCCCTGAAACTTAGTTGTCTTGTGAGACGGGATAGACAAGTTCCCGCTATAACGAAGATCAAGTTGATGGCGTTCAGATCTTTTCACCATCAATTCCAACAGATACCCCGGGCTACCACGCTTATACAAATTGTACAAAAAGGAAGCAAACAGAAGTTCAAAGCGAGCGTGAATCTTGAGAACACCAAATTTATTGTAAAAAGGAGTAATGTGGCTGCCAAACTCAATATCTCAGGCAAATCTCATGCAAGAGTTCTGAAGAACCTGTAGTTTGTGTTTTAAGTTGGCAGTAAGGTATCCATAATAAACCACACTGCAGTAGTCAAGGTGACATAATATTAAACTCTGCACCAGCTGCAACTTAATCGTCGGGGGAAGAAGATATTTGTACCTTTATAAGGATTTCAGTTTGTAGTATCCTATACCACAAATCTTAACAACGTGCGCCCCAAAACTCAAGTTACTGTCGCAAATTACGCCAAGATCCCTAACATTCTCACTAAACTCCAGTACGGAGCCATCAAGGTCAACGTCAAGAGATCGAGTGCTGTCGGCTAGAGTACAGCAGTATGTACTTCCCACACGTAAACAAACCGTTTTATTGGGGTTAAGGATTAACCCATTGTCGCCAGACCAGAGCTTAATAGAAGTTAAGTTATTATTCAAAGATTGAACAACACTGTCAACTAAGGTTGGTTTGTTAGAGAGATATACTCGAGAGTCATCAGCATACAAGTGTACACCGCAGTCGGAAGAAAGAACGCTGGGAAGATCAGCAGTAAAAATGGCAAAGAGAAGCGGACCCAGAATGCTACCCTGCGGCACGCCACTGGTTATGGCAAGCTCACCGGACAAACATCCATTCAGTCTGACCCTCTGAGTTCGACCAGTCAAATAATTCCGCAAAAGAACAATGGCCGAGCCGGCACAACCGTAATACAGCAACTTAGAAAGGAGTAACTCGTGATTAATCACATCGAAAGTCTTACTGTAGTCCAAGAAAGTCACAATTGTTACCTTTGAATCGTAAATATTCCTGGCGATATCATTAGTAAACTTACTCAACGCTGTTGCAGTACTATAACCAGAGCGAAAACCAGATTGAATATCAGGTAAAATACTATTACACTCAATGTGATCTAGTAGCTGCCGGTGAAGAACGGACCCAAATACTTTTGAAAGAGCAGGCAACACACTAATTGGCCGAAGATCAGTAAATTTTGTGGCATTATTATTTTTAGCGATAGGCGTTATGATCGACTTCTTCCTCAATGCTGGTATTACCGAATTAGTAAGACAAAAATTAATTAGATTAGTTAAGCTATCAAGACAAAAAGGTAAGGTGAGCTTCAGCATCCTAGCGCTACAGTTATCGACGCCTAAAGCACCGGATTGTTGTTTAAAAATTGCAGCTGCTACTACTTCCGATGTGACAGGGTGAAATATCAATTCACCAGAAACAAGCGGGAATCGATTTTCATTGAAGTAAGTAATAACTTCCGGTTTAACGTCAGAAGAAGCAATGTTGGCAAAGTAACTGTTAAGTGAATTGGGATCGTTATCATCAAGATTAATTGAATGCTTGGATTTCGTATGGATGTTGGTCTGGTCGAAAAACTTCCATAACTGTTTAGGGTTTCTCGACCTTTGATCAATTTGGAACTTAAAGTATGCCTTCTTTTCGTTTTTTATGGACATCGTAGTGAAGTTGCGCAAATCCTTATAATACTCGTAATCAGTAGAAGATTTAGACTTCATAAATTTTTTATATGCCCTATTTCTCAATTTTATCATGAGTCGTATATTATCGGTTAGCCAACCGGGTCTCCTTCTCTTTATATTAATTTGACACAAAGGAGCATGCAGATCAAAGAGATAATTGATCGCAGCATTAAAATAGAATAGTTCATCATCCACATTCGCAGTCCCACTACAAAGTGTCCAATCGATGTTGGAAGCATCGATGGCAAACTGTTCGGAGTCGAAATATTTGAAATTACGAAAAGTTAGAGTTTCTGGAACGGATGAGATGCTCTGAAGATTAAGATTGCAGCACACTAACCGGTGATCAGTCATATCGGGTAAGTCGTACGTGTGAACATTGGAGTAGGATAAATCATCACTTAGACAAATCAGATCAATCAATGTAGCCGTAGATTGAGTTACTCTGGTAGGTTGATCAACTATTTGAGTAACATTGTAAGATGCAAATAATGACTGAATGGCATCAGACTGACGATTGACTTTCAGCAAGTCAATGTTGAGATCGCCCATCAGAATAAGATTATCGTATTCAACATAAAATTTAGACAAAGTTAGTTCTAACTCATGAAGAAACGATAAGGAAGATGTAGGAGGTCGATATAACGTGCCCACTGCATATGATTTTTTATTAATATACATTGCCAGCCATAATTGTTCCAGATCGCTTGTAACGTCATTGCTGACCACGACAAGATTGCACCTAATATCATTTTTAATGAAGCAACAAACCCCACCACCTCTAGAAGAACGGTCATTTCTATTAAGCGAGTAACCGGGAATGTCAAGTAAAGAGGAAGGAAACTGGGGTGACAACCAACTTTCAGAGATTGAAATAATTTGAAAGTTCTTCACAGTAACAAAGTAGGAAAAGTCGTCAAAACATTTAACAGTAGATCTAATATTAATGTGACATATGAGGAAGTTATCGATAGTGTTAGTTAGTAACAGTACTGCAGGTGTTACTATCATGATGGTCTCCAAAAACGGACCCGCCAGAACACACAACAGAAGGACTCGGAGAAGCATTTGAAAGGGAGCATGATAGTGGTGCTAAGGAGCAGGCAGACCAGCTCCCTCGCTGAGAAAATTTGAATCCCCGGTGTTGCTGCGTGCCGCACGCGCTGATTTAAAACGTTTAATGGCCACGCTAGACGGCCAAAACTCAGGCCTAAGTAAAGTAGAAACCACAGAAGCGCGAACAGAAACAACATATCCCCTATAGCTACCCGACTTCACCTTAAGCTCCGTACATTCAAGCCTGAGGTCAGAGGATAATTCGGTCGGCAAATTAGAAGAAATAAACCCGGTAACCTGTTCAGGAGTTGTATTAAGACTCAACCTTGAGACGTGAATGCCAACAGGAGGGTCATAAGGAATAAGCGACTTATCCGAGTGCTTAGACCCGAAGACCACACTCCGAGACTTGCAATGTCCACCACCGGTGGATGACCGCTTCCCCACCAGTGAAGAAGCCGAATCCTTCGAAATCCCTCCTCGAATCCGCCGAAACAGAGAAGCAGGCACAACTGGACTCGCGACCACATTCGCGAAATTACGCACCACTGGAGTCCCATCCTGTGAGGCCAACACAGGTGTAGGGCTACCAGAAGGCGGCCGCACAGCCGCGGTACCAACACCCGCAGAGAGGGGGGCCATCATTAGAACTAGGTAGCTGAACACGAACACGCTCAAGTTCGTCCTCCTTCGACTTTAAAACCCCTTCAAGAAGCAAGACCTTATCATTAAGGAGAGCATTGGATGTACGCAACTCACTGATAAGTTCCTTGTAGAGACTCAACTGCTCAATATAGATCCTAGGGAGGTCAATATCATCAAGACCATCGAGAGGTAAATCGCAACACTTCTTGTATTTAGCAGCACAACTGCGATGGTATGGCACACCACATTTGCTGCAAGAAACCCCCGAACCAGCCGCAACGACCGATCTACATTACTTAAAAAAGTACAGAAATGCACCAATATGCACAACCTACGACAATATGCATTTTAAAAAGTATTTTATTCAATTCTAATTTGCCTAATTCGGCTTTATCCATATGGATTTTGGTGACATATCAATTTTAAGAAATATACAAAGGCATTAAATTCCGTATTTTAATTATTATGATTCATAAAATAATCATAAGCTGCTTTTCCATTATGACGGCACAATAAAGGGCAATATTTATTTATTTATTTAGTACGTAAGTAATTAGGTAATACAAATATAGTTATTCACATTATAAAGAAATTATTGATAATATAATAACAAAATAATAGAAAAAAAAAAAATTGACAAGATGTGAATTATCAAACATACAACATACGTTACTAAAAAGGGTTGAGCTCAGATTGGCCGGTAAACCTAGCCATCTGGTCTGCCGCTCACCCAAACCACTATGAACAACCGCACCGGACCAGCAACAGCTGGATCTATCAGCACGCCAGAATACCGCACGCCACCACACGAGACCCAACAATCAGTCATACCAACACATTTAAAAACATAAAAAATCCTGTCTGTCCGCTCACTAGAATGCCAACCCCCCCCCCCTCATCAGTAGCGCTTTGAACTTTCTTTTAAATATAATTAGTGACTTTGAATTAATATTAAGGGGAATAACATTATAAACATGTGAAACCTGGTAGGAAAATGACCTCTTAAAGACTTTTAGTTAATGTTTAGGAATTGTTAGCGCATCTTTTCTCCTTACATTAATGTTATGAACATCGGTCCTATATCTAATTTTATTGTATAGATACTGTGGTGACTTCGTCGTAATAATCCTATTGTAACTGCATACAACATGCAGTCTACGCCGATCTATCATAGATAACCTACTGGTTGGCTATATATCGACCCGATCAGATGTAAAACTCCAATTCGTCTATTCACACCATAAATAAACCGCAAACAGGAATTCTGTACTCTTTGGATTCTAGCAATATCCAGTGAATCAAGGCAAGGGTGGTGAGATAGTACTAGTGCCTCACAAAGCAGAACCCTCAGTCTCCCATTAAGTGCGTTTCTATTGACATAAATCAGTTTCAGAGCAGAGTAAGCCTTCATCACCAGCCCATTAACGTGCAACTTAAACCTAAGATTTGAATCCAGTATGAGCCCCAAGTTCCTCATCGAAGTCACAACCGGAAGCGGCAAGTTATTAATGCAAATTTTCAGGTCAGAAGCTGTCTTTTCACATGCCCGCTTACCTCCAAACAGCATTACCGAACACTTATTAGGGTTAATATATAGTTCATGTTTAACAGAGACCGAGACAAGACGGTTCAGATCATCGTTAATAAGACGGATATTATTTTGCAAAGAGTCAACCCCGAATTCTCGGTATACTTGTGTATCATCAGCGTATGCATGATACCCGCCGTGTCTCAGGCAATTATACAAGGCAGATGTGTATATGATATACAAAACGGGCGCAAGTATGGAACCCTGCGGCACTCCGGAGGTGACAGGAGCAAATTCAGAAGATGAATCCGGCAGAACGACTCTCTGACACCTACCACCAATTTAAGATTGAAACAGTGCAACAGCATTTGTTCCGAGGCCGATAAAATGCAGTATTGAAAGAAGAAGTGAATGATTAATCGTATCGAAAGCTTTGGAATAGTCCAGCAAGATCAGTGCTACAATTTTATTGTCATCTATTGCACGCAAAATATTATCAATTACATCCAGAAGCGCCAAATGGCACCCATAACCCGGGCGGAAGCCAGATTGCATTGGTGGCAGTATATCAAATTTAATCAGATGAGCTCGCAACTGAACACACAAAGCCTTTTCGAAAATTTTAGAAAAAACAGGTAGAATACTTATAGGGCGAAGATCCTAAAGCTGTAGCCGCGACTTAACCTTCGGAACAGGCTTTATTATAGCCCGTTTCCAACATTGAGGAAAAACGTTGTGCTCGATACAGAAATTGATTACATGAAGAATATACTTTAACAGAAAAGGGCAACATAATCTTATCATCTTGATGCTAACACCATCATCACCCATCGCCTCGGAAGTTATTGAATCAATAATTTTTTATTTTTTATTTTAAATTGAAAAAATTTTAAATTTTAAATTTTAAATTGAATTTTTAAAAGAAATCACAATTTTAGAGACAGCTTAGAAAGTTTTCTTCAAACGCATGTACCGTAAAATGGGGTGACTTTGATCAATTTAATTTCTATTTCGCATATATTAGATTTGATTGTTTGTAACTTGAAAGTTAATAAATACCAATCGATTGGTGATTTCATGCGGAGACGATTTTATGCTAAAGAGAAATTAATTTTTTGTTATACGCACAGTAAAAAAATAAAAACTTGCTGATCAACTTTACACCTCGAGTGGGGCCACTTTGACCCCTCCCCTAGAAATACGTTTAAAATGCAGAAAACCTGTCTAGAGTGATTACTTTCGCCTCACGTTAAAATCGGTGTTATAGTTTTTGAGTTATAACAGATATTGTTTTGAGGGCGACTTTGATCGAAGTCATCTTATTGTATTAGGTGTTTATTTCCATAAAAAATACATAATTATTCTTGTATAAAAAACGAAAAAAAAAAAAAATAAGTGCTTGTACGTTAATACCTAAATATAATTTTGTAGGACTTATTAAAAATTTAAATAAAATTTTCTGAATGACTTCATCCAGTTGGCCTTGTGAATAATAATTATAATTCGTAGTTCCGGGTTTCCTCTTATAGACTCGATTTTTAACCACATGATAGTTTTTCTTGTAATGCTTATTTGAGGTTATATGTTCTCAAGACATGCCTGATTAAAAATATATTAATTAAAAAATACTATAAAATATTGCCAACCTTTGCAGATTTGAAGTTATAACAACTAAAATAATCTTCTTAGGCTGATGACCGGCGTTTTTGATCAATTTATTGCACGTTACTTTATAAAAAAAACTATTTTCACAATTATTTTAAGATCTGTAGGCGTGGACGTAATTAATGAAATTGAAGCGGTACTTTTAAAATGTACCAATGCGCCGCTAGGGCTGTTGCAGTTTGCAGTGGGGGCAGTTATCAAAGCCGCCCCGCGATATCAAACTGGGGACCGAAAGCATCAGATTTGATACTTTCACTTTTTGAGGTCAAAAAAATTCAAAGGGGTTACCCTTAGGTTTTTTCAAAAATCGTGAAATTTTCACTGGTCTTTTTATTGCTAAAATCGAATAATTACCATCGACTTGTGCTTCTACAAAAATATATGAATAAAAATCTGTTCAGCTAAACATAAACCAATCACGTAAAAGAAACTAGATGTGGAGCTTTAGAGGATGCAACCAAAAACTATCTCACATGAATGAAAAAATCGTTAATAAATAAAAACAGGCAGTTGTATCTTTAGAGGATACTCTGCCAACAACAGCAGGGGTGTCCGTTCAGGATACCCAGAAACACTAGCTCTGGTGGTAATGTCCGAATTGAATGTTCTGTCTATTAGTGGCCCAAAGATAAACGCGGTAGTGCTCTCCGGGGCCAAGACGGAATGTCCCTAGCGGATCCCCAGTCTCATGCCAACACTGTGGAGTCGGGCCATGGAAGACAACGACCCTGTGGTGCGGAGAGAAGCCGCCACAAAAAGGCACATATGCAGGAGGCAGACAAAGATTCTTCCAAGAAGAGAAATATTAGTCAAGAACGGTCAGCGCTGTACAAACATCACGGCGGGAAAGAGGTTCAGAACTCACAGCTGTCGCCTCTGAGCGATCAGAAAAAGAACGGACCACAAAGCGGGCACAGTTAGCTACAAGGAGGCGGCTGTGGCAGTGATTCGCCGCTTAAAACCCTCTGGGCAAAATCACGGGAGCCCAGAGGGAGCAAAATTTACGAATATCTGAAAGTTTATAATCTTTTATTGTTTCAAATTTATAGCTTGTGAGTCATAAAGATACAATATTCACCTGCATGTTGTGCGATATCAGCAATACCGTGTGTGCAAAAGCCGAAGCAATTATTGCGCATTTGCGTGAAGTGTACAACGAATGTTTGTACATTTGCAATGTTTCTGATGAACAAAATTTAACTCAAGACTTGCAAGTTAATTCCGACGAAAAAAAATTTACTTGTCCAGCAGTGCTGTAAGTGACCCTTTGGAATCGCTTGAAATTTATTTTCTAATCTATTTTTTCCTAACAGTTAAGAGTTATGCATCAGCCTATAATTTACACATCCATGCTAGTGTCCACACGGGTAGAAGACCGTATATTTGATCCGTACGAAAAGCGAAATACGGGATCACGAACGTACACATGCCGGAGAACGTCCATGTCAATGCGAAACGTGCGGTTCCGCCTTTAGTCAACGTTCCGACCTACAGTACTACCACAAAAAGGCTGTACATTTGAACGACAGACCTCACAAATGTCTTGAGTGCGGCGAGACATATAAAAGAAGACGGTGAGTATTTAACATACAGGAAAAACCAATAGTAGACTTTTTTAATGCGCAAACCGATGCTATTAAATCACATGACGAAAAAATCTCATTACAGTGATACCATCGCATCGTTCAAAATCAACTGAAATCAAACGCTGATGATAATGATGAAATCAGGGAATCATCAAAAGATTGAAACATCGGAGACGGATCCCAAATTTTAATTGCAGAACCCAATATTCTTAAAGAAATCAAAGTGTTTACCGAAGATAAAGATTTTGTTGCTTTGGATGGCAATCAATTTCTTGCTATCGATGCCAATCAACTTCTTTCTGTCGATATGGCAATTAATTTATAAGTGATATAAAGGTAAATCCTCGTATATCTGCTAAACCAATACTGGCATAAATCAGAAATACCAACAGAATGGAAGAATGCACGTGTGGTATCAATATTCAAGAGAGGAGATAGAGGGAGTTGTCAGAACTACCAAGGTATAAGCCTTCTTGATAGCGCATATAAGATATATACGAAAATTATTAATAAAAGAATCCAGAAGATAGCAGAAGTCCTTATATCTAATGAACAAAACTGATTTAGGAAGGGCCGATCATGCAGCTACAATGTTATCACAGTAAAACAGATAACAGAAAGACGAAGGGTTTAATTTACAATTAACCATGAATTTTAATTTAACGGCAGAACACCCTGTATGTGTAATTTTATTGCCATATTCAATAACTCAACTCAACAAATTGTAAAAATACATTAAAAACTTTAATAAAGACGTCGACAGGATGCACGTGCATTAACAAAATGCAATTTCACAAAAACCTACTTTAATGTAGGAAACAAATATGCATATCTCGCAAGGTTACAAATCCTTTTAAATTATAATGTAATTACCTATTAATATCTGTATATAAATTTGTTAATTTAGCATTTGTTAATTTGATATATAAGTATGTAAATTTTGTTAAATAAATTGAGTAGCAATCGAACTTCGTAAAACTTAACTTCGACTTGAGTTTTATTCTACCAACAAGGTGACTTTTGAGATCCAAGCCTCACTAACAAAAATTTGTTAGTGAGGCTGCTAACACTCAGAAGTCATCCGCCCTCTCCATAATCTCTGTACCGAGATTACTCACGAAGAGTTTAATCTCGATACAAATCTTGCATTTCAACTTCACAAAAGTCTTTGATACCATTAATGGACCAAAAGTCATGGAGGAGTTGCGAAAGTGAAGTTATCCCAAACACCTAATCTCAGACGGATTGTTCTTCCTGGATTAACCTTCAAACCATTGAAGAGAAAAACAAACTTTTTCAATAGTAGGTATTAGTAAGATTTTCTGATATTATCTGTAAACACATCAGAAGCTCTAAATAAATGAAAATAATGAAATGCAAGATATTCATAAATTACAAATTCAATTTATTTTCTTACACAAACAATTTTAATATCTAATTTTTACGTGCGACATAATTCTTCAAGTAACTTTTGAGATACTTAATATAAAGTGCAACAAAAATTTGAAAAAACAATCTTTGTATAAAATGCTGATTACGGTTTAGCCACTTTGGAATTCTTTGGATATGGTATTGGTGTATAGATTTCACCATACATTGCCAACACCGCAATTTCTTTTTCAAAATACAACAATTGAGCTACAAATTTATATCTACCATTGGGAACAAGCGGAGGAAACTGTGTTTCGTCAATGAAAAAATTACATACCGTATATTTGACGTCCTACAAATAAAAATATTTACATTCGTTTTTATTAACAGACGTTATTATTTATATAGATACCTTATAAAAGTAAAAATCTTTAAGATTACCACATTTAAGAGCTTGTTGTAATCCTATCATATTTGCGTCCAAAGCTTTTTTTACATTGACTTGATAACGTACAGGAAAATGGCGATATTCGTTACTTAAAAATTTATAAGCTTGTACAACTGTCAAAAAAGATATAAATTTTATTTATTGTTATTTTAAAATAAATTATACTGCTGTATAATCGCATTAGTAATTAAATGCTGTCTATTTACCTAGACAATTTTGAACGTTCAATAGAGAAATATTCAAGTTTAGAGAATGTTTCAAAAATTATTCACTTTCGCACTAATAATTAGCAAACAACTGTAGGATATAATGCGGATTTTAGAGAACTACTCTACAAAAGTACGTCTACTGCATCTTGAACCTGACAGAGTTAATCTTAAATATATATTCAACAGGAAATATAAGCAACCAGCAGTATGATGTAAGGCTTAAATCGAAATGCTATACGAAGCGGGAGACCGCAGTTCGATGCTTGGTCGCGCCAACTTCACTACTAGCACCCTATCAGAATATATGCAAGTGCAAAGAACTGTTAATGCCAAGTGAGTGTAAATTTGGTACATCACATGATTAAAAAACAGGACGTAGTCCTAGATTAAGTAGTAGGAAATATAATATCCTGCTGGAACCAACCGACACCTGCAAATACAACATATGTATGTTTTCGGCTGGCCCAGGGGCAGGAATATACTTCGCCAAACTTGAGTTTGGTAGGGAAAATTATTGGTTCCCGTCAAATTCAAGGTTTTAGCTATTAAGGGGACTCACACAAATAAGATCACGTATCTGATCGATACGGGGGATGCTACTTCCATTAACCAGCGTTATTATCTGCTATCCCCAGCCACGCTAAAAATAGCTCACCTTGGTCATTCCCAATGTTCATTCCCAATGCAATGGGATGCACCGCCTTTGTTTTGATGGCCGGAAATTGATTCCGTTATCACGAAAGACGCGTACCCCTTCCCCGTGTAGCCTTGATAACTAGCACCTTTGTCTCTTAAGTCCGCTAGAAAGCTAGTCAAACAGTCAGAGAGCGAACTAGGGTGAGATCGTTTAAAAGAGTTAGTGCGACTGTAAAAAAGCCAATCCACTTAGCTGAAAGCGTAAATGCAGATGGTGAAATGTGAGCGCCGTGGGGCCAATAAAACGCAAAAGAAAACTTTGCTTTGCTTTCATTTAAAAAAAATGAAAGAAAATCCTCCTAGCCACAAACTCGCAGCCGTACAAAAAAACTAAGAAATCGAAGTAGACCTCGGCAGGGAAGCGGCTCACGAAAAAATAAGTGGATAATCTTAATTGCCCTATATTCTCCGTTAGGATAAAATACAGGAGTAAACCAGGCCAAATCAAGTGACAAAATCACTTATAAAAATTATTATGCAATTAAATAACATGTAATAACATTAATAAATGCGATGATCACATTTTTTTAAATATTTGAAATACCAAATGCGGTTGATACCACGTACAACTATCAACAAATTTGCGTCGCACGAAAATTTATACATGTTAAACCTGTATATCATAAATTACCAAGATAATTCGCAACCAAAGCAAAAAATAAACTCTCCTTATTTATCTGTGTTGCAGCAATAAATCACAATTAATTTCACTTTCTTTGTTCTTGTTATTCAAACAATAAATTCAACAACACGAAAAATTGTAAATTAATTTTTTTTGCCCGCATTGATTAGATATCGGAGCCACATCAGACACACTTGTAAGTACTCTAAATCTAATTATAAAAAAAAAACTAATTTAAAACACAGTACAAATAAAAAAATTAATAATACAGATATAGCAGAGTTGAATTATAGTTGGTTGGCGACAAAACGATTGTGAAAATAAATAAATCTTATCTCACCTTATAAAGATGTTCAAATGTTTCTTCGGGATGCTGAAAGATAGTTTCGGTACACACGCCTAGTCGTCTTCACCAACGAAAAATAGCTGCCAATCATAATCCAAGGTACCTATCTCCAACGATTCTCAGCACTAGCTGTTCCACAAGGTTAACAGTTGCACAAATATCGAACCTAACAAAATTTGAAAATTGTTCCACTTCTTCGTCAAATCGTAATCAACCAAGAACACATTTTTCCTCTCCTATCTACAATTTTTAATTCCAAACTCATACCTACACCGACATCTAAATAAAACTCTTGAAACCAAAAATTGAAGATTTTTGAAAGAAAACTTTCAAAACTCAAGAAGATCCAAGCGTTCTCAAGTTGTTCTCAACCTCAACCCTACCGTTGGTCCATCTTATTTTGATCTTGTCCTCGTTTGCCAGCCTTTCTGCCGCGTCCTTACCCAGTTGGATGACCGCCTTCCGTGTGCCTCCGGCGGCGTTTCAGACGCTTTTCACGTGGGTTTTTTCCTGCTTGCCCCCCCCCCCCCATGGCGACTCCTGCGGTTATCGACGTGATGATTATCGTCGTGTTAGACACAAGAGACCTAACTTTGAATCCGTCTGGTGCTTTTATCTTTTGCATCAGAGGGGCCGCTCTTCCTCTCTTCGAGAGGGATAGATATTACTATGTCCCCTGATCTGGACATCTTCATGGAGTCGATGGTGCTCAGAAGTTCGCCAGGGTCTACCTTGGTGGTTAGGGCTTTGACCACTTCGGCGTAGGACTGGTTTCCATCCACTTTAATCACCAGCGCCTCGCATCTCGTTCTGCCAGACGTTTTGGATGCCGGGGGAAAGGCTGATGCTGATGAGTTCTTCCTCTGGGAAGTTCCTCCTGTAGCAGCAGGCCTTTCGGACATCTCTCCAGATCTTCCTGTAATGTTTCGACTTTTTGTCGGAGAGACGCGATTGGCCACGGCTGCTTCTTCGCTCCCCCTCTTCGCCTTCCTCCTCGTTCTGTTCTTCTTTTTGCAGTTTTTTGTGGGTTGCTTGTGTGTCCGGGGGGTGGTGCGGCAGGTTGTGTCTGCACAGGTGTTAGTGTGCGTTCAGCAGAGAAGCGGGAGAGGGCAGTTTTTCCTGCTGCTCTCCGCCTTTGTTTCCTCCTTTGTGGGAGGGGCCTCCTGTATTTCCTTGATTTTGTCCGTTAATATCTCGACCTCACCAAGCACTTTGCGCACACCTTCGCGGGGTACTCCGCGTTTTCACTATTGTGTCCGCGGTCTCCATTAAGGCCGTTTGGAGGCCGCTTACAGCCATTCACCTCAATGGCTCTGATTACGTCCGCGATATCATCGGCCGCTCTGCTGTGATCGACTCCGAGCCGATTTATGGCTTCTCTGGTCCGCCGACAGCTGGTATCGTAGTCAATCTGTATTTTCTCCACAGCTGCCCTGATGTCTTCTAGCTTGACGGCCACAATCTCGATTCGGTCGGTCTGGGCCTTTGCTGCTTCGGCTATTTTCCTTCGGGGTGTCTGCCATCGTGTCTAGCAGATGCGGTGATAGAATGCCGTCTTGCTCGCGTCTGCGTTCATTCAGTTCCGCGACAGTCTGCGAGAACTCTGCATGCAGTTCCTTGCCGCAATTGTCATAACACCCGCTGTATTCGGCGTCGAGTCAACAGCCGTCTGAAGCGCTTGAATCGCACTATCCGGGTTTATGAGTTCCAAAGAGTAGTTCTAGTTCGTAGAGTTCTAGTGAGTAGAGGGGAGGTGATGACTATTGGGGAAGAGGTGGTGGGTTAGCTTGCGCTTTTCCACCTTTTCGGTAGGTTTGAATTTTGTGGATTTAGGTGGGGCTATTTTTGATTTTGGGTGTTAGGGTAGAGGTGAACAAATGGGGAACGAGAAAAAATGTACCTACGCAAAATCTGCTTGCGGCAATCGAATTTTAACACCAATTTACATTTGAAAATGTTGAAAAACTAAGAAATAAACTTTTCCAAAATTTTTTAAATTAACAATAAATTAGATTCATCAGAGAAAATCGATTATTTTTCTTTCAACGTTCATAAAAAAGTTAAATAATGGACCTACGAAAAATCTGATTGCGCCAATCTAATTTTCGCAAGAATTTACATTGAAAAATATTGAAAAGCTAAGAAATAAACTTTTCCGGAATTTTTTTATTTAACAATTAGATTCATCGATTATTTTTCTTTAAACGTTCATAAAAAATTAAATATTGTACCTACGCGAAATCTGCTAGCGCGAATGGAATTTTCGCATCAAACCACATGGGATACCATTGAAAAGGAAAAATCTGTAAAAATGGGAAAGTAGCACAGAGCAAGCGAAAATCAAATTTCTTCACTTTAAATCCACATAAAATGTTAAATATTATACTTACGTGGAATCTGCATACGCCGTTCGAATTTTTTCATAAAAATAAGTAAGATGCTGTGGAAAACCTCAAGTTTTTGAATTTTTATTTTTTGGGGTGAAAAAAATTCAAAGTGGTTAACCTTTCGTTTTTTTATAATTGTAAAAATTTTACATTCCCTTTTAATTGCATAAATCGACGTATTTTAGTGCGTAGAGTTCGAAAAACATACTTGGGACTGGCGAAAACTATTGCAACTGGTTTAAAATCCGAAATGGGACAAGGTTAAATTGACATAGCATTTGCTCGCTTTAAAGTAATATTAAATTTAAAATATATTTCATACTTGCGAGAAATCTGTGTTCGCCTTTATCGTCTGTTTTCACCAATGTAGAAAGGTTCCGCAGGGCTCACTTGTGTTTTTTGCAAGTTCCTATGCAATGTGATTGGTAAATTCGAATGGTGCACCCAAATTTCGGTTTCATTTGATTCCGTTTTCACAGAAATTTTGAAAATGATGAACAAGGTTTAGGTAAAATTCATTATTTTCAGAATTTCTGTGAAAACGGTTGGTTTCCCAAAAAAATTTATTTGACCAAAGTTGTAGTCCGTTAAATTCTCTATCCGGTTTGGTCCGTCAGTTTTTTTCTAAGACGTTTCGTTTAAAAGACACGGGGTTCGCAAGAAAAGTAAAATCTGAATTTTTTTAACGTTTTTTCCCTTAATTTAATTTATAACTCGAAATCCGTTGCATACTTTTATAATATGTAAATTTTCTAATGATTGTTGGGGAATGTTCACATAATAGAATATTCTGTATTCAGAATATTCAGCCAAATAACAAAATTTTAAAACATGGTAGGAAAACATTTTGTGAACTTGCGGCCCAAGGTGAACATAAATTTACTTTTTTGTTAAAAGCATTACTATAAAATAGGTTAATACTTTAAAAAGGAATTATTTTAATATACCTGACATAACAAATATTATATAATACTGTCATTAACATAAAGAAATTTTAGACTAATGATTATAATAAAATAAAACCAATATATTATTCTATGTTGTTTTTAAAATATATGACAGTTTTTCAAGTTTTATTATTTGTTAACTTAAAAAAAACCCAAATTGTCTCGCTGATATAAAATGCGATGTTAGTGTCAATTATAATCAGTAGTCGTAGACTTGCAGCTTAAAATTGTATTCATATCAAGCTCACGATGAAAAATATCACTTGGCTACTGCTACTGGTATTATTTATTTACGATATCTTCTGTAACGAGAGCCTTTTATCTAAGGTAAGTTTTAATTAAAAAAAAAGCGCATCAACTAAATTATGCACTTTTTTTTTAATAATTTTTGTTGGGACATACCAATCTCTTCAAATGGACTTTTTAGATCTATCATAAAATTATATTTTTAAGATACCGACGGATCTTCGAATATCTAATTATTGTAATAAATTTAATTTTAGTTCCATCAAAATGGCTACAAGATTAAAGATGCCCGAATGGAATTAACTAGTTACGATAAAAATTTTTTTAATTTTTTTAATCTTAAAACATATAAGTACAATCGCACTACTCCGGCCGTAAATACTTCATTAAACTTCAAAATTGAGGTGGGAGATAAACTCGAGGTAATGACAAATTTTTTTAGTTGTATAAATATTAGGTTAACAATTCAAACCCACTAAAACCCTCTCCCTGTTCAAGTTGGAGTATCGGAATTCGTTCTGCAAATTAAATTTTTGTATATTTTTAGGTAGTCGTGCAGGGATATAAATTTTTGAGTAACGAATATCGACACTTTCCCTTACGTTTTCAGGTAAACTTAAAAAAATGTTTTGAGTCAAACGCAATAGGACTGTCCAACATGATGACCTGTGGTAACCTTACAACTTTTTACTTTTATAAGGTTTCGGAAATCATATTTATGATTATAGATAACTACTAAAATTATTTGTTTCCAGGATATCACTTATTATATATGCAATTTTACTGTCCACGAATCGCACTTTCCTCCGCTCATTCCCACTGGCAGATACAAATTCGAAATTACGGCGTTATATTTAGATCAGAAAATAGCTTTGATGCATTTTTATAGTGAAATATATACTCCAATTCGATACCCAAAGGATTAAAAATTGCATAACTCTCGAGTTGTGTTTTCTTGAGATTTCAAGTGTTATTTTAAGAATACTACAATAAAAAAAGCATATAGCACTGTTCTTTAAATTTTCATGTTGTGGGAATCCCCGAAAGAAGCATGTTTTCAATTTATCTACACTGTACAACTGTTTAAAAATTAATTGATTAGAAGCGAGATGTCTGGTCACCGAAATTCCCATCTTCATCTGGCTTAGATTGTTATTTATAATATTGTGTATTTTATTAATATTATTTATTTATTGCTAAAAATATTTAATATTCACTAATTTACTGTACGTTTCAATGCTTATTGGTATAAATAAACAATACACCCACATTTTGTGTTAAATTAAAAAAATAATCTAAAAATTATCTTTCTTTCTTTTTTTAAACTAAAATAAAAATTAGGAATTTAGGATAAGTTTTAGAATTTTAGGGCAAGCGGGAGGCCTGATACTTTGGATTGTCTACGTTTCGCTCAACTTTGAAGACTATTCATAAAGTTGAGCAAAACATAAATGATATTTAGTAATTTTATAAACCAAAAGTCCAAATTCCCAAAAAATATAATTATTTTTGTAAGTATTTCGTGAACTATTTTTAACCAAAATTTCAGCTCTATATTAAAGTATTAGATATGAAATTTGGCTAAAATATTGCCATTTTTAATTTATTTGCTTTGCCGTTTAAAAGTTACCGTCCGATCTTTCGTGATATCTACGTTTCATACATTTTACCGAACACCCAGTAAAAATAATCAAACGAACCACTATCGTTAGTACCATTTCAATATAATGGTTGTAAGCGATGACATTAAAAAAAGTTTTTCAAAAAATAAATAGAAGTAATAAAAGAAACGTCAGCTAAACTGATACATAATATGATTTTTGAATTAAAAAAATCGCTTACTTATAAAATGTTTATATTCGGTAGAACTAAAAATTAACTTATAATTAAAGTAAGTGCAGAAAAAATTACAAACATCAAACTCGATCCAAAGACTCCAACATGATGATGCTGTTTCCCCGGATAACCTAAAAAACCGTTAAATTTCATTCCAGTATTCCGATTAACCAATTTATACGTACCACCATTCCTATGTTGTTAACGCTGCCGTCTTTGCATTTTTCTTCGGTTTCGTCCACCACAAGGTTCATGAAAGGGTCAAAACCCCGCAAAATGCCGCTAACCTGCCGGCCACCATTCAACTTGAGACTCATTCGCTTGTCCATAAACCTAAACACCCGTTTGTTAATTTTAGTTAGCAAAATAACAGAGAACTTACTTTTTCAATTCTGGAGGGTGAGCTTTCGACATTTTAAAGATTTATTCAATAAATTTAAATTTCCAAATAATTCGCACAAAAACGCAACCACAACGTTCTGTCAAATTCACTTAATAAACACAAACCCTAACGGGCGAAATTCATACATAACTTTATATTTCGTAATAATTTTTCTGACTACAGGCGACAGTAACGTAAATTTCAAAAAATTTATCGAAATATTTAAATATATTTTGCCTTTTAAATTATTACAAATGATGAAAAAAGTGTGTGAAAAATACCCCATTTTAGGTTATGAAATTCGACCGAATTTGACAACTGTCAGATCGGTCATTCTTACGTGCGAGAATTAAGTTTTGCAATTTTATTTTTAGAATTTGTAATTATTTTATATCGGAATGCAATCGAATATATTAAATACTATGTCTTCGTGCATGAAGGTAAGCGTTACAACATTTTTTTAATTGAACATTTGGGATGAAGGTTGTTGCATAACCTTAAACACCTTATCACAATTAAAGGTCAAAAAGACGAATTCTTTCTTGTAGACGATTTCTTTACGAAGACATCAGAATAGTAGAGTATTATTTTCGTTTCTTAATCGTAAATATTCCACCACACATGAAGCCGATTTGGTGGTTATTGGATCAGGACCAGGGGGTTACGTAGCCGCCATCAAAGCAAGTCAGTTAGGTTTGAAGGCGAGTTATTTTTTTAAAATGGTTTCACTCTGGTCTAACAGTTTGTGACGTTTCAGACCGTTTGTATAGAAAAAAATGACACTCTTGGTGGAACTTGTTTAAATGTAGGCTGTATTCCCTCGAAGGCACTTCTTAACAACTCCCACTATTATCATATGGCTCATTCGGGAGACTTAGCAAATAGGGGCGTATTAGTTGACAACGTCCGAGTAGATTTAGAAAAATTGATGGCATCGAAGTCGTCTGCTGTTAAATCATTGACCGGTGGAATTGCAATGCTTTTTAAAAAAAATAAAATCACTTTGATCAACGGGCATGGTAAAATCACAGGAGCAAATCAAGTCACAGCACAGAAAGCCGATGGATCGACTGAAGTTGTTAATACGAAAAACATTCTTATTGCTACCGGATCGGAAGTCACCCCGTTCCCAGGCATCACTGTAAATATTTTGGACTAGAAATAATTCGTTAAACCTTGGTTGAATTTTCAGGTTGATGAGGAGACTATAGTGTCATCTACGGGCGCCCTCTCGCTGAAACAGATTCCAAAGAAACTCGTCGTAATAGGAGCTGGTGTAATTGGGTTAGAATTGGTGAGTTGATTATACTTGAAACTTCAAATAGTATCAGTAAATTCTCGGATTTTTTAAAATTATTTGCCCACTTTATTCCGAAAATTTTACAGGGATCTGTATGGTCACGTTTAGGTAGCGAAGTGACTGCAGTCGAATTTTTGAGTACAATTGGCGGTGTAGGCATCGACGGGGAGGTATCAAAATCTTTTGAAAAAATTTTACGCAAACAGGGCATGAAATTTAAACTTGGAACCAAAGTTACAGGAGCGACAAAATCTGGTGGCAATATCAGCGTCAGCGTGGAAGATGTTAAAAACCCAGACAAGAAAGAAACCGTAAATATATATAATTTACTTCTTTCGTTTGTTAATTTTCAGTTATTTTTAGCTGGATTGCGACGTTTTATTGGTTTGTGTGGGTCGTAGGCCCTACACCGAAAATTTGGGCTTGGAGGCTGTCGGAATTGAGAAGGATCAACGAGGTCGTATTCCAGTGAATTCCATGTTCCAGACTGTTGTTAAAAATATTCACGCCATTGGTGACTGCATTCACGGCCCCATGCTTGCCCACAAAGCGGAAGATGAAGGTAAATTAAAAAACCTTTTACAATAAAGCTAAAAAAAAACAAAATTTTGATTTAACTTTTTTGCAGGAATAATATGTGTGGAAGGAATACAAGGTGGACCGGTTCATATCGATTATAATTGCGTACCATCTGTAATTTACACTCACCCCGAAGTAGGTTGGGTCGGAAAAAGCGAGGAGGATTTAAAAAGTGAAGGCGTAGAATACAAAGTTGGCAAATTTCCGTTCATGGCTAACTCGAGAGCAAAAACAAACAACGATACGGACGGTTTCGTGAAAGTTTTAGCCGACAAGGCCACCGATCGTATTTTAGGAACTCACATCATTGGTCCATCAGCGGGCGAATTGATCAATGAAGCCGTTTTGGCTCAAGAATACGGAGCATCTGCCGAAGACGTCGCCAGAGTATGCCATGCACATCCGACATGTGCAGAAGCTTTAAGAGAGGCCAACGTAGCTGCCTATTTTGGAAAACCAATCAACTTTTAATTTGCTAAAATGTCGTGTTAGTGATTTTAAGATTCTAAGATTGTATTGTATTCGTAATTAAAGCTGACCCAAAAACCTTTTTATTACATGTAAATAATTATTAATTGTTAAATTACTTTTTGTTTTTTTTTAATTGGTTCAAGCACCAGAGCTGTTAGTAAATTTTATCGTTTTATTTTATTTATGCGTAAATTATAAAAATTAACTTCCAACTTTTCAGTCGGATCAAGAAAAGAAAAATTGATTTTATTTAAATTAAGCTCATTTTTGGAAAACCAGGGTCACCTTTCTGTTAACTACGTTATCATAACTATCCATTTCGGTTCGGACAAACACATCGGCTCTCAAGTATCCCATGCCAAGTAAATCACTTCCGTTATCACGTACTTGAAATTTTAGCTTGTGACCAAAATGTTTGTTTAATTCTGGAATGCATACCTTGGTACCATAGGGTAATCTGAGTTTCTCATCCATTGCCAGTGTGATAAAATCCACTTGGTCATCTATGAACTCCTAAAAAAGTTTTTTTTTCTCAAAAATCAAACCACTTTTTAAAAATTAATAATTACCTGAAGAGAGCGCAATTTCTTTCCCCTGCTGTCTTTATGCGACTGGCCATCTTCCACTTCTTCGCTTGCAAAATATGCAGCCAAACTGACATTTTCAAATTTTTTTCCAAAACACTCGGTGATTGTATCTAAAAAGCTAAAATTAAAATATTTTCACTTCGTTTTTAAATTATATACCTTCTTCGAAGATAGTCCAACCCAAATTTACGAAAATTAACACCAAAATAACTGTTCTCAACATTTTTGCACTCTACAATTTAAAGAAATCGGTTTGTGTGAAGTTTTTGTTGAACGCAGTCAGCTATTTGATGATTTTGCAAATTGTTTTAGCAAAAGTGGGTCACAATGCTATGTAATTTTATGTGCACAGATTTATATGCATTTTAAGCTATAATTAAATTATTATTTGTTTCAAAATTAATTGTTGGCGCTGATTAAAATGCAAAGCCTAATTACCTATATTTATGATAAAATTACATTCCGGCTCAAAGAAAATTCCAAAAAAAATAATTATCAGGTTCCTAATTAGTACGATAAGAAAATGAGTTTTCTAGTCGACCTTCTCTTGTAGCCTATAAAAACATTCAAACTTGAAATTCACTCTCCTCGTAGCCACAGCAGCCGGTAAGTTTAGGTATATTTTGTGAAATGCAATACATTTTGCTTCCTTAGGCGATTTTCTGAATCCGGAAACAAATGGTTCTACAAGTTGGAAAATTATCGGAGGCTACACCGCTTCAGAAGGCGTATTTCCCTATCAAGTTTCGTTACAAAAACGCGGTCACCACCACTGTGGTGGAACTATCGTACACCCAGAATTCGTTATCACTGCAGCTCACTGTGTTGCAAGGTAGGCAACATAAAATTTTCATTTTAAATAATAGATAGGATTTCTCGTCAACACTGGGACAAAAATTCGATTTTTTTTGCACAGGGATTTTAACAGTCAATAAAAGTAAAAATAAGTTGATTACTTTTTACAAATAGCAGTAGAAATAAATTCTGAATTTAATTAATAAATTTCAGAGTTCCCTTTTTCACCCTGAGAATCAAAACCGGAATTCTTCACCTAACGGATCAAGGCGACGTTTACCGAGTACGCAACGTCTACATCCACAAAAAGTACCAGAAGCGGGAAATCATCCACGACGTCGCGATTTTGAAAGTGGAGCCTATCCGTTTTTCCCGAAAAGTATCCTCAATTTCGGTCGAAAGAGAAATTATACCAGGAAATGTCGACGTGGTACTTAGTGGTTGGGGAACAAACAGCCTAAACGGGGACGTTTCAAACAGCCTGCAGTTTGTTAAACTTACGACGACCTCGCTTTGGTTTTGTAACGAACACCACGTGAAGACGATTTATCCTAGCCAAATTTGCACTCTGACATCTCACGGAAAGGGCGCTTGTCATGGCGATTCTGGGGGTCCATTGGTGCGCATCGATAACGATACAGCAAAATTAGTAGGAATTGTTTCTTGGGGCGACCCTTGCGCCAAGGGAACTCCCGACGTCTTCACGAGAGCATCATATTACATTGATTGGTTTAATTTCCACTGTGAAAATTGCTTAACTTATTAAAAGAAAAATAAATTTTATGACGGTTAATTAAATTTTTTGAAGACATCCGAAGGGGGATGAAAAAAAAATCTACAGAAATAACTTTTTATTGTAACAAGTAGACTATAAAAATTATTGCAACATGCGCTAAAAACAAAATACACTAAATGTTTTTTTGGTAAACTGTCTTAGTCAGAAATGAGATAGCAATAAAGATATCCAAATAGGGCAGAAAAATGTTTACGACTTATCTGTGTTCGCCTTGGCAGTTTTATCGTCCTTCTGGGTCCAGTCTATATTTAGTTTTCTTGTATCTTCGAGACTTAGAGAACTATAATCGCCGGTATGGCACGGAATGCTGGGAATTTGGAAGCCTTGTTTTGAGAAACCCGAATATTGAGAAGTGGTTGGTTGCAGAGGAGATGGCAAACTTGCGGCGGCGGCTTCTTGTTTGTCCAAAATGGTCTCGGGTTCGTTGTCTAACGATAACAAATCAAATTCTGTATTATTTCGAGTCGCAGGCATTGCCACACTAGAAGGTATTAGCGGCGTTTGAGTTATGTTACAAAAACTACCAACAGGACTAAAAGGATCTGGCGTGCAGGTCAAAGATTTATGTTTCTCGGGTGTTAGTTCGTCAGCCACACTGTTATCAGCACTCAAGTCAGAGAAATCAATGTCGTAGTTAACGTTAGACAAACCCAAAAAATTAATTTGTGCATCATCTGGCGTCAAAATATCCCAGTTTCGATTTTGTGTTGTTAACTCACCAGAAGGATTGTCTGAAACGCAAGGCGTCACGTCAAGCTGCATAACCTCTTTTTGCTTCTCTGTTGTGATTCCAAAAGGGTGTAACTGTAGGTTTTGTTGGTAGTAATTTGGAAAAACTGTCGGTTCTGGTTTTGGATCGTTAGATATACCTACAATCGTCGGAACTATTGGTGGTGGAAGATTTTCATTAACCGAATCTTGTCTATCCAAGTCGATAGGCGTCTTTCTTGGTTTGATTATCAGCGGAGTTCGGGCTAACACGGCCGCAACTTGACTAATAATATCGATCTAAAATAAAAAGTTAAAAAGGAATTTCTAAACAAACACAAAAAACTCACTTTGAATTTGTGCATGTTCCCTCTGAGTTCCGAGGTGCCTTTTTCCACGTTTTCTGTTCGTTCGGAGAGCGTCTTGAGTAAGGAGAGATGTTCGCGTAACTGATGCATATTTTCACATGCAACTAGTGCCGATTCCCACGCACTAACCGGAGCTATCCTTCCATTCATGTACGACTCGAACTCATGTTCAGACATGCTCAACGACTCGGCAGTTAAATTTTCAATAAACGAAACAGCACAGCATAAGTTTGTAAAATAATACCCGCCTTCCCCTTGCATGAGACGCGAATCGTTGCAGAACCTGGTGACGTAGTGAATGTTGCTTTTCAGCCTCGTTGGATTTCCTTTTAGCACCAAAAAGATTAAAGCAGGAAGGAATTCGTCCGCACTCACAGGTCCTCCCTGACAGTGTTGCAGAACCTCCATGATACTCCTGCAACAACGCACCACGCATGCCAATTTGTCTTGTGGCGCCTTAACAGAATCCATCCCTAAAAATAAAAAATTTAGATTGTGTTCTTCGCTTATCACAACTTACACTTACCCAATAAGTCCGTAATGGCAGTGTACACCAAATCTCTAACTTCAACACTCGTTTCGCTAATGCAGCACCCCAGATGGTGCGCCGTAACCCAACTCAATGTTCGAATGCGATTTTGAATTGCCAGATCTTTTTCTTCGTCGTTTGTGGTGTGAGGGCAAAAGAGAGCACTAAGAAAACAGAGAGAAATCATAGCGGCAAGGTTGTAAGGTTGGTGTTAGAAACTAACCTGTACAATCCGGTCATCACAAATTTCTCAAAATACACTAGTAGTTGCTCTCTAATTTCAGGATTAACTTCCTCGTAGACTGCATAATTGTTTAAACGTTCGGAAAACGTGTTGTAGTATTTTTGGACGCGTTCGGCTATGTCGTCAATCGATTTGTTTGAAACCTCCGCCATAATCTTCGTGTAAACAGAATTAACGCATTTCAAAAAGTCTTTACGAACATTGTCGCCCCAAATCCCATACAAAGTTATATATTCTGCCGTTAACTTTTCCAGTTCCGGATTTAAATGTCTCACTTCTTGGTACTTTTCCGGTTTTCCTAGATCTAAAATGAAATATTACTATGCTGTTCGGAATTACTTTACGAAAAATTTAGATCGCTACAAAATTCTTTTAGAAAAATCAAACCTTTTGCGTTAGATTTACGAAAAACGGGCGGGAAACCTTTCAGAAGCTTGTTCTTCTTATCGGTTTGTTGTCGTTTCTTTTCTTCAAATTTGCTGAAACCGGAAACTTGAGCCTTGCTGTTCTCAGCTCTTTCCTGACTAGCCAATTTAGCCTTTTGCTTTTGTATGTACTCCCGGTAGCAGAACGAGCAGTAACCTTAATAAAAAGACAAATTATTAAAAGTTGAAAGATCGGGTGCTCGATTTTACCTTCCCAATTTGCATTCCCAAAAAATCCACATCCGTTGGTGCACTTTAAGTCGGCCTGCTTGATCCGCAGCGTGGGTTGCTTCGTGGAGTACATTTTGAACTGATCTAATAAAACGCAATCAAAGAGGTTACAAATTATCGTAATGTATCGGTAGGCGGAATTTATTGGAAAATAAATTACGTATTTTGATGCGACAGCAAATCTGATTCCGTAAAAAAAGACGTCACGGTCACTTCGTTTCCTACCTTTTCAAAAAACGCCTCTTATCGAACACAAAGCACTGAAAATTTTCTAAATCTCATAAATTAATGAATTTGAACGACAAACAGAGAAATCGAAAAAGTGCAAATTTTGAGGTTAATTTGACGTTTCGTTGAAATATCACAAGGCAGTCATGATGTATAGGGTGTGACGAACGAAACGTCGCATAGAAACAGGTTTTATTTGTGGATTTGTTGGAAATAAGTGTCGCGAAGCAGTTTTAGTGATTTCGAGAACAAAATCCGTGCTAGCAGGACAGCATAAACGATTATTTTCGGTGCGTTCGATAAAAATATGCAAATGTGGATCCATACAGCTGTTCGTGTGTTGTGGGGATTCACAACCAACTCGTGTTGATTTAGTTCTGGCAGGATGATTTTAACAATAAAAGACTGAAAATACAAAGTGATGTAATCTTAAAAATTATAACAATAACAGTGATAACGGATCGAATTATTACAATAAGAAAAAAAATAGTTTTATAAAAATGTCCGGCGGTCATCAGGGTCAAGGTACTCCGGTTAAGATACGAAAATCGTCCCCTAATCCCAGTAAACAAGGACCCATGAAAGCCACAATACCAATATCATGCGTCCTAAAGCGATCAAACATCAAGAATAGTATCAGTCCCACTCTGTCTCCACCGTCTTACTGGAAAGGTAAAGTTTCACCCGATTCCATGTTGGAACAGAAAAACACAATTTACAAAGGTTAATTGGTAATTATGGTACCATTTTACTTTGTTTACACTTGTTTTGTAGCCAAATCACGTACGTTGAGTGGAAGCAACATAAAGACGTTGGAGGTCATGCGAAAGACGGTATCACTCGATTCCATCTACAAGTGGTCTAACGATGAGTTCTCAAGAGGTAGAATCTTTCAAAGCGAGGTATCGAGTGGTAGGTTACTACTTCGTTTACCATTTTCTGACGTTGAATTTGTAGAAAAATGGACAATCAAACGAAGCGGATGTTAGTATAGCAGAAGAAAAGGGTGGTTATTTGATTCTGAGACCAAATTTTAGAGACGACAAGCAAGGTATTTTTGTTGTACATTAATTCCCAAGCTCAAAAGTGGTCTTTTAGTGTCGAGATCGCTCCCAAATGAAGTAGTTTTAGGGGAAATTTTGGAAACTCTTTCCAGGATACACACTCCAAGTTCTTTGGAAGGACTAAATCAGGAAGTGGCAAGTTTATTGGGAAATAAACCTGATCTGACAGAAAAAATTAACGAGGTAAGTGATTTAATTGCAGTCAAATTTTTTGGACATTCAGGGAGAGAAAGTTGAGCATTTACTTGTAGGTACTACCCAAAATTTACAACTGGCATTTTTGCCCAAATTAGATGTAACCCTAGTCATCGTCATCATTTCGGGGCCTGGAATTTAAATAAAAATTAATCTAAGGGTCAGGGGCTCAATTTAGCAATAACAAAATCGCCTATGGCGCATTCTATCTCACTTTATTGAATTGGGGGCCCAATGTAGCCGGTAGTGTAACGAGAAGCTAAAAACTTTTGCAAGGAAATCTTGAAAAAACAAAATAATATATTTGCAATCTACTAGGGATAACTAAATACTTTTTAAGTTATTTTCAAAATTTATAGTTTTACTAACCTCGTTTGTAATTTCAGTTATACCAAGCGACTCCAGAAGGTCGGCGAGCTCCTGTTCGAGATTTAGTTAATCTAAATAAAATTAGCACACCATCTCGTAGTAGTTCGATTTTCGTAAATTATAGTCCCGTTATCGGTAAGCCTGCAAACATCCAATTTCCGAAAAGATAATATATAAAAATTATAATGCTATATAGTTGCGCTTGTGTTTGTGTAAAGGAATATTCGAGAAATTTTTCTAGAGGAAAAAAAAGAGGTAATCAAATTTTTTGCAGGATTGTAAATAAACGACACAATTTCCTATTTTCATTCAATAATTTTATTACTAATTTTTAGCATTTTTCCACGGACCTTACTGTACAAATTGATATCCTAACCCCACAGTAATTTGTCTTTCGAAAGGTTAGTATTTCCTTTAATAAGAATTTATAGCCGCGCTAATGAGCCAATAAAAGGGTCTGAAACGTCGGCACAATCTCAACTATATAAATATAATTTTTGTATACAGTAAGACCAACTAAAACCAAACGATATAATAATTGATTTTGTTTAGATTCTCCACCAAGAGATATGAATTCGCCAGTAACCTCCACCCCACTAGATTCGACTAGCGAACCAGGTAGTCAAACTGAAAGTCCAAGCCAAGAAGGTATCTTATTAGGAACGTCCCCCCGCCCTAACCAATTTTCCGCACACGTGCCTCCACCAGGATGCGAACGAGTCGTGATGAGATCTGACGTGGTTACAGCTGGCCTGCAACCAACCTCACAAATCCAACCGACAATGACTCGCTTAAAACCGAGCATAACGTCCGCTTTTCAGGAACTAAACAACAAAACCCAAATAATAAAACCGGTCGCCTTAACGGCGGACCAAATAAATAGAAAAAAATTGGAAGTCGAAGAAAAACGAGATGAGGAACGTCCACCCAATATGTAATTGTTTGTTTCAATTTTTTTTATACTACTGGAATAATTTTCAGGCTCAATTTCAAAATTGACAATACCGTGGTCAATTTCTTTTAAGTTTGCTGCCCGTAATCTTAAGAGGAGTCGACTTAATTTAGTAGTGGTGTACAATTTTTTGTCTCGTTTTTTTATGTACAAATTTTGATCATTGGAATGAACTGCAAGGAAACTGTGATCTTTAAACAAAAATTTTAACAAGAAAAATGGGTATAAAATAAGGCAGAACCAATTTTTTCTATAAAAACTAATTTAGTATTATAATTTTTGATTTTTATAAATGTGATTCATATAATCTTTTATATTTTATGTTTAATTAGAGACCTATGTTATATCTGTTATTATTGTCGTCTTCAAAGTGTTATAATTTTTTTAATCAATTGTAGAATGAAACATATCTAATAAATTGACTGATTAAAAAAGCATTCTGAAATTTTCTTTCAAAGTAAAAATACCCCTATATTTTTGGATGACTTCCCATTTTATTTATGTTTACAATAAGTGTTAATAAATGATTTACGACATTCAAAATTTAACGTACGAAAATAAAATTTCAAAACCTACATAATCAACATTACGAGCCATTCGGGACAATCGGAAGAGTGGACAGAAAAAAAATTGAAACCATTCTGGGTTTCATTTCAGGTATTCTCCAAAAATGTTCCCCGGTCCAAAGAACAATGTTGTTGATTTTCAGCCCACGATTGAATGAATTCACAGTAAAATTTATGAATACAGGCATTTGGTTTGTGTGGAGAGATTTCAAATATATAGCACATATTTTCGAGTAGGTGTTCTACTTCCGTTTCATTTACGTAATCTACTTTACCACTTACATGGTATTACGTCTATAAATAGACATAAAATTGTATTTCATCCAATAATAAATTACTTAATTGTCAGGCAGCTGAAACAGATAACAGTTTACCCCCCACATTGAGAGGTAAATCAAACGGAAAGCACCAATTTTGGAAGAAGTCCGAACAAAACGAAAGTATCTCGAAGTAATGTGTAAGAGTTCACTTATCGGCATTGGACGAATCGTATTTTTTACTTCCGAATTCGTTCACTAATTCGGATCGTTTGATTTTTATTACAAAAAATATGAATGATAAAGAAACTGAAATAGTAATAACCAGCAGTTTGTTAATGGAGGAAAAAGAAACCTGGTTGTTCTAAAATTCCTCCCAAATGTTATCTCGACGTTGCTGGTAGCAATAATCTGGATGCTTTAAATTATAAAGTTCTTCATAATTTTGCACTAATATAATAAGCGTACCATCGTCCATGATTGCAACAAATGCTGTGAAAACTGCAAATATTGCAGTTGAGCCGTTGCGATTGCCATCGTTCGTTGCCGATGATATCAGCCGCACGCTCATACTCAGCGGTAAAGTCGTCTTCTTGAGAATACCGATCGGATTTACCGAGATCCGATGTAATATAATGAACGATGTTTCATTAAAACACTGTAAAGAATATTTTTTTCCGATGCCGATAAGTGAACGGTACAAATTATTAGATATTATGAATTATGTAAAATTATTTCTAATACTGAGCAGATACCTGCATTTTTTCAAACTGTAAAATGGTGTATATGTTGCAAGCCCGCAATCGTCTTGAATCAAAACTGACAATTACATGATAAATACACAACTTGTACGATAATTTTTTGTAAAAAGTTAAGACACCGGTTACGTTATTTAAATTTGCATTCGGACGATAACGATAATATAAATCTTAGCTTAATCAACGTGAAAAGTACACTTTAAAAATGCAGTTTTCACTTTGACTACCCGGCCGCAAGCTAAAAAAGTAAGTGGCCACAAAATTTCCTAAAGCATTACGAATCTTATAGTATGGTCCTAGGTAAGTCAAAGTAAAAGTACAGTTATTTTTCAATTTTTTGTTTTATTTGGAAAATTAATATAACAAATCTAAAATCTTAGCTTTTGGAAAAACCATTTGTTTTTTCCTTGCTTGTATCTTTCTTCCAACTTCATTCGCACTTGAAAACGCACCTTCTTCCTTTTAGCAGGATCCTTCAAGTCCTTGGGGGCGACTTTTTGATCGGCAGCCAAGTCAACTGAATAACGGGTGGGCAATAAGTGGTTATAATTGACCATCTAAAATTAGGAACACAAAATGTAACTTCCATAGTAAGATTTGAAAATGGCGTACGCCATTAGGATTCTCAAAATTTATAACCTAACCTATATGTTACATACCTTTATGAAGGCCTTAATCTTAGAGCGCTTGTGAATTTTTGCCTTCCCCATCCGCTTATGAACTTTTCGTGGGTACCGATCGATACCAGCAATCAAAGCGTTGCCGTATTGCTTCTCCGCAGTACCATCATCGTAATTTTTCAAAATTACGGCTTTTCTACCAGCATATCGTCCAGACAAGACTACCACCACTTTCCCCGATTTCATGATTTTACCCATGTTGTACTGAAAATAAATTAAAATCAAACTTCCATTCAAAAAAATATCAAATATCAAGAAAAACGTGGAATAACCTACAAAAGTTTTTCCGATTGAAAACTAATTTGGAACTAAAAACTAAAATTATCTACGTACAATTGGTTTAATGAAAGCAATTCATGCAAATATTAATATAAAATAATAAAATGTTCACAGAATTTGACGATGAAAACAGATAAATACTAACAAGTTATACTTACGGGCCTATGTGAATATTTACAGCGTCAAAAGAACGAATTATGTGGAAAGAATGGTTACTTCGACGTAAGCTGTTAAGATGTCGCACTAGCGAGAAATTTTGGCACCATATTTAAAAATTAAAAATATATTTTTAATCCATTACTTTAAATTAATTTTTTTTCTATTAATAATAAATTTAAAATTGATTTTACTATTATAAAATATATTTCTATAATATAAAAAAAATTAAAAAAAACCTAAAAAGGTTTATAATATTCTAAAATTGTTATTGGTACAATATCCTAATAAAAAAAAATAATATAGAGTTGGAAAATATTTAAATAATTTACTATCGTTTTTTTTTGGTTTTTCATGAAAACTCAAGTTTATATCCAAAGTTGTGAGTAACTACTGTATTATAGCAATAATTAGTTACGCTTGCATGCTCACACTTCAGAGAATAAAATAATTTATTTAAATATTGCACAAATTTAAAAGAACAGGACCGCACTTGTGTGTTAAAGTATTTTAAATATTTATCCAATTATCCGAATGCGCCAATTTTTAGCGCCCTTAGCGTTGAGTGAGTTTTTAACTGGACAGTGGCGGAACAGCCACAATAAAAATAATTTGTAGTACAATGTCAAATTACAATCCGACAAGATAGCAGTACAGTAGCAAAACAACCGCCTTATTAAATTAATTATAATATATTAATTCAAAAAGATACAAAACAAAATAAAAGAAATTTACAAATTTAAATTTTTAAGGCTGGAGTGTAGTCCCCCAGTAAGGTTTCTATTTAATAAATCAATCACAGATTATGTGATTCTTTATACAATTATGAAGTGATCAAAATTGCATGCTCTTCGATGTGTAAAGTTATCGTTTAAATTTTAAATTAAAAAAAAATAAATACATTTTTTTTAAATATTCGAAAATGTATTTTGTTTAAAATTTCTAAGCCATCCAGAGAAAATAAAGCAATAAAAAGTAGAGTGAGAGTAAAAGAAGGATGAATGACCGAAAGAAAAGTGGCTTTGTTTGCTCTTATTTGAAAAATTATTATTTACTTTTTAGTGCATTTTTTTATTAATATTTAATTTATAGAAAAAGCTTTGTTTAAAATGTTTTTTTTTTTTAATTATTTTATTTTCAACTTTATTATTTATTATATTATTTATTTATATTACTTTTTGTGTTGGTAATGACTTTGAGTTAGATTTTTCTGAGAGTAAGTCAAGAATAAGCTTTTCATAAAGAAGTGTATTTCAGATTATGAATTTTATAATTTCAGTCAAATTTTTTGTTTTTATATCATAATATACTATTTTTTTGAATTCTGTTGTACATTGAGAACTCGAAAGAAAAATTATTATGTCGAAATAAAATTATAAAAAACTGTAAAAAGTTCACTTTTTGTTTTTAAAGCAAAAGGATCTTCCACCCCCCCCCCTCCGAAAGTATAGATAAAAAGGAACTGAACTAGTAAAGTCTTCATCTTTATCAGCTCTTCAGTTCACTGCTGAATCAACAGCCTTTTTTTATAAAAAAAAAGATTTAGGCATTAAAACCCCACGGTTGCTTAGGCCGAATTGGGATAAAAAAACTTGGTTAAAGAAGAGGAAATTATTTAGTTCAGTCCCCCCTTCAATAATGAGATTCTAATTATGCTTTTGATCTCAGAAAATAGAGAAACCTGGTTAGGGATGAGCGTTTGGAATTTTTAATGGTGCTGTGTACACAGACTAAATAGCTACCGAGAACGAACTGATATGTATGTTACACTATTTAACTAGAGGTAAAGTCACTACGGTTGACTTATCAGACAGACAAGAGATCAACTTTTCAGACTAAGAAAAAATAAAACAAGAAAAAATAGAAGAAATAGAGGGGGGTGAGGGGGAGGGAAAATTGATTATTAATTTTTTTTTTTACAAAATTTTGATGTGTTGTGTTAAAAATGCGGTTGATAAACTTTTTATTTCCGTGCTGGCCGCCCTTTTTCTCCTAACATAATTTGTTTTTGACCGATTCTAATGTATTTCGATGAGAAAGTTACATTCATTCAAGAAAATTCGTCTCAAAAAAATTATTGAGACTGCTAGTTTGTTCTGTTATGGTAGTGCCATATAGCAAGCCACCATTGACGTTGCTTAGCACCGCACGAAATCTTTACCCCGAGTACTTTTATTTAGAGCACCCAGCGTTAAATAGAGATTTTATTATTAAATATGATTTTATGACATTATTAAATAAAGATTTTGATGTATATTACGATTACATGAATTATAATATATTCAGAGTATTTTTTAATATAATAGAGTACTTTTAAACCTTTACAATTTCTAATAAATGAACAAAGTGTTTTTTGAATTATATGGTTGCCGAACTCGGCTACGCCTCGCTCGGCATTTTCGCGGTTATTTGAAAGTCAAATTTTTGGTTGTTAAATCATAATATACTATTTTTTAATTCTGCTCCACATTGACAACTCGAAAAACGAATTATTTTGTTGATAAATAGCGTCCACATCCCCCCTAGAGTATAGGTAAAACGAAGGAGTTCTGAGGTAACAAACATAAAAAAAACATAAAACCGAATTGATAACCTCCTTCGTTTTTGAAATCGGTAAAAAGAAAGCAAACTAGCAAAGTAAAAATGATTAAACCTCAATAATTTCTAATAAACAAAAAAAATATTTTTCAAAATACTTAGTTGCCGAGCGAGGCGCAGCCGAGTTCGGCATTTAATTGAAACGCTCAAATTTTTTGTTTATAATTCATAATTATACAATGTGTTAATTCTGTTGCACCTTGACAACTTGAAAAAAAAATTATTATGTCGATATTAAAATTAGAAAAAACCGTAAAAAGTTCTGTAAATTTTCTTGCATGCAATTGTTTTAAAAGCAAAAAAATGGCGTCCACCTCCATTTCTAAATTGATCCTAAAGTTGATTAAACATCGACAATTTCTAATAAACAAACAACAAGTGTTTTGCGAATTATATAGTTGCCGAACTCGGCTACGCCTCGCTCGGCATTTTTTCGCGGTTATTTAAAAGTCAAATTTTTTTGTTTTTAAATCATAATATACTATATTTTAATTCTGCTCTACATTGACAACTCGAAAAAGATTTATTTTGTCGATGAATGGCGCCCACCTCCCCCCTAAGAGTATAGGTAAAACTGAAGGAGTTCTGAGGTAACAAACATTAAAAAAAACATACAACCGTCTTAATAACCTCCTCCTTTTCTGAAGTCGGTTAAAAAAACTGAACTAGCAAAGTAAAAATGATTAAACCTCAATAATTTCTAATAAACAAAAAAAAAATATTTTTTGAAATACGTAGTTGCCGAGCGAGGCGCAGCCGAGTTCGGCATTTAATGAAAACGCTCAAATTTTTTGTTTATAAATTATAATTATACTATTTTGTAATTCTGCTGCACATTGACAACTTTAAAAAAAATTATTATGTCGATATTAAAATTAGAAAAAACTGTAAAAAGTTCTCTTTATGTATAAGTATAACTCAATTTTCTTGCATGCAATTGTTTTTAAAGCAAAAAAATGGCGCCCACCTCCATTTCTAAAGTTGATTAAACCTCGACAATTTCTAAGTAATAAACGAAGAAAAAGTGTTTTTTGAATTATATAATAGTTGCCGAACCCGGCTGCGCCTCGCTCGGCATTTTTTGCGGTTATTTGAAACAGTCAAATTTTTTGTTTATAAATCATAATATACAATTTTTTTAATTCTGTTGTACATTGACAACTCGAAAAAAAATTATTATGTCGAAATTAAAATTATAAAACACTAGAAAGTTCTTTTTATGTAAGTCAATTTTCTGGCATGCAATTGTTTTTAAAGCAAAAAGATGCCCCCCCCCCCGAAAGTATAGATAAAAAGGAACTGAACTAGTAAAGTTTTCAACTTCATCAGCCCTTCGGTCTACTGCTGAACCATCAGCCTCCTCCTTTGTCATAAAAAGATTTCGGCATCATCCGTGGTAACCCCACGGTTACTTAGGCAGGATTGGTAAATACCTGTAACTCCGTTACCAAACGGCAGAACAGTGGCAAAACAACCATCTAATTAAATTAAATATAATATAACATATTAATTCAAATAATTATAAAACGAAATAAAAGAAATCTACTTAAAAAAGGTTTGGAAGCACAGATCATGAAGTGATCAAAATTGCATGCTCTTCGATGTGTAAAATTACTGGTTAAAGTTTAAATCACCAAAAAAACAATAAATAAATTTTTTTTAATATTCGAATATTATGTATTTTGTTTAAAAAACGCGAAGCAATAAAAAGTGGAGTGAGAGTAAAGGAAGGATGAATGACCGAAAGAAAAGTGGGTAACGGAAAAGTATGCAAAAACGAAGCGAAAGCAGTTTTTATCTGACTCCACCTGGTATATGCAAACTTTTAAAATTAATTTTGTTAATTGCGGTGTCCACTCTTACGCAATCAAATAATATAAGTTTTGACTTTTACAAATAAGACAGGTTAAACCAGAAACTTTTACAAAAATTTCACCAACTGTTTTGATGTTCGCGAACAGAAAATTTTAAACTGTCTTTGGTATACCTACAAGTTTTGTTACGATTATTACAACGTCAACGAGTGGCATGTAAATAAATATATCCACCTAATAAAATTGTTTAACCTTCTTTCAGTTAAATTGTAATTGTTCAGGTGTGCGCATCTAAAATTTTAGTGATAAGCGTGATTTTTCAAATAAGTGTGATATGTTCAAAAATTTTTCGTGTCAGTGAAGTTTTTATTTCAAAACCGAAAGGTAAGAATTTTTAATTTTCTACAAATACAAAAATTATCTATCGGCAGAACATTTTCGCTCGATAAATTACCTTTATAATTCAAAATTATCCGTAACAGATAACAGCAAAAATTATTTTCATTATTACAAAAATAATTATTTTTTTAAATGCCCACCTACAGAAGAACAGCAGGTAATTTGTTATACAATTGACCTTAACCCAATAAATAATTTCATAAAATCGCATAATGAATTTTAATTAAAAAAATAGTTATTTATGTTGAGAGTTTTTTTTAAAATAAAGCGGATTTCTGCACGTTCAACAGCCGAAATATTTTCAAACCAGTTGCTGATTTACGTCAGAAGCGCATCAAAATTTAAATTACCCAGTCGATCCCCTTTTTGCTTAATTTATTCGTTCTTATTGTAAAAGTAGGTCCAGTGACCTCTTCATCTTAACCCAATCGACTACTCAATTTTTTTAAATAAAATATATTCTTTTCGCAAAAAAGAAATATAAAATACAACGGGGGTTGCATGAAACCATAAATTAAAAACTTTATCTGAAAAGTCAAATTAAAATATTTTTTTACATAAAAATGCAACATTTTAATGACCACTTAAAAATTATTAAATTACAGCAATTTTGTTTGTAACTGTAAAAATTAAATTTTATTGAGCTATTGCATTTTCTATTGTTTGTAAACAATTAAAATTGGTTTAATGAATTTTGAAAAGCTATTGATTTTAACTACTTCGAAATGAAATTTTAAAATACGATAAACGGATATCCGTTTTATGGAAAATTGACAAAGTGTCAAAATTATAGCGCTAACCTTAAGTCTGGTTTTTCAAAATTTTTATAATTAATTAAAAAATGCAAGTTTATACTACCGATTTTTACAAAAAAAAAACATCCACATTAAAATTTAATACGAAACACCGAGACCACCTTATCGGTACTTCGGTTCGCATTTGTTTTCGTTTTATTTTGAAACGTACTTTGCTTTGCATCATAAGAGCATTGCATTTGTTTTAATCCTTAATTCCAATATTGCCCGAGAAAAAACAAAATTGTGGTATATAACGCAATTGAAAAGCAATGGCAGCCTATGATCCATTAACTGCATGAGCCATTGTTTTAAGGAAATTTGTTTAATAACAAAAAATGTTTGTTTTTTCGGAATCATTTGTTTGGTGTTAAAAATCGAACGCTCATGAGTCTTAAGTTATGACTTATGACACTCGACAAATAATCTTTATTACAAATTTAAAACATCAGACAAGAGCGAAATCCTGGAGAAGTTCATGAAGAGGGTAAATGGAGTAAAAATGTACGTCGATCATTTTTTTAGCTGTTATGCCTTTTACGGTAATAAATAAGACCGTTTATTTTTGCCAAGAAGGGGGGGGGGGAGAGTAATAAATATATTCTGATGAGAATTTAAGTATATCTTTTAAATGTTGCGAAATTTTATGAGCTATAAGGAGTAGTTATCCCCCCACCTCTTTGTATACGCCCTTAAATTCCGATTGATGCTGTTTTCGGTAGGTCTCAGACTTAATACTTTGAAAAATCCAAGAAGACCATCAGGGAACCTTGGAGGCAATCCAAAATATTTTTAATTTTATGTTATATTCAATTCATAAAAAAATAAAAAATTTTAGATTCAATATTATTTGGACGTAAAACCAAATCAATAATTTTACGGAATATAGTTGACTAACCTCAACAATTTCTAATAATTATGTGAATTATGTGATTGCCGAACTCGGCTGCGCCTCGCTCGGCATTTTTTCGCAGTTATTTGAAACAGTCAAATTTTTTGTTTATAAATCATAATATTTATACTATTTTTTAATTCTGTTGCAGATTGACAACTTGAAAAAAATATTATTATATGGAAATTAAAATTAGAAAAAACTGAAAACGCTTTTTATATTAATTAATGTTTTTAGGGAGCTTTGTTTGTTCTTATTTGAAAAATTACTTTTTACTTTTTAGTGCATTCTTTTATTTGTATTTAATTTCTAGACAAAGCATTGTTTACAAAGCTTTTTTTAATTTATTTTATTTTCAACTTTTAATTATTTTTTTTTATTTATTATATTAGTATTTATTTATATTACTTTTTATGTTGGTAATAACTTTAACAAAAAGTTTTTATGGGTTGGATTTTTCTGAGAGTAAATTAAGAAAAAACTTTTAATAAAAAAGTACTATATTTTAAATCATGTAGTTGCCGAGCGAGGCGCAGCCGAGTTCGGCAGTTATTCTAATAAACGAACAAAAAGTGTTTTTTGAATTATATGCTTTGAATTATATTTTTACGGTAATTTGAAACAGTCAAACTTTTAGTTTTTAAATCATAATATACTATTTTTTAATTCTGCTCCACATTGACAACTTGAAAAAAAAATTATTTTGTCGATGAATGGCGCCCATTTCCCCCCTGAAAGTATAAGTAAAAATGAAGAAGTTCTGAGGTAACAAAGATTTAAAAAAAACATACAACCGAATTGATAACCTCTTCCTTATTTGAAGTTGGTTAAAAAGAAACTGAAGTAGCAAAGTAAAAATGATTAAACCTCAACAATTTCTAATAAACTAAAAAAAGTGTGTTTTTGAAATATGTAGATGCCGAGCGAGGCGAAGCCGAGTTCGGCAGTTATTTGAAACAATTTAATTTTTTGTTTATAAATTTGTTTAAACAACTTGAAAAAAAGTTATTATGTCGATATTAAAATTAGAAAAAGCTGTAAAAAGTTCTCTTTATGTATAAGTCAATTTTCTTGCATGCAATTGTTTGTAAAGCAAAAAAAAATGGCGTCCATCTTCGTTTCTAAATTGATCCTAAAGTTGATTAAACCTTGACAATTTCTAATAAACGAACAAAAGTGTTTTTCGAATTATATATTTTTTACGGTTATTTGAAACTTAAATTTTTTGTTTATTAATCATAATATACTATTTTTTTAATTCTGTTCTACATTGACAACTCGAAAAAGAAAGAATTATTTTGTCGATATTAAAATTAGAAAAAACTGTAAAAAGTTCTCTTTATGCAAGTAAATTTTTTTGAATTCAATTGTTTTTAAAGCAAACGGATCGCATCCCCCCCTGCCCCGAAAGTATAGATATAAAGAAACTGCACACTAGTAAAGTCTTCATATTCATCAGCCTGTCAGTCCACTGATGAATCATCAGCCTCTTTTTTGTAAAACAAAGATTTAGACATTAAAACCCCACGGTTGCTTAGGCCGAATTGGGATAAAAAAAACACCGTTAAAAAAGAGTAAATTATTTAGTTCAGTCCCCCCCCCCCCCTCAATAATTAAATTCTAGTTATACTTTTAATCTCAGAATATAGAGAAACCTGGTTAGGGACGAGCGTTTGAATTTTTAATGGTGCTGTGTATACAGACTAAATAGCCACCGAGAACGAGCTAATATGTTTGTATTAATATGTCTTATCTGTAGTACTATTTAACTTGAGGTAAAGTCACTACGGTTAACTTATCAGACAGACAAGAGATCAACTTTTCAGACCAAGAAAAATAAAACATGAAGAAATATAAGAAATAGGGGGGGGGATAAAATAGATTATTAAATTTTTTTTACAAAATTTTGATGTGTTGTGTTAAAAATGCAGTCGGTAAACTTTTTATTTCCGTGCTGGCGCCCTTTTTCTCTCCTAAAATAATTTGTTTTTGACCGATTCTAATGTATTTCGATGAGAAAATTACATTCGTTCACGAAAATTCGTCTCAAAAAAATTATTGAGACTGCAAGCCACTATTGACGTTGCCTAGCAACCCACGAAAAGTTTACCCTGAGTGCTTTTATTTAAAGCACCCAGCATTTAATAATGATTTTATTATTAAATATGATTTTATCACATTATTAAATAACGATTTTGATGTACATCACGATTACACTCCGGCCTGTAAAGTCCGCAAAAACACATCAAGAATTGGGAATTACAACTAACGGTTTTTGTTGAAATTGAAATGGCAATAAAAATCCATTATTTATTTCCTGTATGAATTTAAAAACGAAGGTAATGAACGAAATGCAGTTGATTGACGCGGTGTCAGGGAAATACCGCAATAACTCGGAGTTATTACCGCATTACAATATCTCAATGGCGGCCCGTGATTTTGCACAGTGGTGGTCCCAGAAATTTTTTGATTAGTATCTGATTTAATTTTAATTTTCAGCTCAGTTAAACACGAAGTCAGATTCATAAGACTGTGAATATCAGAAATTAAGTAAAAATTTTAGGAGTTTCTCGTTAATTTATGTCACAGTGACGCGCATGACATAAACTGCAAATTGAACATTAGGAAATTCACAGTTTTGCATTGCTGTAAATTTTTAAGTAGGTCTGGGGAAACCCTCTGTTAACTCTTGTAGGATTCCACCTCGAGGTAATTTATGCAGCTCACCTTCTGAACAGGTCAAGGTAATTTATTTTTGGTTTTAAATTAAAAACAACAAAACTGCTCCTGTAAGGCTTCCCGGACTCGACTGGGAAAGAACGCGGCATTTCTGGAATGCTGACTTCCTTATACATAATTCAAATATAATATTTTATAAATAAATTAGAACGTTCGCAAGTTATCAACAAGAGCACCTGATTAATGTTTTTCAACGAATAAAAACTTTGTTATTGAAAATAATTAATTCTTTACATTCCAGCTCTTTAGCTGTGAAGGCCATGAGCGTGAACACATTTTTATATGAAATTGGTTTAGATCTTTATCCCAAATTAAAATTGTCCATCTCATGCTTCGTGACTAACACTTAATAAATTATTTATAATTTTCGTTTATTTACCTTCCTGTGCTTTACCGAATTGCACCGAAGCAGAAATTAATCCGACTGGCAGTTTTTATTTGCAAATATTTTTGGTTTCAGAATGTGGTCCAATTTTGTGTCTGCGTTAACGAGAAAAAAATCCAATTCGAATGACGACGGTAGTAAATTGGCCCGAGTGTTAACCCTCCTGGATTTAACTGGACTGGGTGTTGGAAGTACGCTCGGATTGGGTGTTTACGTTTTGGCTGGAGCGGTTTCCAAAACTGTAGCTGGACCCGCTGTCTGTCTGTCGTTTTTAATCGCAGCGATAGCATCAGCTTTTGCAGGTAATTTTGACAGGGGGAGGGTTGCATCTCAAAGGGACAAAAACTTATTAAACAAGCAAATTTGTATCGCTCGCATGAATTGTCTGGCTTGCGGTTTACGTTGGGTAATCTGACATAGTTTGGTTTTTAATTCATTTAAAAGTGGTTTATCTTGAAATTACTATTCCTAACTTTCAATTTGTTAGCATTCAAAACATGAAAGTTCTTTAAGAAGCGAGTTTACCTTTCAATTTCGTTTAGGATTCTACAGGGTGACACAACGAAAATATTATGCGGGGGGAGGGGGGTGGGAGAGAGAGCTAAAATCCGCTTGTAAACCGACGATTCAAGTAAGTACACCCCTGGTCTGAAAGAGAAGTTTCCAAAAAAATTTTTTATTTTTCAGGATTGTGTTATGCCGAATTCGCGTCGAGGGTTCCGAAAGCTGGCTCAGCTTATGTTTACAGTTATGTCAGTGTGGGTGAATTCGTTGCTTACATCATCGGATGGAATTTGGTACTAGAATATATCATTGGTGAGTAGGTACTTTCACACCTGAATAAATTGGTTACTCGTGACGTCAATGACAGTTATGTTAAACTTTTAGGAACCGCTGGTGTCGCAAGAGGACTCAGCAATTACATCGATGCTCTGTGTAACAATACAATGAGAGACGCATTAACGGAATATTTCCCTATAAATGTCGGTTTCCTAGCACCCTATCCAGATTTTCTGTCGTTTGCACTGGTGGGATTAGTTACAGGTAAAATATTTTTTTCCGTGTATGATCCAAATTAATTTCTTTGATTTTAGTTCTGCTTGCTATTGGAGTGAAAGAATCGACAACCTTAAACAACATTTTTACCGGATTAAATCTCACAACCGTTGTTATAGTAATAATTGCTGGCTCAATTAAAGGTTCGTGATAATTTTGTAATCTAAACTAGGTGGTAAACATATAATTAAAATTTAATTGTGTTAGTTGAGATACAAGAGAACTTTAATTAGAGACACCGATAACATTTTTACAACGCCATTAAAAGTTTTAGTTTTTTAAATCTAGGAACAAATTTGTGATAAGCAATAAAGAAAATAATGCGGGTTTGTCGCCAGATTCCGGTGACGCTGCACCGAGCAGAAATAGCATAAAAACGAAACTGCAAAAGATTGTAATAAATTCTAATTTTTCTTGAATTCCAAGCAAAGTTTTGAATTTTTGATCTCATCTTAGTAGGTAAAAATAATCATAAAGGATGATATCGGAAGGAAATGGAGAGAGGGGGGAGAAATAATTTTCACATTAATAAGTTATCATTTATTTTAATTTGTTTAGCGGTGGTGGTCAATACTTAATCTAAAATATTCAAATACTTTTACCTCCACAGGTTCGATGTTGTCATCTGCATGTTTCGTCAGTCGGCAAATGTTAAACAATCCATTTTTTGGCAGCCGCTTAAAAAATCCTAATAATAATAATTAATAATGTACAGAAAGCTCATGAATTTTTGAGAAAAACCTCGAACAGGTTAACCTTCATTTTTAAATTTTAACTTTTTCCCGCCATTACATTTCTTTATTGTATTGTGCTTTTTTTTAAATGCCAACCTTTAGTTTTTCTGATGAATTTGGATAGATAACATTTTATTGAGTACGAATGTGTAAAAATTAACCTTGAAGAAAGTTAATTTATTTTTAATTTTCCTTTGCTGAAGTTTGTCAACTGTCAAAACCGGCTTTTGACAGTTTGGGGCTGATTATCTCGAAAATTTTCTTCTTCCAGATCAACTTTTCACTTACATTCGAATTCAGATAAATGTAGTCTATTTAAATCCGTGAAAAAAACAAAGGTTGCCATTTAAAAAAATTTCCGATGACGTCATCACAGCTCAGAAGCAAAATACGATAAAAAAATTTCAATCGCAGAAGAAAGAGATATTTAAAAAAATAATCTGAAAAAATTCTACCAAAAGCATTTTTATCGAATTTGTTCGAAACTTTTCCGAACTCACTGTATAAAGCTTATTAAAATTCTATGCAGTGTATTATATACAATTACCTTTGAAACGTAGGAAAATGAGTTTTCTTCAACTAATAGCACCATGGTTCAGATTCCACGTCAAACAGCAGGATCTTTTTTTACGTTAAATTAGTAATCTATAGGTTGCGTCGTCAGATTTATTGGTTTAGAATAATAATACTTAAAATATTGCCCAGGTTGTGCGGCCTGAAGGCCGCACTGAGTCTTCACTTTCCCGTAAACTTCTAATTTTGTATAGGTTAGTAATTAAAAATTTACCAATCAGAGATGCGTTAAGGAAGAAATGACAGACGCAGTCTCAGCTCTTTACATGTTAACATTAAAATATTAAATACTAAATTTCCGACGGAAAAATGTTGCATCCCGTCAGATAGATTTGCATTTTTATATATAGCACTAGAAGATTACCAACTAGCGATTGAATACAGTGAAACTGAATTTCTCCAATCAAGTTTTCCAGGCCAGAGTTATGAAAACTGTTTCTCTTTTGTTAATCTAAAAAAAGGAATCTAAAGATGACGGGAGAGTAGCAAATCACTATTAATTAATGCAGTATCGCAATGAGACAGTGCGGCCATTAGGCCGCACAATTTAATGTATTACAATTCATTACAATCAGTCAGCTTTAACATAAAAAAAATTGTAAAATAATAATAAGATACTGCTCAAGATTAATTGTTATAACTTAAAACAGTAAATATTAAACTGATATTATTTAACAGAAGGACAGGACATAGACGGAACAGTATTAAGTAATTTATTATAGTGACGAGATTGCATTAATAATATCTCTAATAGTCAAAGAAAAAAATTTCATATTGACATCAGAATGAACTAACAGTCTAATTAATTTTAGTGTAGCAACGGAATAGTGCGGCCTATAGGCCGCACAACTTGACATTCTATTACAACGCACGTTTCATTTGTGCATTTGTATATTACCAATATAAAATTCAGTTCTATCGAATTAGAATTAATATTCTAATATTATATTAAAAAAAAAATTAAAATATTTAATAATCTTAATTTTTTGACATCGGCACACAAATAACCGTCAGTGCAAAGTTTTATATCCACCAAATCAAAATTTTCGGTATAAAAAATTCAAATATTACAATAAAAAACAAAAAAAACAAACCACTTCCTCTAAAATGCACTTTTTTACATCTCCATCAGACTATGGCAGGGCTAATAAAAGAAAACACACGTAAGTTTGACGGATCAGTGGCAAAGTAGCATCAATTAATTTGATACAGTGGCGGAGAGTAAATGACAAATTGACATCTAAAAAGATCATGGAATAACGACAAAATAATATTAATTACTTTACTATAGTAATGGAACAGTGCGGCCTTCAGGCCGCACAACATTGACAATAAAGAATAATATATTAAAATATAAACCAATGCTGGTGTAGAGCTTGAATCGACGGGCTACGAAGCGGAAAATCGATCGCGCCGTGATCTAAAACCCAAGTTCGATCCACAGGCCATGTAAATAGCAAGGTTAGCACCTTACTCTAATGTCATTCGAGTGCTCACAGAATCATGAATTAAAAAAAGAATATTATAAAATTTAACATCATTGTTGCTGTACGCAGTTCCGATTGGTCGGTTTATTTATTATAACCTAAAAAAGTAAACTCATGTCGTTCTTCTAATTTAGTAAACTAAAGAAAATTTGCAAGAGGTTTTTTTAGAAACTTGACAAACGTATTTTTTTAATAAAAACTATACTAAAGCAAAAAAAAAGCATGTAAACCTCTTATGCACCACTTTACCTCCTTGGTGTATAATATACCATTATAAGTTTTTATCGCATATTTTGTGAATTGACATTGCGGTTTCCAATGTTTACGGAACAATTTAGCTAAAACACGAACAAAAAATTTTGCGATATTTAAACAACATTTTCTAAAATAATTGTTTTCACCTTGTACTACGTATAATTAAACCACGTTTCCAATAAATTGCTCTAAATTGTCGTTTAAATACACAAATACGTTAGATAAACAACTTTGTTTATTTTTAGCTGATATAAACAATTGGAGCATTCCCAAGAGTTCAATACCGAGTGAAGTGAAACATGCTGGAGAGGGTGGCTTTCTCCCGTTCGGTTTTTCCGGCGTAATGGCCGGAGCGGCCAAATGCTTCTTTGGATTTGTCGGTTTTGATTGCATCGCCACCACCGGCGAGGAGGCCAAAAATCCAAAACGAAACATTCCGTTATCCATCGTAATTTCACTGATCATCATATTTTTGGCTTACTTTGGCGTATCCACCGTTTTAACGATGATGTGGCCCTATTATGATCAGGTAAAAATTCTAAAAAGCAGGAAATTAGACGATTAGTTCCGTTATGTAATATTAATTTAAATTTTCTGAATGGACAAGTCAGGACCGGATTTTAAAAGTTATATTCTGTAATTTTCAGAACGCCGACGCTCCATTTCCCTACGTTTTCGAACAAGTTGGCTGGTATTCGATAAAATGGATAGTCAGCATAGGGGCAATTTTTGCTCTCTGCACGAGCCTTTTAGGTGCGATGTTCCCACTACCCCGAATTTTTTACGCCATGGCAAACGACAAAGTTATATACTCCTATATGGCAAAAGTAAACACAAAAACACAAACTCCACTGAGAGCGACAATTATTTCAGGATTTCTTTCCGGTAAAATTATAATGAAATTTTCAAAATTGGATCTCATTCTTTTTTTCTAGGTCTAATGGCGCTCATTTTTGATCTCAACCAATTAATCGACATGATGTCGATAGGAACCTTACTGGCTTATACAATCGTGGCAATTTGTGTCTTAATTTTAAGGTAAGGCAAATTTTGGATGGTGGTCGATGTTAACTTTGGATTTCAGATACGAAGAGGATGAAGGTTACGAATTCGCCGCACAAGAAAAGGAGAAAGACGCTATGCCTTTCATTGCGCCGTTTACGTTATTTAAAAATATTTTCAATTTGAATATGAATAAATTTCCCAACTCCAGTTCCTCGTTAATGGTTAAATGGGTGATTTCAATTTTTAGTAAGTAAAACGAAAGTAACTTGGCGATTTAAAGTAACCGAACATTTTAGGTGTCCTGGCCATAGCTCTGTGCTGTTACATGATATACGGTAGCGAATACCTAAGCACAGAATATCCATTCTGCCTCGCCGTGTTCATAATTATAGCAGTTTTTATGATAATGATGATAATTATGATTGCAAGACAGCCAGTTTCGCAAGCGGAATTATCGTTCAAGGTAAAAACGGAATTTATTAAAATAAAGCCGCGCTCACACAAAGTTTTAGGTACCATGGGTCCCACTCATTCCATGCCTGAGCATCACGATAAATTTTTACCTCATGGTCGAGCTAGATTTGCACACATGGATCAGATTTGCCGTATGGCTACTTATTGGTAAGACAAAGATTCGTAGGTGTCGGGAAAGCAATCTATCGTTTTTAATTTTTAGGTTTAATAATTTACTTCTCTTACGGAATACGACACAGCGCAGCAAATGTAAAAAACATAAAAGAGAACAATGATAAAACATTCACTCCCGTTTACAAAATTTCCGATAAAAATGAAGTAACTCCGTTTTAACATTTAAATTATTCCTAACTTGGCTGTGCAAGTAATTTTAACTTATTTACAATAATTAATTAGTGTTGCATTTAAAGAAAAAAAATAATTAAAACGTTTCGATTTTAGTTGATTTTTATGTAAAATTGTTGATTTATTTACAGGACAATAAATGATTTTATTGATTTTTTTTTTTGTTGTGATGCTAAGATTAATATAGCAGAAGGACCTAACGTGATAAAAAGTAAAAGAAATGCCTAGGAAGATTTCTCTTCACTTGTACACCAGGTTTTGCCGGCAATCTTAAACCTACTTTATTGTTACGCCAGTGTTTTTCCGGCACGAAATCACGATTTTTTAATATATTATAAATAAAAATATTCGCTCTAAATGACAAATCTAAAAAAATTACAAAAGTTGAGATAAATTTGCCTCTGGGCCCACGCTTTTAATAAAAATCGAAAGTTACGGATCTAGAAAAACGAGGGAAAACTAAGCCCCGTAATTGCTGATCTTTCTCTATTGCATTGCAATATTATGTCTTTCTTCGTTTCTAGCTTTAAAAGATAAAATTATTTCATCTGCAATGTAAATTTTCTGGTAACAGTTTGTTATCGCTGGTACCGTCAAGATTTACGTTTGATTGTTCCGAATCTAATATCTTGTTTCCGAATTGATTATTGAGTTTAAATGTGTAGAACTATCTAGAAGATTCACAAAATAATATTTAAACAAAGATTTAATTCAATTTTGTTCATCTGTATTAAATAATACCAATTTCCGTTGACTGATGAAATCTACAAAATCCTATTATTAAACAGCTTTTACCCATTTGAAATTACACCCGCAACACATAATCATTAATCCTTCATGTAGACCAGCTTGAACATAAATTTATTGAAGCATTGCTTTCCTCGTAATCGTTTAACCCATTTACTTCTCGATAATGAATAAATGCTATATAAATTAGAGTCTACAGGTCAAACTAACTCTATTAATCATTTAGTATTACTTCTCGTTTACACCGTCTCGTGTAAAACGTGTAAACAAAGGTTGAAATTAAAACATGTACGTTTTATAAAATAAACGGTTAATTTAATTAATTGGATTAAAATGGATCTTACATTATTAAACAATTTAAAACCGTAGTTTCTGGAAGAACCATTTATTCTTTCCCTGTTTATACCTCTCCTCCAGCTTCATTCTAAATTGAAAACGCACCTTCTTCCGCTTTATTGGGTCTTTAATATCTTTTGATGCAACTTTTTGATCCCCGGCTAAATCGACCGAGTAGCGGGTTGGAAGTAAATGGTTGTAATTAACTAGCTAAAATTTGATAACTTTAAAAAACTTTGCAAGAAGATTTTATCTACGCACCTTAATAAAGGCCTTTATTTTAGACCTTTTATGAACCTTCGATTTACCCATGCGTTTATGAACCTTCCGTGGGTAACGATCGATTCCTACTATCAAAGCGTAGCCGTAAGGTTTATCGGGAGTGCCATCGTCGTAGTTTTTTATCACGACGGCTTTCCTGCCTGCGTAGCGACCGCTCAGGACCACTACGACTTTACCGGTTTTCATAATTTTTCCCATTTTCTATATTAAACACAAAACAACTAAATTAAAACAATAATTCTTCATGACATAACCTCATAAAGAGGTGCACACGACAGTTGCTAAAAAAAAGACAACAATCAAGAGTGCGAAATAATTATAAACTCCGGAATAAGTGTGTAATTAATACTTACAAGTTTTAATTTATGAATTCACATAAGCACGCCAATAAACAAAGCTATCAAACAATAACTATCGTCTACCGTGTACAGCTGATCCTTAAATAATAATCTACAGGGTGTTTCACCAAGAAAGCATGAGCGCTCTAATAAAGTCATTTTTAGGCTGTCATGATTTTTTTCAACGATATGAAAAATATAATTTCAAATCAGCGGTGAAAATGGGCATTTATGATGATTAAATGAGAAGCATGAAAAGTTGTCTTTGTTACGGTTGTGGTAATCCTTTCAGGTAGATGGTTAGAAAAGCAGGTAGAGAAATTCAAAGTATCTTAAAAATGGACAATTTTAAAATTAATTATTTATTTGGAATTTTAAAAATTATTAAAACCAAAGTTGAAACTAAAAAAATTTTAAACTTCAATTCGCACGTATTTTATTTCATCTTGAATTTTATTTTATTTAAATTAAATACACCAAGTAAAATTACTTGGTTCCTCCATTGAGACTAATTTCAGCCTGTAGCAAACTCCTACAGACAAGTCATAATTTTATTTAATTTCCAAAGTCGAAAAGCGGCCCCCCTACAGGGAGTTTTTGTAAAGTCAAGATATGGGCTTACGTAGAATCACTTGGAGAAGCCCATGAGTATAATTTCAGCCTGTAGCAAACTTTTTCAAAAAAGTTACAAATTCATGTAAGTTTGAAAGCTGAAAAGCTTACGTAGAGCTAATTTCGTAATTTAATTTTAAAAATTTAAAAATTAAAAATTTACTAGTTTTACATATCGACGCTAAAAAATTCGAATTTTTTATTGGAAAAATATCCAGCAAGAGGACTAATGTTGGAATACCCCCTTTGGAGTAAAAAAATTGCAACCTATACATGTCTGCTACAAGGGCCAAATAAAAGCTCAAGTAATAGCAGCAGGTTATGGGCCCAAGTCAAATATACGTTAGAATAAAAAAAAATTGCATTTAAGTTGCTAAAATCAACACTAACACAACTTTCAGATGTTTTCAATATTAATAAATTTTCAAAGAAATATAGAGTGAACAGTTAATACAGTTTTCACTCGGCCTAACATATGAAAAAGTCAACAAAGTTAGAATTTTGTTCAAATTTGATCAAATAAAATTCGAAAAGTTTTTATTTTTAAAAGTTTTTTTTTAATTTTTAAAAATTTGAATTAATAATAATTTTTTGAAACTTTGAAAAATATTAAAAATATTGTAAAAATTACGTTTCTTGCTTACGTAAATTATTAAAATTTACAATTTTTGAAATTATTCGAATTTGAAAAACCAGAATTTTTTTTCAATTTTAATCTAGTGTATTTGTGATCAAAAATTTCATATATAACTACCAAGATACTGGGGAAGATTCGATACTCCTTCGACCCCCCCCCCCAACAATACATCCTACTGCGACATATACAAGATGTACAGGGCCGTATTTAAACTCGATTTTCGGGGGGGGGGGGGTTAAAAATATTTAAAAAAAATAGCTAATTTATTAAAATACAAAGGAAACTAAAATTCAAAACAAAAAATAAAAAACAAATATAAAATAAAAAATAGAAGGAACTCGATAAATAAATAATAACTTAAATAAAAAAATTGAAGTTCCAACTTAAACTGTCAGTCAGTCAAATTTTTTAATTTATTAAAAATCACAAACTAAATTCTTATTTTACGGATGGTAAATAATGTTGTCAAAACGAAGAACTAAATTACACCAAAATATAAGACAATTTATGGGTTTGCAATGCCCACTCTAATTTATTGCGGAAGTGTTATTTTAAGCTGTTGCCGATGATGGTTATAAAATTTATTTTTCTTTTAAATTTTTGGATCAAACAATTTAAAATTTTTGCGTTAATAGTAATAATTTCGGGAGGGGGGGGTTCTAACCCCTAAAACCACCCCCGTAAATACGCCCCTGAGGTTGTATATTTAAAAACAATCCATCTTGAATTTCTCGAAAACTACACAAAATAACAGGAAAGCGAAATGAAGTCGCTGAGAAAATCTGGTATACAAGTGAATAAATTTTTAAGGAAATTTAGGAAAATTTCAGGAAATCTTAGGGACTCGGAAGAAATCTTAAAAATTTCAAAGAAACTCAAGAAAATGCTACGAAATTTTAAGAAATCCCAGGAAATTTAGGTAATTCAGCAATCTTAAGGCATCCAAGGGTAGCTTAGGAAAACCCAGGAATCTTAGGAAAATTAAAGATGAGTTTTTTAAAGGAAATTCGGGGAAAAAAATAAAATATTTGCATTATGCTTTGCCCTTCACAAAAAAAACTTTCCCACTTTCCCCTACATGAAAAATTTAAATAGCACTATGCCTCGTGATTTAACAAATTAAAACTTTTTACTACCCCCCCCCCGTTTTAATAAATTAAAAACTATACATTTTTATTCAGAAAATAATAAATGTTATCTATAAAAAAAAGTTGAGATTCACATCATAATTTTGCTTTTATTGTGCAGTAATCCTTATTTTACTTTATAAAACTGCGGATTTTTTAGGTTCACCGACGATAGAATTTTATTGTTTACATCAATCCGTAAAGTGTACTTTTATTGCATTTTTAGTTCTCAAGTAATTGTGCCCGCCAATTTTAAAATTGTAGTTTTGAGTAAATTGCAGTTAAAGTATAAATGCATAATATAAAATTTAAACTTGATAAAATTGTGGATTTTTTGTCTTCATTGACGATAGAATTTAATTGGCTACCCAAATCCGTAAAGTGCACTTTTTCTGCATTTTTAGTTCTTCAGCAATTGTGCCCGCCAACTTTAAAATTGCAGTTTTAAGTAAATTGCAGTTGAAGTTTCAAATAAATAATATAAAGTTTCAATTTCATAAAATTGTGAATTTTTTATCTTCATCGACAATAGAATTTAATCGGCTACCCGAGTCCGTAAAGTGAACTTTTGCTGCATTTTTAGTTCTTGAGCAATTGTGCCCGCCAACTTTAAAATTGCAGTTTTGAGTAAATTGCAGTTGAAGTTTCAAATAAATAATATAAAGTTTCAATTTCATAAAATTATGAATTTTTTATCTTCATCGACAATAGAATTTAATCGGCTACCTGAATCCGTAAAGTAAACTTTTGTTCCTTTTTTAGTTCTTGAGTAATTGTGCCCGCCAACTTTAAAATTGTAGTTTTTAGTAAATTGCAGTTGAAGTTTTAAATAATAAATATAAAATTTAAACTTAATAAAATTGTAAATTTTTTATTTTTATCGACAATAGAAATTAATTGGGTATTCGAATCCGTAAAGTGCACATTTGCTGCATTTTTAGTTCTTGAGGAAATGTGCCCGCCAACTTTAAAATTGTAGTTTTGAGTAAATTGCAGTTGAAAATTTCAAATAAATAAAGTTACAATTTTATAAAATTGTGGATTTTTTAACTTTATCGACGATAGAATTTAATTGGCTACCCAAATCCGTAAAGTGAACTTTTGCTGCATTTTTAGTTCTTGAGCAATTGTGCCCGCCAACTTTAAAATTGCAGTTTTGAGTAAATTGCAGTTGAAGTTTCAAATAAATAATATAAAGTTTCAATTTCATAAAATTGTGAATTTTTTATCTTCATCGACAATAGAATTTAATCGGCTACCCGAATCCGCAAAGTGCATTTTTGCTTCATTTTTAGTTCTTGAGTAATCGTGCGTGCCAACTTTAAAATTGCAGTTGTGACTAAATTGCAGTTGAAGTTTCAAATAAATAATATAAAATTTAAACTTGATAAAATTGTGGATTTCTTAGCTTCATCGGCGATAGAATTTAATTGGCTACCCGAATCCGTAAAGTGAACTTTTGCTGCATATTTAGTTCTGGAATAATTGTGCCCGCCAACTTTAAAATTGCAGTTGTGACTAAATTGCAGTTGAAGTTTCAAATATATAATTTAAAATTTAAACTTGATAAAATTGTGGATTTTATAGCTTCATCGACGATAGAATTTAATTATCTACTCGAATCCGAAACGTACAATTTCATTGCTTTTTTAGTTTTTGAGTTATCGTTCCCGCGAGCTTTCAAATTGTAATTTCGAGTAAATTGAAGTTAAAGTTACAATAAATTAATTATACAATATTATAAAAATTTTAATATATCATAATTTGGACGACTTCCAAAATCAATCACAGTTTTAGTAAGCCAGTTTTAAGATTTCATTTTAAAAAAAAGTATCAACTTTATGGCGCTTTTTGTTAAGTCATGAAAGTGCCGAAAAAGACATAAGGAGAACAATTTTTAGGTAAATAAATTAACACAGCTGAATTTTTCTGTACAGGATAAAAATTATCCCACTTGTGATGCTATAATAAATTACGAATTCTTAATAAAATATCAGTTTACAGTTTTTTGTGTTTAATATTAAAATATATAAATTAAACTAACTAGAAGCTACTCAGTAGCTACGTTAATACTAAAAATCGCTGATTGTACTTCATGAAATATAAAATGAGGTAACAATAAATTAAATAAAAATGAGTGTAATAGCGTAAAAGTGAAGAATTTCTTCTTCTCAATTGGCATAGTGTACGGTGCCGTAGCCGTGACTGTACAGTCCAAGACATTGATCATAGCTGTTCAAATTTTTGATAGAGTTTGTATCGTTTAAAATATTTCCATTCGAGGTTCCACTAAAAACATATTAACTTTGATATTAAATAAATTAAAAATTTATTTTCAAGGTGTGAATTTAAGGCTGGTTTCACACAGGGCGCTTTCATGCATAAGAACGTACGTTGATGCTAAAAGATTTGGAGTGTATTTCATATTTGAAAAAAACTGCTTTCACTCACCTCTTTATGCTTTCAACGAAACCATTCTGAAAGCAACTTTTTATATTTCCCGTAAGATCTCCGTTAGTAATGTCTTCATCTTTGATTTCGGTGTAAGCGTTGCGCCTTCGCCTCAACAACAAGAATACTGTAATCGCAAAGCCAACCAACAATTGAGAAACGATCACAAATAGACTAGAATATCTAAATCCGATGATATCGTACAGAAAACCGCTTATGGTAGGACCCGAAAAAGCGCCCAAGGCAAACGAACTCCTCCATAAGCCAGTTACCAAACCAAACGTTTCCAAATTGTTTGGAAAACCATGTTCGCTGAAAATAAAACCATAAATCTCAATTATTTTTTTCTCGGACCTTAGATCACGCACATAATTGTCCTAAGAGCATCCGTGAACGTTGAAACCAGCTGCGCCGCGATGCCAATTCCATGGAATATCAAACCAATAATGATGAGTGTGAGTGAACTAAAATCAAAATTGATTTTCAGTATAAAAGCAACAAACTTTAAACTCTTTCGTACGTTTTGAACGGAAGAAAAGGTGCGGGGCCAATTAGTGAAAATGCAATGGTTACCAATACTGTTCCAATTACTATGAGTACTTTTGGCTTGCACTTGGAGTCGCATAACCACCCAAAGATGGGGGCGACGAGCGCGTAAGCTAGTCCACTGATAATGAACATCAAACCCAAAAAAATTGGGGTCAACTCAAACTGCTTGAGGTGAGGTTCCAAAGTGGCCTGAAGGAATCCAATGGATAAGCTGGTCACAATAATACTGGAGGCCGATAACAAAACGGCCGGAATTTTCAGTGCGGTAATTATGGAAGCTAAGAGTTACCAAATTAGTTAATCGGCCAATTAATTTTCTCAAATGGCTTACGTCGCATATTGCTAATTTCTCCGGATTCAAGCGATTTCGGAAGAACCAACGTTGTAAAAATGGAAGATAAAAACAGAATGGAACCCATTACAGCGAAAGGTGTGATGTATCCGCCCGCCTGGAACAGAGCTCCGCCCACGGTTGGTCCCACTATAATTCCCAGACCGAAACAAGTTTCAATGAAAGCCTATAAAAAAAGTTTTGTCATTCCTGTTAAGGGTGAAACTCGCAAAACTCACAAAACTGGTGCTCACGGTTTCTCTAAATTCTTGCACGATGATACTGGCGCTGGCGGTGAGAAAACCGGCGTAACCGGCCCCCTCCAGAATTCTCATCAAAAGACTTAACGATATGAAGGGTACGCGGCTTTCAATCATTCCTAAACATCTACAAAAGTCATTTAGATAACAGTTATGGTGACCCCGCAGGCGTACTTACCCAAATAAAATAACGCAAATTGCTGTGGTATAAATGCCGCCATTAAACAATAATTTGGTCCCCAATTTGGTGATATATTTTCCATAAAGCGGACATGTTAAAAATATTGTTAGTTCGTAAATTCCCAATACTAATCCGAATTCTGTGGCCGTGCATCCTTTCTCCGCTGCCTGAAAAAATAAAAAATAAAATAATATAATGTATAGTATTATTTAAATAATAAAAATAATTTAATCATTTAGATCAAAGTATTTATAAATTTAATTAAATTAAATTTAAATATTATGCAGAAAAAAAATAAATTTATGAGATTTCATTATTTAAATAATAAATAATGTCGATTAAAATTAAAAATAATTTTTCACGTCTATATTTATAAATAACGGTGAATATTGGACCAATTACTACCAATACCCCCCAAAAGATTGTTTCTCCGGGCCCATAACCTGTTATCGAATTAACTTCATAACAATTAATATTTTTGATTTCATATTCGTCAACATTTGATTCATAAAATAAACTGACGTAATATTTGTTTAATTCCGGTTTATTCAGCATTTATTAAAAATCTTAAGATAAAAGTGTGATAGACATTTTCGTAAATATTAAAAAAATGATAAGTAGATAAAATAACAGTTTACTGTTTTGATTTTACGTAATTAGTTATTTCGTCCTGAAATTTGTTAACTGACTAATTATAGTAAATAATTTCGAGATAAGAAAAATATGAATATTAGTAATAGTGAAATAAGACAGATTGGTGAAAAATTTAAATGATCATTTTGGCGTAAACAAGTCCGTCACGGTTCCTTTCGTTCATCAAAATAAACAATTTAAAATAAAATTATCAAATTTTAAATTAAAGAAATTAAATAAAAAGTAATTTTTATAATTAATGCAATTATACTTAATTTATTTATTTAAATGGAAAAAAACCAATGGGTTTCAGGAAATAAATTTAAAAAAACAAGAGCGGAAGGGTAGGGGGAGAATAATGGGTCAGATTCCCCCTGTTTTACATTTCTTATCCATTGTGATAACTTAATACTTATTAGATAGCAGGACTATTAATAAAATAATTCCAAAACTAGGACAAGAATATCAAGCAAAATTTGCGACGTTAAAAATCGAATTACAATGAGAAGAATTGGAAAACTGCTGAATTTCGGTACTTTGGAGCAAAGTCAAATTAAGTACCACGGTAAAAAATTTACGTATTAAAAACAAATTATAACTTATCTCGAGCAATTAAAATAAATTTAATTTGATATCTTTCAAATTATTCAAATAAATCAATTAGTATTCTTTTTTACGTCTTGTAAACTATACACTGGATTGCATCAGTTACATGATAAAAATAAAATTGTGAACGAAGTAGTTTTTTTTCGACCAATTATTGAGTTTTTTGACTAATGGACCTGTAAAAAAAATTTGATTTTTTGCTGCGGTTCGGTCACCAAATCTATGATATTCGGTCAGGATGACTTAATTCGGATGATATACGAAATAAGTTCAGTGCGTTGAATTTTTCAAGTTAGAAAAATTATTCTTGAAATCTGAAGGCAAAACAATTTCAAAAACATTTTTTTAAATTTTTTAATTTGATTAAAAAAACTGTTCAAAATAAAAGTTTGGTTTTGAGTTTCCCGCCGTTTTGTTTTTGAAATTGCATATTTTTAATTTTTAACACACTGTATATAACTTGAATTTGCCAGTGATGTAAAAATTCCGATTAGTTATAAAATATTATTGTTAGAAAAGAACTAAAAAAAACATTTTTGCTCGTTTTACCGTTTCCTTAACGACCGTGTCTGCAATTTTCAGCGCCGAAACAGATTTATTATCTTTCTAAGCAAAAAAAGATTATATTTCTCAGCAGATGTAGGTTTTTTCAATCAAAAACAATAAATTTTACTACTATTATATAAAATACTGGAGAATTTTTCATACCACCCAGAACTCCCCCCCCCCAAACCCGATGCAGACATCCGCGACATTTTATTTTTACTGAACATTAAAATGATTTTCATTTAATGAAATTCATCATAGAACATACATACAAATCTTTATTTCGGAAACTCGGGGGTCTGGGAGGTATAAAATACCCTTTAGCATTAGTGGGGTAAACTACTAAACAGATCCCTAAAATACCTTGGTTAAAATAGGATAAACTACCAAAGTACGTAAATCCCGTCGTTGCTTAAACAACGAAAAGGTTTTCATTTAATAAAATCAATCACAAAAACAAGCACATTAAACTGGGGGGGGGGAGATATGGAAAACCTTCCAATACATCAATAAATGTGGAAAAAGGTTGTTCGCAAAATATTTTAAATTTAACTGATGTTGTTGCCCCCTCTATTAAACACATTTACAATTACTTACTGAAATACTCAAAATAATTCCATATTTTCCAGATCTCCTCGGCGCAAACAAAAAAAAAATGAGAAGATTTTCATTTAATAAAATCAATCATGCACACAAATTTGTATTTCCAAAATCCAGAGATCTGGGAGTTTGTAAAATTTTTCAGTAACTCAGTAATTTTGGGATACTGAGAATAACCAACCAATAAGATCACCGCAATTCAGTAAAACCCCTCGGTGCTTACTACCGCGATAGGAAAATTTCCATTTTAATAAAATCAATTACAGAACATTCACACAAATTTTTGTTTTCGAAACCGGGGGGTCTGGGGGGTATGGAATGGTCTGGGGGGTATGGAATACCCCCCAGTCCCGTAGATAAAAAAAACGCTGTAGATAAAATATTTTAATTTTAATCTTTTCGTAAAGAATATTTCAAAATTATCGACACGACATTATTTCATTTTTACTGAAAAATAGGAAAGTTTCCATTTAATAATATCAATCACAAAACATACACACAAATTTTTGTTTTCGAAACCGGGGGGTCTGGGGGGTATGGAATACCCCCCAGTACCGTAGATAAAAAGAACAGTGTAGATAAAATATTTTAATTTTAATCTTTTTGTAAAAAATATTTCAAAATTATTGACGAGACATTTAATTTTTACTAAAAAACGACTTCTGAAATCGGAAGTTTAGTAAGTATTTCCCACTCTTTTATTGGTTTTTCAACCAAAAATAAATTTAGTTCTTTATTTTTTAATCTAAATAAATATTAAAAGAAAAATAGTTAATCAAATTAATAAGCTGGAAGCAATGAGTTTTTAATTCAGGCCTGTACACATATTTGTTACTTTGGCTTACCTGCGAAATCTTGATGGTTAGATTTAATACTCATCATGTATTAATTAAAAAATTAATTTAAACCATTAAAAACTTTATAATAGAAAGGATCGCCTAAACTGCTACTTAGTTGCTAATATCTCAGCTATTTATGAAACGATTTTTATTTTTAATGACTCTTATTAAAGATAATTAACAGCACCATAAAAGTTGTTATCGTAATATTTACCGTAAAAGCAATGGTATTTGAGCCATAACGATAATAATAATAATAAATATATAAAAAAAATAGTATTTACTTCTTTGTAGGTTTTACAAGAAGAAAATATCTATGACAAAATCAATAATTTTACGGATTATGATTAATTAGTAAGTTTTATTCCTAGAGTTTGAGTAAAGCTGTGGATTTTGCCATACCTACATATTTTGCTTCCTGGCACCCGAGGATGTTTTTAATAAAAATGTTATTCTTTTGTTTTATTTTTATGATAACAAGAGTTTTTATTTTAAAATGAAATTGACAACACCAAAACGAAAAACAAAAAAATCAGCCGCCGATTTTGTTATGTGTATTTGTAGTGATAAACCCCAATTATCGCGTAATAAAAGTTTACATTTACTGCTGCTATTTTCTAAATAAAGAAGAGATAAAGCTAATATATGGCACTAAATTTGCTCCACATTATTATATTGTTGAAATCATCATTACTTTCAGAATTTTATTCTTTATTTCTTCCCCAACATAAGCAAAATGAACAGGAACATTTGCCCAATATCAGGATGGAATTTCTGAAAAACCTGAACTTGAAAGTTTCCTCCGACAAAATAATTTTTGGCAAATTCCCCATCCAGTTTAACCAAAATCAATGGCTTCAACAGCCTCAAAGAATCATCTTTAGTTGTCAAACCTTTAACCTCCCCCTTGTCAAATATGAAAGTACAAATAAAAGAAACTTTTGATCTGTTAATGAATGACTGATAACTTTTTCATTTGGATTACGTATTCATTGATTAAACATCAACTTCTTGATAGCTATGCATGTTTGGAAGTACACCAAGGTCAAGGTCCAAAAGCTACCAGTCAAAAATTGACCTTTTTTTTAATCAAAATGTAGCTTTTAATTTTACAATTAACAAAAATTTAGCGAACAACACAAAAAACAGAAGTTCTTCCAAAATGTTTTTGTTTCCAAAAAATAATTTCCAAAATATTCCAAAAAATTCCAAAAAAAAAACTCACCTCTTGTGGGTAAAATGGAGCTTGGAGTGACGAACAGATGCCATTGCAAAAATGCACAACGGATAAAACACTCAAAATCGATTTTTGACGACGCGACAAGTTTTTCATTATTTACAAAAAAAATAAACCACAATAAAACACTGCGTTGACTCTTCGGCAACCAAAAACTTCTAATTATTTTGTTTATTATTTTATTGCTGTTAGTCGGCCGATTGAGAGTAAACTGAACAAAGTATCCTTGAAACACTGAAATATGTTTAACTTTTAATATCCAAAGATAAATTTTCAGATACTTTTTTGATCTTTGAACTTTTGGTGTGAAAGTGATAGCGCTTTGAATATCGGATCAGCGCCAGCAGTCAATAAAAATTAATGCCGAGCAATTAAAATTTGCCATTTTTAATTTAATTATTTAAAAATTTACCGTTGCTTTAATGTGGCGATTAGGAGATTATTGACAAACAAAAGGTGCAAATAATAATAATTTTGGAGTTATTTCTAAAGGACGGTCACGTGGAGAGGGAGGGGGGGGGGAATATTAGAACTACGTTTTTGTACCTCCATATTGCCAAGAAGTTCATCGTTCGTTCAGTTATTGTCTGAAAAGTCAAAAACCAAATAATAGAAGGAGGGAGGTAGATCATGGAATATCTCCCAAAATTTTAAAGTAAAGTAAAAATTGCTGCAAAATTTCATACGAACAAACTTAAAAGATTAAATGATTAGAATTAAATAAATTGTTCATTATTTAAACGATTGAAAATTATAAAAAAAATCGTAAAGGTTATAAATAACATAATTTGTTATTATGCATTTTTTTATAATTTTCCAACCATAATTAGAGCATTAAAAAAATTAAAAAGATCATGAAGTCTGATTTTATATTGAAGTTGTGAAGTCTCCACTTTTATTATCTCGCAGTTACAATAATATATTATTATAGTCATTGTCTCAGAAGTTTTTGAGATTTTTTGGAAGAGTGCATCAAAGTCAGAAATATAAAAACCAAAATTTTGAACATTTTCTTAGATTTCATTATCGGTATAGTTTTTGTGATACTCTGAGTAATAAAAAAAATGCAAACCACAGTTTTGTCACCATCTTAGGTAAATTTGTTTTGTAAATTATGTTGAAGTTTATTTTTATTTAATTTTAATTTTGTAACATACTGTACAAAAATTTATTTATTTATTTGTGTAAATAATTGTGTTGGTAACGGACGAAGAAGAGGAGAATAAAGCGGATCGAGCGAAGTCACATGCCGCTGTGCCTGTAAGGCGATCGGTGGAAGTGTTTATTCCCCTATATTATAATTGTGATTTTTATGAATTTTTAATAAAAGATAATTGAAAAAATTAGAAATTAAGAGTCTCATGCTCTACAAATAATTACATGTCTACCCTAACCACAAAAAATTAATAAAAGTTGGAATTATTTAATGCATTTGAAAATTTTTTTACAAAAATTATAAAAAGGAGTATCGCATTTAAATGACGCCCAATCGTGGGGCTTGAAAAATTAAAACTGTTACATCGCATATAACGTGGGGCATCAATTGACATCCTGAACGTAAGACTCGAAATTATGAAAGCACATTTTGACCCTGAGCTAAAGATTGTGAAGAAAATTTTATAAACAAAAACGTGATAAAATGACAGGAGAAAGAAAATATTGGTTAAAGATTTGGAACAAATAAAAAAAAATGGCTAAAATGAATAAAAAAACGGGGTAGACTCAATAATAGAAAAATTAGAGAAAAACATGAGTGATATGAAAAGGATAATGAGAGGGAAATTAGAACAGGAGCTTAATGCGGGTAGTGAAAAAAACGTAAATAACAATAAAGTGATGAAAAAGAAGAATAGGGATATAAAAAAGAAGAATAATAAAGTAACTGATAAGAAAATAAAAGACAAGTTTAAAATTATTAGGTTATTTGCTACAGGAAAATTATTGATAAAAAATTTAAACCGCTGCATTAAGAATAGAAATAAGATCAAGAAAATATAGGGAAAAATTTGGACATTGAAGGAAAAGAAATTGACAAAAAACAATGGAGAAAATAAGCAAAAAGTTGAAAAATGGAACAGAGAAGAATGTGAAGAAATGGAAAAGTAGGAGGTGGCGAAGATTGTAGACTCCCAAGGAAAAGATAATTTTATAGAAATAGAGGAGAAGAAAGCAAAAAGAAGGAACTCGGATGATTTGGTATAAAAATTTTAATGATTTGTTTATTTATAAAATTTTTATTGAATTTATTTGCATAAAAATTTGATTTATTAATTATTATGATTTAAAAAAAGATTTGATTATTTAATTTAATTTAAAAATTATATTTAATTTGAGTGTGAATTATAAAACATTTGATTATTTATTTTAATTTAATTTAAAAATTTGATTTTATTTATGTAATAATTTTTGTTTAGAAAGTATTTAAAAAATTTACGTTTCAAAGCACAACTTAATCGTTAACACCTTGCTTAACCTATAAAAACTAAGGGGGTAAAATGTCGTGTTTTGAAACCGTAAAATCCTGATTTATTTGTTTTGTAAATTATGTTGAATAATTTACTGTATTTATTTATTAAACATACTGTACAAAACTGCATTTATTTATTTGTGTAAATAATTGTGTTGGTAACAGACGAAGGAAGTGGTAATAGAGCGGAACAAGGGAAAAGACACGCCGGTATGCGTGTAAAGCGGTATGAATGTTTATTCCGATGTTATAATTTTAAATTTTTGATGATTAAAAATAAAAATTAATTTAATTTAAGTTAAAAGTTGTTTTTATTCAAAAGAAGTGCTACAAGATTAAGAAGATTTTGATGTTTTTGTGAAAATTTGGTTGTTTCACAACGAATTTTTTGCCGGGGCTGCCAGCTGTGGACGTACGATACCATATAAAGTAACAAAAATTTTAATGCAATAAAATTATGCACATTTTGAAATTAATTTGGAACAAAGACACAAAAAAAAACGAAAAATTGAATTAATATTTGAATAAATAAGAGTCTCGTGCTGATTAAATATTTGCATGCCCCTCCACGAGAACCACGAAAAAAATTATTTTAAAAGTTGAAATTATTTTGTATTAAAAATTTTTTACAAAAAAATACAGGAGGGCATCGCAATATATTACTAATACTGGGTGTTCATTTGAAAACTTCCAGCAAGAAAACCAATTAACAAATGAAAAAGCTGTATAATGGCAAAGAAGAAAAAATTTTGTAGATTTCATCAGTAGAAGGAGATATCACTACCGCACTTCCTTCGCCCAGCAACGGATATTATTCCATCATCACCGAAAAAAGGTAAGAGGTGATTCCATGATGATTGACCTCAATAAATTTCCGAATTATGTCAATTTTAAAGCCCAATTACTACTTAGACTACAAACAAGCAAGTAATTACTACTTAAAATTACAAAGTCAAGTAAATCTTTTATGATACATTAATAATTTATTCATGAATGATCCAAAATTGGACCTTGAGTGATTGTTACTCACTAGTAAATACAAATAACCATGTACTTCTACGATAAGAACTTGGCTTGCAACAATGTAGTTAAAATTAAAATATTTTTTGTATGCTCTTTGGTGTGAATTTTTCAAAAAAGTATTTGACGTACAAAAAATATGTTGCGATAACCATTTTTACAACCACCTTTCAATTACCAAAGTATTAACACAGTAGAACTGTGAAAACAGTTGGTGTGGTAGCACTCTATGACGTCAGAGCTCCATATCTAAATCTGCCTCATCTTCCCTGCCATATTAATTTTGCGGTGCGTACCTATCTCGTAGTAACAATATTAAAAAAAAAATTCATATTCATTATTTCCCATCTTTTGTTTATGATACACTGCCGGTATCTTTGATACGTCTATGAGTAACCAGCGCCACCCTGTACTTCAAAATAACATAAGTGCCTCGAAATATTTTGAAATTCAGCTACCGAAGTGCGAAAAATGTTGTTATCAAAAATTCCACTTTAGATTTTCGTAGTGAAGAGATGATATTACTCGAATACTTGAAATTATAGGTTTAAAGTTTTTCGTTTTGGTTTTATCAGCCCGAGATAAGAACAACTTTTATGAGCAACATAAATTATTTGTTTTAAATTATTATGATTATTTTAAAGGCTTTTAGATAACATTGACAATGTATACGCATAACTCGAACTTAATTTACTAATTAGAGTTCAAAATTTAATTACCCATAATAATTTATAGAAAAACTTTGGTGAAACAACTTAAAAATCCCTTAATGAGAAAAATATTTGCAGCTTTATAAATATTTGAACAAAGTAGATGGCTATAAAAGCAAGGTGGTGCACGGTTGAAACCTACACTAAAAAGTGCGCATTTTGCTTTAAAAATTTCGATACGATTGCAATCGTCAGTAAAACACTTGGATTTGTTACAAATTATGATGTCAGTTAATGAACCCATTGTATTTTCTAATAAGGTACTCGAAGTCGTCGACAAGGCGATTATTAAAATTCTTTTAGATAAAGAAAATTAAATCGTCCTGCTACGGCATATAAAAGTTATCGCCGAACTACGCGAGCACCGAACGCAGAAATGTTCTCGCGTTAAAAAGGCGGTAAAAATAACAAAAAGCAGACACTTTAATTGATAATTAAAGCGTTTCTATTAGTTCAATTGATTTTGGTGGCAACGTTTAGTGTTTCGTGTTGCTTGACCGCGCAAGAATTTGTTATAGTTTTTTAATTCTTAAAAGGTGAGTTGGTTTCATCGAAATTTAAACATTTCAACACGACAGTGTTCTACATATTTTTAAATTTTTATCAACTTTTGTCGCTATTATAAATCAATTAATTAATTAAAAAGTGCGATAAAACTTGACATGCTTTAATAATTACGACGTAATGCTTCTAATTTGTTGTAAGCATATCAGAAAACCGAAAATTAATTTGGCGCCGACAATAATTTTTTTGTAAACTTTGAATTATTCCAATTTTCAGCGTAAAAATGTAGCGCGTTAAATCTGGTTATCGATAACGATCTCGATTTATCGAAAAAAATCTCAAGTTTTATCTTTATATCTGAATTGCTACATATTTAATCAGATAATTAATTAGGTAACACCAATTAAGTTGCCATGTCAATGAGTTACATTTTTCTCCTTAAAAATTAAATTATAACAAAAAAATTAAAGTAAACATGCTCGGGCATAAAAAATCTACGGAATAACCTGGTTACTTTTTGTTTATTCAAACATTAAAAAATAATTATATTTTTTGGTATTATTAATTGGTGATTCACAGACGAGGCAACGCCGAGTCTATAAAACTAGACAGAACAGGAAAACGAGAAAATCTGATTGTTTAAAACTACTAATAATTTCGTGAAATGCTAATTTACAGCCTAGGCTGTAAAATTGTCCAAATAAAACTATTAGAATTGGGATCCCCGGGCCTCTGTGAAACCGGGGCCCCAACTAGGGTTAAATTACAACAATGCAGGTTGTGAAGTTTATAAAAAATTTAGCAACTATTTGGATTATAATTTTGCTTAGCAAGAATTTTATAATAAATATTAAAACTTACCCCCACCAATTTCGGCGTTGATATTATTGCAAATTCTGAAGTTCTTTGTTGTGCAAATCCCTACACAAATTAATTCTATTATGTTTTAATCATTAATCTGATTCTCGATGGAATTGTTTTCGTGAGCTTAAATATTTTTATTTATTTACTTTATCAATTTCGACCTTTAAATAAGAAACGCATAACATTTTTGTATAATCAACATTGTTTTTATCTAAGTCAACTTGAGTGACTGCGTTTTATACATCGTTAGATAATAAAAATATTTTTTACAATCCGCGCATTTAAAATTCTTCAATATAAGCTTTTTGCTGTGTTTGCTCAAATATTACAACGACCCAATTATTCAGATTCCAGTAATGCTTCACGAAATCGTGAACCACGCTTACCTATAATTCATACGAGGAACCATGATAATCAACGATTAAAGTTGACTCACTGCACAATAGAAGTTCATTTAAACTAAAATCACTTTAAAATTATCGATAATTCAAAATATATTTATTTAATAAATTTTGTAAGCAACGTAAATTACAAATAATATATGGAAAAAAGACCTAAAACGTAATGCAATTATTCGATTGGCTATTTCTATAAAATAAGCCCCGCCCATTATAACCCGTTAGGGAGCGTCCATTAATTACGTGAGAACGATTTTTGTAATTTTAACCCCCCCCCCTCACCTTACGTAAGGATTAACCGTGATTCCAATAAGCGGCGTCCACTGTATAACAATTAATTACTGTTTATTGGTACAATTTTACTAAAAGTATACCAACGTAAAAAAAAATTTAAGTTAAAACAATATTTTAAGTTAAACTTACCTAAGAAATGCAAAATATCATTAATATCATTAAAGCTGTTATGTCCAAAAATATATTAAATTATTTTTTAATATTTTTAATACATAAATTCGCTCTAAAAGAATTTTAATTCGCGGGTTCTGAGCCCAAGCCCTTGATAAAAACATCCCCAAAGGTCACCCGGTTGGCCTTCAAACCAATGATGAGTTTTGATACCTCACTATGATAAATTACCTCGGTGGTTTGCCTTGCCGGTCAAAGAAAGACGATTAGAATACAGATCTTGCTCGGGCTCGAACCCGGGATCTCCATAGTTTAATTTCTTGTAAATGTGGTTGTCATTCTAGTTAAACTTGACTAGCGTATCACGTGACTGTGAGTATCAAGTTCAACATTCATACTGGCGAGAAACCATTTAACACTTGATTATGATAACTTGAGAAGATTAGACTTGGCCAGAATATCTTTATGTGGGGAGGGGGTCAAGTAAGTCGCGATCTCCTTCTCTCTTAAAGTCCTTCGTGTTACCTAAAGACATAGTGACTACTTTTTATATTTTAGAAGGGTTTTCTTGGCTGATACCTCGGTGGTTTGCCATGACCTGTCAAAAAATAAAATTTTTACTCTGCCCGGGATCGAACCGAGGGTCTTCGCTTAGCCGTCGACCAACATAAGCATCAGGCTGTGTTTGTCCTCACGTCGCGATATAAAAACTAGGATAGCTACTGGCTTACTTTCAAATTTTAGGCTAAAAAATTAATTAATTAGTTATGTTCTGCATCCCAAAAACAGAAAACATGAAAGAAAAGTTGAGATAGGACATAATATTTTCAAGTTTTTATCTCAATTTTTTGTAAATTTAATTTTTTAATATGCATTATTGGTATTACCGAAAAAATTACAAAATTTATGTTACAAAATCGGAATAGAAATTAAATTATTACATAAAAAAATTAAAATTAAAAAAAGTATCTACTATAAATAATAATATAGATCCCCTGATAGACTTAATACAGACTAAAGTAAACTTTAAAGACCTGACCAGGGAGGGGGGGCTCTGGTGGTATGGAATACCCCCTAAGCAATACAATAATAATAAAATTTGTAACTATTAAGTAAATAATACATACTACGAAGAAAACATAATATTTAACGAAACCAAAATGACAAAAATGCACATTTATCAGGGTAGAACTTAGAATATTTAAATAAACAAGAAAATAGAATTCTGAAAAAATTACTTAAAAATAAAAAACAAAAAACAAAAAAACCTGTAACATAATATAAAGGCCCCTATTTCACGATTATTACCGATCCTCAGTCATGTTTAACAGTTTAACAAAATTGAAAAAATTTAAAATTTAAAAAATCAAGAAATTAATCAAACTATAAAATAAATATTGCGCTTACCAAATAACCAAACTAGAAGAGTTTACGTGTCTAAATGAAATTTTAGGTTAAGAAAAGAATATGAATTCTAAATCCCATACAATGGGGTTGAAGTAGAGACATACAATGCCATCTATCACTTCGAAAGTAAACTTGAAAAGAGTTTTCAAATTTTACCACGTTTTCTGTAAATAGAAAATAACTTAAAAAAGTTTAGAATTTTTTAAGTATTTTTGTGGTATTTAGTAGCATGTGATGTTAAAACAATCAAACTTATAATAAACCAATCGACAAACTTAATGAGATTCAACATCTTTTCCACCAGTACTGCAAAGCGTCAAATAAAATTCAAAAAATGTACAATGAAATTCACTTTTCTAATTTTTATTTAACGCGCTCGCTGAATATCGGTTGGCAAATCCGAATTACATTTGATGATTTCTGAATATCAGTCGATAAAGTACTATAAATAATAATATAGTGCGATGCCCCCCTGTATAATTTTTGTAAAAATATATTTTACAAATTAATTCAATTTTATCAATTTTCGTGGGTTCGTGTAGAGAGCATGCAAATATTTGTGAGCATCAGACTCTTATTTAAATTCAAATTTTGTAAAGTAAATTTTTAATCTAAATTTTGTTTTCATTTTAATTTTTATATGGTGATGCCAATATTGTCTCATAAATGCGCGTCATTTTGTACGGTGTTACTTACTATTTGTACAGTGATACTATTTAAAATGGTGTATCCGTTAGTTTAAATAAATAAATAAATAAATAAATAAACCTGCGCTTACAGCTGACCACCTTATCACAAAATTACGCCGTGAAATAATTTCCAATTCACCTAAAATATCTAATTTCTTCAAAAATTTTATGAATTATTGCTTCCGCTTAATAAAAACAACTTTTCAATCAAATTAAATTACTTTGTATTAAAATCATCAAACAATCAAAATTATTATATATTGGGGAATAAACACTCCCACCTATCTCCACGCACAGCGGCGTCTGTTCTTCTTTCATTTTTACCTTGTTACCAACATAATCTTTTATAAATATAAATAACTAAATTTATATGTACAGTATGATTAAAAATTTTCAATTTAAAATAAAATAAACTTCAAAATAATTTACAAAACACACAAAATCAGAATGTAACGTTTCAAAACACGACGATAGATCTCCTGATGGACTAATACAGAATAAAGTAAACTTTGCAAGGATTCTGACCGGGGGGTCTGGGGGGTATGGAATACCCCCCAGGCAGAATGATTTGATGATATTAAAAAATTGAATCAACGACAACTTCAGAAAAATAATAATTAAATTTTCTACAAAAAAAATTGCGTACCTATAGAAAATTAACACTGTTTTGCAGATTTCTACTCGCTTGTTCAACCCAGATAAAAATTTTTGGTATCAATGGAATCAGAAAATTGTTGATATCCAATACGATTTTAATTTATAATTTTTATGATTTCAAAAGTGAGTTGACAAAAGCTATAAAAAAATAATGAAAAAGTCAAAAGGATTTTAAAACCATAAATATAAGATTGATATGACCTTCACGTTTTCAATTAATATTGAACAGCTGTTAACAATTGATAATAATTTTGTCGATTCCGCTTCCTGGTCGGAAGTTTAAAAATCGGAGAGGTAATTTTCCCTGCAACACGAGTATAGGCAAATTTCCCCACGCAATAATCTAGATTTAAACAGGTTATTGTTACAACAATAAAATTATGCTGATAGTAAAAAATTTCCTTTCTCCAGAAAAAAGTTAAACGAAGCATTGTGGTAGGAATGTGAAATTGTCGTAAACTATTAAAATGTACAGTGTAAGCGCATGCGGTTATTTTTAGCGACTACACATTTTATACGACGGACGATTCCGACTTTCCTACCTTCAAGGTCTTATGCGGTCTGTTCGATCGATCAAATGTGATGCAATAACCCTTGCTTTTAACACTAACCGGTCGTTTTATTTTTTTAATTCAAAATGAGTGACTTTTCTTCGGTTTTAAGGTTCCTGTTCGGCAAAAAAATGTACTTCTATCCTTTAACGTGGGCCAAATTTACACAGGCGCTCTCGCGGAAAAAATTAAATATCGCACCAGAGGATACCAAATTGGCACGTGTTTTATCCACACTGGATTTGACAGCTTTGGGAATTGGAAGTACACTAGGAGTTGGAGTTTATGTTTTGGCCGGAGAAGTTTCCAAAAAATATGCTGGACCAGCTGTTGTCATTTCGTTTTTGATCGCCGCTATTGCATCAGTTTTTGCAGGTAAAATAATTTAAATTACAATTTTTCGCGGCAAAATATTTAAACTCTATCATTTTATTCGAGCGTCGCTAACCAGTGGCGTAACCACCATTTCGGTACTTATATTTTTATTGGATATTTTGTTCCCGCAGGTCTTTGTTATGCCGAATTTGGAGCTAGAGTACCAAAAGCTGGTTCAGCGTACATCTACAGTTATGTTACCGTCGGAGAGTTCATCGCTTTTATTATTGGATGGAACTTAATTCTAGAATACGTCATAGGTATGTAAATCTGCAAATGTTTTGATTCGAATTTGTTATTCGTATTTTTACAATCGTCCACATAAATATTGGAATGAAAAATTTGACCTTTGCTTGTAGGCTCAGCTAGCGTGGTGAAAGGGCTTTTTACATACCTGGACGCGCTGGTTGGGTACCAAATGTCAAACTTCTTCCAGGAAACAATGCCGATGGACGTCCCGCACATAGCAAAATTTCCGGACTTCTTCTCGCTGGGAGTGACGATATTATTTTCACGTAAACTATTAATTTTAACATTTTTCAAGTTTTTTTAACTGTAATAATTATTTCAGTTGCCATAGCGTTCGGTGCCCGAGAGTCCTCCATGGTAAACAACGTTTTTACGTTGGTCAATCTGACCGTGGTTGTTTTCGTTATAGTTTCTGGACTGTGGAAAGGTAGGATCGATAATTCGCATGTGCAAAAAACTAGAAAATTTTTTATTCCAGTTGACGCAGCAAATTGGAACATTCCAAAAGAAGATGTTACGCCTGGTTTTGGCGACGGCGGTTTTGCTCCATACGGGTTTAGGGGGATAATTAAAGGAGCGGCAACCTGTTTTTATGGATTCATTGGATTCGACTGCATCGCCACCGCAGGCGAGGAAGCCAAAACTCCCCAAAAATCCATCCCAATTGCGATTGTCGTTTCGCTCTTGATTATATTTTTGGCCTATTTTGGAATTTCAACCATTTTGACCATGATTCTTCCATACTACGAGCAGGTAAGATTTTTCCAAATTTTACGTCGATGATCCAACTTATAATTTTCAGAGCGAAAGCGCCCCTTTTCCGCATATCTACGATGTGCTCGGTTGGACCGTGGCAAAATATTTGGTTACCGTCGGAGCACTTTGCGGTCTTTTCTCCAGGTAAACATTTGGTTACCACCTTAAAATTTTGTAATAACGTCAAAGGAAGTCTTTTAGGTGCCATGTTTCCTTTACCCAGAATTATTTACGCCATGTCATCTGACGGACTCATGTTCGAAATAATCGGAAGAGTTCATCCTCGATTCCAAACTCCATTTTTGGGGACTTTACTAGCTGGAACCTTCACGGGAGTTCTCGCTTGCATTTTCGAGTTATCTCAACTTTTCACCATGATGTCCATCGGAACCTTAAGTGCCTACTCCATGGTTGCTGCCTGCGTTTTAATTTTAAGGTGATCTATACTACAAGAAACCTCAATAATCAAAATTGATTTGAATTTTTTTTTAGGTTCGACGAACCTGGATTGGATAAAAAGGCTAAACCAAAATTTGCACTAAACGAAATTGCTCATCAAATGTTCAACCGGCATGCAAGGAATCCTACAGTCTTATCAAAAACCATCGTTACCTGGACCACTACATTTTATTGTAAGTTTTTCCTTTTTTCCTTATCTTCCGGAAATCGACACCTTTTGTTTTAGGCGCGGTTTGTTTCCTGGCAGCAGCACTATTAAGCCAATTTGAAGACGAACTATTCGAAGGAACTGTTTGGGCAGTGACCCTCCTTGCAATAGCCTTCGCTTTCCTAATTGCATCTCTTATTATAATCTCCTGTCAGCCAGTTTCGAGCGTCAAACTTTCGTTTTCTGTACCGCTAGTCCCGTGGGTTCCGGGTTTGAGTATTTTTATTAATATTTACTTGATGACGATGCTGGATACTATGACGTGGATACGATTCGTTGTATGGATCGGCATGGGTAAAATTATTTAGTAAAGAAACGAGTAAGCAGATCTTATTAAAAAAACCTTTTTAGGGATGCTGATTTACTTTGGTTATGGAATGTGGAATAGTAGAGAAAGAAATAGCCAATCTACTCCCGTGACGGAGATTAATCAACTTAACGGTAATCATTTAAGCCATAAGAAAACTTCCAATGGGACCACAACATTTGAATAAATTTTTTTGTGAGAGTGTTTTTATATTGATTTGTGATTTTAATTATTGACAGTATTGTAGTTTTATTATATTTGAATAAATAAGAACGTTTTTAATTACTTCAATCTTTGAGCGCTAGGAGTGGAGTGGACCGGACCGGACACACGATGACCTCGATGGTTGTAAGGGGATGGGCTGCTTGTGTGCATTCCAACCCACTGAAACTCCACTCATTTTAGTGACTGGGAAAGCGTGATAACTGTCTCTCGACATCGTCTTCTCCGCTTCCGCAGGTTTTGCGCAGATCTAAGTCGCTGTTAGATGGAATTTTCTACCGTGATCTCTTTTGGTGCGGGAATTATCAGTTCTCTCCTTTCGGCATTTTTGTCTTCCTCCATTTATTTTAGCACTTGACGGATGAAATCATCGGCGATATTCCATTCATCCTCCGATCTTAGCATTTCTGCGACGATACTATTAATTGATGTTAGCGGCTTACCCAGCTTCTGATGGCCGACCTACCTAAGGTTTTGCCATTTCTCGCATTCAAATAGAGTAGGCGGAGTGTTTTCTATATCGCAGTATCGGCATATTGATGTGGGTCTCAGTTTCATTCATAAATAGCTGTTAAAACAGCTATGACCGGGCCTCTGGGTTATAAGGAAATCCACCTTTCTGTAGATTTTCCGCTTTCCCGTTGGAAGCATGGTCTCTGTTTTTTCGGAAACCATCTAGAGACCATGTCTTTCCATCCAATTATCCAGCATTCTAAGCACTTCGTTGACTCTCCAGTCTCGCGGCTGCCGCCACTATCATAATGTTATCAGCAATACGGCCTAGCTGCGGTCAAATCAGACCAATAACTTCTTCAAATAAAATTTAAACCAATAAATACTCAAAAATAATCAATTTCGAAACCACTCGCACAAAAATCTCAAAATCTACGGAGCCAAAACTTAAACGACCGCTCCGGCGACCATATTTGGCAAAAAAGCCCTTATATTTTCTTATCCTTCTCTAACATTCAAAAATATTGTAAATTTAACTCATACAGAGTAATAAATAATTACTAAACACGACAATGTATAGCAGATTAGAAGACATGAATTATTTTAAGAACACAAAAGATTGCACGTTGAATAAATAATGTAATATTGCAGTTTAAATTTTAAATTTCGCGCCATCAATTTACAAAACTCAAGGAAGAATTTCTAGCAATTAGACAATTCCAATATAATAATTTTGTAGTACTGATTTTGCCGAAAGAAATTGAAATTGAATATCGGTTTGTGTCCTCTCTCGTCCCAGTCTAATCGCGCGATCTTCTAAGTAGCTGACGATGATGTTATAGATGTGCGGATTGATGTTTCTGTTCCAGAGGGCCTGTAAGATGTGTGCCCATCCGGCGCTGTTAAAAGCGTTCCGCACATCTAACGTCACTACGAGGCAGAATTCCCTAGTCCTATGGGTTCCGCTTTTGGCCTCTCGCACGACCTCAACGATCTTCTGCAATGCACCTACCGTGGATCTGCCTTTCCTGAAGCCATATTGATAGTTAGATAGGCCGCCGCTATTCTCGATGTCCGTAAGTAAACGCTTCAGAATCATGTTCTCAAGCAGCTTTCCGGCATGATCCAGAAGGCATATAGGTCGGTAAGAGGAGGGCTCTTCTAGGGGCTTGTTGCCCTTTCTTATGAGGACCAGGTCCGCCTTTTTCCAAATTTGTGGAAATTCGCCCCTCTCGATGCAACCATTGAGGGTAGCTAGGAACCGATGTCCTTCTTCCATCGCCAGGGTCTTCAGTGCGAGACCCGGAACTCCATCTGGGCCAGAGGCCTTATCCGCTGGGAGGCTGGACACTGCCACCCGCAGTTCTTCTTCTCGAAAGGGAATCCAGGGGTCGGGGGTGGGCAGTCTTAGATGTGTTGCCTTTGGGTGCACCGGGAATAGCGCTTCGGCCATCATTTGTACTCTAGCTGGATTGAGTCCAGGTATGGGCATTCTTCCCCTTAGTTTGCCTGCGACGATCTTATAGGCTTGGCCCCATGGATCCCCATCGAGGAGGTCTAATAATTCCTCTCAGCACCTCTTTTTCTGCGCCTTAATTTCCCGTGCCAACTCCTTCTTTGCTAGCCGGTACTCTGCAAAGATGTCCTCGTGGTTAGATCTGTTTCTTCTTTGGGATGCCCTTCTTAGTCGGTTAGAGTCTCTTCTTAATGCTGCGATTTCAGTAAATCTATGTATTTTTTACTTTAGGGTTAAAATTTATTATTTTAACGATTTTATTTAGTTTGTTTAATTTTTTTTTATAGAAGAGAGCAATTAGGCAAAATTCCTTTCAACCTCCAGCGACGGCACAAGTCCCTTGTTAGTTGAAAGGAATTCGTTTAAAATGTATTTACGTGCTTTACTATTATATTATGTGAATATTATGAACATTACACAGATCATTAAGCTTTAACATAAAAAATATTTAATGATACCTGCATGATGTTGTTTTCAATGGATACGGAAGGATTTTTATATCCTGTCTGATAACTATAAAATAGTTTTTCCATCATAATCTTCGTCAATTAACATTCAATTTTAGTCTAAAGTGTTTGAATATTGAGTGCATAATGAAAAATATAATTTTGCTGATACTACAAGTATTATTTATTTTTCATGTATTTTCTAACGAACTTTTGAGCAAGGTAAGTTTTCAATTTTTAAAATTGTTACTAATTCTGAAATGTTGAAATTTAATTCAACTTAATCACAAATTTATAATAAACCAACAATCAAATATTTAGCTAAGTCAAAGTAAAGTGTAAAGACCTTCAACTAAAATCTTTTGCTCTTCGCCAATAAATTTTTTTTTGATAAAAAAATAAATTTAGAACCGGGTTCCGCTTTTCTCGCGTACAGCAAAATTTAAACTTGAAATTAAATTAAATTTTAAATAATATTATAATCAGATACATAAGTTAGATAATTTCATAAACTAACTGCATTTCAGTTTCATCAAAATGGCTTCAAGACTAAAGATTTTCGAGTAGAAATAGGAGATTACAATAAAAGAATGGTGAACTTCTTAGAACTTAAAACATTTAAGTACAATCGCACTACCCCAGCCATAAATTGTTCATTTAGCCTGAAATTTGACGTAGACGATAGAGTCGAGGTAATATTTGGCGAAAGACGACCAGAATAAAGTTTTTACGTACTCCATCCGGAATCGAACCGTGTATTTCGGTTTAGTAGACTTAGGTGCTAGACCGTGACTGTCTTCTAATTTAGTTTGTATTTTATTTTCGCGAGTGAAATTGATTTAAAAGACAATCAAATTCATAATTTTTGATGTCCCGAAGGACTCATTCGCGGATCAAGTAAAAATTATTCTAACCGTCTTACTCCAATTTTTTTGTACTAATAAACAAACAATGCAAATGTTTCAGGTACTTGTACAAGGTTACAAATTTATGAGTAACGAGTATCGACACTTTCCAATCCGTTTTCAAGTTAATTTAAAAAAGGTCGTCAATTCAAATGCCGTGGGTAGTAAACAAGTAATAAATTGTGGTAACATCTTAGATTTCAATTGCTATCATAAGGTTTTACAAATAATTGTTGTAATAATAAGATATCTCAAATTTTTCATTTACAGGATGTTACATATAATGTTTGTAATTTTATCCTCGATGAATCTCGCTTTCCTCCACTTCTGCCTAATGGTAAATTTAGATTTGACGTAGTATTTCAATATTTAAATGAAAATATTTCAAAAGTTTTGACTTTTCTTGAAATATACACTCCAATTCCATATCCAAAAAAAAGAGTGTAGTTAATCGATAGTACGATGAGGAAAAGACTGAATTTGTTGGCAGAGTAGTTAATTTTTGTGTATTCATTGTTAATTAATCTTTAATTAAATTTTACTTTGTGTTGCAAATAAAAATGAGTAAATAATTTTACAATGTAAACATTTTTGGGGTTTATTTTAGTAATAAAAAAGTTATTCGAATATTGAAGAAACAAATTGTAACATTCCAACCTGGTTTTGGCAACAGCGGTTTTTCTCCAAGTGTTTAGGGGGATAATTAAAGAAGCGACGACCTATTTTTATGGGTTCATTGGATTCAATTAAAGTCAAAACTCCCAAAAATTCCATTCCAAGTGCGATAGTCGTTTCGCTTTTCATAGGAAGAGTCATCCTCAATTCCGGCCGGAACCTTCATCGGAGTTCCCAGTTGCCTTTTCGAGTTATCGTGATGTCCATTGAAACCTTAAGTGCCTACTCCATGGTTGCTGCCTGTGTGATCTACAGTCTGGCAAATCAAAATAGTCAAAACTGATTACGATTTACTTTTAGGTTTCTGCAGTTTTGTTTAAATCATTGTTACCTGGGCCCATATATTTTAGTGTAAGTTTTCGCATTTTTCCTTATCGCTTCCAGAAATCAAGTTCAACATTTTGTTTTAGGTGACTTGAAGACTTTACCTGAGGGAAATATTTTTGGCATGAATTTCACGAAGCCGTAGGCTGAGGGAAATAACTTTTCTTGCAGTAGCGTTCGCTTTTCTAATCTCTAGACAGTCAGGTTCGACTATCGACGATGCTGGACACTACAGGTGGATACGATTTGTTGTGTAGATCGCCATGGGTAAAATTATTCAGAAAATACAAGATCTGATAAAAAAACTTTTTAGAGATGCTGATTTATCAACTTGACGGCAACCATAAAGCTATAAGAAAAATTCTAATGGGCTCTAACATTTACATAATTTTTTTGTGGTAGTGTTTTTATATTGCTTTGTGATTAATTACTGACAGTGTTTTTCTAAATTCAAGCATTCGAGAGTTAGGACTCTTTAAAGCACTTTTTTTTTTAATTTTCACCTTCATGTGGATTAGTGCTTTTTTAAAGAGCGTGAAATAATCTACAAATTAGATTTGTGGCGGAGCAGCACAGACAATTTTTTAATTTTCATTATCAAGTAGTTGTAAAATAATATAAAAGTTTTACCAAGTTACGTAAACAAAAAATTGTATTAAAACTCATAAAATATAAAGAATTTCATTTTGAGTTATTTAATTTAATAGTGTGTTTATAATTAACCTAACTCCAACCAAAAGACCACATCTGGTGACCCCGTACTTGTTTAGAAACACATTAAAAAATTAATTATTTAATAGAAAATATCGAATCAACTACATTGGAACCTGAGCAGTCAGTTTTAAATTTAGGTTTACGAAGAAAATTTGATTTTCCTTTTATATTAGCGGACGTAGAAAGAGCTATATTGGGGGCAGATTTTCTTCATCAATTTAGCTTATGTGTAGACCTTCGTCGAAAATGTTTAATAGACAATAGCACTACCTTAAGCGTTTCTGGTAAAGTTAGTCACGATCATTTTCAAACACTTTCAACAATTTGCTTTGAAGATACAGATCCTGTATTTGTAGAATTGCTGAAAGAATTCAAATCTTTAACAAAAATATCTGACGAACCAACTTCAGTTACTCATAACGTGGAACATACCATTAGTACAAATGGTCCGCCAGTTTTTGCAAAAGCAAGTAGACTAACACCAGAAAAACTTAAAGTAGCTAAAGATGAATTTGAATACATGCTGTCAAAGGGAATTTGCCGTCCTTCTAAAAGTTGCTACGCAAGCCCTTTACACCTTGTACAGAAAAAGAACGGTGATTGGAGGCCTTGCGGAGATTATAGACGCCTCAATGCCATGACAACTCCCGACAGGTACCCCATTCCCCACATACAATCCTTTACACAAACCATCTTTGGATCAAAATTTTTCAGAACTTTAGATTTAATTAGAGCTTATCATCACATTCCTATATCGTCTTCTGATATAGAAAAAACCGCCATCATTACACCTTTCGGTCTTTTCGAATTTCCACGTATGGGTTTCGGTTTAAGAAATGCTGTACAAACTTTCCAAAGATTCATGCATCGTATTTTACGCGGACTAAATTTTTGCTATGTTTATTTAGATGATTTGTTAATCACATCACAAACAAACGAAGAACATTTAATTCATCTACGCCAAGTTTTTAAACGATTGTCTGAATATGGCATTAACATAAATGTTGGCAAATGCGTATTTGGTCAAAATAAGGTTACATTTTTAGGAAATTGTTAAAAATGTTTCTTAAAAAAGTGTCCACCTAAGTTATGTAAAGTGTATCCGGGGGCACCCTGTATATTTGAATAAATAAAAACGTTTTTAATTACTTCGATTTTTGTAAAATACAAAAACTTATGGAAAAAAATGAATTATTCAGAAAACATAAGAAATAATTAATTAATGTAAACTGAATTTTAAATAAAATACATAATTTGAATAAATTTAAAAAAAAATACTTTAACTGAATTAAATTTCATCTCTTCATGAAGAGATTATTATTGAACGAAAGAAGTAAAAATTAAAAAACATAAAAATAAATTAGAAACTGGTATTAAAAGTTTTCTGGACTAAGGACTAAGTTGACCTATTGGCATTATTAAAAAATGTTTGAAAAATATTTTGTCAATATTACTGGTTATAAAAACTAACCTTAATGAAAACAAGTAGGACCTACTTTTAAAAATAGCATTAAAATTGGGAATATTTCGCGACACAAGTAACTTCGTCAAGGTTAATCACCAAAAAGCCCTATTATTTCGTTCCGAAGATTTAATTCTTGAGATCATCTCCAAGACGGCAGTCTCCACGAGTTGATAACTGCCACCATCAACAGATAAACAGGGTTACAGGCACATTGCCCATTCCGATCAAGCTGTCCTGCAGTTTAAATCCTGAAACATTTATCTATAAAAAAGACAAAACCAGAGAAAAGAAAACAATAATCTTGTAAAATTTTACTTGAGTAGATAAAATTATTTGCGAGACCACGGATTATTAACATAAAATAATTAAATTAATTAAACGTAAATATTGGGATTTTTAAAATTTTATGTGATATCAACATAGTTCAAACTTGAAATATTTTCGTAAGAAGTGAGGTAGGATCCACACAGACTTTCTGCTAAAATTCAAAAGAAAAAAAAACGAACCTTACAGTACTTGTATATGATGTGTAACATCTGACATCTCACCTTGCTAGTAAGCAACATTATTATATGACATAATTAATAATTATAAATTATTTAAAATCGCAAAATAGGTGGAACGGCATTACGTTACCAGTAACCGTAACCCGAATCCGTAACAGATAATACGAATTAAAACAATATTATTAGATGAACCCTCACAGCGTTTTGCGTTATGTGCTTGCAACATAATTATATCCTTCGGTGATCGCGAGTTCGAACTTCACGTCGGACAGTTTTTTTTAATGGCATTTTATAATAAAACGATGTCTATGTATTCCGATAAAATAATTTTGGCACTCATTAGTCAAATCAAATAGTGCGCGCTTTTCTGGCTTCCTGTTACACATTTCCGTCCCATTTCACGAAATTACCCCCATAAGCGAGTGGAAAGATGTTACACATAAAAAAACGGAATTTTAAGCTTCCTCCCTGAAACCCCCCAAAACATTTCTTCTAGGCCTATCAAAAAGAATTTTAGGCATAATTTCAACCTCCAGCGACGCCGCAGAAACAAATTCGTTTAAAATGTATTTACTTGCTTTACTATTATATTATGTGCATATTATGAACATTACACAGATCATTAAGCTTTAACATAAAAAATATTTAATGATACCTGCATGATGTTGTTTTGAAAGGACACGGAAGGATTTTTATATCCTGTCTGATAACTATAAAATAGTTTTTCCATCATAATCTTCCTCAATTAACATTCAATTTTAGTCTAAAGTGTTCGAATGTCGAGTGCATAATGAAAAATATAACTTTGTTTCTACTACAAATATTATTTATTTTCCATGTATTTTCTAACCAACTTCTGACCAAGGTAAGTTTTGAACTTTTAAAATAGATCATTCAAATTGTGCAAAGTTTTGGTAATTCGTAAAAAATTAATTCCACTTAATTAAAAATATAATAAACCAATAATCCAATATTTAGGTAAGTCAAAGTAATATAAGTGTAAAGACCTTAAAAATAAAATCTCTTGTTCTCCCCTAATAAAATCCCATTGGTAAATAAATCAATTTAGAATCGGCTGCCGCTTTTCAACAACAAAATTTAAACTTATAATTAAATCAAATTTTATATAAAAATTGAATTTAAAAAATGCTTTAAAATAATATATAATTTGTATGTGAACGAGAAGAAATTACTGTAACTGCATTTCAGTTTCATCAAAATCGCTTCAAGATCAAGGGTTTACAAGTAGAAGTACATAATTACAGTAAAGAGTATTTTAACTTCTTCGAAATTAAAACATATAAGTACAATCGTACTACCCCAGCCGTAAATGGTACATTCAGCCTGAAAATTACCCTAGACGATAGAATCGAGGTATGTTAACCGAATGCACTTTTGTAAGATACAACCGAATTGATAACCTACAGTAATTTGTTCCCGTAGTAATTTCACCCTCGGTAATTTCGCCCCCGGTAGTTTAAACTGTACGTAAAAGGTATCTATCAGTCAGTAGGTTAGTGTTAGTTTATATTATTTATTTAGCAACACTGTACAATTACCGGAAACCAATTTACCAGGATATCTAATTACCAAGAGATCAAATTACAGGAGGTGAAATTACCTGGAACCAAATCACCTAGTGCCCGTTTAGTAACCTCCCGAGTTGAGCATAGCGTTTTCTTCTTCTCCGTCGTTGAAATTGAAGATATAACCGACCTTGGTTGTGACCTTTGCTTCAAGGGCTTTCTTGGCAAATTACCTCGGTGGTTTGCCAATGCCTTCCGAGAGAAGACAATCGGAATAACGTTTTTACCCCATCCGGAATCAAACCGTGTATCTCGCCTAAGCAGTTAACGTACCAACCCGTGACCGTCCTCGAGTGTTGTTCGTATTATATTTTCGCGAAACAATCGAAAATAATTTTTGATGACCATAAAGACGTCTGTTTTCAAAAAAAGCTGACTACACACTCGGTTCAAGCACGGATCAAGTAAAAATTATTCCGACCGTCTAACCCCTTCGGTTCTTTTGTACTAATAAGTAATCATTGTAAACTTTTTAGGTTATCGTACAAGCTTACAAATTTTTAAGTAACGAGTATCGACACTTTCCGATACGTTTTCAAGTTAATTTAAAAAAAATCATCGATTCAAATGCCGCAGGTACCGACATAGTAAAACATTGTGGTAACCTCACAGATTTTAGTGTCTTTCATAAGGTTTTACAAACAAATTTTTGCAATACAAAGGTATCTAAAATTTTTTATTTACAGAATGTTACGTATCAGTTTTGTAATTTTATCCTCGATGAATCTCACTTTCCTCCACTTGTGCCTAATGGTAAATTTAGATTTAACTCAATATTATATTATTTAAATGTGGAGACTTTGACTGTTTTTACTTTTCTGGAAATTTACACTCCAATTGCATATCCAAAAAAATAAAATTTGTACAGTTAATCGATGGTACGATGAAGAACGGACTGAACCTGTTGGTAGTGTAGTTATCTTTTGTGCATGTATTGTTAATTTTTAATTAAATTTTTTTTTGTGTTGCATATAAAAATGAGTAAAGAATAAATTTCTTGTTAAAAAGTATACTCTCCGATTAGCTCTCTAAAGATCGGAAGCAAAGAAAACAATCTTCGGTCGTGAATTTCTAATAAATGGAAAAGGTAAAATCTGTGCTGCAATAGTATAGTGATAGCAGCAAACCTAAAGATTCTTGAAAACCCATGCGCTCGGGAATCTTAAATTTTAGCAATTAATTAGATCAAATAAAAAAGTGTTTAATTTCATTAATACAAAATTTTTAAAATCAGTTCTTGGCCTTCTTGGCTTTAACTTCGTGCATTTGCCAAGGTTTCCAAGCTATGCATTCGACTTCTTTACCCGGAACATAAGAGAAAAATACATCCCGAAAGTTGTAGGTCGGAAGCTCGTAGGAAAAAGTGCTCGGAAAAAATTCGCGACCGTCCTCGATAACAGCCTGTTTCACTTGTCTGTAATAGAGAGTGTCTTTGTCCGAAGTCTATTTTAATTGAAAAAGCAAAATTAAATTTGGAAAATCTGAAGGTCTGCAAATTTTACCATTTTTTTTACTCGTTTGGCGTTTCTCCAAGTAAATTTTTTGCATTCCGCTGTAGATATGTCCAATTTTGCTATTCGAACCTTTCGATGACAGTAATCCGTGTGTCTCCATTGCGCCATACTCTCCATAAGCATAGGAACTAAAGATCATTATAGTAAAATATGTAGATATAACATAATATTTGTACCTCTGTCTTCCTGTGTCCAGAATTTTCCGCAACGTAACTGCATCCACAATTTAAAATGAGGTAGTTTGTGACATTCTGGTAACTTGGCTAAAGGAAAACCGTCAGCCGCAAGCCCTTCCAGAGTATGCTAAAGAAACTAAATTATATTTTGACAAAACTAAAAAGCATATTACTTCTATTATTCCCAGCTGCTCTTCATAATCGCAAGGTATTTTTTCTAAAAGGGTAAATCTCTTCAACGAGGAAGCAATGTTCAGGTCTTCTTCTACTTCCTCTCCGCAGGTGCAAATAATGTCCTCGGAATCCGAAGAACCACAAACACACCCGAATTCATTTCTAGGATCGCAGACACAAAACGGTGGTTCTTCTTCTGACGTTTCCACACTTTCTTCTTCGTCTTCCTCACCTTCGTCTTCTTCATCCATATTTATTTCCAAAGTTAATTTAAGTTCCGTTTCAATCTCTATGTCATTGACGGGAGCACAACATTTTTTGGGAACAGGTGCGCATATGCACGAATTATCTGGACGATCCGAGCTACGTTGCTCATCGTTGGTCGACAGCCTCTCTTCGATATGTTGCATCATCAATTCTGCCAATTCAGCCTCATCGTTTTTACCCTCCTCTTCGCCGTCGTTACACTCGCACTGATATCTTTTGTCGGCAGCCAATTCCTCCATGTATTCCTTCGTGTCCAACTCAATTTTTCTCAAATATTCTTGATAAGCGTCTAAGCAAGTACTGTGCTTTTCCATATAAGATTTATAAATCTTCATGCAACGGCACTCGTGGGAAGGTTCTCCAGTCCTTTCTTGTGAACGGTTTACCTTTGGAAATGGAACTAGTGGTATTTTGGGAAGAGTTCCACATAGCATGTACACCGGTTCGCCATCTCGACTATAAGTGACTCCACCAATTATATACTGCTTTTGTAAACTCATCAAATCGGTCTGAACGTCCATCCGTTTCTTTACTCCTTCGTACATTTTCACTCGCTCCTGATACTTTTCCAAGCAATCGCATGTTGTCTTTCCGAAAGAACTGCTCCCGTCTTCTTCCTCTCCCAACTTTACATCTTGTCCTGTCATCAGACTTTTATCTGTGTCGGGTAGCTCTCCATTACTAGTTAACTCACCTCTGTCGATCTTACATCTGTCACACTGACAAAGTCTGGTGTCTAATTGCTTCTGCACTACTTCCTTACAGGTGCATTCCAACGACGCCCTAGATGCAACAGTTACCAACTTTTCTCCAAGCTTCCATTTCTTTGGCGCTGTGCACACACAACTTTCAGGTTCCTTTGTTTCGCTTACCTCAACAGAAGTAGAAAGATCATTTTCTTGTGTTTGAGTTTCCATTACCCCAAAATCCGTAACGTCTTCTTCTTCACCCTCCGATTCCCCATGGTCCTGACAATCACATATTAGAATGTCATCATTTCCACAGGTCATCTCATTAAAACTAGAATTGCATATGCACACTTTCTCAGTTAACTGGCTTTTTTCGTCTTCTTCTTCTTCTTCTTCTTGGTCTTCATCTTCCTGTTGACAGTTACATATCGCCACTTCGTTTTCTTCTCTAGCCACTTCGACCTCATTACAAGTAATATCACACTCGCATACTTTCCTAAGCGGTTTGTTGGCATTGTCAAAATCGGTCGTAACTGTCACACAAACGCAAATCGTAACGTTGGTTTGGTTTTCCTCGACAACCGGGGGTTCTTCTGGAACCGGTTCCGGTTCTGCAATCGGCATGACATAATCGCAAGGAATATATATTGTAGGTTTACGTAAAAGCGGTACATTTGGGTTATCGTTCATATTATTGTACAAATATTGAGCCAAACGCAATTCTCCGATGATTTCTTTTTCTAGTTCATCGGTAACTCCATATTCTAAAATTTAAGATATTAAAATTGGAAAACTGTGCGAAGGAATCATGCTGGTTACGTTGAGGAATGTCAAGTAGCTTAGGGTCTTTGGATTTTGATCCACCTTCCACTATGGTAGTGTCGAAAATTTCGATTACACTCTGAGAAAGAAATTAAGTTAGTGAAACGATAAAAACGAGCGAATTAAGTTCATACTAAGTCGTATAGATAGGAAAAGTATGGACTCTCGGGATATTGGATATGGTTGTTCTTGTAGACTCCCGAGTGCTTTCGAGGTTCTGGTTGGAATGTAAATGGAACCAAATAAGGAGATTTATATTTAACAGGTTTCGGTATCTTTTTAGACTTTCGTCTAAGTTTTGGTAAAGGAGGCGGTGGGGACGGAATTCTGATGTGCATTTCTTTCAGAGTCTCTCTCATCGTGAGATGAACAACCGACGACAATAACAGCCGATCGTTTAGTGTATACGTGGTTCCTAGGAAGGAATAACATAATATAAAAAGATTTTACTTAGCAAATGTTTACGATTTTTGTCCAGAAGTTGATAAAGCATAAGGAGAAACTCAATCGGGCAATTGTAAGAGCGTTTCAAGGCTTTCTTCACCAGGCGAGCACTTGGTGGAGGAACTATGCCCAAATAGGTCATACTGTCGATTGTGTTGCACACCGTGTTGAATTTGAGATCTTTCACAAGGTTTGATTTTAAATTATCAATCGTGTTAAATTGCGATGGAGACAATTCTTGAAACCAGTCAGGTCCTACAAGCTTCATCAATTGTACGTGAACGCCGACCTCTAAAAAATCATTCATAATTACAAAATTACAAAACAAAAAAAAAGGTAAATTACTCGATTCCGCCTCTTCCTTTTTTCGTTTCTTTATAAAAAGTGGTAAGCGTCGCCTGTAGTAATCTTGTTTTTCCAAAACGTGCCGTAACCAAATGTCGTCTAGAAATTCGTTGCAGGGACCCATTCCTCTCGTTGGATGTTTTGGTTTTACCACAACAGGTGGAATGTAACTTTCTCCGGGTGGATATGGGACGTAGTCCAGCGACGTATCAACGTAATGAAACTCTTGAAGACCGTCGGGTCCATCTCGTTCAACTTTCGATTCAAATTGCGAAATTTTATACGATACCACAGAGTGCGGTGGCGGTCTCAACTCGTCAAATCTATCTATTTTTTTAATATTGGGAATATTGCACAACTTGGAAGGATCGCGACCTTCTTCTAGATTACTCCGAACTGTCACTTGACTTTTAATTCCGGGGACATCTGATACTTCTTCGAATTTGTTCTCCACAACGATCACCTTCGTTGGACTGCAGGTAAGAGTATTTGCCTCCGAATCGAGTAAGTCAATCATTTTGGGGGTGCACGTGTAAGATGCCGTTGGATCAGCCATTTTGGTTGGAAAAATATTCCTTTTTACAATAAATTTTGACCCAAATGGTTTTAATTCCAATATTACATAAATTTAATGTGCCAAATCAAAAGTTCGTGACTGACAATTTTGACAAAAAAAATAAATCTGCGTTTCTATAGTAACGAAGACGTTGAGAAAAATCGAGTTTGAATGCTGCATTATTTTTACAAGTATCTGCGAGATAAAATTATTGGTTATTTTAAAGTAGTTACCGATCTGTCGTAGATCGCAAGACTGAAAATTACAGAAATTAATTATTTTTGGCAGTAAAAAAAGTAATCTAAATACGCAAATAGGCAAGCGCTCAATTTAATAGCTGCATCTGCAAACATAATTTTGTGAGCACAAGGACACAGTCTTAAATTTCAAAATTAAATGCAAAAGCAAAAATGTTCGTGCCGCCTAGCGTAGTCATTATTAATACCACTCTAGTTTAGATTACATAATGCTACTAAAAACGAAAATAGTAGATAATTTGCGATGCGAAGCAAAGTGAACCGAGTAAATTGAACATTAAATTTATTGTTCAGTGAAGTTTTAAGTTTAACCGCTGATCTAGAAACAGATAAAGGTAATACAAAATTTAAACACTAGAAAAAAGTCAAATCTATTAACAAATTTAATTATTTATTCTTCAGAATAATATTTTTTCCCATTTTGCACTGATGTCCATTCCAATTTAAAAAGAAGGAAAATAATAATAAAACACCAGTCATAATAAAATAAAGCTATAAATAATATTTTAACGATCACAATTATTTATAACATTAATTTTGTATATAATATATTTGTATATAATATAGGTAACACTAATTATGGAGATCCATATAAAATAATAAAAATATTACAATCACACTGAAGCCACATACATACATCTCAGATGTGAATATTATATAAAAATATATATTCATTCTAATGCCTCATATTGTCTAAAACTCTTTATACTGTTAGGAAGACCATAAAATCCGTACAATGCGAAACCTGAAAATAATTAAATTACGTAACAAAACAAATTAGGGAAACAAATTAGAAAAACACCACCAACATAACAACAAATAAACAGTGCACAATTAGCAAATTTTACCCGAGTATTAAATTATTACCCTCGTTTGGCATACTACTTCACCCTTTTTATTTTTTTAAATTATCTCGTTTAATATCATGCCAGTAAAAGCGAGTGAAAATATTACTACAAATGCGTATCCGAAGACAGTTTGAGGTAACCACAGTTTGAGAAACACCGATATATCGCGACATTCTGTGGTTCCTGACATTATTCGCTAAACTTGTCCGTAGTCCCTGCAAAGTTTCAAATCTTAAAATTATCCGTGCCTAATCCATTTTAAAACTATCAACTTTCCGCAACTTTATGCTGTTCAATGTGTTGTTCATCAACTGTTTATGTTGCATTTTCGCTTTAGCATCGTCGCTTAGTGGTTTAGTGGTTTTACTTTTGACCACAGACGGGGGAGGTATCGTTTCGTTTTGAGATGCGGTCGCAATTTCGCCATTCAGCTTTTCGGTATTTACGGCAGCTTCGTCGATAGCAGCGCTAACGTTATTCGATTTTGTAAATTTCAGGGTTAACCTAGGATCAGATCTTAAAATTTCGTTCAATTTCTTCTTAATATCGAAGGGCTTCATGACTTCCTCGACAATCTCATTATTTGATTCGTTATCATTCACGGGATTGCTTTCTGGTGGCGCCGGAACCACGTGTTTCATGCCAGGTAGTATCGACACTCGGTCTTTCAACCCCTCGTCACTTACACGTGTCACTTCCGGCTTCGAAAGCATATTACGAGACGGAATTCCTAGAATTCGCTTTTCAAATAATTTATTCAGTTTTGATATAACTTTCGAATGCTCTTTACTTCCGAATGCGATGTTATCGTCCAAATCGAGTACACTTTCTTTCCGTGGAGGAAAATAGAAACCATCCTTTGCTAGTTGTACGATATTCGATTCGCTCTTAGAGCGTAACAGATTTTTATCTTCGGCGCTGCGGAATATAGTCGGTACAGGTGTTTCCGAAATTAATTTTTCAAAGTCTTTCATGGGAGGCGGTGGTGGAATATATACAACGGTTGGCTGGTCTTCGACGACCTGTTGATTCTCGTTTTCGACCGTATTTTGTACCTCGTTTTCAACAGTTTGTAAATCCTCATTTTCCACAGTTTGTTGTAGTACCTCGTTTTCATCAATTTGCTTCACTTCATTTTTGTCAGTCTGTTGTATTTTGTTTTCGTCGATCTGTTGTACCCCGGTTTCGTCGATCTGTTGTACCCCAGTTTCGTCGATCTGTTGTACCCCGGTTTCGTCGATCTGTTGTACCTCGGTTTCGTCGATCTGTTGTACCTCGGTTTCGTCAATCTGTTGTACCCCGGTTTCGTTGATCTGTTCCACCTCAATTTCGTCGGTGGGTTGTACCACGTTTACAATGATTGGTTCACCCCCGTTTTCGTCAGTCTGTTGTACCTCATTTTCGTTAGTTTCTTGTAATTCGTTTTCGAAGGTCTGTTGTTTCGCATTTTCAGAACGTTCTTCGCCACCAAGTACATCTTCTTGATGTACTAATACAACAACCGATTCCTCTAGATGCGCATTTGACCCGATGGACAAGGTATCAACAGAAAGTCTGTTATTAGGTTTTTCGTATGCAAAACTGGTAGAATCGTCCTCTTTGGAGAGGATGTCATCTAAAGCGGCTAAAGCATCATCAACACCCACACTATGTAAGGACACGCGCGGGGAATCACCAGCGACATGACTAACAACAAAAGGACGGGAAATTAAGGCAGTATGAATAAATTCTTCGCTTTGTTCAATTTTTTCGTTTTCCTGTAACGTTTTGTTATCGTCGTCATATACGAAACTAGCGTTTAGGTGACCATTGCTTTTGTTAACGTTATTAACGTTACCATTAGCTATAGAGTACGATTTAGAATAGTTATGAGAAGAGGCAGCGCATCTTATACAAATGAAGTACATAGGTAAGCCTAAAGAAATATTAATTTTTGGCATCCATGCAATATCTACAGCATGCATTACGAAATGTAAGGAAAACAATCCCACTTACCGATTATCATCCACACGCCAAACCTGATCCATGTGTTGATATCCAACATCAACATTAAATAAATATTTACTAAAATACTTAAGGCTGGAATTAGGGGCACCCAAGGAACCTAAACAAAATTAGCAAATGAACCTTAACGTTCAAGAGATCCATTTTACTTACCTTAAACCTAACTTCAGCTTTAGAGGTTGGTTGCATTACTATCGACAGTAAAACCAGAAGCATAAATAATCCAATCACAGTGACCAATGCAATTGCCCAAATGTGAGCGTGTCGCAAATCGTTTTGCAAAAACATCATGCAAAGTCCAAACGCCAGCGACAATAAGGCTAAAAAAATTAAGTTTGATAAAAACGAAAAGAAATCTCAAAGAGGCGTTACCGTAAATGCAGATTTGAAAGGTTACGACGGTTTCCGTAATTTTGGTAGGATCCTGTAATTTTTTAAAATTGTACGTCTGCTTTAAAACGTTCACAAAGGTAACTTCTTCGTCGATCTCGCTGTCATTTAGACTTTCGCTGTTAACCAAATTTTCCGGGGATTTATCCTCGCGATATCTAAAATCAATAAAAAAATAAAAATTTATTTTGGAAAGATTTAATGAAAAGTCTTAAAGTAAAGAAGATAAATGTTAATGTTTTGTCCTCTAAGAACCTACACAAAGCATTCTTCTATTTAAAAAAATTGTTTATATCTTTATCTTTTATTTTATTTTTCACTTTATTGCTTATCATGATTCAAAATGTTGTTTAATTCCACTTGAAAATCACTCAAGTGTAATGATAAATAGGATTAAAGTTTATCGATTTTAATTCTTTTGAATTCCTGACATATTTGCCAATTAAAATTTCGACACTTCCTACAATTTAATATTTGCTTTTGGGATCTTGTCCTTTATCCACTGACGTACATTTCACTAAAAGAAACCGAAAAAAAATATTTTCTCGCTTCCTCAAATCCATTCTTCGTTACATTTAAGTTTTTCTTTATATCTTTGAACCGAACATTTGATGTCTCCCGGTAAAAAAAGGATAGATTAGTCCTGCTTACCTTAACAATAACACGCAAGCAGCAACAATGGTGTAAGCTAAAAGTGTTCCAATTGACATCATTGCAACCAGCTGTTTCAGTTCGAATAACGACGACATCATGCCTAGAAAAAAAAACTTTAATTTTGAAATTTTTTTAAAACGTCTGCAGGGTACGTACCCGTTAAGAGTCCAGCCAATAAAGTTCCAATGACAGGTGTGTGAAACCTCGGATGAACTTTTCCCAAAAATTTAAAAATTATTCCGTCGGATGCCATGGCGTAGATTATCCTCGGTAAGGGAAACATTGCCCCAAAAAGACTAAAACGCAATTATGATGAGATTACACATTATAAAAACGAAAGAACCCCAAACCTGGCACATAATCCAAAAATTCCACCAATTGATACGACCCAGCGTGCCCAATCTAAACCCACGTAAGAAAATGCAAAAGGAATAGGTGCATTAACGTCCTAAAATGTAAAAGCTTAAAATTTACGACTTTTTGACGTCGAAATCATACCTGGAGGAAGTATGGAACCATAAGGGTAACCACAGTAGCCGTACTAAAATAAGCCAAGAAGATTATCAACAGTGACGCAACAATGGATAATGGGATTGCTCTTTGAGGATTTTTGACCTCCTCGCCCGTTGTTGCAATGCAGTCAAAACCTACAAAGCCATAAAAGCAGGTCGCTGCACCTTTAATGACCCCTGATATACCATAGGGGAAAAAACCACCCGATCCATGTTCTCCATCAGCTGGCGCCGGTAGACTCCAATTCTTTGGATTTGCTAAAACCATTAAATGTTTTATATCAATAAAAAGTTGAGTAATTCAAGTATTCAAAACAAAAATTTTATGTGCAATATTTATATTTATAGATTACTGGTATTAGCCTGTGATAATTATTTATGACCCCGGTTGATGAATCATTAAACAATAGCCATTTAAATGTTATTTCCGTACCTTTTAACGATCCAGCTATGACAACAAAAAGAACAACGCCGATGTTTAAAAACGTGAATACATTGTTCAGGCGACTGCTTTCTTTCATTCCGATTGCCAAAGCGACTGCAACAAAGTTTTGATTTATTAGATGAAAAACGTTGCTGTAAAAATTACATACTTGAGAGTAAAACGGAAATCCCAAACGAAAAGAAGTCGAAATATGGCGACATATACTTGATGTGAATGGGCGCAATTTCCTTAAACGTATCTTGCATTGTGTTGTTGATTAAAGTGTCAAAGTAGAGGCTCAGGCCCCTCGCCACGCTTGCCGATCCTGAAATTGTAAAATTTTTAAGCTCAAAAAATTGGGATGCATTTTTGCTTACCAATCACGTACTCCAAAAGCAAGTTCCATCCTATTATGAAGGCGATGAATTCGCCTACAGTGACGTAGCTGTAAATGTAGGCAGACCCTGCCCTGGGTACCCGAGACCCAAATTCGGCATAGCACAAACCTAAAATTAAATTTTTCTTTTAAAAATTGCTAAGTGTTCGAATAATATTCTCCTCTTTATGAGTATTTAATTAACTATTGCTTTTTATAAAATAATTATAAATAAATAAATAATAAAATATATGTATATGGGGCCGACAAACAACATAACGACATAACAAACTCGAAATACTCTTTATGAGTATTTAATTAACTACTGCTTTTTATAAAATAATTATAAATAAATAAATAATAAAATATATGTATATGGGGCCGACAAACAACATACCGACAAACGACATAACAAACAACACAAATATTTTTATAAAATAAATAGCACGTGTGTGTATGTTATTATTTGATATGATTTATACAAGAACGATTTTTTCCAAAACCAAGAATTAGGCACCCAACGTAGTGAAAAATACAAAATATTTCAAATTTAAAATGCTTCTAATATTTTGGTCGTGGTCGCCACTCTGTACATAATATGTGTAGAAAATATTATTTTTTTAAATATATTAAAATTTGAAGTATAAATCAAAATAAATGTAAAAAATGACCTTACAGTTCCGTTACAGTAAAAATCTGCGTCAAATAATTATGATAAGCAGTTATACAATAAATGTCTATATATTTTGTGAACTTTGATATAACAAAAGTTATTAACCGTTCTGAAATTTGTAAGAAAATCAATAATCGCAAACAAATCGCTAACTTTATTGCTGCGACCTACTTAAATTTTAAAAAATTTATATTCATTTCTCCTTCGTAAATTAAAGTTCTAACTGAATCGGCCAATAAAAGCAATTAAAATTTCAAAAACAAAAAATTTCTCAATTTTTTGTCCTTGTTCGTGCGATCAGTTAACAATTTATGACTCACGGGTCAATGAGAGTGGTCAATGTAAAACTGATAACAAATTCAATATTTTTGAAATTCAATTATAACGAAACAAAAAATACAAACCAGCAAACACGGAAGCGAGTCCAGCAATCAAAAAGGACAACACAACGGCAGGACCAGCGGTGTCTCTCGAAACGTGTCCGGCCAAGACGTAGACACCAACCCCTAAAGTGCTACCAACGCCCAGAGCGGTCAAATCAAATGTGTTCAAAACCCTGGCCAATTGGGTTTCGGTGACCGAAACCGCATCCAAAACTTTTTTTCTTGTTAAAACTTTAAACAAGTTCGTCATTGTTACAATTTATACGTGCAAGCTCTTCTTCTTGAATGACCAACTGTAAGTGAGAGTGAAAGTCAATTAAACAATATACGACGACGACATGCGTCGTTGAGTCACAATAAATTAGTCAGATAACTAAAAATTGTATAGATTAGCATTGCGTTATCTCCAAATGAAACTTTAATAACGCAAAGAAAACACTTTTTGGAAATGAATGATAAGAGAACATGATGAACTGATAAGAGATCACAAGTATGTCACTTTATTATTACCTACATAAAAATTAATCAAATTATGTAACGAAGCTATCTCATTGTTATAAAATTTTAGAAAATCTGCTACAAATTAATTAAGCCGAATGACAGAACCACTTTTTAATTATGGCAATAAATTAGTTTAGAAAATTAAGTAACCGTGAACCGAGAATTACTTTTACTTAAATGATAAATAATAATAACATGAATTACTGAAATTCTTTGTTAGTTTTGAATAAATAATCGTCATTCCGATATGGACTGAAAAATTCTAAACATAAATAATAATATTTACCTTAAAATTTTGTATATTACAAAAACATAAAAACAACAATTAGCATCTAATCACCTAATTAAGATTAATCAACTTCTTGGTCACATATTTAGTAAATATTTACTATTGTAGTTGTCAAATATTGGTGGGTGGTTATTGTTTGACACGTGATTGGTTGACGTTTCGTGCATAGTGACATTACTAAAGGTACGACTACATCAAATTTTTAATCGTAAAATTCGCATGACCTGCATAAAATGAATATGGATTTTTTTTTTAATTTAAATAAAATTAATTTAATTAAAACTTGAGAGAGTCATCAGCACCATTGGTTTTTTTTCACTAATGAAAAAAAAATCTAAGTCAATCAAATTGCAGAACTTGACCAAAATTGCGGTCGTAGACTAGGGGTTAAAGCATTGGCACAGTCGTGGGTTCTTTTCAGTTCATGATTTTTATTACACTCAATTTCCTTAAATTTAAAGTCAGTGCGGCCCTGGTTTTAGAGTGACATCCTGGAAATATAACCTCACTTGATTGACACCCCCGAAACGTCACTTTTTTATTTTTCTTACTGCAATTTTACGCGTTTCAAATTATGGCAGATCCTAAATACGCCGATTTACCCGGAATAGTAAGTACATAATTTATGGTCGACCAAAAAACTTACCTTAATTTTTTATTAGGCTCGCGACGAGCCCGACGTCTACGAAACCAACGATCTTCCCGAATCTGAACAAACATCTGATTTCTTCGAAGAAGAAAACGAATCGATCGAGCATCTGCAAATTTCCGCCAGCGATGCATTTAACAAATTTAAAGGAAAAAATTTAAATTCAGTCGGAGTTGACTTTTCCGGACGCATCGGTCGTCGTGTTCGTACCGGATACAATGCTCGCTCGGGTGTCTGGGAGCTCGTGCAAAGGGGAGATGGAGAGACGACGCTACAGAAGCATCAAAGGTTACAATGCGAAATGAAAGAGTTGCTAGAAGAAGTTAGTAAAATAAAAGACGATGGTGAAAAAGAGGACCCTAATTACCAAATCAGCGGCAAACAGGTGGAAGAGTCGCTGTCTCTGCTGAATAATTTACAATTGGAAGAGAAACTAGGCGAAAAGGCTGTCGAGTATATTCACGAACCCCACGTATACCACCTTCAAAAGTTTTTCTCCGAACTCGAACAGTTTAAAGGTGATGCAAAAGAACAACCCGAATCTCAACAGCAAGTTGTGGAGGGAGACGGCGGAATTGTTTATATGTTGAAATGTAAGCCCCATGTGGCACGATTTAAGCAGAGCGATCGTTTGGCTAATTTGGATCATCGTTTGCATCAACTTGAAACCGTTTTGGGTACTTCTTCAAACAAATTAGCACGGCTGGCTTCTTTGACGTCAAAAGGTAAAAATTATGTAATTTTTTCATGAAAAAAATGTAACGGGAAGAAATTTTAAAGTCTCAATTTTTTTTTGCAATGTTAATTTTTGAAAATTTAAGTAAATGTTGGATCAAAATATAAATTAAATATCTTTCTGTTTTAACTTTTTACATGGGTAAATCATAATTCTCGGATCAACGTGTATTCTGTTTTTAAATATTTAAATTTCGCTCGTTTGGAACTTATCGAATCAAATTTTTCAGACACCCTTCTAGAAACCTCGCAGTATTTGAGCGCAACAGCTAGCTTATTAGATTCTGCCCAATTAGACCACATAGAAGGCAGACTCACGGCGCTGTCAAATAAGTTAGATTCAATTATCGAGAAAAAAAATGTCATCGAGGTCGACGCGGAGAAAGACAAAATGGTAAGGAAACCTATCCCACGTCCACTGATTTCTAACCGATTTTCCAGATTTTAGAGCTCTATGAACTTGTAAAAAAGAACGACAGCATCTGTAAAGTGTTGCCGGAAACCATAAAACGTCTCAAGGCATTGGAAGCTTTCCACAAGAAAGGTAAAATCAACTTTTGTTACAAAACCCCCCTTGCTCAGTTCATTTTTTACAGCAAGCGAATTTACGGGTACTATAACCCAAATGGAAAGTTTGCAATCGTCTATGTCAGTCGGCGTGGAAAGAAACAGGGAGCTGTTGCAAGGCGTGCAGGAGAGCTTTGCTGTCAATTTAGAAGAAATTAACAAATCGGTGGCGAAATTGAATGCAAAAATTACAGCGTTAGAACAAAAAAAGAAGTGAAAGCGTTCGTACACCATAGTTTTTTAAAAATAAATATGTATTTATTGTCTTAAATTTTTTAAATGTAACATTTATTATTTGTACCTATCTTAATTTACTTGAATTAATAAAGGACTTGTCGCACATCCAGAAAAAGTTAACGTGTAATGTGCTGTTTAGTTTTTTAAAAACACCTGACGTAGTTTAAAATATTTTCATTAAAAAGCATAACAAATTGCTTAAGGATTTATTGCTCCTTCAATTTAACTACGAATTTAATTAATTTAATTTATCTTCCATTCTTTAATTATGTAATTTTTGTTTTACTGCCTTGTTTTTTTATTTATTAATTTAAATATTTAATGTTAGTTATTTGTACTGTTATTGTCTTGAAACAATAATGGACTGGTCGCACAACCTGGACAAGTGTGTAATGTGTCGTGAATAAAAATTTCACAATCGATGCAGAATACTTGCTTACATTTCGGACAAGAGTAGATCTAAAAATTTGAATTATCACTCTTCTGATTTGATAGTAACGAATAATTACCTTTTTGTCAGATTCGTTTAATACTTTTTGACAGGCGTAACAAATGGCAGCCTGGGATTGGAAATCTAGTTCTACGTACGTTGCAGCTGGGAACAGGTGGTGGTAGGAACGAGCGAGATGGGGTGCCGATACTAACGTTAACCCGCAGACACGGCATTCTATTGGAAGTTCACAATATTTACTGCAACACTGAGGACAGTAGTAACCACCTGTGTTAAGTTTGCTCCCTTCGTCCGTACTATCGATATGACTAAAAAAAAGTCTTCTTAGAAAACAGATTTTTTAGCAATTGTTAAGAACTTACCACATACACATGGTCAGCTGTTCCTCTGAATCCTTAGTAACCATTTGGTGTGGAAAACCCATTTTAATGAGACTAGACTCTAAACACGTCGCAGCTGGAGGCGGCTCAATATGCTGAAACATCAGGTCTTTATAGTGAGCGTCGTCCAAAATTACATTGTAGGTTCCTTCCGTTTCCAGTGCAATTTGTTTGCAAATTCGCACCTCTGCTGCCAAACCGATAATGGAGCAACGCACTCCTTCCAGTTTTAACGTCTGAAAAGGAAATTTGAACAAATCTTAACTCTACTTTTTTGACAACTCACTTCGATTGTTGAATTAATTTCGGTGGGGTCACACGTAGTTAAGCTGCCCATTAAAACTAAAATCTCGCGACTGGCATGGCTAGGCAACATCTTGAGGGACTTTAAGGCCATCGTGATTCCATTTTGCAGGGACGGTTCGCCCATCAAGGAGGACTGGTTCAAACTCGATACAGCTTTGATGTGTTTCCTCGAATTACCGGTCAACTCGCTCAATTTTTCGGCTCGTTTATTCTGAACCGTTATCAAGCCCATCTGACTTATGGGGTTTTGATCAAAAAACTCTTCGATAAATAATTGCAGCAGCTTAACGGTGCACAGTAAACGTGTGGGTTTCAGGTCTTGGTTGGACATAGACTCGGAACAATCGATGATTATGTACAGATGTCTCATCATGCCCAACTTGGTGTTCTTTTGTTTTTGTGCATTCCGCTTTTGTTTGGCCTTTTGAATGATATCGGCCACCGATGGTTCCAAGAGACCATCGTCGTTTTCCGTCAAAATTTCCCTTAAAATAGTAAAAGGTTAGCAGTGATAGTTTGGGGCCCTCATTGCGGCAAAATAAGATAATACAAATTTTTTTTAGCCATTTTTAAAAGAGTGAGGTTAACTCACCATGTTTTCTCGTATCCGGTCTCCCAACGATATTCCTTAGGATCTTCGTCGTCAATCATGATTAATGTGTATTGAATAAAACGACCCAACGAAAATTTCAATTTTTTATTAGCAAAATTGATAAAATCGTTCACAAAGGTTCAAATTCAAAAACATAAATACATAATCTTCCCCCACTCCATTTACATACTTTTTTTTTAAATTGAAGTTGACAAATTACAAAAACTCTTTAACTGCTATTTTACTGACTACAAAGTCTAAAAGTGACGAATTTTTAACGTTAAAATCACCCACTTTGTAGGTCCGTTTAATATCTTCCATATCATTCAAACCGGGTAAATTTGACAGCTCGACTTCTTTACCTTCAACTTCTCCGAACAAACTTATTTCTTCATCGGGATGGTGCACGACCACCATTAGGAGGTTTTTGTCGTCATCGTGGATTCCAAACTTGAGTAAACTCTGTGTGATTTTGGACGACAGTGATAGGTTGAACAAGATTTCGGTGTACACAGTCTTAGTTTTTAATTTCTCTGACACTGCGGCTTTGTTGGCGGCAATCACAATTTGAAATGGGTCCAATATTAAAGTAGGCTTAACGAAACAGCAATTTAACGTTCCTTCAATGAGTTTCTTTCTCAAATCGGGCACATTTTTTACCTCCCGAAACAGTCGAATTGTCACCACTTGGTTTGTGTCTTTATCCAATGGAAATGTGTTCAACATTTTGTCTAAAAATTGTTTAGAATAGTACTTTTAAAAAGGTATAATAAACAATTACCTGAACAGTTTTTTTGTGAAAAAGTGAGGTTAGGTGTCGTTTGAAGTAACATTCTTATACAGGGCGGAACAAATTTGGTGATGAAAAGTATTTTGGTATTTTTTTAAATATACCATGTGATTTTTTTTGAACTACCACTGGCACGCAAGAATGGATTAAACAATGATAATTTAATAAAAATATCACTACACTGAAAAAAGATTGGGTTTAACCCCGCTAAGTATTCGATATTGATTGTTTTTTTTATAACAGTATCATCGGTTCGCTTCCTGGTTGCGCTGATTAACTTTTTAATAATAATTTTTATTTTAACAACACGCAAAATTGTTTTATTTGCAAGTTAATTTATCGTAAAAATTTTGAATTTGTATTTAACGCGGCAAAGGTTAGTTGGCGATCTTGGTATGAAAAATTTGAGGATAAATTACGAAAACAATAGAAAAGTATCAGCAGTATGGAATAAAGTCTACACCGACCGATTTTAACCAAATCAAAATTATCACAAAAAGTTAAAATTTTGAAATAGTTTATGAGTAACAAGTATCGATATTTTCCATTTAGAAAATTTTTTTACTTTGTAGTGAAATGGGCTTATATAAATAAAATAATATATAAACAAATATAAATTTATAAATATATAATTAATAAGATAAGGCTTTATTCCAACAAGGCAGAACTTGCAAAGTCAATTTAAAAAAAACATAATATCACATTAAAAATAAAAAATAAATAAATAAACATAAAAATTATTAAAATATTTATTATTAATAATTCTTATAAATATAAATATTTATAAAAATAAATAAATATTTCCAGTATCTAATACTAATTACAATATTGTTATAATTATTATTTAATATATCGAGATGTTTTATTTTAATCAACACTGAACTATGCAAAATATTAAAAAAAAATTGTTTTAAAAATTATTTATTTTTTTTTACTAAAACTTTTATTTAAAAACATTTATGTATAAATATGATATCAGAATATTACTTTTAATGTTTGTTTAAAAAAAAAGGTAATGTTAATTTACCTTGAAAAATATAAAACAAACAATAATATGCCTAATGGACCTTGAAAATTTATTTCTGATGGTTTTAAGCAAAATCATAATTATTCGTCACGGAAATTGTTATAGTTTATTTGTAACTTCTGCGTTTTGTGGTTGAAACTTTTAGCTAACAATGAAAATTTTGATTTTATCATTGACGTTTATATTTTTTGTTTCAGATATATTTTGCAATGATATTTTATCTAAGGTAACTTTCAGTCTAATAATAGTAAATTTGATTAAAAATTTTTTTGATTAGACTAAGAATATTACTAATACGCGGATTTTAGTTTCATCAAAATACCTTTAAACTGAAAAATGTTCGAATACAATTAAATGATTACGATAAAAATACTTATAATTTTCTTACAATTAAAGCATTTAAATTCAATCGGACTACAACGGCTCACAACTTGACTGCAAATTTAAAAGTAGATATAGCAGATAAAATGGAGGTAAGTTAATTTACCTTATAAAACAATGTACTAATTATATGAAAGTTTAAATTATATACTTTTAGGTAGTAGTGCAAGCTTATAAATTTATGAGTAACGAATATCGACACTTTCCGTTGCGTTTTCAAGTCAATGTAAAAAAATGTTTTGATTCAAACGTGATAGGATTAAGCAGCATCAAGAATTGTGGAAATCTTACCAATTTTTACTTTGAGAAGGTTTTTTAAAATGCTTTTCCTTTATAGTAATATAGGCTTTTACTTTTTTAGAACATCACTTATCATGCTTGCAATTTTGTTATCGACGAAACTCGCTTTCCTCCACTGATTCCCAATGGTCAATATAAAATGGAATTAAAAGGCTTGTATTTAAATCAAGAAATATCTTCGGTATCTCTGTTTCTTGAAATATATACACCAATAAAATACCCTAAAAAGTGAAAATTACATAATTATCTTAGGCACAAGGTGGTTTAAATTTTTGCCTTACTTATATCTGCTTAACAGGTTTACTTTTTGGTATTTCAACAGCAACAATGTTTATTAAAGGTGTAATTTGATTGGAAATTTATTAAATATACTTACATATTATTTAGTTGAATTGTGTTTTTTTTCTGTATTTTTTTTTTTTTATAAATTACACAAGATAAAAATCTTATATTCCTGAATGACATTGTTCTATCGAAAAATAATTCTTAGGTTAGTTTTTATGATTCTTAATGTGGTTCTATACGTTAGGTTTTCTATTTATAAATTATTTAAATTTAAATAATTTTATTAATATTAGAGTATCGTCATCATCTACTTTATAAATTAGGCCTGTTCCGACTCAAGTCGCCATCTTGATAGCGGTGTTTCCACATTAGAATAAATTCCTCTTTCAGAATAAATATGCGAAAAACCACGGATGGCTCCAAATATCGTCAGTATACAACGCTCCCAACAGGCAAATTCTCCAAGAAGACATCGCCGCCCTCCTCAACGGACCCGGAGGGAAAATCATCACGGGCGACTTCAACGCCAAGCACTCGACCTGGGCCTGCAGGCACACCAACCAAGCAGGAAGAACCCTCTCCACGCTCGCAATGGATCTCGACTTCATCATCGCCGCTCCGACAGCCCCAACCCATTACTCCCCGGCAGGCACGCCAGCCATCATCGACTTCGCCCTCATCAAGGACACTCAGATGCAGTTTCATCTAACAACTGCACAGGAGCTCACCTCGGACCACTACCCAGTGCTCCTCTACCTGGGTGACGACATAAGGTCAAGATTAAACTCCGAGACCTAAAATCTCATGGCCCTCCTTCCCGACTTCCTTCTACAAAATATGGACACCATCCCGATCATTTCCACAGAAAACGACTTGGAAAACTACGTTGAAGTCCTTCAGGACAACATCTCGCGATCCATCCAGCACGCAACGAGGCAAATTGACGTCGCTGACATCAGAGATCGCCTCCCTTCGGAACTGAGGCACTCATTCAAGAAAAACGTCGAGCTAGGAAACGCGCCCAACGCACCTGGCACCCGGACGACAAATGACGTTACAATCGCCTCAAGGAGCAAGTCTCCGAAGAAGTCAAAGCGCATCACGATCAGAAAGGGGCAAACAAGATCGAATTGCTCAACTTTGAGGACCAATCTACCTGGAAAATGGCCAACGCTCTAATACGCCCTAAAAACCGCCAGACGCCCGCTATTACCCGCCTCGACGGTACGCAAACCAAAAGCGATCAAGAAAAAGCCGACACTTTTGCCGACAACCTGGAAATCCAGTGCAGCCCCCTCGACGAGCGCCTCAACCAAGACCATATCGAAATGGTCGAGGATTTCATCACGAGGACCCTTCCAATCGAAGACCCTACATCGACCCAGCCTCCACAACGGAAGTCACCCAAATCATCCGATCCCTGAAGAACAGGAAGACACCCGGATCCGACGAGATCACAAATCAATCCCTCAAGGCGATGCCGCGCAAGGCAGTCGCAGCACTCACTGACATCATCAACGCTTCACTCCGACTCCGCTACTTCCCGCAGAAATGGAAAACTGCCGATGTAGTGGTCATCCCCAAGGCAGGTCAAGATCCCCGGAAGCCTCAAAGCTACCGCCCCATCAGCCTCCTCCCGTCGCTAGGGAAAGTCGCCGAAAGAGTCATCTCCACCCGGATCAAACAAACAATTTTCGACAATAGCATCCTGCAAGACGAACAGTTCGCTTTCCGACCAGGACACAGCACGGTCCAGCAAGTCCTCCGCCTGGTCGAACACATCTCCCTTGGTTTCAACAAGAAAGAGGTCACCGCACTTGTTCTACTCGACGTGTCGAAGGCCTTCGACAAAGTGTGGCACAAAGGTCTTCTTTACAAGATGCTAAACGCCAATATCCAACCAGCACTCGTCAAGCTGGTGGCGTCATACCTTGAAAATCGGAAATTCAAGGTCAAATTCGAAGGCACCCGATCATTCGAGAGCTTCATCACTGCCGGAGTACCCCAAGGATCCATCCTCGCCCCGACCCTCTTCAACATCATCATGAGCGACATGCCAGCTCCAAACGACCCGAGGACGAAGATCTCGCTTTACGCGGATGACACGGCCGTCTACACTTCCTCCATGAGTCAAGATATCGCCACCGATCGTCTACAAAATACTGTTAACAACCTCGAAAACTAGTTCGCAACGTGGCGCATCGGTGTAAACTCAACGAAAAGTATCGCGACAATGTTTAAGAAGAAACGAAGACAGGTTTGTCCTCGAACAAACATCTTCATGTTCGAGAGCCCAATCCCATGGACCAACACTTCAAAATACCTGGGAATCACGTTGGACTACAGACTGCTGTGGAAGGAGCACATCGAATCCGCCGCAAACCGGGGAAGAGCTGTCTTTTCAAAGCTCTACCCGCTTCTAGCTTCAAACAGCAAGATGTCACCAGCAAACAAGCTGCGCATCTACAAGGCCATCATCAGGCCCACCATGACCTACGCCGCACCCGTGTGGCGTGCGGGGACAGCAGCCCAAACCCACATAAAGAAGATACAAGTAGTACAGAATAAATGCATTCGGCACGCATTCTCCAGCCCGTACTACGTCACCAATCGAAGACTCCACGCAGATGCCAAGATGGACACCATCGACGTACATATTAAAGGACAGGCGGAAAAACTGTTCAAAACCGCGAGCTTCTCGGACAACCCTCTCATCTCGCAGCTAGGACAGTACCAACCAGGCTACAATCTAGGACACAGCCGGCCAAAGGACATCCTCATCCGCCCGACAGCCGGGGTGTAAGTAACCCTAATCTTTACATGTTTGTTTCAGGTACCCACCAAGCACCGGGTTCATCAAATACTCAGCTGCCAAGAAACCATGCAAAGATGCCCGGAATTACACCAAATTGCTCGCCCCGCCTCATCGACACCAAGGGACCAAGTTCATCAAACACTAGGGACCCCAATCCACGGATTGTACACTCGCTCCGCCCCACTGACACCTAAAGGGGACCAAGCTCATCAAATGCTAGGAACCAAATCCCACGGATCGCAGACGCACTCCACTCCGCCGCCTTCTGACCGCAAAATCACGCCTCCAGGGAGTTCTTCCCAACACCTAGGACCCCACAAACCAAGGAAAACTATCCCCATGGACCAATAATCCAGCCCGATCAAGCCTAGCGCTTCAAATAAGGAACCATACCTCAATAAACTCCAGCGCCCGTCGCCCACATCAGTTGAAGGAGATAAACAGCTTCCCCGTGGTACCTCCATATTGCCAAGAAGTTCATCGTTCATCGAACGTGTCCCGCACTCTCCACTTTGGTCTCCTTCGCTCCGGACGCTCCCGACCTTTTCAACAAACGCTATATTTACTAAAAATACCCCCATAGACCGGTCCTATTCGGCAAAGGTGCAGATATTTGTTTTTAAGTTAAATTCGGGTATATTTAATTAAAAACGGAGTAAGTGGCACTTACTGATTTAAAGATTGCTTAACATGTAGGCATAGATGATGCAAATGACCGTCTAATTTGTCTTGAATAGTCTTAAATGCTGAAAAATTTAAATGTAAAACCGCAGTGATGGGAATTATAGTTCTTTTTATCAAATTACAACCTCGACTATGTAAAGGTAGTAGTCTACAAAAAAATAAACTTTAGTTTTCAAACATTAATTTATAAACACAATTTTATTGTTTTTTTTATACATAAAAAATAATATTAACTTACCTTGAAAAATATAAAGTAGAACAATAATATTATACCTAATGGATATAGGATATTTATTTCTGATGGTTTTAAGCAAAATAAAAAATAATAATTATTCGACACGGAAGTTGGTTTAGTTTATTTGTAACTTCTGTACTTTGTTGTTGAAACTTTTAGCCAACTATGACAATTTTGATTTTATTATTGCCGTTTATACTTTTTGTTTCAGATATAGTTTGCAATGATAGCATTTTGTCTAAGGTAATTTTGAATCTAAAAATAATTTAATTGAGTATTAATTTTTTACTCATACTTTCAACTGTAAAATAAGTCGTAAAAATTATACAGGACTATGAAAAATCTTATTACAATTTGATTGTTACTAACATGCATATTTTAGTTTCATCAAGATACCTTTAAAGTGAAAGATGTTCGAATACAATTAGATAATTACGACAAAAATTATTTAAATTTTTTTATAATCAAAGCATTTAAATACAATCGGACTATCACGGCTCACAATATTACTATAAATTTTAAAGTAAATTTGGAAGATAAACTAGAGGTACGTAAATTAACTTGTGTTAGAATACACTAACTTATGAAACAATGTAGTACTACTATTTAATTGCATACTTTTAGGTACTAGTGCAAGCTTATAAATTTATAAGTAACGAATATCGATACTTCCCGTTACGGTTTCAACTCAACCTAAAGAAATGTTTTGACTCAAACGTGATAGGATTGGGCAGCATCAAAAATTGTGGCAATTTTACCTCTTTTTACTTTTATAAGGTTCTTAAAATGCTTTTTCTTTATAGTAATGTAAGTTTTTACATTTTTAGGACATCACTTACCATGCTTGCAATTTTCTTATTGATGAAACTCGCTTTCCTCCACTGATTCCTAATGGTAAATATAAAGTAGAAACAAAACTATTGTATTTAAATCAAGAAATAGCTTTAATATATATTTTTCTTGAAATATATATACCAATAGAATACCCGAAAAAGTAAAATTTCCATAATCAATTTAGGCACGAGGTGGTGGTAATATATGTGAATTAGTCTAACGGCCTCTGGTGTTTCAATACCGCAGTTATTTTATATGTTGTAAATATATTAAATAATATATATGAATATTATAGTTTTCTTCGCGTTTCATCCGATTCATAACGACACAAGAATGAAATCTCTTATATTCCTGAAGGCAATGTTAAAAAAAAATTAAATCGAAAAATTTAGATTTAATAGTAAAACTTCTGGTGATCATGGATAGGATCGAAACAGTGCGGTCATCCACTAATGATTTTTGGAATTGATGGTTCTTTTCGGTAATAATATTTTAATGAGGTTCTGCACGTTAACTATTCGATTTACAAATCCATTACTAAAATTTTATTTATGTTTTATTTAATAGTTTTGTTTATACACGAAAAGATATAATTTAAACTTTTATTAAAAAGTATCCAACCCGAGCAGTTACCCACACTTTCAAGGTACTTGGTAAAAACCGTAGCCGGTAATTTGATCCTATGATAATTTCCCCCCCCCCTCTCGGTAATTTGGTCACTAGATGATTTTATCTCCAAATATTTCTCCGGTAATTCAAATTACCGAGAGGTGAAATTACTGAGAGTCAATTTACCTCGGGAATTAAATTACCGGAAACCAAAGCACCTTTAAACATCTACAAGGTGAAAGTGAATAATTAATTAATAATTTTCTGTTACTAAAATACTTGACGATCAATACCGACGAAGTAGAAGCCCGGTTAAAAAAGTTTTTAGGGCTCCCGGTCTCGCAAATCATAAATTATTCACTATAGTCGACCCCCCCCCCTGTGATAGAGAGGTGAGATTATTTAAAACACTTAATAGAAAATAACCTGATTAATCTAAGCACGTGGGGTGAAGTTGATAAGTAAAAGAAATCACATTTATCAAATCTGGACTGAAAAACAGAAAAGCAAAAACGAAAAAATTCAAACGAATTTCTGTTCATTTCTTGAATTTCCATAGATTTCTGGTCCACTTTACATCATGAACTGAAAGAGTAAAGTAATAATTACACTGTCTTAGCCAGAATGCCTAAAATCTTTTTAAATCTACAGATTTAAACCATAATTAGCGAAACCAGAATGAAAGACCTAAAAAACAAGACCAAAAGAGAAAATGACGACAAAGACCAATTTATTTAATGTATCCTCCAGCGGCGACTCGTCAGGGTGTTAGCCTCTTCTGAAATTATGTATCTACTATTAAAATACTAAAATTTTTAATATATAAAAAAGTGAAATATCCGAAGATAGATACTTCTTCCGCAATGCATATCCAAAAATTAACACATAAATCGCAAAGTTTTACTGTACTACTGATGGTTTCGAGATTACTCCGAAGAAATTTCTTATCAGTTGCAACTGAGAGAAAAAAACCAATGGCCGTTGTCTTCAGAAACTGATGTGCAAAACTGCCAATTTAATTTTAGTACTGGCTGGTTTCATCTATAAAGTTGGTAATAGTAAATTTCGAATACGGTCTTTGTAACCCCCCCCCCCCGCCAATGACGTCTAATAGTCACAAATCGCTTTATTTCTCTAGAACCGGATTAAAAATTAATCTTAATCACTCTTAGTCGCATTTTATCTCTCCCCTCTCTTTTTCTTAAATATGGGCGAATCCCATTTGTAACTGCTCCCCCCCAATGACCTCTGATAGTCACAAATCGCTTTATTTCTTTAGAAGCGGATTAAAAATCAATCTTAATCACTCTTAGTCGCATTTTATCTCTCCTCTCCCCTTTTCTTAAATATGGGTGAATCCTTATAGTAATTATCAAAAATTGCCAAAAATTATCACAAAGAACAAAAGATGTAGTTTTAGTTCCAGAATTATATTTCAATAGGTATGCAATTATCACATCTACCACAATTTGAAAGCCGCCAGTAGGGTAGAGTTTTAGACGAGAAACTTATGGACAAACTTATTATACCAGGAAATTATGACTTAAGTTCTCGGACATAACTATAGAATAGGGCTTTCAAATGGCTAACTTCAAGGCATTAGTGTAGAATAATTAATATTGATATAAAGATAATATAAATATAATATTTAAATATAATAAACAAATGAATTAATAAAAAAATAAACACGGACTAATCAACAAACGGAAAATGTTCCTCAAATGCTTGACACAAATATATTTTCTTTAAACACAATCTCTGGTATTCTGGGGGGTATTCCATACCCCCCAGACCCCCCGGTTTAAAAATAGAAAGGTTTGTGAGTACATTCTCAGACAGACTTCATTATATAAGAACATATGACTCTTTCTGAACAATTAAACATAATTTTTCGTATAATGTGAGGGGGGGGGGGTATTTCATATCCCCCAGACCTTCGATCTCGAAATAAAGAGGTTTGTGAAAGTTTTCAGACTGACTTTATTAAATAAAAATATAGCATTCATTTCTAACAATAAGTGTATTAGAAATTAAAGGTTGTATAATACACACCGGGGGGTCTGGAATACCCCCCAGCTATCGCTCTTAATTAATTGAAATTAGAGAAACTTTATTTAAAGTCCTGATTAATTAAGACTGGCACATCTGTCAAATTCTTCTTCACTTTTCAATTTAACTTGAAAATCCAGCATTTTAACAAAACTGTCCCGTGCGAAACCGGGTATTCAGCTGGTTTTAAATATAAATAATATTTTTTCAACTGTAATATTTGGTTTTTCAATTTGAATTACCCCTACCCCTACTTCGTATTGCCCACAATAAGCTCTAATCACCGATCTTTTGTATTATAAAGATACCTCCTAGGTCACATGAATAATCAATCCCTTTCATTACATTAGCCACATCCCCCTTTCAATATAATAATGTATAAATCATAATCTCAAACCAATAATTAAATCTTAAACTGAACATGAAGTAATTTTAAAATAGTTTTAAACTCGTGACCGCGTGGTCGATCACTTATTATGTATTAACTTGAAAATTCTAACCCCCCATCCTGTCCTTATTTAAAAAGATTATAATTAATAAATTTATTTAACTTACATATTTTAAATTTGTTGATAACTAAAATATATTTGAAATAAATTTAAATTCAATTATTGAATATAACTTTTTTAAAACATTCGCCCGCACCAAAACCACAACCTTCTTCTTTGATGTTCAAAAACGTAAGGGCCTACCTGCGTCTCATAATTCTAACGGTCCCTTTTTTCTAAAGGAAATCGACTTCCTGTGTTTTAAAACCTTTGTTGCCAAATCGTGTATTTTAAAGTAACCAAAAGTGAACTAAATTTAAAATTTCGCGCCCATTATATTTAAATTAAATTTACAATATTACACAACCAATGGTAATCGAGAAAGTAATGCTGCTAATTTTGAATGGGATCTTGGGATTTTGAATGGGAAAATAATAAGAAAGGGTAATTGCCAAACCGCAACAATACCTGCTTTTAGACCACAACCAAATTTGAATAATTCAAATTACCAATAATAACATTTGATTTTAATAAATTAATTTATCACAATTCAACCTAATCTATTAGTTCGTATTCATTAAATTTTTTGATGCTGTTTGGTAGTCCATAAGACCCATATACGACGAAGCCTACAAAAAGAATTAAATCAAATCCAGAACTCGAGAAATAATAGCGTCTGCTCACCTACAATCATCCAGATTCCTAATCTTACCCAAGTATGAAAATCCAACATCAGCATTAGATAAATGTTGATTAAAATACTTAAAGCCGGCACCAGGGGTACCCATGGCACCGTAAAGTTCGTATCCAGCCTAGAAGCCGGTTGCTGGGAGATCAAAACCAAACAAAAGACCATCGTAACCACGATTACAACGGTCCAACTAAACGCCCATAAGTTCAACTCTATCAATTTTTTCTGCAGATGAATCGTGGTGAACCCTAAGACTATGCAGAGGAGACCTAAAACAACAAAATATAAAAAAAAAACTCAATTTGGAGGCCAAATGTTACAGTAAAAACAAACGAGCACCGTCACTAAAGTTTCCGAAAATTTCGTGGGTGTCCTGAAATTTTGTAAATTGAAAATTTGGTTTATCACACTAAATTCTTCAATCTGATGGCAATTCGCTTCCGTGTTGTAAGTTATCCTGATGTTTCCACAATCGTGGATGGGAGTGCGCCTGAAAACAAATACATAAGAAGTTGGAATGAAAACTTGGTTTATTTTAACATACTCGTCTGCTTCGTCAATTTTTGAAGGAAGAACAGGTCGACTGTCATCAATCTTGGAATATCTTTAAAAAACAGAATCAAGTTGATGGCTTGTTTCACAGCAAAACTTAAGATTTAATGAAGTCACCTTAACAGCAAAATACTAACGGCCACAATGGTGTAGGCCAAAAGAGTAGCTATGGATAGCATGTTAACCAGCTGTTCCAAATCAAATAGTGCGGCCGTTAATCCTGGAATCAAAATTTTGTAGATTAAAAAGTTTTCAGTAATAGTTTAGACGTAGATACCGGTTAGAACGCCGGCCAATAGAGTTCCAAAAAGAGGAGTGTGAAATTTTGGACTAACTTTGCCTAAAGATTTAAAAATGAGGCCGTCCCTTGCCATGGCGTAAATAATTCGAGGAAGCGGGAACATTGAACCAAACAGACTTGTGACGAGACCGCAAACTGCACCAAAGGCGATCAGCCATTTAGCCCAGTTCCATCCAATCATGAGAAAAGCGTGGGGGATTGGAGCGTCGATGTCCTGAAAAAAATAAAGGTCACATCTGAAAATTAACAACGTGGTTACTCGGTCCCACCTGCATGGAGTACGGAATCATAAGCGTCAACACCGTTGAAATTCCAAAATATGACAAAAATATTATGAAGAGAGAGGTTATTATGGAAGTCGGAATGGCCGTTCGTGGATTTTTGACTTCTTCGCCGGTCGTTGCTATGCAATCAAAACCAATGAATCCGTAAAAGCAAACGGCGGCTCCTTTGATCATTCCGGAAAGCCCGTACGGGAAGAATCCTCCCTTACCACAATGGTTTTTCGGAGCTGGCAAATTCCAATTCTCCCATTTGGCTGTAAGAGGAAATCATGATCAAAATGACTTCCAAAGTGGGATAAAACTCACCTTGAGTGGAACCAGCGATGATGACGAATAACACCACGACTAAGTTTAAGAGAGTGCAGATGTTATTGATTCGGCTGCTTTCCTTCATTCCAAACGCCAAGGCAACTAAAATTTTTATTGTAATCATGGAATGTGCTTACACGTGAATTCAGTTACCAGAAAGGAAGAAACAAAGACCAAAAGCCAAAAAGTCAAAATATTCCGAGAGGAAGTTGACGTGAATTGGTGCCACCCTTCGGAAGGATGTCTGCATAATTGTATTCGTCAGGGTGTCTAAGTATAAGCTTAAACTTCTGGCTACGCTCGCTGATCCTGAAAACAATATATTTATTTTTTAATAATAATTAAACCTAACAAAATGTTAAAAAAATATAAAATTTTTAACTGTTAAGTACAGAATACCTACTACAAAGAAAACATAATATTTAAAAAACGCTAAAATGACAATAATTCACATTTAACAGGGTTGAACTTAGAATAAACAAGAAAATAGAATTCTGAAAAAATTACGCTATAAAATAAAATAAAGTCTGTAACATAATATAAAAGCCTCTATTTCACAATTATTATCGATCCTCAGTCATGTTTAACAGTAAAAATAACAAGTGAGAGCAAATATACCAAACAAAATTGAAAAAATTTAAAATTAAAAAAAAAAATCAATCACATACTACTAAATACCACAAAAATACTTACAAAAAAGTTCTAAAACTTTTTTAAGTTATTTTCTATATATTTATTTTTGTTTGTTAGAAATTTACTTTAAAATTCGAAAGAATTGGGTTGCCCAACGATAATAGAATTTTATCGACTTCCCTAATGGTTCATCGACCCAAACGAAACAAAAACAAGGAAATTCGATCAAAAAGTCTCTGGTGGGAAAAATCATACCTATGATGTATTCCAGGATTAAACTCCATCCTATGATGAAAGCGACGAGTTCCCCTATGCAAACGTAACTGTAAATGTAGGCAGATCCGGCCTTCGGCACTCGCGCTCCAAATTCGGCATAACAAAGTCCTAGAGAAAAGAATTTTATCAGTTTATTATGTTTATTACTATTAAGTAACCAACAAAAACCGATAAAAAGCCGTTAAAAAATTTACTCAACTCGGGATCAAAGATTATCAGCTGGTCGATTGACTAACAAATCAAGAAGGAAGAAAACATGAATTTCAAAAAATAGCTCACCTGCTAATACCGATGCGATTGCTGCTATGATGAAAGACAAAATAATGGCAGGACCGGCAATATCTCTCGCCACGTGTCCGGCTAAAACATATATTCCGACACCCAAAGTACTGCTGACACCTAGGAAGGTGAGATCGTAAGCGGTCAAAACTCGAGCCAGCTCAGTTTTTTCGTTTTTCTCCAAACTGATCACTTTTTTTCTAGTTATCACTTTAAATATATTCATTTCGGTGAAGCAAAATTTCAAAACTTAGAAGTGTTAGGAAACTTCCATATACATAATATGTAAATAATATATCGTCAGCCAACTATCAATATTGAATGTATGCGAGAGATAAACTACCGAGACTTTTAGTCTCTGCGAGACTAGGCGGACCCTTTCCCATTGGAAAGTTTTTTGTGGCTAATAGATAAACAATTGCTCAGTTTATCACCAAAAGTTGTTATTATACTTTGATTACTAGCAAATATATTTTTTTTAATGACTCACCCTGTACATTTCAAAATAATTTATGAAGGTGGAATTTTTATATTATCGGTTATTGAACGGATAACAACCTAATTTTATTGTTTTATTTATTTATTTTTATATGATAATTTTAAGATGCTTATTTTATTGGTTAATTGCGGAGTAGTAGGCAAATCTAAAATAAAAAAAATTTTTCATTAATATGTTTTTTGTAATTATATATTTTATATTTTTGTACCTTTAATTCAGTTTCCGGTTTTCTCCGCATGTATAATTATTGCTATTTTACCCCGGAATCAGAACAATCTCAACGTCGTGAAGGTTGAGACTGACGTCCATCCACCGTGTTAGAGTTGCGCAGCTGACAACTTTACATGCAGGACCGTCTTAAAATATACGACGCCCCTGGGCTACTAAAATTAATGCTTCCCTCTTCGTAAGCAAACACAAATTAAACAAAAAAATATAAAATTCATACAAAACTAAGATTTTTACAAGAAACCGAAATAAAAACATTTTTTTAGTTACTTTAATTTATAACTCGAAAGCCGTTAATTTTAGACAATAAAAGGCTTAAATCTAGTTTGTAAATTATTTCACGCTCATAATCTATTTTTATCAAAAAATTAATATTTTCTGGGCTATGGCCAACGTGAACGTAGATTTTAAAAAAAGGCTTTAATGAAGCTTAATTCTCGAAGGTTTGAATTTAGAAAAAAAATTTTATCAAAAATATTTTTTAAAAAAGTGTTCTCTATCACCACCTAAGTTATGTAAAGTGTATCCGGGGACACCCTGTATATAAAATACTCATATCATTTAATTTGGCCAATCGGGGTTAGACATAAAAAAATAAAAAAGTATCTACTCGACAAAGTGTGTAGGTGCGCTATGACTGAGTATTTCCCCTTCTACTCTGTTTGGCTAAAAATACCATGCCCCCCCTCTATGATATGTCTTGCCAACTCTAGCATATTAACTTAAAACCTCACGCAGATGTTTAGTTTACATTCTAAAGAGTACTTTACACAATTTAGTTTATACTGGGGGGTATTCCATACCCCCCAGACCCCCCGGTGCGTATTGTTGCAATATATTGTTGTGTTTTGAAACGTAGAAAGCATTGAAGTTTGTTTTGTTTGTAAATGTTAATTGTTTATTTGTAAATGCACTGTACATAAGATTTTAATTGTGAATACTAGGTGGGAGGTGTTCAACGAGGTTAGCTTAGCAGACAGCGTTACGCCAGCTTGGGTAACGGAGGATCGTTATTCCCGCTATGCTAAGTTATAATTTTGATTTTTTGATTGTTTAAAATAAGAAGTAACTTGATTTGAATTGAGAGTTGTTTTTGTTTTAATAAAGCGGAAGTTCTGCAAGTGATTGATAGAAAATTTGGAGTTTTAGAAGTTTTTGTATTTGTAAAAATACCACAACGAATTTGTTGGACCGGCGAGCATATGTGGGTCGCACGTGCAAGCTCAATGCCATAAGGTAACAAAAAATTTACGGACACGAAAATCTATAATTTTATTTAAAATTAAAATCCTATTGAAAAGTCTCTGGATAAGAAATAAGAAATAATGAATGATCTACTCAACAAAGTATGTAAGTGCGCTATAACTGGTTATTTCTCTCTTCTACTCTGTTTGGCTGAAAATACCATGCCCTCCTATGCTATGTCTTGCCAACTCTAACAAGTTAACTTAAAACCTCACGTAGATGTATAGTTTATATTCCAAAACTTACTTTACATTATTTTGTTTGTACTTGTTCCATACCTCCCAGACCTCCCGATGCGTATTACTTCAATATATAATAAATGAATTGCTTCTGAAAGAGTAACAGATTCCTATTAAATAAAATCAATCAGAAAAAATACACACATACCGTATCTATTTACCCCCCCCCCTCTTCTAGAAATGTAGAACGTTAAGTGAAGTAAAATGCATTAAGATAATTAATTAATTAATTTCTCTCATAGGCGTCTCAGTGCTTGTCTTCGTTCTACTTCTACGTGCGGACTTCCTTCCGACTAATCAAAATTTGTCTCTTACCAATAAAGGAGGTGGAAGCCTAAGACTTAGTACTCTGCAAAAAGTTTCAATAGTTTAGTGGGTATATTCGGCCGCAGTTATCTTTTAGCTGTACTACTGTTAACATCATATTATAAATTGGATTTTTTTAATTATAACCAAACAGATTCTTGCTATACTACATCCGCAATTTTCAAGTTCTGGCGACCTTCAGGGATGTTTTTGCTAAAACAGTAAGCTCAGAGACCAATTTAGCTCAACTCTGACGTTTATACCGAATGGATTTAGTAAAGATTAGTAAAAAAATTTAATATAATATAGGCCATAACAAAAAACACTTTTATAACAAAAAGATATATTGTGGGCGGGGCTAACCTTGTGGACACAGCCAATGAAATAATCGCATTAAATTATTTGATCTTTTTTACTTGAAGTTTGTATTTGTAATTTACGCTCTCAACTACCGTAATTTTATTATAAGATTTTTAAAATCGTAGGCATTGTGCTACTTCCCCCCCCCCCCCCCGGTTAAATATCTATCTCATAATTATTGCTTTCAGTTTGACACCGACACCGCTGTTTACTGCCATACAAAATTAAATCTTGATTAATAGGTGTTAATTCTTAAAGCCAGCCATCAGAATTTCTAAATAAAAGAAGTTTATAAGTGAAAAAAAAAATTATAGTAATATAAGGGATTCAAATTAAGAAATTTTGCATAGGTAACCTTGTAACCCGGGGACCGATGAAATAAATTTCTAGTTACAGAATAATAATTATTTTTTAACAAAAATTAACTGTCGAAGAAAGTCTGAGACTTCTCGAGCTTTAAAATTAGTAACCTTTTAAAAAAAACTTTACCTTGACGTTTCCAACCGGCGATCACTCCAATCCACTGTTGTGGTTAAGTAGTTTGGCTCAAAGCGGTTCTAATTCTGTTTTCGTCATATTACTGCTGGGATCTGAAGTACAATCTTTATTAAAATTAAACCTTATGGTTTTGTTCTAAACATATTTTATAATGAAAGCATTTTGTCCAAGGTAAATTCTAAATTGTAACTAATAAATCTAAAATTTAAAATAAAACACCGTTTTCAGCGGTGTTATTGATTTTTCTAAAACAACACATTTTAAAAATATTTCATACAATCAGTAAAATAATGGAACCGGGGGGAGGGGGTAGATAAATACATTTGTTTAAAAAAAATAAAAGGTTACTATGTTCTTTTCAGATGACATTCAGAGTACTGAGTAAAAATTGTGTGAAAAATATAATAAATTATTACTGTAGTAATTAAAATATTTTATAATTAACGCATTAAGTTTTTCTTTATTCCAGAAGCATTAAAAGACAATTATACAGTTTCATTTGCAAGCCGGATAAACTTTTAATTGTTTTTTTTAATGATTAATTTATCTTAATATTTTGAAGCTTTGTATTCAACAGAATAGTCAAGTTTGGTCAACAGCCATAAACAAATTCGTTAATAATAAAACATTTTATATTGTTTTTATCGCAATATTTCCAAATTTATTTTTTTCTAAAAAATTTATTGTAGGTACAAAAATAGTATAATTCAGTGAAAATAAAGATTAGAAAAACTTTTGCACATTTTGTGATTTAATTTATTACCTAATTTACTTGTTTTTAAATCATCTCTCTTTTTTAATTTTATCTACATTAGATAACTGATGTAGTAATTTTAATAATTTATTATAATATAAAATGTAAGTCATCGTGTCAGGAATAACAATTACATTATTAAGAGAGATAATTTTAATTAATTTGTTAATTTGTTACTAAATTTTTCGAATTATCATTTTATTTGGGTTTGCAACTGTTCATACTCCCGCTTACTGTTCGGATAACCATAGAACCCATAAACCATTAAACCTGCAAAATGCGAAAGAAATTAAAGTACCAGTAAAGGGAAGACTGATTTCATACCTATCGCCATCCATACGGCAAATCTGATCCAGGTCTGAACGTCCAACATTATCATCAGAGATATGTTCATCAATATGCTGAGTGCTGGAACGAATGGAACCAGAGGTACCTAAAAACAACTGACGACATCTTGGATTTATACTAAAACTGACTTACTTTGAAAACGAGTACTGTTCTCGATACAGGCTGCACCATAATGGAAAACATTATCAACAGCATAAAGAGTATTATGAAATTCATTCCAAATAACGGCCAAAATTTAGCATCAACAATGTCATCCCAGCAATAAAGGATTAATAATCCTAGCGCTATGCAGAGGAGAGCTAAAATGTTTTCCTATATATTTGAATTCCAATTTTAAATTATTACCATAAAGAAAGACCTCAGCAGCTACCAGGTTCTGAGAAATCCTTGTAGGACGAGACAAATTATCTTGGTTAAAAATTTGTTTCGAACTAAATTTGTCTTTTGATTCTTTGGAGAGTAAAGAAGTGTTTTCGGTGCTTACGATATTATAACTTGGACCAGAACTGAACCTGTGAGAAACTTACGTCAGATTTAAGAGAACAAAATGTTGAAACCTACAATTCTTCTCTTAGGTTGGACACTTCTTGGATTGTATTGGCTTCGGTGTCATGTTCGTCTACCGAGTATCTCAGCATTAACACCGAAGCAGCAACGATGGTGTAGGCCAAAAGCGTAGCTATCGACATCATGTTAACCAATTGACCCAGGTCGAACACGGCGGACATTATACCGATCAACAGTCCAGCAAGAAGTGTTCCAATCAGAGGGGTGTGAAACCTGTCGCTCACACGGCCCAAAACTCTGAAGATGACCGCGTCGGATGCCATACCATAAATAACTCGGGGGAGAGGAAAGATTGTTCCAAGAAGACTAAAATGGAATAAGTCTAATACTATCGCTCTAAATAGTAAAATCTCACCTTGTGCAAAGTCCAAACAAAGCTCCAATTTCGACAACCCACCTAGCCCATTCCCAACCAGACACGGAAAACGCATACGGGATTGGAGCGGAAATGTTCTGGAACGAAAGAAACCTTGAGAAACTTTACCAGGCCCGAAATGTACACGAACCTCCATGTAATACGGAACCATCATGGTGATCACGGTAGAGGTTCCTAAATATGCCACGCATATAACAGCTAAAGTCATGATAATGGCCATCGGAATTGTTTTTTGGGGATTTTTGACTTCTTCTCCTGTTGCGGCTATCGAATCGAAACCTATGAATCCGTAGAAACATGTAGCTGCACCTTTTACCATTCCAGAAAATCCGTAAGGAAAGAAACCGCCGGTACCGTACGTAGAGTTCGCTGGAGCACTCAGTTCCCAGTTGCTAGTGTGGGCTACAAAAATACAACAAGATTTTTATATGCTATTTTACAGTGTTACCAATCGTTAGTATGCAATAAACCTATTATAATTTAAAGTTTACGATCTTTCCATTGTCAGATATCTGTTAATTGGTATATATTGCTATGCTCCACTCGTATAAACATGTAGTTTAGTTTGATTAAAAAAAATTATAAAGAGAATGTTAGGTTTGTTAGGAGATTCCTAAACTATAATTTTTATTTTGTGCAATACTTTTGTGTTTACATAAAAATATGTATGCTTTAAAAATTATATGGAACCGGAAATGTTAATATAAGAGCTCATTAACATTAAGTTATCGTAGCTTTTTTTTAATATCAAACCGGAACAATAATATATCTAAATATTTAAGTAAAAAAATTATTCGCTTTAGTTTTAAGTTCTGTATCTACCAGATTGTTTTAATTTCTCGCATATAATGAATATTGTGATTTTGTCCGAGGTAATTTTTAATTTCAACAGTTCATTCTATTTGTTCAAATTTTTACTGTGCATACCACAATTTAAAAAAAATATTTTTTGAGTTAATAGATATTAAAATTAAATACTGTTAGATAGTGGTGCAAGCTCACAAATTTTTGAGTAACAAGTTTCGATACTTTTTTTGAGTTTTCAAGTTGAGAACTGTTATTCTATTATTTTTATGTTTTGATTGTAAGGAATAAAATATTCTAACCTTTAAAGGCTCCAACTAGGATGATGAAAGCCACGACCAGCAAGTTGATAACGGTGCAAACATTATTAGCTGTTGTGCTTTCCTTCATTCCAAAGGCCAATGCAGCTAAAATAAAATGTGAGAAAAGCACACAAAAAATTTTTTCCTGTACCTGCGAATAAAATCGATATGCCAAACGCGAAGAAGTCGAAATACGGAGACATGAAACTGACATTTATGGGCGCTATTTCTCTGAAGGTATTCTGGAGAGAGTCGTTGAAAAGGTTGTCTAAGTAGAGGCTGAGACCGCGAGAACAACTGGCAGATCCTGAAGTAATGAATAAAGCAAATACTAAGCTTAGCTGAAGAAGTGCAAGTTTTCTTACCGATTACGTACTCTAAGATTAAATTCCATCCGATGACGAAAGCGATAAACTCTCCAACACACACGTAACTGTAAACATAAGCTGACCCAGCCCGTGGAACTCGAGATCCAAATTCGGCGTAGCACAACCCTGTCGAGCAGACACAAGATAAAAGGTTTTTTAAAACTTGATTAGTTGAATCTTACCTGCAAAAACTGAAGCTATGGCTGCAATCAGAAACGACAGGACCACCGAAGGTCCTGCAATGTTTCGGGCTACATTTCCGGCCAAAACGTACACTCCAACTCCCAAACTGGCACCAATACCCAAAGAAGAAAGATCAAAGAGGTTTAACACTCGGGCCAAACGTGTTTCCTCAATTTGAACCGCATCCAGAACCTTCCTTCTCGTTAATATTTCTAAGAATTCCCACATGATTTTTCTCAGGCCACTAAAGATTTAAAATATCCGAACAAAGTAATTACTATGAGATCAAATGAAAATATGAAAATGAGCTCATAAATTATTATTGCAAAAGTATGTAAATAAATTGTCGACTCGCCCGATAAAGACAAAAAAACTTCCGGATAGTAAAATAACATTCAAAAATTTACTTACATTCCTGTAAAGTATAACAAAATATTTGATATTTCCGATCCCGAAGACCAAATGACTCAATAATTTTGTTATCGATAAATATTATATAGCGGCTTTATAACAGTTAAATTTTACTACTTACTCATTTATAATAATTTTGTTATCTCATTCCAATTAATTTTCACTAATTAGGTATTTGAATGCAGCACGAGACCAATAATCAGATATAACATCCAAAACTTGAAGATAGAACAAAAGTGATCTTATTTTTGCAGAATTTTGGCTAAAGGAAAAAATTTACTTTTTCGGATTTTCTGGCTTTTCCAATTTATTTTGGATTTTTTGATCTTGTGGGATGGTACAACCGGAATTCCATGCTTGTGTGGCAGTTGGCAGCAATTTCAACTTATCACGAAAATTTGGGTTCAAAAAAATAGCTATCTTGTAGTTTTCAAGAAAACCAAACAAGATGGAAATAAATATTTTCATATTTTCTACATTCCGCACATTTTGTTTACTTCCCATAAATTACTATTTAGAAAATGTCAATAAACACTGGAATGCGCAGGATTATCAGTAACAACAAATTGCAATGAATTAAAGGCCGAGATATGCAGAAAATTTCGTCAAACTAAATCCGACTATTTAAGAAAGCCGGAAAAACAATTGATTGTTGAACTTGAACTTTATAAGTTCAAAATAACAACTGCGGAACTTAAAGTTATCTATTTCATAAACACCATTAATTTGGTAAAAATCTTTATTTTATTATTTATTGTTTTTTACAATAACTTAACTTACATAAATATTGTAATTTTCCCGCTATTTTATTTGGGCCTGAACTGTTTCGTATTTTTGTTTACTGTTAGGGTAACCATAGCAACCATAAACTAATAATCCTGAAATTAAATTTTGAATTAACAATTGTGCGGTTAAGAATAAAGTTTCGGTTCAAACCTAACGCCATCCACAGGATGAATCTAATCCACGTCTGTAAGTCTAGCATTATCATCAGGGTTGTGTTCATCAGTATGCTGAGTGCCGGAACCAATGAAATCAAAGGCACCTAAAAATTTTACTGACGTCATACTGCATTTAAATGAAAACCGAATTACTTTGAAAACGATTGCCGTTGTGGACACAGGCTGCATCGCAATCGACGAGAGTAACAACAGCATGGCCAATACCATGAGGCACATTCCCAACAATGGCCAAACTTGAGCCGCAATTATATCGTCCCAACAATGACGAATTAGTAGTCCTAGCGATGGGCAGAGCAGAGCTAAAATTTCTTTTTATTGATTTGTCAAATCTAAGCGCAACTTAAATTATTACTATAAACGAAGACTTCGGCCGCAACCAAATTTTGAGAAAGCCTGGTCGGATAACGCAAATTTTTTTGGTTAAAAATTTGTTTTAGGCTGAATGTTTCCCTGGCTTGATTCGGAAGTAAATAAACCTTATCGGTGCTTAGGATATTAATATAATTTGTAGCAGAACTGCAGAATCTGTGAGAAGGTTTAGTCAGATTGGAGAAAAAATTATTTTTAAACCTACAGTTGTTCTTCGGGGTTCAATTCTGTTGGATCCACCGAATATCTGAGTATCAAAACCGAAGCTGAGACTATGGTGTAGGCCGATAACGTCGCTATAGACGTGATGTAGATCAAATAGCTCATGTCGATCATAGCGGCTACTAGACCGATCAACACTCCGGCCAAAAGTGTCGCGATGAGCGGAGTATGAAACCTGTCGCTCACTCGGCCTAAAACCTTGAAGATGACTGCGTCGGATGCCATGCCATAAATGACTCGAGGAAGAGGAAACATCGTCGCAAAGAGACTGAAATGAGACAGGGATAAACTGCGCTCTAGAGCAAAAATTCTTACCTTGAGCAAATTCCAAACAAAGCTGCAATTTCAACTATCCACTTAGCCCACTCGAAACCAGACACTGAAAGTGCATACGGGATTGGAGAAGCAATGTCCTGGAACGAAATAAAATATTAAATACAGGAAGGTTTGAAATATGCACGAACCTGCATATAATACGGAACCATCATGGTAACTACGACAGAGAGACCCAAATATGCTAGGCATATAACCGCTAGGGTTATAATTATCGCCAACGGAATTATCTTTTGTGGATTGTTTACCTCTTCCCCTGTTGCGGCTATCGAATCGAAACCTATAAATCCGTAGAAACAGGCAGCCGCACCTTGCATTGTCCCAGCAAAACCATAAGGGAAGAAACCTCCGTGACCATACGTCGAATTGGCTGGTGTGACTAAATTCCAGTATCCAGCATGAGCTACAAAATTTATTGAGTAGTACCAAATTAGGATTTAAATAAAAAAATTCCTCACCTTTGATAGATCCAAGTATAATAACCAAAACCACGACCACCATGGTGATGACGGTGCAAAAATTATTAACAGTTGCGCTTTCTTTTATTCCAAAGGCCAAGGCGACTGAAAAAAGACATTCAAAAAAAAACTTTATAATTCAAATTTTTGTACCTGCAAACAAAATCGAGATTCCAAACGAGAAGAAGTCGAAATAAGAAGACATATAATTGATATCTATGGGCGCTGCTTCTCTAAATGCGTTCTGGAGGCTGTTGTTTAAGAGAGAGTCCACGTAGAGGCTGAGACCACGCGAACAACTGGCAGCACCTGCAAAATTGGAAATAAGATGACCTTAGTTAAAGAAGTTCACGGTTTTCTTACCGATTATGTACTCCAAAATTAAGTTCCATCCAATGACGAATGCCATAAACTCTCCAACACATACGTAACTGTAAATATAAGCTGACCCAGCACGTGGAACCCGAGATCCAAATTCGGCGTAGCACAATCCTGCCGAAAACATCAAAAAAAATTATTTTTCAAAACGCAAGTAGTTGGATTTTACCCGCCAAAATTGAAGCTACGCCTGCTATCAAAAATGAGAGGACTACCGAAGGACCTGCAATGTTTCGGGCGACATTTCCCACCAAAACGTACGCACCGATTCCCAAACTGGAACTAATACCCAAGGAAGCTAGATCAAATAGATTTAGTACACGAGCCAAAGACGTCGTCTCAATTTGAATCGAATCAAAAACTTTTCGGCGCGTCAATATTGCGAAGCACTTCAACATTTTCACTTTCACAACTTACTCTACGTACCAGCACGAGATGAAAGAAAAATGTGATGATTAGCTTAGAAGTTATTTTTAAAATATGTTTATAAATTATCTACCGTCTGATAATTGCAAAAAACTTCCGGATAATAAAGTACACAAAGTAAAAAGTTGATAGCTTTAATTGCTGACGTAACCAAATACAATTTTTTTGGGGGGAAAAAATGTCAATGATCTGGAAGAGAGAATAACTTTTTCGGTTATCTGGATAAATATTTCCTTAAGGTATTTATTATTTATTTAAAGTTATGGGGTATCCATTAAATATAATATTTACTTAGTTGTTAATTACAGGAATTTTATTATTTGATTGCTTATTAGTGTATATAAATAATCAGGTAAGTCTAAATAGCAATGCGTGCAAAGACCTACGATTAGAACACTCATGCTCTCTGCTGATTACTTTGATTTACCTTATTTTATTTTTAATTAATTAATTTGATGAATTTTTCAGCAAATAAAATAAGTTATTTTTATTTATACAAAATGTAAATATTTGAATGCGTCATTTAGTATTGCTTTGGGGTTAACAAACGGAAGGTTAACGGTCGTACGTCGGAAGCCTTATAAAAAAATACTGAAATAACTTACAGTGTTCTTATTAGGAGAGACGAATATTTACAGTACTATGTAGTTTTTTAAAAAGACCCTGACATCAGTATTTCTCTAATTGTTTGGTTATATGCAAAAAAAACCATTAAATTTAATTGAAAAATATTAGACCGGAACAGTAATTTACCTGATGGAAGTTGAATTGTTTTTTAAGAATTAACTTTAATAATAAATATCCGTCACGAAAATTTTATTATCAGAATTGAAATTTAGCTGTTGTGCACGTACACAATTTTTCAAATTTAATTCTACAATGACAGCTTGGATTTTACTATTGGCATTTATATTTTGTGTTTCAGATATACTCTGTAATGAAAGTATTTTATCTAAAGTAAGTTTTAATTATTTTGTCAAACTATAACTTGATATTTGATACAATTTATCAATTCGGAATTTTAGTTTCATCAGGATAGCTACAAACTGAAAGACGTTCGATTGCAATTAATTAGTTATGATGAAAATTACTTTAATTTCTTTGCTATTAAAGCATTTAAATATAACCGAACTACCACAGCTCACAACGGAACTTTAAATTTTAAAGTAAACGTGCTAGATAAAGCGGAGGTAAATTAACTCGTTGCAGTTGATTTTCAACATCACTTCTACTTATTTATTTCTAGATACTTGTGCAAGCTTATAAGTTTCTAAGTAACGAGTATCGACACTTTCCGGTGCGTTTTCAAGTTAATTTTAAAAAAACTGTTGACGCAGACGTAGTCGGATTGGCCAATCTGAAAACTTGTGGAAATCTTACTAATATTTACTTTCATAAGGTTTTGAAAAATTTTGATTGTTAGCAAAATAAATTCGAAGCTTCTTTTCAGGACATCACTTATTATTTTTGCAATTTTGTAATTGATGAAACCCGCTGTCCTCCACTTATTCCCAATGGAAGATATAAAGTGGAAATAAATTTTTTATATTTAAATGTAAAAGCAGCTTTGCTGCACTTTTTTTTTGAAGTATATACACCTATAGAATACCCAAAAAGCAAAAATTGAATATTAATAGTTTTGTTTCTGCAGCGGACCCAACAAAGCTAATAAAGCACAAACTGGTTATGGTATATAAATTTTAAAAGATTTTGTTCGGTATTTTAAATCCACGTCAATGTATGTGCACAGTATTTGTCTCTCTACAAATTATATTATACAGTGTGTTTTAAATAGATATTTTAAAAACTTAAATAAATATTACGTAATTTATTAGATTTTTTTTTGCCTTGTTTTCTACCCCAATATTCTAAAACTTTTCGAATTTTTTAAAAATTCAATTCATACTAATAAAAATTTTTCAAAAAATACAACAAACTTAATAAATCTTTAATGGGGTCGAAACTGGTCGATGTGAAGTTTTTGAATCTTTGAGGTTTTGAACAAAAGTTAAGTTTATATTGACGGTCTTGTTATTTATTTAATTTCCCATCTTGAATTATAATATTTTGAAAAAAATGCTTTATTATTTATTTTTCACCATTAACCTACTATGTTTAATAATACATTTCCTTTATGAATTTAAAGTATAATATGCAATGTTTGTTTATACACAATAAAAATGATCTGTTATTAAAAACTATCAAAGCGGAAAAATTATTTATCTAATGTATAAATATTAGATATTCATCTCGAAAGGTTTGATATAAATTCATCATCTGCAATGAAAATTTAGTTACTTTTTCTAGTAGCTTCTGTACTTAATTGTTATAATTTTTTGTTTACAATGAAAATTGTAATTTGGTTATTACCGGCGCACATAGGGGTATTTTACATAAAAAACCGGCCATAAGTCCGAATCACAAAATTCATGTTAAGAGTTACCTTTGTGATTACAAGACAACGGTACCCTTCCATCGACATGATAACGGATTAATTACGCTTTTAACCTGCGCCACGCGCTTTTCACCTCAGTCGTAATTAACCTCTTGGAATAATTACTTGTTTTCCCGGTGCTTGCAATTTTGTCATCGCTGTTCTGTGCATTGCCAAACTGTTGTGTTTAGTGAAAAATGAAAAAAACTACTATGGATTCTTCTGACAAAGGTATGTACCTTGGTTTAAATACATTATTGACTAAAATGTCACTTATTTTCACTTATAAATTTCATTTGGAAGACATGAGTATTTTTTTGCCGATTTTGTGTAATATTTTAGTTAACGATGAGAATTTTTGTATGAGTTAAACAGAGTTAAGCTGAAATTTTTATGTGAGCATATTCTATGAACCTTCTACTTAGATTACTAGAAAAAAAAACTTCCGCCACTTTCCGCCCGTCCTTTAAAAATCCATTATGCCTAGTTTAAACGTGTAAATGTGCTCAATAGTACTTAGTATTAGTAAAAGCGTTTACATGGTTTAATTCCGCATAATGACAAGTAACAAGTACGTAAAACGATTACTTCTTACTTGTCACTATGCGGAATAATACTAAATGACAAGTACTAATGACAAGTACTATGTTCGTGTAGACTAGGCATTAGATATGATGAGGTTCGCAAGGAAAAACTGTTGATATTTTGAAAGTTTTGATATTAGCACTAGATTTTATTTGTTCACAGGTTGTAGTGTTGAATCATCTATTCACTGCAGAACTATATGTCAGTTTGTATAGTTGGTACCCAATGATGCCTACTCTCCATAAAATTTTCTACTCTCATTAACATGCTCTACTTCCAATCGGGCAGTTATCGGAGGAAGCAGCAAAGGCGCGCAATAAATATGTTCGCCTATACCGGCAAAATTTTGCGCGATAATTTTGGCGAAGAGAGTGCAATGAAGACGTGATGAATCAATTGCTTTTGACATCTGATGTTTACCTAAGTTTGCAGTAGAATGAAAATTGCCAAGAATCGAAAACCTTTTTCTACTGAAGCGTTGGAGTTTTAAAAACAGCACGAGGGAACTTCTACGAATTCATGTGAACATGAAGATAAAGTTGATAACGACGAGGATAGCGAATCTAAATTTTAACAATATATATTTTTATATTATAACTTTTTATTATTTTATTTATAACTTTTTATTATTTTATTTATATTTTTTATATTATTTTTTCTGAATTAAAATTAATTTGATTTCAACTCTTCGAAAATAACCCCAATACATCAATAATAATTTTTTTATTATTTTTCCATGAATTTGTAGGTTAATTTCTCAATATATCGAAAGTTTCATTACTTTATTATGTTATTTTAATTTCCACCCCCAGAAAACCACCCTATTTATCAATGTAATTTTTTTACTATTTTTTCTGAAATTCATAGCATATTTTGAACTCATTTTGAGTGTTTTAATGTTTTGGCCAGTTTTTAGTGTCAAATACCCCTATGTGCGGCGTTTACCTTTTTGGTTCCAGATTTATTTTGCAATGACATCCTTTTATCTAAGGTAATTTTTAATTATTGTATTAATAATTATAAAACTGCTATTTACTTATATTTTAGTTTCATCAAACTGGCTACAAGCTGAAAGATGTTAGAATGCAATTAAATACTTACGATGAAAACTATTTTAATTTTATATCTATTAAACCGTTTAAATATAATCGTACTACCACGGCTCACAACGGAACTTTTAGTTTTAAAGTGAACTTGCAAGATAAAGTGGAGGTAAATTAACATTACGGCAGAAACTGAAACTTTTTTCAACTACACTTTATTTATTTACTATTAGGTACTTGTGCAAGCTTATAAGTTTCTAAGTAACGAGTATCGACACTTTCCGATGCGTTTTCAAATTAATGTAAAAAAAGGTGTTGAAGCAAACACGCTAGGATCGGCCAGTCTAAAAAGTTGTGGAAATCTTACCAACTTTTACTTTCAGAAGGTTTTAAATAATTTTCATTGTTTAACAAAAAAATTTTACGGTTCTTTTCAGGACATCACTTACCATTTTTGCAACTACGTTATTGATGAAACCCGTTGTCCTCCACTCATTCCCGATGGAAAATATAAACTTGTAATGACTTTTTTGTATTTAACTCGTGAAATAGCTTCGCTGCATTTATTTGCTGAAGTGTATACACCTGTAGAATATCCAAAGAAGAAAAAATTGAATAATTAGGTTAGTTTAAGATATATAATTTATGTAGTATGTACTAAATATAACATTAAAGTGGTTTAATCAAAAAAAGAATTAAATTAATTCCACCCACTTTATAAAAATACCACGGCTTACCCCTAAATGCAGAAGATTCGACGGTCAGTCTTCAGGGTGGGTTTTCGTTTTAAAATAATTACCAGTTTTTTTTATATCGTTTTCCAAAATAATTTTGCAATTAAAAGTAAATTTAAATTTAAAATGTAAAAATTTTATAGTTCTTCAAGAATCAAACTTATAATTTCCACTTATCAAATGCAATGCGATTGCATCACAAAATTCAAAATGTACGAAGGAAAAATCATTCAAACCTCTCGGGCGGCCATTTTTGGCAAAAAGCTCCTTTCTTCATTTCTTAACTCCCCGCCTTGCAATCTTTTCAATGACATGTTATAATTGACATGTAATTTGTCCTTTTTGTAAATTTTTTATTTGACTTACGAAATCTTCCAATGATCAAACTTTCATTCACTTTAACTATTCTGTTCAATCGTAAACACTGCCATAAACTCACGTTTTCCCTCCTATTGAACGTTATGTACGATGACGTCATTGGGCTCTCCACTCCACCTGAGTTGAGCATAATCCGCTTCGCAAATGACATAACTATATTGGTCGAAGCTTTGACAGAGAAGAACATGAAGTACTTCACCAGGGTCACCAGAGTAAACTGCCAGATAGTTGAGACAGAGGACCATATTAAGGTACTGGGTGTCAATATCGACAAAGACCTATCATTCAAGTCCCACATAACAAAAGTTGCTAAAAAAGCGACGACGAGCACAGAGTCACTTCAGCGAATAATACCAAACAAGCGAGGTTAAAAGGAAACTCTTGGCCTTCGTCACCGACTCCATTGTGCTGTACACTACTGCAATATGAGCCATGGCACTGAAACAGAAGACTAACTGCCAGATACTTCAAGCAGTGCAGAGAAAAAGTGCTGTGAAGATCTGCCAAGCCAAGAGGACCATCTCAACCAACGCGGTCATGGTCATTACATCCCAACTGCCATTCCATCTAAAGGCGAAGTTGAGGGACGCTAAATATAGAGAAGAATACGACAAGAAGACTCTAGACATACACAAGAACTGCCAAGCACTATGCGAAAGATCCAGCAAAGGAAGGTGAACATACCGCCTTATCCCTGACATTGACGTCTCCAAGACGTCATACGAGGCGACACAGGCTATAAGTAATCATGGATGTTTTAGAAGCTACCTACATCGCTTAAAGGAGGCGAATACTCCAAACTGCTACTTCTGTGGGAAAATAAACGATGCAGAACACGACATCTTCTACTGCAACAAATAGACGGACAACAGACGAAAGACAGCGAAAACCATTGAAAGATAATCGAACATATGCTGGTGGAAATCATGTCTACCAAGGTCAAACTAAACAAAAAACTGAAAGCACGAAAAGAACAAAGACCCGAGAATACAGAAGCAAGATAGGCAATAAGATGAGCGGAAGAAATAAGTTAGCAATTCCCGGCACCTCCATGGAATGGGGTTTTAGTCGGTAAAAATCCGATGCTATCCCCAAAACCACCTGGGTGATGTATTTTAAAGGTTTCCCTACTCCCGTAGCACACAAAAAAACTGATACTATAACTCGAAAGTATAGATCTGGCGTCGACTACGTCAGCGTCCCCAACTTTGTGGACTCTATGCCGGGTGGGGAGCTTTGAAAGATAGAAAATAAAATCCTTCTGTTATAAACAAAAACAAACCAAACAACCGAATTATCAACAAAGACACTTCGTCTATAACCTTGGCATACGCCAAAACAGATCAACGCCCAAAAAGCGTATCTGTGGAGCAGAAACTTGGCGGATTCTATCGCCTACTGAGATGCTGCCTCAAAGCCTCAAAAGTAGGCCGTGATAGACCGCTTAAACTTCTTGTGTAACTTCTTGAACTTGGTGGAAGAAAGACTTATCATTATCTTAAATAGTTTCATCGAGGTGAGGCAAGATAAGTCGAAGTAGACACCCACTTTCGCTAAGAGAAACAGTAGCGACTCTCACAGAAATGTGTGAAGACACTAAGTTAGAAGTTGTCCAGGTGGACAATCTGCTAATGCTGTCGAAGGCGACTCTTTGGACTCTTGGGGAACCAGAACCCTCTGTGTGTCTGTCAGAACCAAAACGCCTGATCGTCCAAAACACGGGAGTTAAAATTCATGATTGTTGTATCTTCTTCGACACCGTTAAAAAAAACCGAAAGGTAAACTTCTTATCTTCTGTGTTAGCCAAGAGGACCCTACCGTTTATGTGTCACCCCATCGCAAAACATCTTAAATGAAATATACGACTGACATGTATGCAACAAACTGCCGATGTTGGATCATAAATGGATTTGCTTCAAACTGCAAGCTTAAAAAGTAGAACCCAGAAAGTATAGAAATCCGAAGAAAACGGATAGACCGGCATTCTTAAACGACCTTCCCGCGTCCTTGGAAGCCAAATTATTCATCAAAAACACCATAACAACCACTGAAGAGCTTGAATTGTCACTACAGATGGCTGGACTGCAAAGTCGAGCAACACCCTGGTGCTGCAAAGAACTGGATCAGCTGAAAATAGTAACAAAAAAGCTCTGCAATAAGACGCAGAACTTTAAAACTCCGACTAGACAGCATTCAAAATGCGCCAAGCGGATAAGGATAGCTCAAAAACCACACAAATCATGTCTTCTGCAGCGGTATCGAGTCAACTACTGCTTGTAAGACTAAAAGGATCATCTCAAAGGATGCACGTCGACAGCCCAGTAACCTCCGCCGAAAGAACGGTTCATACACAGAGACTCTTTCGTAGGCTGTCGTAATCTTGCTAAAAACACACTTTCTCGAGTTTCAGAGTTTGACTGAATCGGACTAACAAGCCAACCACCGACTGAGGCAGATTGGGGAACTGCAAACAAATCCTTCTGCTTCTTTAAATCGTCTGGTAAGCTAAGTAGATATGATTACTCCTTGACCAAATCTTTCAGGCCAATTGGTTTTACATCGTTGGAGAGAGTATGCAGTAAAGAGATGGCGACATTCGCGACATGGTTCTGATTCACAGACAACTACACGCGAATCAACATGCATACATTCCAGGAAAATCTACTAAATCGGCGCTCCACAAGGTATTGGAGAGCATAGAAAGGTCACTGGACTACCGTGAGTCTACCTTGGGAGTATTTATTGAGGTCATAGGACATTTTGACAAAGCCACTGTCAAAAACATAAATGCAGCACTGCAGCTTGTCGGCTTTTCACCAACCATTGCAATATGGATCAGTTTATACTCAAGTAGAGTGCCGTGGAGATTGATATTGGAAACATTAAAATCAAAAGAGTTGTCATGAATGGCTGTCATCGGAGAAGGAGAGAGTGCTTACCCCACTTCTGTGGGACATGGTGGTGAGCTATGACAAGAGTTACTACACTCTATGCTATGCAGATGTAGAACTGGTGTAAAGAGGACTCTCGCTAAGTTAACCCAGCAAAGACAGAGTTTCTTCTGTTCACTAATAAAAAAGCTACCGGCCATGGTCATGCCTAGCTTAACAGGAATTTTCTTAAAAATAGCCGATGAAGATCTGAACTGGAGAAAACATTTACAAATAAAAATAGAAAGAGAAAGAATGGCCTTTTGGCAGTGTCGGTGAGCGATGGGACGGTCTTGGAGGCTGCCCCCAACATGTTAAACAAGCACCTACACGCGTTAGGATACGTAGATGACCCTATATGTTATGGATGTAACGAAGAGGAGAAAACAGCCGTGCATGTACTTTGCTACTGCCCGGCGCTTACTTCTATAAAAGAATCCGTGTTGCGGGACTTTTGCGACACAGAATCAGTAACCAAGGTACTGGAATTCATCCTACAGCTGGGATAGATTGTGGAATGGCAGGGATGAGTGTGGAGCCGAGATCAAAGGTTACAATGGGTCCGATTTATTATTTTTATTTTACAACTCTAGAATCCAGAATAGTTATGTTTCCGCAGCCCTCTAAAGCGTTTTAAAATTATCACACGGACGCTTAACAGAATGCAGAAGCAACAAAGCTAATAAAACACAAGCTGGTTATGGTATATAAATTTTAAATAATTTCTTTCAGTAGGGAGCAGATGTCAAAGTGTCGATTAAAAATTTTGCGGCAAATTATCGATTTTAAAGTTTAGATTTTTGTTTAGAAAACTTATAAAGATCTCATTCTGTAGGCGGTGCGAGTGCTCTACGTAAATATCAACCCGCTTGATTTATGGGGGGGGGAGCTACCGACAGTTAAATTGTAGCATCCGTAGTATTAACATCTTGTTATAAATTTATTTATTTATAATTATAATTAATTGTTATTTGCATAAAAATTAAATTTTTTCTTCGCTTTATTTTCTACCCTTAACTATGTCGAAAACCTCCACCTGAATCTGAACGAATATAAATTAATCTTCTTGACAACAACAATATTATTATGCTATACATAATGGATTTGATTTGACCTTGTGACATCACATTTTAAAGCTTTCGAAAAATTTACCAAAAGGTACAACAAACTTAATAAATCTATCAAATGTTCAACTATTGGTTCTAGGTAATATTCAAAAATAAAAATAATAATCTTTGAAGTTTTGAACAAAAATTATGTTGACGGTTCTGTTACTTTTTATTTATTTTCCCATCTTACATTGTAATATTTAGAATAAAATGTTTTATTATTTATTTTTCACCATTAACCTACTTATAATACAACAGAGTTCCACCTGATTTCCTCTAATTTGCATTTCCTTTATAAATTTAAAGTACAATATTTTATATTTGTTTATGCACAATAAAAATGATCTGTTATTAAAAACTATCAAAGCGGAAAAAATTATTTATCTAATATAAATTAGATATTCATCTTGAAAAGTTTGATATAAATTCATCATCCGCAATGGAAGTTTAGTTACTTTCCTTCTAGCTTCTGTACTTAATTGTTATAATTTTTTGTTTACAATGAAACTTGTAATTTGGTTATTACCGGCGTTTACCTTTTTGGTTCCAGATATATTTTGCAATGATATCCTTTTGTCTAAGGTAATTTTTAATTATTGTATTAAGAATTATAAAACTGCTATTTACTTATATTTTAGTTTCATCAAACTGGCTATAAGCTGAAAGATGTTAGATTGCAATTAAATACTTACGATGAAAACTATTTTAATTTCTTTTCTATTAAACCGTTTAAATATAATCGCACTACAACGGCTCACAACGGAACTTTTAATTGTAAAGTGAACTTGCAAGATAAAGTAGAGGTGAATTAACATTAGGGCAAAAAGTGAATTTTTTTTTAAGTATACTTTATTTACTTTTAGATACTTGTGCAAACTTATAAGTTTCTAAGTAACGAGTATCGACACTTTCCGGTGCGTTTTCAAGTTAATTTTAAAAAATCTGTTGAATCAAACGCGATAGGAATGGCCAATCTAAAAAGTTGTGGAAATCTTACCAATTTTTACTTTCATAAGGTTTTGAATAATTTTCATTGTTTAACAAAGTAAATTTTACGTTTATTTTCAGGACATCACTTATCATTTTTGCAACTACCTTTTTGATGAAGCCCGGTTTTCTCCACTCATTCCCGATGGAAAATATAAAGTAGTATTAACTTTTTTATATTTAAATCGTGAAATAGCTTCGCTGCATTTATTTCTTGAAGTGTATACACCTGTAGAATACACAAAGAAGCAAAAATTGAATAATTAAGTCGGTTTACAATATTTTGTTTCTTCTGTCTTTCAAACCGTTTTAAAACTATCACACGCACGTCTAAGGTGATTTTGGTTTAAGCACACACTGGCTATAGTATATTAATTTTAATACAATATTTACTATAGTTATGTACATATTATTTTATGTAGTATGTTCTAAATATATAATCGACATGTAATTTGATATGTTTATAAATTTTTTATTTTACCTATATACGAAGCCTTCGTTAACGATCAAACTTTTATCCATATTTTTGAAATCTTATGAAAAATTCAACTATTGAAAAAAAACAGAAAAAAATTGCAAGATAAAGTGGAGGGAAGTTAACATTTGGGAAGGAACTAAATCATTTTTTAACTACACTTTATTTATTTACTTTTAGGTACTTGTGCAAGTTTATAAGTTTCTAAGTAACGAGTATCGACACTTTCCGGTGCGTTTTCAAGTTAATTTAAAGAAATCTAAAAAATTGTGGAAATCATACCAATTTTTACTTTCATAAGGTTTTAAAAAATTTTCATTATTTAACAAAATAAATTTTAAGTTTCTTTTCATGACATCACTTATCACTTTTGCAATTTTGTTATTGTTGACACCCGCTGTCCTCCACATATTCGCGATGAAAAATATAAAGTGGTAATGACTTTTTTGTATTTAAATCGTGGAATAGCTTCGCTCCATTTATTTGCTGAAGTATATACACACCTATAGAATACCCAAAGAAAAAAAATTTGGTTTATGCACAAACTGGTTATGGATTACTTTCGGTGCTTTAAATCCACTTTAATGTTTGTGTAGTTATGTACAAATTATATTTTGTAGTATTTTCTTAATATAAATGTAATTTGACTTTATTTTTTGAGTTATGTACCTCAGAGGTCGTTTATAAAATAAGTCACGCAAAATTTTGTTTTTTGGGATCCTTTCCCCCCCCCCTCTTGTCACGCTACGTCACATTTGCTAGAACCTCTCTAGAAATGTTACGTCACAAGTTTACAACGAATAATAATAGTATACAAATTAATATTTATAATTGTTTTATTAGACCCCCCCCCGCCTCCCTTGTCGCATACCGTCACATTAAGCAATACCCCCTTTTACCCCTATTTGTAAACGTATTTTATGAATGGCCTCTTGGTGGCATATCCCAAGTCAAAATTAGATAATTAAGCCGTTTCACAATAAAACTTAAGTATGTTTGTACTTTAGCTGTAATGGAGCCTACGTAGCAGCAGAGTAGTATAATGGATATTTCCGGTATTTCGATGACAAAAAATGTATTATGTATTGTCGTGTTTTGAAACCATAAAAACGGTAATTTTATTTATTTGTAAAATAAACGCTGCATTGAGATGAATGGAAATAAAATCAAGAAAATAAAGGAAAATTTTGGAAATTAAAAGAAAATAAATTAACGGTGACAACAAGAAAAATAAAACTTAGCCAGAAAAATTTTTGAATTAGACTAGAAAAAAATAAAAATGTTGAAATTGGACAAATCAAAGTTACAAAAATTGAACAAAAGAAAACAAAGAAAAATTCAACAACGACAAGGAGGACAAACAAGGCTAAATCGGAGAGGAATTTGAAGATGTGGAAAAGTAGGGGGTAGACGAAAGTGATGCCGGACATTTTGTCACTAAAAAAGAAAATCTATTTATGGAAGTACAGGAGAAGAAAGAATGAGAGAAAACAAAAACTCGGAAAATTGGTATTAAAATTTTAATGATTTGAAGATAAAGGATTAACGGGATATTGGAACGCCAATAAAAACAAATAATCTGTTGGTCGACGTTTCGGTTTATTAATTAAACCATCCTCATGACTGAAAAAACAAAAAGCACCCCCCATCTTTATCTATGAGGTATGTGTTGCAACCCTTGCCTCTAGTTTGGAAGTCATGCCTTCCCTTTTTGTTTTTTCAGTCATGAGGATGGTTTAATTAATAAACCGAAACGTCGACCAACAGATTGTTTGTTTTTATTGGCGTTCCAATATCCCATTAATCCTTTATCTTCATACATAGCTTTGGATGAAATTATTTTTCTATTTTAACGATTTGTTTATTTATAAAAAACTTTTTATTGGAGTTAATTATTTACGTGAAACTTTGATTTGATATGATGATTTGAATACCTAAACAATTTTATTTAACTTGATTTTAATATGAAAAATATTTGATGATTATTTTGATTTAATTGAAGATTTTAAGTTGATAATTTTATTTGTAAAAGAGTAGTTGATAATTATTTGATTTAATTTGTAAAAGATAATTTGAATATTAATTAACTAAGTTGAAGATTTTATTTGATTTAATTTGAAGACTATTTAAAGACGAAAGGAATTTTATTTCGATTTTGACTAATGATTGTATTAGAAGAAAATTTTGATTTTATTTATATAATTATTATTTATTTTAGGATATATTTAAAATTTTTATTTGTCGAAGCACGACAACTTAATGCGTTTGCAACAAAAAATTAAGGGGGTAAAATGTCGTGTTTTGAAACCATAAAAACGTTAATTTTATTTATATTTATAAAATAATTTTGAAGTTTTGTTTTAAATTATTGTAAACATACTGTACATTCAATTTTAAGTTTAAAAAGATGGGGAGCGTGAAAAAAGTAGGGCTTAAAGGTTGTCTAACACAGAGGTCGTAGAGGTACGAAAGACGCGGTGGCGTCAATAAGACTAGCGGACAAACATCATTCCCGCAATAAAAATTAAAATTTTTAATTGTTTGAAAATTAAAAAAAATTAAAAAAATAAGTTAAGTTGAGTTGATGTTTTTGTTTTAATTTATTGGTGAAGTGCAAGTGAGAATAATTTGAAAAGTTGAAGAATTTGTGATAATTTTTGGTCGATGCGTATAAATACGTCGCAGCAAATTTGTTTGACCGACGAACTGAAGCCAGATGCAGAGCGATATCACATGCAAGGCCACATTAAAAGGTAACAATTTTTAACTGAGCAACCAAATTAAACTTGACTAATTATTGAAAAATCATACAAGAGTCTCATGTTAAATAATGAATGAATCCGAGTGAAGAATATTTTGGAATTAAACAAATTTTAATACATTTGTATAGCTCGGGTCATCTCAGTATAAATATTCTAAACATTAAATATAAATATTATAAAAATAAGTGGTTTTTATTACTTTCTTTTCTTTTCACCGAAGTAATTTTATGACGTCGTAATCACGTCTATAAATAAAAAATTTGAATTTATTTAGAATTTAAAACAAACTTTTTTAAAGTTTTATATAAATAATAATATAAATAAATATTAATTGGTTTCTAATTATCACTGCTCCTACTCTCGTTTACTGTTCGGATAGCCATAAAATCCATAAACTATTAATCCTGAAATTTAAACAATTACTCTGTAACGGTGTTAATTAGGCTAGCAACTGATTTGGTACCTAACGCCATCCAAACGATAAATCTCATCCAGGTATAATAGTCCAACATTATCATCAGGGATACGTTCATTAGTATGCTGAGTGCTGGAACCAATGGAACGAAAGGTACCTAAAAATGTCCCTAACGCCGCCACCGTGACTTTAAATAAGAATAACTTACTTTAAAAACGGTTGCTGTTTTTGAGACAGGCTGCATTGCAATCGACAATATTAGCAACAGCATAGCGGATACTATCAGGCACATTCCAAATAAGGGCCAAAATTGAGCCTCAATAATGTCTTTCCAACAATAAAAAATCAGTAATCCCAGCGATATGCAGAGCAGAGCTAAAATTACAATATAACTGCTTTTGTCAAAGCTAACCAAAAATTATTACTATAAACGAAGACTTCAACCGTCACCAAACATTGAGAAAACTTAGTCGGTTCCAATAAATGTTCCCTATTGAAAATTTGCTTTACCTTAATTTTTCTTCCTGCTTGGTTCTGAAGTAAACGAGTTTTTTCAGTGCTTGCCATATTATTAAAATTATCCCTGTGCGAGAAAGTTTTATCAGATTTGAGAAAAACCAGTGGATATAACCTACAATTCTTCTCTTCTTTCATCAACGGAATATCTGAGTATCAAAACCGAAGCTGAAACGATGGTGTAAGCCGAAAGCGTTGCTATGGACATCATGTTGAATAAAGGATTTATGTCGAAAATAGCTGCCATCAAACCGATAAGAAGTCCAGCCAAGAGTGTTCCAACTAGCGGAGTGTGAAACTTACCGCTTACTCGAGCTAAAAACCTGAAGATGATCCCGTCGGACGCCATAGAATAAATGACTCGAGGAAGGGGAAACATTGTTGCAATCAGACTGAAATTATCAAAATTCAATAAAAGACTTTAAGAAAGAAATTCTCACTTTGTGCAAATCCCAAACAAAGCTCCAAAATCGACAACCCGTTTGGCCCACTGCCAGCCACCCACTGAAAACGCATACGAGATCGGAGAAGCAAGGTCCTGTAGAAAAAATGTGAAACAGCCGGAAAGTTTAAAATGTATACAAACCTGCATATAATATGGAACCATCATGGTGACCACGGTAGATGTGCCCAAATACGCAATGGTTATAATTGCTAGGGTTGACATAATCGCCTTCGGAATTAATTTTTGTGGGTTTTTAACTTCTTCCCCTGTGGCTGCTATCGAATCGAATCCTATGAACCCGTAGAAACACGCAACAGCGCCTTGTAACGTTCCAGAAAACCCGTAAGGAAAAAATCCTCCCTGTCCATATGTCGAATTTACCGGAACGCTCAAATTCCAGTTCTCAGTATGAGCTACAAACGTTAACCAATCAGTTTCAAAAATTAAATTTTAAATTTTGAAAATGTAATATAATATACTTTTTTGTATATATTGCAATCAACTACTCTTAGAATTGGGGTAATCGTTCATTTTGAAATTCACTCAGCCCATATTTTGCCGCGTCAAATACAAAATAAAAAGTTTAAATTCCGAGAACAAATTTATTATTTCCTTATTTTTTATCTTATTATGTTATAGGTAAGTAACCCGAAGGTTTCTATTTTAAACATGTTTTTATTTGCTTAACCTTTTTTAATCTTGACCTTTTTGTTAAAACTAAACAGATTTATTTTTAACTAGAAATTTTTACCTTTTATGGATCCACATATAATGATAAAAGCCGCCATTATCAGAGTGACGATGGTGCAGATGTTATTAACAGTTGTACTTGCCTTCATTCCAAAGGCCAATGCGGCTGGAAAAAAAGTTTTAAAAGATCATAAGGTTTAATTTTTTCTCTACCTGCAAACAGGATTGATATTCCAAATGAGAAAAAGTCGAAGTAAGGTGACATGAAACCAATATTCATGGGTGTTATTTCTCTAAAGGTTTTCTGCATGGTGTTGTCGATCAAGGTGTCGATGTGAAGACTAAGGCCGCGCGCACAACTGGCAGTTCCTGAAATATTTAAGTTGCGCTTCCTTTATTGAAGAGATTAACGTCTTTCTTACCAATGACATACTCCAAAATTAAGTTCCATCCAATGATGAACGCAATAAACTCTCCCACACACACATAACTGTAAATATAGGCTGACCCCGCTCGTGGAACTCGAGATCCAAATTCGGCATAGCATAATCCTGCCAAGAAGGATTAATTTATCTCGAAAGTAATTAGCTTGATTTTACCTGCAAAAAGGGAAACTATGGCTGCTATCCCAAACGAGAGGACAACCGAAGGTCCTGCAATGTTTCGGGCCACATTTCCAGTTAAAACGTACAAAGCGATCCCCATGCTGCCACTAATGCCCAAACAAGAAAGATCAAAGATGTTTAACACTCGAGCCAAAGCTGTTTCCGCAATCTGATCGGAATTCAAAATCTTTCGTCTTCTCAATATTTCTAAACACTTCCACATTATTTTTTAAGCAAAATACGGCGTGAAAGTAAAATATTCAAATGAGCTCATCAGTTATAGCAAAATAATATACCCAAATTATCAAGTGGCAAAATAACTTCCGTATACTAAAGTAAACATTCTAAATGTTACTTATATTTACATAGAGCAAAAACATTTTTTACTGTACTCTTTATAGTTTTTATATATTTTAACTCCCAATGGTGAATATTAGGCAATGAAAGCCAAATAATAACAGGTTATGGGCCCGAGAAAATAATACTAAACTCTTCTAAGTCTCTGAAGAAACATTGTTAAATCAACGACAAATTTTGGCTATTGTAAATTACTACTTAGAGATAACTTTCTCCACCAGGGGGAGTTAAAATCGACTATCGCATTGAACGGTACGCATAATACTACTAAATATATGTATTATATTCTGAATATAATTATTTTCTAATATATATTAAAAAAATATTATATTATTATTTCTACTTACATATAATATAATTATTATTATTAAATATTTTAATATAAATATTATTTAATTTTCGTATAATTTGTTACGCTCCATTATCTGTTGTCTGATGTAGAATTATATTTAAGTAAAATTTTTTGTCGGTTTACCTTCAGATACATTAAAAATTGTTTAATAAAAATCACGATGAAAAATATTATTTATTATTTAATATATTAAATATTAATATACATATAATTTAATTTTAGTATAATTTGTTACGCTACATTACCTGTTGTCTGATGTAGAATTATATTTTAGTGAAAATTTTTGTCAGTTCACCTTTAGATACATTGAAAATTGTTTAATAAAAATCACGATGAAAAATATTATTTTTCTACTTTTACTCGAATTTTGTGTTAAACATATTTTTTGCGGTCGCGATATATTGTCAAAGGTAATTTTACATTATTTAATTGTATCGGTCAAATTGTACTTTTTTTTAGCACACAACAATGCTATTTCTGACTTAAAACCACAAAACATTGTAATAATAATTTCATTTCAGTTCCATCAAACTGGTTACAAACTTAAGGATATGCGAATGGAACTAAAAAGTTACAATGAAGACTATGTAAATTTTGCTGATGTTAAAACATTTAAATACAATCGCACTACTGCGATCACAAATTTTACTCTGAATTTCAAAATTGCCGTAAAAGATAAACTGGAGGTATTGATCTCATTTTGGTCTAAAAGCAAGGAAATAAAACTTCTTAAATTTTAGCTATTAGTTCAAAGTTATAAATTTTTGAGTAACGAGTATCGACACTTTCCAATCCGTTTTCAAATTAATTTTAAAAAAGCGGCTGATGCAAACATATTAGGTTTGAAGGCTGTAAAAAAATGTGGTAACTTTGGAAATTTTTTCTTTGAAAAGGTTTTGCAATCGATATTGAATAGTAAACTTTTATTTAAAGCTTTAAACTTTCAGGATATTACATATAACGCCTGCAACTTTGTGGTCGATGAATTGTGCTTTCCACCACTTATTCCCGATGGTAGATATAGAGATGATGTAAAATTACTGTATTTAAATAAAGAAATAATGTTTGTAAGCCTTTTTGGAGAAATATATACTCCAATTGCATTTCCAAAATAAAGGAAAAACGCAAGCTAGTAGAATTAATTCTATTCTGAAAATGTTTGCAAGTTTTTGTAGCTTCCTTCCATAATAAGATTTTATTTTGTCAAGTATGTAAGAGTGAAATAAAATTTGTTATATAACACTATGTAGTATTTTTATCTACTAATTAAAAATTGTCAAATTTGTGTCAAAAAAGTGTCAAATTAAAATCTAACAGAACTCAAATCAAAAATTTGCTGCAAGATGGCGATGGTAAGCTTGCCGTGATTGTTGCTGAAACAAAATGAACTGCAGCAAGATTAATATATATGCAATGTGGTATGGTGCGGGCTCCGCATATGGTATTGCAGCTGGCTACGCCGGTCTTGTAAATTTGTTTGTTCAGTTATTTTACAAATAATCAAAATTATCACAATTTTCAATTAACTCTTCTTTTGCACTTAAATTTTATTAATTACATAGAAAAACAACTTTTATTAAATTAAATTCACTTTAATTATCGTTAATTTCGGGAATAACGAACATCCGTTCGTCTATTTGACGCGAAGGCCTCAGCCCAAGTGTCTCTATTTAAGCCCCTTTCTTTTCTTACTTTAGCGTTCTCCTCATCTTATTTACATAGCAAATAATTTAACAAACATTTTTATGCACAATATGATAAATAAATAAATAATAAAACAAAATTAAACTTTAAAATAATTTTACAAAACAATAAAATTAATGTTGTTATGGTTTTCGAAACACGACAATATGTAGGTTTGACAATAAATTGAAAATCGATTTAAATAATTCAATCAAATTAAACATTTTACAGCATTTTAGCCCCCGTCCTCTTGTGTTTCTAAACTTATTTACTCCTCCCCCCCTCCTTTCCCACTAGAAAAAGTCTTATTTGTCACCGCAAAAAGCGTAAGAAAAGAAAATATCTAAATACAGTTTTACCCCCCCCCTCAATGAACTTTGCCTTTGAGTTGAAAGAGATGTTTTCCTAACTATCAGTGACGGTTTGTACGAAAGAGCGGCGAGGCACTGCTTTCCCAAAACAAAATAGTAATTATGTTTCAAGCGCTTAATGCGCTTCGCTATAGAGAGTTAATCTAATAAAATTATTTTAATTTGTATTATCTGCTATAGATGGGGATTACGATTACTGGTAACGTAATGCCATTCCACCTACTTTGCGATTTTTAAATGATTTATAATTATTAATTATTTCAAATAATACTGTTGCTTACTACCAAGGTGAGATGTCAGATGTTACACATCATATACGAGTACTGTGTAAGACTCATTTTTTACTGTTTTATCTCTTAGACTCTTACACTGCGATTTAAATTTTTTTTTTATATAATATTTGAATTCCCGGTCGTTAATGGTGGATGGTTCAAAAAATAACAGGTTATAGGCCCGGGAAAATAATACTAAGCTTTTCTAAGTATCTAAAGAAACATTGTTAATTCAACGACAAATTTTGACTATTGTAAATTGCTGGTTAGAGATAACTTTCTCCACCAGGGGGAGTTAAAGCTAACTATTGCAACTATTGCATTGAACAGTACGCAAAATACTTCTGAACATATTATTATATCCTGAATATAATTATTTTCTAATATAATATATTAAAAAAATATTATATTATTATTTCTATAAATAATATAATACTTAATAACTATTTATTATAATAAATATTATATATTATACATAATAATTATAATATATTAAATATTATTTAATATCAGTATAATTTGTTACGCTCCATTATCTGTTGTCTGATGTAAAATTATATTTTAGTAAAAAAATTTGTCGGTTCACCTTTAGATATACATTAAAAATTGTTTAATAAAAATCACGATGAAAGATATTATTTATTATTTAATGCATTAAATATATTTTAATATAAATATTATTTAATTTTAGTATAATTTATTACGCTCCATTAACTGTTGTCTGATGTAGAATTACGTTTTACCGAAAATTTTTGTCAGTTCACCTTCGGAAACATTGGAAAATTGTTTAATAAAAATCACGATGAAAAATATTATTTTTCTACTTTTACTAGAATTATATGTTTTTTGCGATCACGATATTTTATCGAAGGTAATTTTAAATTTTTTAATTGTAGCCGTCAAATTGTACACAAAAAAAAAGTACGTTTCTTATACAAGGTGTCCTCGTTTCGTTTAAGTCATACGGGATTTGCAAGAAAAGTAAAAAAATAAAACCTGATTTTTTTTAACATTTTTTCCCTTAATTTAATGTATAACTCGAAATCCGTTGATTTTAGACGGTAAGGCGTTATAACTTAATTTGTATATAAGCAAATTATCTTTAAAAAAGTTGTAATACATTAAGTCTAAAAAATCAATAATAACAGAGTTATGGCCATTTGAAATCAGAAATTTAAAAAATTGTTTTAAAGAGAGGTACTCCACAAGGGTTTGGACTTGGACAACAATTTTATTTGAAAATGTTGTCTTAGAAAAGTGTCCTTTATCACCACGTCAAAGGTTCTCCATAGTCACGGGGACACCCTGTATGTATACTATTTCTCGTTTAAAACAAAAAACTATTGTTTAGAACAATTGCACAACATTGTATAAAAAATTACCCTAATAATTTCATTTCAGTTCCATCAAACTGGTTACAAAATCAAAGATATCCGAATGGAACTAAGAAGTTACAATGAAGACTATATTAATTTTGTTGATATTAAAACATTTAAATACAATCGCACTACTCCGACCATAAATATTACTGTGAATTTCAAAATTGCCGTAAAAGATAAACTGGAGGTAATGCCACCAAGTAGCTATCACGTGATCTCATTTTGGTCTAGCGCACAAAAGTTGAAAGCTAGGAAATAAAACTTTTTAAATTTTAGGTACTAATTCAATGTTATAAATTTTTGAGTAACGAGTATCGACACTTTCCCATCCGTTTTCAAATTAATTTTAAAAAAGCGGCTGATGCAAACATATTAGGTTTGAAGACTACGGAAAAATGTGGTAACTTTGGAAATTTTTCCTTTGAAAAGGTTTTGCAATCGATATTGAATAGTAAACTTTTATCTAAAGCTTTAAACTTTCAGGATATTACGTATAACGCCTGCAACTTTGTGGTCGATGAATTGCGCTTTCCTCCACTTATTCCCGATGGCAGATATAAAGATGATGTGAAATTAATGTATTTAAATGAAGAAATAATGCTTTTAAATCTGTTTGGAGAAGTATATACTCCAATTGCATTACCAAAATTAAAGAAAACTACAGGCTAGTAACAGTAACTCAAAAATTTATTGTAGCTCCCATAATAAGCACCGGTCACTAATCAACAATGTTTTATAAGAACAGATTGAAGCTGTTGATAATATTTGTTAAATTTTTTTTTTGTGGTGTTTGTAAGAGTGAAATAAAATTTATTGTATTATACTATGTAGTATTTTCATCTACTACTGTTCCGTAAACTGCACGTTCAACATTTATTGCATTACAAACTGGCAGGACTGGAATTAATGTTGACATTGATCTTAAAATCAGCAAAATTTATTTATGCATAGCAAATTAAAATCTAACAATACTTTGCTTCGAAATGGCGATGGTAAGATCGTCGTGATCGTGACTGCGACAAAATGAACTGCAGCAAGATTAACATACAGGTTATATATCCACGATTTATCAAAAATTTTAAAAAGTATATACCTAAACTTCTATCAAAATATATTTATTTACTCCCCCACCCCTCTTTATTTGTCATTAAAAGAAGTTTATTTTTTCACCGTGAAAGGCGTACAGAGCAAAAAATAACTAGATACGTACGTTTTTGCTCTATTTACCCCCCCCCCCCCCCTCCATAAAATTTTCTTGAAGCTGCCTGTAAGTTACAAAGCCCTGACCCCTCCCCCTTACCTTAACTTATGCAAATCTTGGATCTTTAAAACTGCGCGTCTGTGGGTATCAGCAATTGTTTTTAAAATCATTGTATATAACAGCGCACTTGATACCTTAAACTGAAAGAATAAATATTTTTTTTTTCAAAATTTGTAGGTTCTTATAGCTAACTACGAATCGCCGTTGCTAACCACCTTTTCTTTTAAGAAATTAGGCAGACTGATGGCTCCGGGAGGGGGAAAAATTGAGGTTCTGCTTAGGCTTAAATTTTATTTTATCGTTCAGTAATATTTATTGAAAAATATAAATAATAATTAAATATCTAATGTTAACTATAAGTTTTTAAATTAATTCAGATCTTCAGGTGAAGAACCTTAAGATCTGAAGTTGTTAATTTGAAGCTAACAACCAATATAGAGCAAAATTAAATTTTTTACATTTCAGATGACGAATTTGTACTGTAGTTATATTATTATCATCACTATTTTTGACATCGGCTTCAAAAGGTTAAAATTTACCATACGTTGTACTAATTTATAATAATTTTGTTACATCTCATTCCGATTAATTTGTACTAATTAGGTATCAAAATGCAACACGAGATCAATCATGTGAATGATAACATTAAGAAAAATCCTTGTCGGAAGTTTGTTTTCAAAATAGAATGAAAAGAAGAAGACTTCTAAGTTCTAATTATGGTAATCGTTTATTGGTAAAAAAATAAGCCGTATTGACGAAACAAATTCTTTAATCGGTGTGTGGGCGTGGTGACTAACACAGTTGACTTATAGCATCTTGCTTCCCAGCAGAAGCACATCAGCTTTTCAGGTCTCTCTGCAAATATTTTCCTTGCGATATTTGTTATTATTTCTCTTATTAAAAGTACAGTGGTTGAAAATTAACCAACGTATCGGCGTTTACAACCCCTGTAAGCCAATCACCAGAGTCTTTTGTTGTCTATTTAAATACTTGATAGCGGTGTCGTAAAATTGCTTCGTTTACTAGCTTCGTTCCGTTCGTAGTCTTTTTTACTATTGGGATAACCATAAAATCCATACACCAGCAAACCTTAAAAATTGATCGTACAGTACAGAAAAAAAATCAATTCTTTTATTCGCTCTTACCTATTGCCATCCAAACAACAAACCTGATCCAGGTTTCATAGTCCAGCATCGTCATCAGCGATATATTCATCAATATACTTAGTGCTGGTACCAGAGGTACAAAAGGTACCTAAAAACAAAAGAAAACCGATAATCGAGCTTAACGCGTTTTATCGATAGCGATAATTAACCACGAAGGGTTTTTATCGCTAACTTACTTACTTTGAAGCTGATTGGTGTTTTGGACACAGGCTGGTTTGCAATGGATATTAAAATCAAAACCATCAGCAGCGCTATTGCTGCAGACCCTATTATTGCCCATATTTGGCCACCGGCTATCTCGACAAAAAAGTAATCGACAAACAATGCTAGAATTAGACATAGCAGAGCTAAAAATAAAAATCATTCCAACTGCATTTTTTCTCCTTTCATCTTCTTACCAAAAATAAAAACCTCGGCTGCAACCAAATTTTGAGAACTCTTGGTGGGTCGAACCACATTCTTTGTATTAAAAATTTGTGTTATCGAAATGTGGCTCTTTTCTGTACCCGAAATAATTAAGCACGTTTTTTCTGTACTGTCACGACGAAACTTTTGAGCAGAGCTGTCTTCGTCCACAGAATATCTGAAGAAGAAACGGTTTGATCGAAACTATAATACGGAAGTGTCGAATTCACCTGAGAAGCAAAACCGATGCCGATACGATGCTGTAGGCCAAGAGTGTGGCTATAGACATCATGTTGATCAATTGGGTCAGTTCAAACAAAGATGCCATCAGACCTGTGCCAAAATTTACACTGTCAAAACTGAATTCAAACTAATATAGGATTACCTATCATCAATCCGCCAAATAGCGTCCCGATCAGTGGGGTATGAAATCGATCGCTTACTCTGCCCAGAATTTTAAATATGACTCCATCGGATGCCATTCCGTAAATTACCCGTGGGAGAGGGAAAATCGTTCCAAGAAGACTAAAATAATAAACATAAACAGAAGCTCGCGCTTGGAAGAAACGCGAACCTTGTACAAATTCCAAACACGGCACCAATTTCAACAATCCAAATGGCCCAGCTCCAGCCCGTCAAAGTAAACGCATATGGAATCGGGGCACCAACGTTCTGCAAATTTGGACAACGATAAGACTGAAGGAAAAAAGGTAAGTTTAGACAAACCTGCAAATAATACGGAACCATCAAGGTCAGCACCGTGGAAATACCTAAGTATGCAACGCATATCACGATGAGAGTTATAAGAATGGCCAACGGAATTGTCCGTTGAGGATTTTTGACTTCTTCTCCTGTCGCAGAAATTGCGTCGAATCCTACGTACCCATAAAAGCAGGTAGCGGCGCCTTCGAGTGTCCCTGATATGCCGTACGGAAAAAAACCGCCGGAACCGTATGTCGAATTTGCTGGTGGGCTTAAGTTCCAATTCCGCCATTGTGCTGTGCAAAAGGGTCATTGACATTATTTCAAAGAGTTTCAGTAAACAATCGATTCTTTTATTTAAACTCTGCGAACGCATGGATTATCATTTTGACCTTTATATTTTTACGGGTCAAATTTAATCAGTAAATTAACTGGTTTGACACATATTATTTATTTTTTCAGTTTTTTACCTTTGAATGAGCCTACGACGATAACAAAAGTCACCACTGCTAAGTTCACGTACGTGCAGATGTTGTTGATAGTTGTGCTCTCTTTCATTCCAAACGCCAAACCAGCTGAAAAAAGCAGACGTGGACACAGAATAGTTTTTGGATTTTTTACCTGAAAACAGGATTGAGACTCCAAATGCAAAAAAGTCGAAATACGCCGACATGAAGCTGATATTTATGGGCGCAATTTCCCTGAAGGTGTTTTGGAGTGAGTTATTGCAAAGAGTGTCCAAGTAAAGACTGAGACCTCGAGCTCCACTGGCTGAACCTGGAAAACGAGGTTTAAAACTTTCCGTAACTTTTGGTATTTATATAAAAATTATTACCGATGACGTATTCCAAAATTAAGTTCCATCCAATCACGAAAGCGATGAACTCTCCTACGCACACGTAACTGTAAACGTAAGCAGATCCCGCCCGTGGCACCCGAGATCCAAATTCTGCATAGCATAACCCTGGAAGACAAAATGGTAACAAAAAAATTGGAAGAGTTTCGCCTTACCTGCAAACACAGACGCAATTCCTGCGAGCAAAAACGACAAAACCACCGAAGGCCCGGCAGTGTTTCGGGCAACGCTCCCTGCTAGAACATAAACTCCGATTCCCAAACTGGATCCAATTCCTAATGAAGAGAGGTCGCGTAGGTTTAACACTCGGGCCAAACGCGTTTCTTTAATTTGAACTGCATCTAAAACCTTTCGCCTCGTTAGAATTGCGAACCAGGTCTTCATTTTTTTTTGACCATTCAGACGTTCAGTCAGAGACAAGACTACGATCCTCAATATTTTATTGCGCGATATGGAAGCGTAAATATCCTGCTAGTTATTTTATCGCTTTCTTATCATCGCAATGAACTCATTTAATAACTAGAAACATAATGCGACCCAATTAAATCGAACCGAAACCAATATTTCATTTGCATTCATTCAAATTTTATTTAATTAAATTGTTAACAATTTGTTTGCTAAATATATAGAGAGGAATGATAAACGTGAATCCAATGGGGGGGGGGGGGATTTATTACTAAAAAAATTTTTTAAACATCTTGACCATATTCTAGAAAGCTGAAATTTGGAACACAGCTTCCCTAGTGCGATCTGTTAATATAACAATATATTTTTTATAGTTTATATTTTAAATTTACTAAAAAAAAAATAAACAAAAAAATTTATGGCGTGGCCTTGGATCGAAGACATGGACAATACGGTAAATAATATAATAAAATTGTAAATTAACAATTTGTAAAGAATTAAATTTACTACAAAAAAATTAGTGCTAACATATATTTATCTTTTATGGTTTGGGCGTGAGAGATATTCAAAGGCGCACTTTTGACTGCACAGTTGTTATAGACGGCTTTAAATGCCTTTCACGCCTAAACCATAACAAATAAATATTTGCAGCCCATAATTTTTTGGTAGAAAATTTAATTCTCTACAAATTATCTCTATACAATTTTGTTGTATTCTTTGCCGTTCTCTCAGTGTTTCCTATTTAAAGTTGCGCCGCAAGTATTTCTGGGGGGGGGGGATAATTTACTACTAAAACATTTTTTTTAAGCACCTTGACCATATTCTAGTGAGCTGAAATTTGGAACACAGCTTCTCCTAGTGCGATCTTTTAATATAATAATATATTTTTTATAGTTTATATTTTAAATTTACTAAAAAAAAATTAAACAAAAAATTTTATGGTGTGGCCTTGAATCAAAGACATGGACAATACGGTAAGTAATACAATAAAATTGTAAATTAACAATTTGTGAAGAATTAAATTTACTACAAAAAAATTATTGCTAGCATATATTTATCTTTTATGGTTTGGGCGTGAGAGGTATTCGAAAGCGCACATTAGACTTCTCAGTTGTTATAGAAGGCTTTAAATTCCTTTCACGCCTAAACCATAACAAATAAATATTTGCTGTCCATAACTTTTTTGTAGAAAATTTAATTCTCTACAAATTATCTTTATACAATTTTGTTGTATTCTTTGCCGTTCTCTCAGCGTTTCCTATTTAAAGTTCGCTGCAAGTATTTCTGCGTATTATAAAAATTAATAATAAAATTAAATTAAATTAATAAAATTAATAATTCAAAAAATAAATAATTACATAATTTAAAAATATTTGATATACGTTTTCTTTTAAACATCAAATTGACTAAAAGCGTGGGGTTATAGAATAAGTTTCACACGTTTTTAATCAATTTGATGTTTCAAAAGATTTTTTGTAAAAGATTTTTTAATTAACTTTTTTTCTTTCTCTTTAATCTCACTTGCTCTATCTACGGATCTCTACTCTACTCTAAATATGCGGTTTAACCAAATTGTGGGGGGGGGGGAATTCTGTAGATCTTCGCTTGTTTTAAAAAGTATTTTATTATTTTCCTGTGACTTTCAAAGTAATTTTTTGCCACGTGAAAAACATTCACGTTTTGTAAATTATAGTATAAAAAATATAAGTTAGTATTTTTGGCTAAAAGCAAGAGGTTATATAATAAATATCCCACGTTTTTAGTCAATTTGATGTTTTTAAAAGGTTTATTGTAAATTTTTTTAATTAACTCTTTTTCTTTTCCTTCAATCTCACTTGCCCTATCTACGGATCTCTACACTACTCTAAATATGCGGTTTAACCAAATTAGGGGGGAGGGGAAATTCTGTAGATCTCCGCTTGTTTTAAAAAGTATTTTATTATTTTATTGTGAATTTCAAAATAATTTTTTGTCACGTGAAAAACATTCACGTTTTGCAAATTGTAGTATAAAATACAAGTTAATATTTTTGACTAAAAGCGTGGGGTTATAGAATAAGTATCCCACGTTTTTAGTCAATTTGATGTTTTTAAAAGGTTTTTGTAAATTTTTTTAATTAACTCTTTTTCTTTCCCTTCAATCTCACTTGCCCTATCTACGGATTTCTACACTACTCTAAATATGCGGTTTAACCAAATTTGGGGGAGGGGAAATTCTGTAGATCTTCGCTTGTTTTAAAAAGTATTTTATTATTTTCTTGTGACTTTCAAAATAATTATTTGTCACATGAAAAATTATCACGTTTTGCAAATTATAGTATAAAATACAAATTTGTATTTTTGACTAAAGGCGTGGGGTTATGGAATAAGTATCCCACGTTTTTAGTCAATTTGGTGTTTTCAAAGGTTTTCTTGTAAATTTTTTTAATTGACTCTTTTTCTTTCCCTTCAATCTCACTTGCCCTATCTACGGATCTCTACACTACTCTAAATATGCGGTTTAACCAAATTAGGGGGGAGGGGAAATTCTGTAGATCACCACTTGTTTTAAAAAGTATTTTATTATTTTATTGTGACTTTCAAAATAATTTTTTTTGTCACGTGAAAAATATTCACGTTTTGCAAATTATAGTATAAAATACAAGTTATTATTTTTGACTAAAAGCGTGGGGTTATAGAATAAGTATCCCACGTTTTTAGTCAATTTGATGTTTTCAAAAAATTTTTTGTAAATTTTTTTAATTAACTCGTTTTCTTTTCCTTCAATCTTACTTGCTCTATCTACGGATCTTTACTCTACTCTACTATAAATATACGGTTTAATCAAATTGGGGGGGGGGGGAGAATTTTGTAGATCTCCGCTTGTTTTAAAAAGTATTTTATTATTTCCTTGTGACTTTCAAAATAATTTTTTGTCATGTGAAAAATTATTACGTTTTGCAAATTATAGTATAAAATACAAGTTAGTATTTTTGACTAAAGGCGTGGGGTTATGGAATAAGTATCCCACGTTTTTAGTCAATTTGGTGTTTTCAAAGGTTTTCTTGTAAATTTTTTTAATTGACTCTTTTTCTTTCCCTTCAATCTCACTTGCCCTATCTACGGATCTCTACACTACTCTACATATGCGGTTTAACCAAATTAGGGGAGGGAGAATTCTGTAGATCTTCGCTTGTTTTAAAAAGTATTTTATTATTTTCTTGTGACTTACAAAATAATCTTTTGTCACGAGAAAAAATCCACGTTTTGCAAATTATAGTATAAAATACAAGTTAGTATTTTTGACTAAAAGCGTGGGGTTATAGAATAAGTATCCCACGTTTTTAGTCAATTTGATGTTTTCAAAAAGTTTTTTGTAAATTTTTTTAATTAACTCGCTTTCTTTTCCTTCAATCTTACTTGCTCTATCTACGGATCTTTACTCTACTCTACTCTAAATATACGGTTTAATCAAATTGGAGGGGGGGGGGAGAATTCTGTAGATCTTTGCTTGTTTTAAAAAGTATTTTATTATTTTCTTGTGACTTTCAAAATAATTTTTTGTCACGTCAAAAACGTTAACATTTTACAAATTATAGTGTAAAATACAAGTTAGTATTTTGACTAAAAACGTGGGGTTATAGAATAAGTATCCCACGTTTTTAGTCAATTTGATGTTTTCAAAAAGTTTTTTGTAAATTTTTTTAATTAACTCGCTTTCTTTTCCTTCAATCTTACTTGCTCTATCTACGGATCTTTACTCTACTCTACTCTAAATATACGGTTTAATCAAATTGGGGGGAGGGGAGAATTCTGTAGATCTTTGCTTGTTTTAAAAAGTATTTTATTATTTTCTTGTGACTTTCAAAATAATTTTTTGTCACGTGAAAAACGTTAACATTTTACAAATTATAGTGTAAAATACAAGTTAGTATTTTGACTAAAAACGTGGGGTTATAGAATAAGTATCCCACGTTTTTAGTCAATTTGATGTTTTCAAAAAGTTTTTTGTAAATTTTTTTAATTAACTCGCTTTCTTTTCCTTCAATCTTACTTGCTCTATCTACGGATCTTTACTCTACTCTACTCTAAATATACGGTTTAATCAAATTGGGGGGGGGGAGAATTCTGTAGATCTTTGCTTGTTTTAAAAAGTATTTTATTATTTTCTTGTGACTTATAAAATAATCTTTTGTCACGAGAAAAACATCCACGTTTTGCAAATTATAGTATAAAATACAAGTTAGTATTTTTGACTAAAAGCGTGGGGTTATAGAATAAGTATCCCACGTTTTTAGTCAATTTGATGTTTTCAAAAAGTTTTTTGTAAATTTTTTTAATTAACTCGCTTTCTTTTCCTTCAATCTTACTTGCTCTATCTACGGATCTTTACTCTACTCTACTCTAAATATACGGTTTAATCAAATTGGGGGGGGGAGAGAATTCTGTAGATCTTTGCTTGTTTTAAAAAGTATTTTATTATTTTCTTGTGACTTTCAAAATAATTTTTTGTCACGTGAAAAACGTTAATATTTTGCAAATTATAGTGTAAAATACAAGTTAATGTTTTGACTAAAAGCGTGGGGTTATAGAATAAGTATCTCACGTTTTTATTCAATTTGATATTTTCAAAATGTTTTTTGTAAATTTTTTTAATAAACTTTCTTTCTTTTCATTCAATCTCACTTGCCCTATCTCTCTATCTACGAATCTCTACTCTTCTCTAAATATGCGATTTAACCAAATTGGAGAGGGGGGATTCTGTAGATCTTCGTTTGTTTTAAAAGGTATTTTATTATTTTATTGTGACTTTCAAAATAATTTTTTGTCACGTGAAAAACATTTACGATTTGAAAGTTATAGTATAAAATACAAGTTAGTATTTTTTAACCTTTAACCCAACATTTAGCAAAACCTCTAACCTAATCTCTAACCTTTGGCCTACCGCTTTAGTAGTCAAAATAACGTAAGCAGCAAACCGAAAAACAAAGTTAAAACTATTTAAAAAAATAAACTAAAAAAAATGTACAATTTTTAACTTTAAATCAAGTTGCCTTGAATATTGATATGTTTTTCTAGCAATCAATGCTTTAATCGCTTCTAGACAAATTAACAATGACCCTGAATTGTAATAATTTAAATAATCATAATAATCAGTTGGATCTCAAACATGCGAACCTAATTATAGAAAATATTATGTAGGGGAAATTTCCGTATGTCTTAGATACTTCAACTTCTTAGAACCCACTGCTTGACGTGAAATCCGAACCACGGTGCCATTTTTTTAATCTCAACCGTTAACTGTCTACCAAAGTCCTAATTTTGTTGTATAATTTACTTTTTTCTGCCGGAGGACAAAAAAGTGATATTTTAACCTTACTTTTTAAAATTATACCTGACAAAGACTTTTGGTCATAAAAATCACTTTTACAGCAAAACTTCTCGGACATTTATTATTGTAAATTTTATGCTCTTCATTTTTGTTTATATAAATTTTTTTATTTCATAGCACCGTTTCCGAGATCTAGCGACTTTAAAAAATACCCTTAAGGCCAGAGTTTTTTTAATTCGCTATATCTCGGAAACAGTGCAACGAAATAAAAAAGTGTATATAACAAAAAATGAAGAAAATAAAATTTGCAACAAAAAATGTCTGATAAGTACTGCTCTAAAAATAATTTTTATATTACAAAAACAGTCTTCGTAAGGTTGTTTTTATTTATTTTACATTGTATTATTTTACATTGCTAACAATGAGTGTATAAATATTTTCGGGGACCACTGTATAATCTTATCAATATTATAATTCGAATAAAAAACAAACATGCGATTAGAAAACAAATGATTTCTTAAAATAGCAAAAACAATTCCTTAAAAACAATAGATTAACAAAACGCGTGGGGCTAATTTTGCAAAAATTTTATTTTTCAGTAATTTTTCTTTTAATTTTATAAATGATTGCAAATGAAAGTTTTTCACCGAATATACCAGAATAAAAATTCGACGACGTGAGCGCCAGTGCAAGGAATATAAACTATAAATTTCATTTCAAATGTTGTAATCTTGAATTTTTATTTTTCTATTTTAATGTGTGATTCACAAAATGAAACTTTTACTTTTCACTATTTTGTCTAATACTAATTTTCGGAAGCGTATTTCTCATTTTTCAAAAATTTTTTTTTAGTTTTTTCTTGTCAGTTCTTGTTTAATAATTTGTTTGCTAGAGACGAGATTTTTTATAAAAATGTCAAATCAAAAATATTACCCCTAATAAAATTTAGGCTGGATAATTTTATTCGTGAAAACATTTGAGAACCACTGCTTCTAATCACGTGATTAATTTTTATCATCCCCGATTAGTTACCTCATCAAAGCGTTATCACCCAAACAATGGTAGTTATGGTAACCACTTGAGATTAAATTAAAATTCAGAGAAATCATATTTCGCGGTTTTATTAAAATCAACCGGCTTGGCGTCACCTTCGACCAAGTGACATCTACAATGGACACTACATTTTGTATTATTTAAAATGCATCCTACGTTCCTTTATTCAGTCGAAAATAAAACGAATTTTTTCTAAAACTATCACCACTTTGTAAATTGCAGGCAATTCGAAAAAAATACTTCCCAATTTTCCTTTGTATGCGAAAACTTGAAACGGTTTCATCTCGAGTAAATCAATTTCGCGCCAAAATATGGTGGCAGCACTGAGCTCTAATAGAAATTTTGTGCCCAAGCTAAAATTCAACGTTGCATTTTTAAGGTAAATAAACAACTAAACTGCCGTATTTACAGTAAAAACGTATCAAAAAGTAAAAATTAATCAAAATCTAGATAATTAAATTCGTTTGATTTGCAATTTTAATTTGAACCAATTCGCAAACATCACTGGTCTGCATATTGTGAATCTGTCTTGATTTATAATCGTAATTGAAAAAAGCAATTTTTTGTGGCGCTAAATATAAATTTTTGTTGTGATTAATTATTAATTTCGGTTTTATGGGGTGAATGTGAAAATTAACGAGTTTTTTTGTTTTCAGTTAAAAGTTTGTGTCTACATAACCTTACTTTATGTAGAATTGTTGTAAAAAGTGAAAAAACAATCATGGAGAACGATCCATTGGAAATTAATAAACTTCCCGATGTGATTAAAGGTAAGCTGGCTTAATTTGTTGTTTTTCTTTTAACCCCCTTCGCTTTTAGACGCTCAAAATGAGATATCAAGCCTTGATGTGTTGGTGTGTGGTAAATGCCATGACACATTTCATTTTGTGGAGCAGTTTCAAGAGCACCACGGCTCTGCTAGTAACTGCAAAGGGGTCTCCCAGTTGAAAGATATAAAGAAGTGCGAGTCGAAGCCACAAACATGGGGATTTTTGTTGTGGAAGAACATGCACCTAAAAAAGACCGAATCGGACGCTTCACTTTCACCCTGGCTGCTTTATCAAAAGTGGTGCAAAATTAGCGAAGAGCACAGGAACTCTTGGATTGCAGCCGGCCAAAATCTTTTGTTTGTTAACAAAATAACAGCCGGTAAAGTTCAGGAATTGAAAGCTACGGTAAAGAGCAAGTTGACCAAGGTGAATGCCCTTGATGGCTCGCTTAAGTCTAACGACGCTTTGGAAGAAGGGGAGATTAGTAAGGATGATTTTTCGTTTCAATTCTGGACTTTATTATGTTTGTTTTTAGGACCCAATAGAATTATTGAAAAACCGAAAAAGAGTATTGACAAGCGGCAGGTTCTTAAATCGACTCAACCCACCGCTAATTCGGTTTCTGCAATTGTAAGTTCCTGGGTCGACAAATTGGGAGGGTTTTAAATTTTTTATTTCTTGTAGAAAAACGGAAGTCCCAAGAAGGCTTTACGAACGTGCAAAAATGATATTATTGTAATGGGTACAATAGACAAAATCTTGAACAGACGCTACAATTCTAAAACAAAGTCCAATGAATATTTAATTAAGTGGGCCGATTCCGAGGAGTAAGTCTTTTTATTATTGTATTTAAAGTTAATTTAATTTTACTTCGTAACGATCTTCTTAAATGCTTGGCAACGATTAGAACGACAATTTAAAAATGAAACGAGTGAACTTCAGTATTAATAGTAGTTAATAATTGCTAAAAATTTCTCGGTTCCGTTAATCCAGATTTGATTTATTTTGTAGCAATTGTGCGAACAGTACAGCGATCTTTTTATTTTAATAGAGGGGCAAGGGGGGATTATTTAGTATGGAAATTTTTACATCGGCTTCATTTTAAGTTGCATTTAGTTGTATTTTTTAAACGGAATGCGCTTTAATTTTTTCATATTATGTACTTTGTGCCATGTTCAAATTTGTGCAGTTAAAAAAATTATCAACAGATGTCACTAAATTTAAAAACTATGTACGTTAATATTATACTTTATTTACGTAATGCACTTCTGATTGATTCGTTTTATGTTTCCAACTCAAAAAAAAAATTGAGAGAGTAACGGGTGAATCCCAACCATGGACCAATGCCCTCCGATGGTAAAGTAAGCCACGTGACTTCCGGTATCCTGTCTTCCAGTCTTCCTCCAACAGATAGGGGTGATCCTACCGACCTTAAAATAATTAATATTGCTATATTAATTTATAAAGCTTTCCAATTTATCAACACCTCAATTGTTTTTTCTACACAATTAGATTACTGTTTCATACTCCTTATGAACTCGTGAACAGTTCTAGAAACCCAACGAAGTTGACCTATCAGATATAATCAAAACTAGAAGTTAGAGTTCGTTTGAAGAGGGATTAATTCAAAAATTAGTTATTAATGATGGGAATTCCCCCAAATTAAAATTTAAAATCTTTGAAATTTGTTTTAGTACTGCTAACACATGGGAACCCAGAAAAAATGTAGAAATGTGCAAAACTCTAGTGGAGGAATATGATCAAACATTCGATAAAGTTAAATCTATCAACACAAAGTCGAACGACACTTCTACTCCCATGGAAGTGGACGAACCACCAACTAGCGGACGGTAAATTTTTAAGACTTACCAAAAATTATTTTTTATTGTTTTTTTTTTTAATTTAGTCCTCAGAGAACCAGCAAAAAGAAGGCGCTGAACCAGGTGAAAGCGTGGTGCGGCGATATTACAGAAGAAAATGAAGAATCAGAAAAACGAAAATTTCTTAGCGACGACGACGATTCTTCGGATTCTTTTGAGAAGAAATTCAAAATGGAAGATGACACTGAAAGCAGCGACGAGGAGAAACCACCAATAACCATCAGAAAAGTCGGCAGGCCATCTGCAAATTCGTACAACGGTTTAGCGAAAAAATCTAACGAAATTTCCAATTTGGCGCCAACGCAGAGGGTCGTAAGGGTGAGTCAAAAACAAATGCCCAACTTAGCCACGGGTGTATATCTTATGTCAAAAACTGACGGAATTGTGAAGCTCGATTCCAGTGCACCCAGTGGAAGTCCTTTAAAGGTTGGACAAAAGATTGGACAAACTCAGATTAAAATGGTTCAAAGGAAGGAAGTTCCAACCAAAACGCCCGTAAAAGCAACTACAAAATACGTTCAAAAAGTGGACGGAAAAGTTTTGACTTCAACCCCGAAGGTCGGCTCCAATCCGGCGCGTAAAACTGTGACGCAGGTTTCCGTAAAATCTGCGAGGATTATAGAAAACGAAAAGCACGACGTATTTGGATCAAAAATTGTTGAAGATGAAGATTCTGATGGGCTAGAGGAACTTGCATTTCCTGTTGACTTGCCTTTACCTGTACCAGACAGTCCGCCACGGGAGTTTACTTTGTGTCCATTAACCGGGAAGGTTCTGGGCCAAACGGACGAACCAGAAGAAACATTACCTGAAAATGCATCACTTGACACTTTGGTTCAACTTGCTGTCATGGATTCACCACCAGATCTCGACGATTTAAAGGAAGGAAAAATAGTGATTAAAAGTGAGGTTGGACCAACGACAATTTGTACGATTCCCATTACGCCAAAAATTGAGGAATCAAAAATTCACACAATAACGGACATTGAAATGGATATTCGTCACAGTGAAATTTCCAAGAGTTCTCAAGCGAAGCCGATTGTGTCTTCTCCTACCAGCATTGCTACGGCTACCAAGGCTCCTTTGCTAAACAAAGTTTTATCAACACCAAAACAATTGCAACCTTTAGCTCCTAAAATAGAATATCCGAAAAAATTACTGACCACCCCAACACAGATCAGGCCAAAAGTGACAAATCCTGCTGTGACAACGACGAAACCATTAATCAATAGGCCGGTGCCGTCGACTACAATAATTCATAAAGTTGCATCAAGTCGACACAAAACTGTTTTACCCAAACCATCAGTTCACGATCCCGTACTCAAAAGAACAACCAATGTTACAACTTACAAACCTGCAAATAGAAGAATTCCTAACACTATCCCACCACCCAGACCAGTTGTAAAACCCACCATAAGTAAAGTTGTTGCACCTCCACCTCCGCAACCTATCGTCCAAGCTCCGGTCAGTATCATGAGCATGCCAATTCTGACCGCAGATGAAGAGCAACCAACGACTTCGAACGTAGTTCCGCCTTTAGCTGAAATTGAGCAACCATTGGATGAAGCAGAAAACGATGATATGGGCGAATTATCTACCTACAACATGCTTGAATCTGAAACTCCCATTTTGATAACCGGCGAAGATGGCACCATATATCAAGTTGCAGGACAAAATGAAGATGGCCAAACCATTCTGATAAGCGAGGACGCCGACGGACATCAACAGTGTGTAATTGTTGCGTCTGACAATTTAATCATGGACACGTCGGGTGGTACCTCAAACGAAGAAGTAGATGCGGTCGAATCCACATTTGTAGAGGAAGCCGAATCGGAAGGCGGTGATAACGATAACGAACCATCACAAGTCGTCGCCCAAATTGTCAATGCGGATCCGCCTAGTCCTGGTAAGTCTGGATTTATTTAGATGAATATTTTTGAATTTTAACTAACGGTTGAAATACATAATACACTAAAAATCAAAATATGATTTTTTGCTGTGATCTGTTGAGCTTCAGAGCTTATTGCTTGAAGAGAGAAATCGACAAGTGCGAATAGAGGAGGTAAACTTCTCATTTCTTTTATTGCTATTAAATACAGTGCAAAATAAACAAATTTTAAAATTACTTTAATTTTGTTGATTTATGTGTCATCCCGTCTGTCACCGTATGTATCTCAACTTGCAGTAAAATTAAAATTTATGATGAAAAAAATGATGCTAAATTATTATTATATGAAAATGGTGGAAATTTTGTTTTTTAGGTGGAACGCGGAAGGTTGTGCTGTTGTTGCCTGATGGGAATTTGGTGAAGACAGAAGTGTCAGCCGAGCAATATGCGTCAATATGATAAATTTTTGTTTTTATAATTTTTTAGTTGATTTGTAATTGCTTGCAAGATACAATAATTTTAAGGTGTTTATTTTCTCTTCATCATGAAAACTGAGAGTGAAGTTGTAATTTTTATTTTATCTGTACAAAAATTTAATTAAACGATAATTGATTCTGCATGATTATATAAGTTTTCAATTATATTTATTGTTTTTATAAATAATAATTAAGCCAATCAATTGTATCCAACATAACGAGATAGCAAGCCATTCTAGAACGGACTCCAAATGGTTGGTTTATGTAAAATAAACAAATTTAATAAAAAATCATAGTAGTAATGTGACAAATTTTTTTGAGACAAATTTAATTGTCAAGATGGATGAAAATCCTTTAATTCCCAGAAGTAGCAATGTCGCAAGTATCGATGTTGCTCCTGTTATTGGAGCTGTTTTTCAAGACGCCAATGAACCCACGTTTAAGAAAAATGTTGCTCAAAATGTCGACAAATACGTGGTCGATAATCAAAACCTCAAAGCGAGCAGTGCGAAAGTTATTTGTGTAAGTTTTTTAACTAAACGAGGTTTAGGAAACAACGATTAACGAACAAAATAAAATTTATAATGTTTTTGTTGGCGTAGTAAAAGTCGAAGGAGCCTGGTGGTTTTCTATCTTAAAGCTGACTCCACTTTTTATTAATGCATTTAACCTGCAGGTCTTCAACGATGCAAAACTTTCAATGGAAGACATCGATATAGTGGAAAACAGCCTAATGGTTCGACAAGGCGTAGGCATGAACGAAAAATTTTATCTGGACCAGGACAAAATTGCATGCGAACATCTCAAACTGAAACGAAAAGGCCTGTTATTGGATTTATGTCAACCCGAAGTGAATAAGTACGGCTTACTCCAAAAGAACGATTTTTTACCGATAAAACCAGAAAGATCCATGGGTAAACCAAATTTGACGATTTTTCTCTTATTTAATTTTTAACAGATTTTAGAATCAATTCAAACCAACATCTCTGTGAAATATGTCCAAGCAATACAGAAAACCGATTAGAACCACTGGATTCCAAGCGTGGGGATCGCATACGACAATCAAAAATCTCGCTTATGTAATAGCAGTTAATTTTAAAAATGTTCTTTTAATTTAGCTAATTTTCAGCCCTATACGAATTCCAAGCATTTCGTTAAAAAAAATGCCGACGGGTGAAATTTTTAGAGCAGAGCCTAACAAAATTGTATTCTTAAATTACGAACTTGATATAACGTACGAGGTACGTACCCCCTCCCCCCCCCTTTGTATTTTATTCGAAACTTCAGTATTTGATTTTCAGAAAATGTTTAAGCTGCGGAATGTGTCTCGAACCAATCAATCCTTCCTGCCCAGTTTGTTGCCGAAAAACTCTGTTTTCAAAGTGGCGCTACACCCGAATTCAAATTCAAGATTGGCCCCCGGAATGTGTGCTATTTTTACAGTGAGTTTCAAAATTGACATTTTTGAATATCTCGAAGAGACTATCACCTTCCGGAGTCAATCCGCCAGTGTGACCACCGTAAACCTGATATGTTATTGCAAACCACCGAACCTCAAAATCTATGTTTACAAAGATCTCTGTCCCTTTATCGAGAAAATGGACGCGATGTCCATCAGTAGTTTTAAAATGGAGCGTAATTTAGCCCTAAATTCGACCATCGATTGCGGAAGTTGCTTCATCGGAAACATTCAAACTACAACGCTTGTTTTACATAATGAAGGAAGCACCGCCAAATTTTTTTTGATGGCCGAAGATGATTGGTACAGCAACACCGTTCAAGTAAAATTACATAATTAACACCATCCTTTCTAATTTTGTAATTTTAGACATTATCGACTGAAATGATGGTAGAGTTACCACATTTTACTATTTTTCCATCCTTCTTTAAAGTACAGGAAGGCCACTTTATTGAAGTGGTTATAAATTTTTTCCCGTCAAGCTTTGGACTCGAAGTGGAAAAATTTTTTCTACTGTGCGATAATAATACGCTACATGATATTGAAATTATCGGTGATGGATTTATGTTCGATCGTAACACGATCGTTCTTGAGGTGAGCAGAATCGAGTCTCCTTTTCTCTAATCCATGTTCGCTTCGTTTTCTCTTTTATTACATTACATCCAAATTAGGTAATTCTTCGAGGTGTTTTTTCTAGACAGATTTTTCCTCCAGTCAAATTCGAAAGTACAACGATCAGATTTTAAGCAAAGACCTAGATAATTTTGAAGAATCACCTTTGCCGTATAGCCTTAAATTTGGCGATTGCCTGGCACATGTGCCCAAAACGCGTTATATTATTGTCCACAACAACGGCGCAGTTGATTTGTACTATAAATGGGTAATAAAATATCCCAATCGGAATAAGAATCGTCCCAAAATCAAGCGAATGAATTCCGAAATGATCAGCATCGATGATGTGGGCGATTATTTGCCAGCAAACAGTACGAGTAAATTTCCGGTGACGATTTTATCACAAAACAACAAACTCGGATATTTTGGTTTGATCTTAATGTGAGAACAAACCAAACTTTAGGTATTCAATCTTGGTTTTAGTTTTTATGTTTTAGATATACCCGAAAGCGCTTTAGCAGAAAACGTTCGTTTTTGGGTAACGGAGGATTCGCGAAGTTCCAGCAGTCTCGGAATGGACAACGATGCGAAAGTGAAAACTATAATAATGTGTATCTGCTGCTTCTACTAACCAATACCGTTTTTAGAGACTAAATTTGATCACAGCAGAAGTGGAACTTCTGTGCAAAATGGTCGAGCTTCAAGTTCGTTTCGATCCACCCAATTGGATAACATTGGTTCATCCTCCGTTCGTTAATTGTAGACGGAATCAGATGCACCAGCAAACACTTACAATTTCAATTACTTCAAACTGGAATGATCCTTTGGAATGCGCTTGGAAACCACCAAATAAATGCAGCATTTCCATCAAACCATTTAGGTTTACTCTAATGCCGAATACTCCTTCTTGCTGTGACTTGATCGTGAATGTGAAGAAAGCGAAAACTATTCAGGCCACTCTCAAGTAAGTCGAAAATTTTTGATTTGAACAAAGCTGTTCTTATTTTATTTTTTAGATTGATAATAAATGGTGGTTCGCACATAAAATCATTCCACGTTAAAGTGAAAGTGTCCAAAGGCATGGCGAGATTTTTGAAAGGAACTTTAAATTTCGGTTACATTGACAAAAATAAAGGTATAATTAACAAAAAGTTTTTCATTAAAAACACAGGCTACGAAAAGTTGCAATGGGAAATTTTCGAATTTTACTACAACGTTCGCCACAAAAGAATCAACGAAGTTAATTTGTTCTCGCATTTGTCAGTTTCGAAAGGAACATTAGCACAACTAGAAGAATTTGCTATTACCTACACCGTTGACACAAAATTGGTGAGTGAAATGAAAGTTTAACGTAGTGGTTTAATTTTGTCTTGTAGATACATCAGAACTGGGTGTCTTACTTGATTTTAATTTCCGCGGTTCCGAAATCCGTTGCGATGGATACCTGCGCAGTGATGTATCAGTTAAGCGTGCCCGAGTTAATGATCCGCACAACTTCATATGAGTATGAGTTTCCAATTTTGAGTCCTAAACATATGTTGTATCTGAATGTACCGGAACAATTCGAAGTGAATTTGCACAACACCAGCGAAGCCGTAACAGGTGCATTTATTTGGGGAATTCCCATCGGAAGTCATAGCACGAAATTGATCATAAAGTGTGTCCCAAGAAGTGGATTTGTTTCTGGCGGCAAGTCCTTGCCGATTAAAATAACCATAACGCCTTTGGATACCGGAATTATCGACGATTTTATTTTGCCTTGCTTCATTGGAAATATGAGCAATCCTCTCTTTCTAACGATTATGTGTGCCGTGGACAACATACACGTTAATTTTTACCTTCCAGTATCCGATAAATTTCTTAAAGTATGTTGGCCTCCCAGGATCATCACCTCCCTTTCACATATGAATGTTGAAGTTGAAGTAGAAAACGAAACGGTAAATGTTTTGTCAAAAACGCTTTATTCGATTATCAATTTTATAATAATAGGAAGAATGTCCAAACTTTCCCGAGGATGAAAATTTGAGCATCATGGGCGGTGAATATTCTTCGTTACTTTGTCCGTCTATGGAAAGCATTGTGAAGTACACGACCGAAGGCATGCAGGACTGCGAAGAAGAGTATTGTGATTCGACTGTGGACGATTGGAATAATTTAACTTCTTTCCAGGAGAGCAAGTCGTTAGTTTTGCCTCAGTTACCGTTACAGTCGTTAAAAAACGCGTTTGGTACCGAAGTGTTCCTTCACAATTATGTGATCGAGTTTCGTCAAGTGCCACTTAAAACACGTATGCCTCTGTTTTAAATCAAATGTGTAAATTAAAGCTAAGCTTTTGCAGCCGTAAGGAAATCGGTTGTTGCCAAAAATATCACGCCGATGAATGAACGGTTTTTGATTGAGAGTTCCAATTTCTATGGAAACGACGAATGTGAAGACGAAAATAACTCTAACAATATTTTGTACAAGTTAAACATTACGAGGAAAGGTAAATCTGTTATTTGCATGTGACGTCCGAATTTTATTGGAAGGCTTATAGACACCTGGGAAGAGATTATTGACGACGAGCTCGGATTAGTGATTAAAATTTCGCCTCTTAATGGAGTTTTCAAAAAACACTCCATGGTAAAGATTGATATTTGGGTATATGCCAATACTTGGGGTACTTACATGGAGGAAGTCAAAATCGACATAAAGGACATTCAACCGTTTTGTTTTAATGTCTTGGTGGAGGTTGTTGGGTTGCCCATTGAATTTCCTATTGCTTGTAATTCCATTCGTAGCAGTCCCGTTTTGAGGTAAAGCAAAAAAATATTTTACCAGTTGTTTCGAACCACAGTTTTGGTCTGTTTCAGGTTTGGTAATATACCGTACCTATCCGATCCGATAACGAGAAAATTAACCATCAAGAACACCAGTAGCATACCAATAAATTTAAGCTGGCACATCTTTCTCTGCAAACCAAAATCTCCTAGGAAGAAAGGTTCTCCCAAAGAACCTTTCAATGTCGTGTTAGATACGTTTGAAGAACCGGCCAGTCCTTTTTCCGATAAATCTCACGAAACCGACTTTAAATTGTTGGTAACTCCAGTTAATTACGGAAAAGAAGACGACGAAATATTTCAGGTGCGGGTGCCATGAAAAATGCGCATCGGTAATTAAACCCTTTTTTGACAGATATTGCCGCGAGATCTTCGATTGAACCCAAAATCGTCTGCAGTTCTGGACATATTAGTGAATCCAAAACTTTTTCAACCGCAGTTCGATAAAACCTTCATCGAAGCGCGTCTAATCAGTCACCTGCACCTAAGCGATCAGCATTCGTAACGTTTAATAATTTTAACCGTTCCTTTCATTCGTTTTCGATTTTACAGTTTTCAGTCGAACCTCTTCAAAAGGCTTTCTGGTACCGACATACCACCGGCTAAGATCAAACTTCTAGCGACAATCGAAATGCCCCTTTTGAAGTTAGAATTCGTAAAAGGTGAAACGCGGATCAGAGCCTATGCGAACGACATCATCGAAGCCCAAGAAATAATGTACGAAAGAGTTTTGGTTTTCAAAAATTACGATACCGCCCCCATCATGGTTTACATGCACACCTCGAACCCATTTCAAGTTATTTATTTGCGTACGAAAGCGCAACCCAAGAAGAAATTGAAGGCTGCCGAGGTATTACCTCAAGAATGCGTAGAGGTAAGCAAAAGAAATCAATTTTTTTTTTAGAGAGAATAAAATCAATGTTCTAATTTTAGGTGTTAGTTCGATGTACGATAGATGACGAAGCAGTCCTCCACTACTCCAACATGCTGTTCAACGAAAAAGAAAGCATTTTTACCGAAGTTCCCAATTTTAGCCAACAATCCATTACGCTTGTGCGTTCGTTAAATATCCACCAGTACGGACTTCGAAAACAAGTAAAATAATCTAAAAAAGAATTTTCAAAATAAATGCTGCGTTTGTTTGCAGATAACAAATTTAGAAATGATTTTATTTTATCCGAAATTGATTGTATCGCACGAATTTATCGATTTTGGGGTAGTCTTCGTTGGAGGAACTAGAAAATCGTTGCTTACACTGACAAATCCCACAGGTAAAAATATCTCCCACTTCTGTTAGATCTATATTTAATCTTTTTAGGGTCTTATGTGCCGTTTAACATTCAATCGAACACAGCAAAATTCCTAATCGTTGTACCAAACAATGGAATCATCCCTAAAGCAATTGGTAACACCCCTTCCAGTATCACAATCGCCCTATATTTTATTCCGAAGTACGCGGTCTCCTACACACCCATGATTGATTAAATAAATTATTGTAATTTTCTTGCAGGGAATGTCGGGTTTTTCAAGAAACTCTTCGAGTGGTCACCAATATGCCGTTCTATAACTTCCAGGTGAACATAATGGGAACCGGTTCGAACAACGAAAAGTTTTTAACCGAAGGCGTGTAAAATAAAAAGGTTTTCAAAGTATTTGAATTATTCATTTTTACAAATTCTTATTTAATGTTACCGGGGGCAGCAGGTAGGCCGCAACGCCAAAAAAATTATATTTTTCATTGTAACTGCTGATATTATTATTCGGATGTTACAGCTCTACTAAAAATTATAGAATAGATTGGTTGGATAAATAAGAGCAGCCTGGTATAAATTGATACCTTAATCATATTCTCCGATTCCATGGATTTTCCTTTGGTCTTTGCCTTGGAAAAAGTAAACTTAAAAAGCACTTGTGTGGAAAAAGTACTTGTGGTTAAGAACCTAGATAAATGAAAGCACTCCTTCGCATAACAAAAAACTATTTTGGAAACAAATTTTAATTCAATTAAAATTTACATTTTTCAAAGGAAGGAAAAAGTTTGAAAACAGAGTAGGATAAACGTGCCAGATACCATGTCTTTTGCATCTCCATTAATTCTAAAAAATCAGGAAGTTAAATTAGAATATGAAATATGAAATTACGGATAGTTTTTGAGCCATTTTTAATTTTTTGGATATGGAATTGGTGTGTACACTTCTCCAACCAAAAATGCATACGCTATTTCTTTATTTAAATACAAATATTTTATATCTAACTTGTATCGACCATTAGGAATATGTGACATTCTGAAAGTAAAAAAGCTTCAGATATAATGTGTTATTGTCACATTTTAATTACAAAACCTTTTCGAAAGAAAAATTTCCAAAGTTACCAAATTTTTTAATTTCGCCCGTACCCATTATGTTTGCATCAACTGTTTTTTTTAAATTGAGTTGTAGACGGATCGGAAAGTATCGATACTCGTTACTCAAAAATTTATAACATTGTGTGAGAATCTGAAAAATTTTAATATTTAAGAATTTGTTTAAGAATTAGTGCGAAGACTAATGCTTGACATAAGAGTAATTAATTTCGTAGGGTACGTAAAGCAGCTGTCTTCAAAAGTTTTAATATCTAAAAGAATATTTATTTTTATAATATAGAAGTAGAAGTGCTTTCGTTTTAGAGGAGGTGCTACCAATAAATCTGGCGTTAGGAAAAATAATTACCTCGAGTTTATCTTTCACGGTAATTTTGAAGTTGATTGTTATATTTATAGCCGGCGTGGTGCGATTATATTTGTATGTTTTAATTTCAAAGACATTAAAATGATGTTTACTGTAATTCGCGAGTTCCATCCGGACATCTTTGAGTTTGTACGAATCTTGATGAAACTAAAATAAAATTTATTACAATAATTTTTCCTAATTGAGTCCGACTATTCAACGTTTGTGTAATATTTAGCTATTTTGGCCAAAAACTGTTGGCAGTAAATATCAAAATATTAAACCTACCTTTGATAAAATATTGTCATCACAGCAGATATGTCGAACGCATAATTTAAATAATAGCAAAAAAATTATATTTTTCATTGTGACCTCTATATTAAAACAATTCTGAAATGTAAGTTGATGCAGTATACTGGCAAAAATTTCTACCAAAATACAATTTTATATCGGACAATTATTTAATGGAGCGTAACAAATAAAATTGAAATCTTTCATATCCTTCGAAAAGTAACATTAAAATATATTATTAGGTATCACGAACGCCCATTATATTTTCCTGATTGTTTAATTGTACATTATATTTTACAAAATAAAATAGGTAATTAGCTTAAAGAATTGTAAAACTATTCCATTTATAAAATTTAAATTTACAAATGATATTATTTAAAGAAAAAATCTACGTGCGAAATTTGGAAATAGACTTACCCAATGCAGCAAAACTATTTTCAATTTAACAAAAAATTGTAGTAAATTGTAGAGACGTGAAGTCGAAGTATAAAAATGTAGAATACCATCGTTTTTCATTCAAGCAATATTTAAAAATTTTATCAATTGGTAAGACACTTTGCGTTGTGGATAAACCAAGAAAAGACGAAACGGGTGCAAAAATTAATTCAAAAAATACAAAATTAATTACATTCACTGAATAAATGTATTCGTTGTTAAAATTCACAATTTATTAGTTATTATTAATTTTACAACGATGCAATTTTACCAAACTATAAGCAGATCCGATAAGCAAATTAAATAATTTGTACCTCCCCCCCCCCCCATATTGAGGAGACGTAAGAATTTTTTCAAAGCGTCGTCAAAAAATTGACGTTATATTTCATTGTTTCGATCTGTTTAATATATAATACGCCTGGGGTTCCCCGAAAAGACTACTACACTTATTAGTAGTGCAGAGTACGTTTATTTCTAATAAGAAATATGAAAAGAAATTCGGTATAACCGTAATAAAAATAATATTTATAAAAATTATTTTCTAATTTTTTTTATCTTTCGTAAGGTTTATAATATCCCCCCTCGCTGCCTATGTCGGCGAAATTACTGGTTACTTTTTTAAATTACTAATTACTGGTATGCTAGGGCTGCAATTTATTAAAAACAAAATTAGAGTAGTTATTACTTACTAATTACAATTTAACAAAACAAATTAAAAATAAATATAAAAACTCACGTATCTAAAATAATCAGTGATTGGTCTCCGAAGATCAATGGAACCTAAAATTGAATATTATTTAAAAAAAATAATAAAAAGCAAAATATGTTGGAATGTTGTTAAAATTCATAATTTATTAAATATTGTTAAATTTACAATTTAATAGATCAAACAAATAGATCGACGCACTGTTGGTTAATTACTATTTGATAATTTTATTTTATTTTTCCTTTAACTGTAATTGGAGTGTATATTTCAACAAACGTATTAATAAACGCTATTTCGTCGTCAAAATATAACAATTTTGATTCAAATTTATATCTGCCGTTGGGAATAAGTGGCGGAAAGCGAGATTCATCGATAACAAAGTTACACAGGTTATATCTAATATTCTGAAAGCGAAACACTTGAAATATATTTTGTCAGAAATCAAATTTAAAAACCTTTTCAAAGTAATTATTTCCAAAGTAGCCGCATTTTTCCTCTCCGCTCATTAAGCCTGCCATGTTTGCACTAACCGCTTTTTTTAAATTTACTTGAAAACGTATCGGAAAATGTCGATATTCGTTACTTAAAAATTTAAAACCTTGTACGAGTATCTAAAAATAAAATATATTTCATTTTTAAATTTTTAGACTGCATCTAATTTATTAGTTTATTAATTAACATTACCTCTATTTTATCTTGGACGGTAACTTTAAATTGCGCAGTAATATTTATAGCCGGTGTAGTTCGATTATATTTAAATGTTTTAACTTCCAGTACACTAAAATATTTTTCATCACAACTTATTTTTTGTATTCGAAAGTCTCTGATTTTGAAGTCACTTTGATGAAACTAAATTAAAGTATATAAAATAATTCTTTGATATATTTTAATGAATGAAAAAAATGTAAATAACTTTGGTCATTACAGACACTACATAATTCAAACATTAGCTTTGTTTCTGCATAAGTTTGAAACATTTTTGAACAGTCAAGCATACGTAAGCTAATTTTATGTTATCAAAATGTTTCAAACTAGTGTTAAAAAACATTTGGGAGACAATGTAGGATATACCCCATTCGCAAAAGACATACACATACATTTACTTTCAAAAAATTTAACATACCTTAGACAAAAGATCTTCATCGCTGTAGATGTTTTGAATATGTAGCACAAATAACGTCATCAAAATGATAATTTTCATTGCAGAACAATTTTAAAATCTAGTTGAAAATGTACTGAAAATATATCCAAGAACGCAGTTTTATATTGGCTGCTCTTCAACAGAGTGTAACGAATCTAATTAAAATATGTCATCCTATAAAATGCAACGTTCAAGCTACATTAAGCCTTTGTTTCATATCTATAATAAAACATCGGCATGCAATACACAATTGAAAAAATAAATAAAAAAATTATAAATAAATGATGCTGTACTAATGATAGTCAGTTCGAGATGAAATATCAAGATTGCAATTAAATCAGATTATTTCAATTTAAATCTGGTTATTAATACGACAATAATTACCCGACCCGTACGCTTACCATAGTAATCACAGCTAGAACGGACTCAAAAACGACCCCGACTGGGCCTGAACCATTCTGCGGGCTATCCAAAACACGCAGGGGGCTAGAGGTACAAAAGTGGGAAACGGAGAGCATAAAAACCCTCTGGTACAATGCACCAGGAGAAGAATTACGAAAATGCTCACTGGACACTGCCAGGTGGGATATCACCTCAAAAAAATGGGACTGGTAGGCAATGACAGATACAGATTCTGCGAATCGGAAATTAAATTGGCCGAACACATTATCTGCAGCTGCAATGCCTTAGCTCGACTTAGGCTAAAACACTTGGGACAAATACAGCTGACACCCAAGGAGGTGCAAACAAAACCTTTCAGGAGTATTATAAATTTTGCTAGCAAAATTGACTTCCTGAAAACGTAATTAGTAGAGTTACGAACAGAAGATCAATACTGGTCGCAGTTCTGTAAGGCTCCAGTAGCCAATCAACCCCTAAGTACAATACAATACAATTAAAATATGTCACATCCTATAAAATGCAACGTTCAAGCTACAGTAAGCCTTTGTTTCATAATATCTATAATAACACATCGGCATGCAATACACAATTGAAAAAAATAAATAAATGATGCTGTACTAATGATAGTCGGTTCGAGATGAAATATCAAGATTACAATTAAATCAGATTATTTTAATTTAGATCTGGCTATTAGTATGACAGTAATTACCCAACCCGTGCGCTTACCAGAATAATCACTGATTTGGTACGGGTGACCAGAATTGAACATCAGCAGCAACTCAAACTCGGAAAAGCGAATTGAGACCGGTTATTACTTTACTGGGTTATTTTGTACCATTAATTCAATTATCTGTGCAGTAAAATCACTATAGATAGGAATAAATAAATTAATTCATTTATCGGAAATTCACATAACGATTATAATTTTGTATATATAGATTTGAAATACCTACATAACGAAATATATTATATTACATTAAAAAATACATTTACGGAAAAAAATTAATTCACTTTTCTCCGTGTAACACAACATAAACCAAAATACAATTTAGCGAACACTATCAACATGTCTAATTTTCCAATTCATTGTTATATAAAAATTCATTCGGAGATTCATCCGATTAGAATAATTTTTCCTAATCGCGGTTCTCAATATTAAAATAATTTTAAAATCTAAATAAAAGTAGATTGACAAAATTTTCCACAAACTTACAAGCAACACAGGAACTAAAGTGGCCACTTGACTCCAGGAAGTATCAAAATATACAAATCATTTATTTCGAACAAATTTAGCTATAAAAAACCCAACGCTGTCGATTTTTACATTTGGTCCAAATCTTTGCACTAATCCGACATCGAAGTCACTCAAGCCGCATCCTTTCAATCCTTCGCCACCAAAATACGGATCAGCTTTTTCAAGCTTCAAGCAGTCAAATGTTTTGAGCGCCCAGGCAACCATCCCTTCGTTTTCTGCGACCGTGATAGTGCAAGTGCTGTAAACTAGAACGCCATTTGGTTTCAACAAACGCACGGCCTACAATTAAGAAATCAAAATTTATTTTTAAAAAAAATTAATGTTAGTTACGTTGGTGAAAAGTTTTCGCTGGAGTGGGATGTAGGACTTTAAAACTTTTTCAGAGGTATTGTTGGAAAGTTGCGGTCTCTTCCCCAACGCACTGCAAGGAGCATCCAATAAAATTTTATCAAAGTATTCGGCAGGATAAAAACTTTGTTCTGGATTGTGCTCCGGTTTGATGATTTGGTCGTGAAATAATTTTGTGGAATTAGCTTGAAGAGAAATCACTTTTGCACCAAATTCTTCACATCTACGTTGTAATTGGTCCACTTTATTTTTTGTTTTATCTATAGCAATCAGGATTCCCTGAAAATATCACCGTTAATTGAAGAGAAATAGGGGTTTTGATAATTTCTTACCTTGTTTTGCATCATAGCCGCTATGTGCGTTGTTTTATTGCCAGGGGAAGCACACATATCTAAAACTACATCGTGGGGTTGTGGGTTTAAAACGTGGACACAAATTGTTGACGGTAAGTTCTGTAAAAGAGCAGAACCTCTAGGAAGAAAGTTTTCGTCAAAACTAGGAGATCCCGAAATAGTGTCTGAAACTTTCACTGCAATACCGCTGTAACGTAAATATTGAAAGTGTATTGACCCTTCATAACGTAGAGTAAACTCACCCCGGATTTGGATTATTACCGAACAATTCGTATCTCACCATTTTTGCAATTCCATTTCCAACAAAGAGTTTCTTATCGCAGTCATACAACTTTTGGAGGCCCTTCTTACATCTACCTGACAAATCGGCATAAATGCTCACTTTGTCATTTTTTTTGATACCTAAAAAACTTAAAATTTTTATATCGAAATAAAAAATTAAAAAATAAATCTGGCTATAACTGACTAGCTTATTCAGTTAAACGTTATAAACAATAACCAGACCACCACCATCGGACAACACACTAATAATTTAAAACTAAATTATTATTTTACGATTGAAGGTTGCTGCAGGTAACCAGCAACTTACGTAGATAAAGCAGTCTAATTTAATTTAAGAAATTCAGTGAGTATTAAATGTAAATGTTACAAACACTTAAAAAATACTACTGTCCCACATGCAGGAGTAATTAACCCCTCACTTTCAACTTAATGAAAATAGCACACACCACTCCAAAAAATTGGCTACGCTTCTGTCGCAATGTTACATTCAGTTCACTGACTTTTAAAATATATTCCGCAGTAAAACCTTAGCGAATTTCAAGAAAATTTACATCATCCTGTTTAGATGTGTTTTTGAAAGATGATGTAATTACTCCTACTTTTACAAAGTTCAACAACTTAAAAGTGGGTTTCCACTTCACACATAAGAATAAAAAAAATTTCATCGGCAAACCTGAAAGCATCCCCATTACTCCTGGAGCATAAATGTGCGCACCCCTCAGAACGGCAGCAGCACAGTGAACATCAACAATCACCTCGTTTATTGACTGTTGCAAGTCCATGCACTCTAGATCCAAATTTTCAACTGTAATCACTTCTTGTATATCATCTCGAAGCAAACTCTTACATCTCGTTCCTAATAAAAATTCATCAACAGAACTAAATCAAAAGTTTTGCTTCGCCGTTACCAAACTCCTTTCTCATCAACTCGGCCACATCTTCCCTGGTGTACTTTAAAGTGTTCACCCTGTAGCTGCTAATATTCGGGAACGTACACAGCCACCTCGTCACATTTCGCATGTACTCTTCATTTTCGATTCGAATCTAAAAATTCGCGCAGTTTTTAAAAGGTCACATGATCACCGCCAACTTGAAAAAACGTAAAATTCTTACCTCGCTAGACGCGTCGTCGTCGTGTCGTAAAAATAGCTCCAAATTGGCGTCGCAATTAAAAGGTGAAGTGGGATACGGCATTATTGCATTATTTCAAGTAAAATTGTGTCATTTTAAAACCGACAACAGTTTGATGATTCACCGGTCTCGTATTTTACTTTTTGTTTTGTTACGTTGACGCATTGATTCACCGATAGCGCATAGACCAATCAACGACCTTCCATTGTACCAAGACGTGGCACGAACTGATCTCTTCCACGTCCGCCATATTGACGTTCGTACAGTGCGGGGTGGTTTGGTGAATGTGATTGCGTTTTTATACGATTTAGTGTTTTAATAGACGAGTAAGTAAATTCATTATTACTTAGATGATCGCGAGATTGTGTGGCACTGTGCTGGACCAGTATTAGCTTTTATTTGTTTAAAATTGGAAGGTTTCGGGGAGTTGCTTAATTTTATTGTAAAGGTGACAATATATTAGACGTGTCGGCATTTTGTGGTTTTACGTCGCAAATTTTTCGAAACCCCAACAGTAATTGCGTAGTTGGTTCGAAGAATTTTCGATTTTAATCGATAATTTTAATTTCGCACCGAAAATTTTGAGAAGCCTCTTTGTTGTTTTTGTGCTAAATTTTGTCATTCTACTTGCAGGTTATCAATAGACACCCGTCAAGATGGGTAATATGTTTGCAAATTTGTTTAAAGGCCTCTTCGGCAAAAAAGAGATGAGGATATTAATGGTAGGATTAGACGCTGCTGGTAAAACTACAATTTTGTACAAACTTAAATTAGGTGAAATTGTTACAACTATTCCCACTATTGGTAAGTTAATTTACTTAATTTTTGTGCAATAATTGTAATGCATCATCAATAGGATGGTGAGTCACAGTTCAATGGCCTTCTGTTAACCAATTTTCATGTTTCTTGCAGGATTTAATGTAGAAACTGTAGAATACAAGAATATAAGCTTTACAGTATGGGATGTCGGTGGTCAAGACAAAATTAGACCGTTGTGGAGACATTATTTCCAAAATACACAGGTGAGTTGCATCGCAACCTTCCTACAAGTGTAAATGACCTGACTTGAAAGAAATTATGTGACGACCATCGGGGAAGACTGACTTTTAGTTTGACCAAGTTATATTTTGATTTACGAATGTTTATGAAGTAATTCGAGTGAAAAAAATGACCCACTTTTGCTGTGTAAACCTTGAGAGAGAAAACCTCAAAACTTGGGCTATATTTTTGGTAGCAATTCCATATTAAGGCCAAGGTGAATAAATAAATTTCTGGCCTTTGTTGATTTTAGGAAAACCTAAGTGGAAGGGTGTTTTTGTTGAAATCGTGAAGTTACAATTAGGTATTAAATTGGAGAAAGTTCACTCATCATTTTGCTGTAACTTTCTTTAATTATCCTAATCTGTTCAACATCAGTTACTTTGAAATTAATAATTGTTTTCATTTTTAATTAATAAAATATTTAAAAAAAAGTTAGAACTCTTGAATCTTATGTTTGTATTTTTAATGAAAATTGATGATTTTGAACTTTGTTCCGTGTTATTAAATCAAGGAGATTTGTTAACGTTGGTTATATTTAATATAACTTGGTGCTTTTGAGATCCCCATTATTTACAATAATTGTTTTGCTGTTGGTTTTTATTTAAGTTTATCGAGAAATCAAAATCGGTAAAATTTAATTAATCAGGCTAATTATCTCGAATTGACAAATCGGCTTTTTATAAATATTATTGAACTTATTAATTTTAAGCTGCCGTTGTTAATATGTCAAGTAAAAGTATTTTTCTAGCCCCCCCCCCCCGCCCCTTTGAATGAATTTTTGAAGAGTTTTTCTGAGTAGTCACATATATCACAACAATTTCATCGTTTGAGAATTTCAACTTCTACATTTTTATATAGCAACCTTTTTAATTTACAATTATTTGACTTGGTGTTAATTCTCCATAGAAATTTTTTAGTCACACAAAGCAAGAACTCAAGTGGTCACTTGACTGCCAGAATCGTGAAAAGTCATTTTTCTAAATTCTTGAAGAATTATCAGTATAATCGAACTGAATCAATTTCAAATTACTGTTTCTTTAAATATTCAAATTCCATCTTGACTTTAGAAGAAAAATCTCCCTGTTCCACTCTGTGCCAGGACAACTTATCCAGCTCTATTTTGTCAAAGAAATTAAAAATATAATTGAACTCAATCATTTTTAACTGCTGTGTCTCTAATAATACAATTCCATGTCTTGAGTTGACAAATTTTCCTTGTAACATCGTAGTTTTTTATTTTAACATTGCATTTTCCTCTCGGTTTTAATTTTGAAATTATTACCAAATTTTTTTCTACAAAATTCAACTACGTTAAATCTGTATTTTTACAAATCTTTACACCTTTCCCCCCCCCCTGCGTTATTTTTTTTATTCTTAAAATTTAGTAATGATTTTATATTCTCTTTCGGGACGTCGGCACTCTGTCTCCATTTCCGTACCAGTCACCAACATTTCTAACTTTTTGTTTGCTTTTTCATTAATATTGCTACTATATTTTCAGTTTTACAACCCCCCCCCCACCCACCCGCAGCACAACTAATTTTTTACAACTTTTAATTTTTCGATTTCTTTAAGTTAGCATCTACGAACCTACAAATTACGCAAAATTTCTGATTTATTTATTTACATAAGTAAAAATAAAATAAGCATAATTTTTATTGTTGAATATTATACAAGTTGACCACACCCCATTTCTTTGCCGATATCAGTCTGAGTTTTAAAAAGTTGTAACACCGCTGCTGGGCCTACTTTTTCAGAAATGTTAAAGTTCAGGAAACTACAGAGTTTTTTTTTTGTCTTTTCCTTTTGTTTCCGAAGAATAGAAAACTTGAAAATTGTAGAGTGCAGAGTATTTTGGTTAAATCAAAGTTCTTCGTGTGTCTACCTTTGTTCTCTTCCCGCAGTGTCCTAAATTTTTATTTAATCCACTTGCTTATGATTTTTTTTCTACTAAAATCTTTTAAGTTTACGTAAACTGATTTTATCCATAATCTAATCAGTTTTAAGTCTGAATATTAAAGTACTTCATACGAAATTTGATTAGAAAATTCCTATTAGTTTTTAATTTTGAGGTAAAACGTACATCAAATTTGACCGCATACATACAGACATTTTTTGGAAATTACGATCAACTTCTGTGATTTCAAAATCTCAACGTGAAACACCTGATTGTTCGAAGTAGGCTGAACTAAACTCCATTCTATTTGCAATAATTATTGCTGTTAATAAAATTAGCATTAAATTTCGTTTAGTTTTCTGTCGACTTCGGTCATTCTATAGGGATGTTTTTTTAAAGTAGAATGATTTCCAAGTTTTACTTAAAAACATCTTTGGAATATCTCTTGCATATAGGGGTACATTTTTCAAGAGCAACTATAATAATTTCATTAGAAAATGTTACAAGATCTAGGTATATTAATATTTGATAACGGAATTTGTGTTTGAAAATTCAGTGCGAACTCTGTTGAGTTCGCACTCGTGGCTGTTCACACAGTGACTATTTAAAAAAAATATTAATACCCCCCCCAACAAATATTACTTGCTGTTTTAGTCTTTAGAAAATTGACTATTGTATATTGTAACTCCCGTTCATGATATTTCTAAGATCAAAAAGTACCAAGTATTTATTAGTAGACAACAATTTTAGTTAATAATTCCCCCCCCCCCTCCCCACTTCTGCCTTACCATCACTGCTTATTAAAAAGGCTAAAAGAAATTTATCTTAATTTTTTTTGTATACTGTAGAGATGTGATAATATTTCGTGATTGTACGAGCAGTGTGCATTGATTTCACAAAGTACAAACTTCTAGCTGAGCATTCGGGATGTACTTGTAAGTAACAGCCCCGGTCAGGGTGGAAAAATTGAAAATACGAACTTTCATGACGAAAAATTTTTCAAACCTTCCTGACGGCGAAGCCGAGGGAAGTTAAAAAAAATTTTCTAGAGAAAGTTATTTTCTAAAATTTTCAATCAGATCGGGGCTGTTTTAGCAATTACAACGCGAGAACTGCTTCAATCATTAATTAATTAAAAATTTGACATTTACCTCCGAGCAACATGCAGCAACTTCGATTTTAGACTGAATATTTTCATAGAAATTGACCGCGTGGTAATAGTAATTCGTAAAAATAACGGTCATTTTGTAAATTTTTATCGAAATTTCTTGATTTTTGTAATTGCCAGTAACAGCCCCGAGCCGAGGGAAAAATTGGAAAATACAACTTTAAAGTTGTTATTTTCTAAAATTTTCCGTCGGAATGGGGCTGTTTTTAGAATTACAACGCGAGAACCACCAATTACGCGTTTCCGAAGATTGCCGAAGAGCGTCCAACAACAGAAATACTCAATATGGCTACCACGAGGGTTGTTATTGCTTGAAATACTTTTGTTGTTTCTAAGCTTAACAGTAACAATCAGATATAATATATTGGTATATGTGCAATAGTGAATTTTTTATTTCATTTACTGTTGAACTATAAAATTTTGAGTGATATTGATTATTTTACCTTACGACTAAATAGATAACCAATCCCCTTTTCATTAACAATACTATGCACTTATTGAACTGTTAATTTTTATCAGTTTATTCATTCTGATCAAACATTGCCAACTCTTTACTTTAGAGCTTGTAAAATATTGCTAAATCAAGGATTGTCTGTATAATTACTATTGCATTTTAAATGTCATAATAGCAATAAGAAAGACTTCGGAATGTATCTTAACGTCGCCTGTAGCAAATTCAATTTAATACACTTAGACGTTACGACTTCTTGAAATGATTTAGGCCATCTTCTGTTTTCCCCTTCCAAAAATTTTGTATTTTATGAAAAGTGACTACTCAATCGGACTAAAGCATTTTGCTTTATCTCAAGAATTTAATTCAAGTTTTAATGTTTGAAATGTTTCAGGGCCTAATATTTGTAGTGGACAGCAATGATAGAGAGCGAATTGGTGAAGCAAAGGACGAATTGATGCGCATGTTAGCAGAGGACGAGTTGAGAGATGCCGTACTATTAATATTTGCCAACAAACAAGATCTGCCCAACGCCATGAACGCAGCAGAAATAACAGACAAGTTGGGATTGCATTCGCTTCGGAATCGAAATTGGTATATCCAAGCCACTTGTGCAACTAGCGGCGACGGTCTATATGAGGGTCTCGATTGGTTGTCCAATCAACTGAAAAATGCCAACCGTTAAAAGTGCAGTGTTTTGTTTCTTTTTTTGCGATACCGAACATGGTTTACATTATCACAAAGTACTGCTGGTGAACTATCAGTGTTTACTTTACCGTATGTTGCAAATAATATTTTTATTGTTTGTTTGTCTAATATATGATTATGTATCAATTAATAAAACAAACAAAATTTAAACTTGTATACTTTGTACTTTTATCGTCGACTCTCATCTTCATATGTTGGACAAACTCTTGGGCGATGTGTATGTAGATAAATTTGCATCCTCATTTAATTTTCTCCTCCTTTTTCATGCATTAACTATATTTATTATTTCTTTATTAGTGAATATTTTTTGTGTCCCCCTCCACTCGGGGGAGAGCACATTTTAACAATTAATTTGTAACATATGGTAGGTTTTTCTTGAATGCTCTTCGTTTATAACACAAGGACCTCTTTGTCGTACCAACCGGACACACCTTATTTAATTTTACACAAAATTGTGTTCGTCTAGAACCTCATACGGGTGTCGGTTAATTTATTTAAGCAAAGGAAAACTTTTTTTGTAGCTTTTGCAAGACATTTTTGTGGTTATTTGGAACATTCCCGCTGTATTGAAACTTAACTTAAAATAAAATTTATTCTATGAAACTGTTTTGTGTGTGCTTTCAATAAAAATAATTTTTGTTAATTACCAACCCTTTGACGCCCCCATAGTTAAGAATATTAAAATTTATCGAAGACATTGTAAAAAAAATAGTTAAATATAAAAATAATTTTAAGTGACTAATGTATGAATGTCAATCATGCGAAAAATATACTGTACTGTGACTTTATTGGTAAATTGAGTTCTATTTTGTACTTGTGTAGTTTTTTTCATTTTTTTAAGTGACCAAATTTTACAATAGCGTGCCTTTTTAGGCCAGTACACACTGATTTTGAACCGACTGTAACTTTTAGTGTGTACTCGTCTATTTTGAGTATCTGGAACTTTACATTTTGTTTCGGTATTAAAAATGATGAGGTTTCACCTTCGAAATAAGTTAGAGCCCCCAGCTATAGTTCCTTGATCTGGTAAAATCCTGTGTAGTTATTTTTTTTTAGTATCATCACTTAAAATATGTAAAATTATAAATCTAAATAAATTGTATTAATTTTTAAATCTTTTTTTTGTTGCCGGAATCCTTAATTCGTATTGGTGCTGTGAAGACTTTCGGAAGAGCAATGTAACGCAGGAAAAGTTGCATATCTTACCGTATCCTATTTTTCAGGTAGAGCACCCAACAAGCATGCCATTGCTCTTGGCATACAACAAACCACTTTCCAAGTCGAGATCAGCATGAAAAACAAGGACGTAAACCACCTACCTACATGTTAGTAAAATTTTGTTAATTTTCTTTATAAAAAAAAATTTGTGATATATTAGGTATATATTGCTATGACCTACCCTTACAAATTGGGGTTGCACTTCATTATTATCTGGAATTTTATCAAATTTTAAGTAACACCATCTCTTTATTATACAGGGATTTTATTTGAAAACTACCCCCCCCCCTCCCTTCTTAAATATTAAATTATATAAAATAGGGAAGAAATTGCGCGAAAATTATTTTATTTTTGAATCAACTTTTAATTTTTCTACACAAGTTCTGCTGACTTATTTTTTTGGTGTTATATGGATGGTATTTATGGGCTCGGATGTTAGAGCAAAGCTGATGTTGTAAATTAGTTAGAAATAACGAGAAGAAATAAATAAATTGAAGCAATTGATGGACAAACTTAAAGAAAAAACTTTAGGCATTTTTAAGGAATCGCCTACGGCGCTGTTTGTGAATATACCGACTGGTGCTTCGAATTTTCATCGAAGGAATGTTTTTAAAATTTTATTAGGTTGATTTGAAAGAAAAGCTTGGAATTATGATTGAGTGTTTTAATATCTCAATCTAAATCTGTCGATTAAACGAAAGACGTTTCGTTAATTGCTTTCCAATACGAAAAAGAAGTGCACCGTCATTGGGCTCTACCACATCAGTTTAGTTGAATAATTGCATTCGCCTGGCTTTAATTAATGATTAAAGTTGTGTAAAGGGAAAACCTTAAAAGACTTGATTTATCGTATTTTAAATCAGCTAATTAATAAAATTGTATATTACGATAAACCCGTAATTATTATTAGTTACGACACGACAATTGGATTATTAAAATGGAAACTTAACAGCAGCCCGGCCGAGTCTGTGCAAGCTTCCAGTAGATCTTATTTAAATTTTAATTGAAAAATCGTTCACCATTAATTAATGAAAGTGGATGACTTTAGTTTATTGCCAACGACAAATAAATAATAGCTGAAACAATAAATAAAATTTACAAATTGCATTTTGTATTAATGGAGCTACCGACACGACTATCGCACGTATGGCGTATTAGTTAATTAATTTCAAATTGATTTTTCATCTCGCTTTTCTCGCAATCCTTTTCTTTGCGCTTCTTGCAGGCCAGGACTTCTGCAACATTAAATATTAAAGTTATTTTAATATTACTTCTAAAACTCTAGGCTTAAGTCAGAAATTTACCATTGTTAATAATGTATTTTAATTATTAAAATCCCCACGCGATCGAAAAATCATTCCGGCGCCGGAGCTCTTCCGCTGAATATCGAGAAAAATTAATTTTGTGCGTACGCCTAGAATAAGAAAATATAATGAATACATTAGGATTTTTTTGAATTTCATTCCCAGCGCCTTTCATCTTTCATTAAATTTATTCACAATCTACAATTTCTCATCACAAGAACTGACAAATCATTGCCAGTTTGTGGTACACGCTTAACGAGCCCCCTTTGTTAAAGAAGCAACATTGTAAAGATTTTTGAAAAAAAAACCAAAAGGCACACGATTAGGAATTCATATCTGTGTTGTGTTAATATTAATAAGCGATAATTGGTGATTAAGGTCATGTTCGACCAGAATGCAAATGATAATCAAGTTCTGTAATTTAATATTTTACATTTTCATAATCAATTATTGCAATTAATTTTATTACTATGTAATCATTCTCTTCTTACTTTTCATCGGAGAGCTGCATTACCAATTAAGTAGATACAGTAATTGTTGCATCAAATTAAACTTGTCGCCTGGGATTTTCTCAGGGCTCGAGAGGACTTTTGAGCGGAAGCCAGTACCTAAGTACGTACTACGAAAAAAAGAAAAAAATAAAAAAAAACATTTGGAACTGACGATGACTTACCAATTAGACGACGGTTTGTGGTTAAAAAATTATTTTCGATTGAGCAAGTCTGAATTCGGCTTAATTTAATTTAAATAAATCAAATGAGAGCGCAGACGGTCGGTGGTTTGGACAAAAATAAAATTTTTCTTCGAAAAAAATATTGGTTCGTTTTGTACAAACAAAGTTAAATAGGAAGGTTAATGAATAAAAATAGACGTAGTTTATTTAACTTGACAGTATAAAACCATCAGGTAGAATAAAATTCATTATAAAATAAGAAGAAGAAGAAAGAGTTAATGATGACGATGCTAAAGAAACTATTAAGCGCTTGATAGACGATAATGCACAGCCCAACTCTTCTTCTTCCACATATGAGCGTTAACCTTTCGCAATTTACGATTTGTTAAACTATAAAAAAATAATGTGAAAAACTTGAACCGCGGCAGACGTAGGTGTTTGTTGCATTAAGTATGAATAAAATAAATTATAAAGGGATGATTTATGTTTGTGTGCGCTGTTGTGCGGTCGACGGGGTGTCCAAAGGTGTCAGACAAGCTTTTGAACTATTCCGAGAATGTCCAATCTCACACCCTCGTCGCCTCAATTAGATACGGTTATTTAAATATCAACGCCAACATTTAATTCTACAGGGCGATCTAATCGCTAAACCGCAATCGACGTTCTACACTCGAAACGTGATCACTACTAATACGGCTTCTTCCATTCCTGTCCTCTTTCATAAAAGCCCGCAGCTTTGTAATTTTATTTTATGGCTGCTGACACGATTTCTCTATATTATAAGCAGAACTGAACTTTTCATCAAAATACATTTTTAGTTTTACGATCAAAAAATATCTAAAGTTGTAATACTTTTTAAATTAATTTTAAATATAACACAAAATTAATTAGGGCCTGCACTTGGATGGGTGGCCGAGCGATGATGTCGCTGCTTACTGCAAAGTAAACTAAAGCTAATAAACAGTAGAATCAGCATTCAGCATCCCCCCCCCCCGGAATTTGTTAAAAATTTTCAAAAATAATTGTTATATAATTATATTTTAATTATTGATTTAATTTGAATTGATTAGCCAATGGCCTCATTAGTGCACTATTTCACCGACCGATCGACCGATCAATTAAGTTTTAATCAATCGGCCAATTTATAATTAACAAAGATTTAAGAAAATTCTAAATTTTGCATTTGAGAAATAAACAACAATTTTTTACCAAAGATAAGTTTCTTTAATATTATTAAATTGCTCTACCTGGAGGGTATTCCATACCCCCCAGACCTCCCGGTCAGGGATGTTATTATTTTACTGTATTCCATTGAGAATATCAGATGCTAACGTAGATCAATATTTCTATTAGTATATAAAAAATCAATACTTTCGAAGTTTTAACCAATCAGCCGTTTTATAATTAACAAAGATTTAAGAAAATTCTAAGTTTATGCATTTGAGAAATAAACAATTTTTTTTACCAAATATAAGTTTCTTTAATATTATTAGATCGCCCTACCTGGAGGGTATTCCATACCCCCCAGACCCCCCGGTCAGTGATGTCATTATTTTACTGTATTCTATTGAGAATATCAGATGCTAGATCAATATTTCTATTAGTACCTATATGAAAAATCAATACTTTCGAAGTTTTAACCAATCGGCCGTTTTATAATTAACAAAAATTTAAGAAAATTCTAAATTTTGCATTTGAGAAATAAATAACATTTTTTTACCAAAGATAAGTTTCTTTAATATTATTAGATCGCCCTACCTGGAGGGTATTCCATACCCCCCAGACCCCCCGGTCAGGGATGTAATTATTTTACTGTATTCCATTGAGAATATCAGATGCTAACATAGATCAATATTTCTATTAGTATATAAAAAATCAATACTTTCGAAGTTTTAACCAATCGGCCGTTTTATAATTAACAAACATTTAAGAAAATTCCAAGTTTTGCATTTGAGAAATAAAAAACATTTTTTTACCAAAGATAAGTTTCTTTAATATTATTAACTTGTCCTACCTGGAGGGTATTTCATACCCCCCAGACCTCCCGGTCAGGGATGTCATTATTTTACTGTATTCCATTGAGAATATCAGATTCGAGATCAATATTTCTATTAGTTATCATGAAAAATCAATACTTTCGGTTCTATAGACATCTGAAGGTATAAATTTAAAATAGCTTATTTATTTGCAGCATTCCAACCCCCCCTCCCCCACCGAAACTTAGAATTTAAACCTAACCTTCTCTTCCTCTGCTTGTCCGCGCTTTCACTGATGAATAATTAAAAAATATATCAAAAGGGCGAAGGAATATTACATTTAGGCGGTTCAACTGCTGTGCCGAGGAAACCTGGTAGAGTTCAACTCTACTCCATTTTAGTGCTTCGGAGAGCACGTAAATTCGACGGTCTGGTTCAAATATTTTACTTATGTTATGCCTGTATTCTATTTTCACCCCTCGGCCAAGGATGTCATGAATTTTACTGTATTCCATTGAGAATATCAGATGCTAGATCAATATTTCTATTATTATATGAAAAATCAATACTTTCAAAGTTTTAACTAATCGGCCGTTTTATAATTAACAAAGATTTAAGAAAATTCTAAGTTTTGCATTTGAGAAATAAACAACATTTTTTTTACCAAATATAGGTATAAGTTTTTTAATATTATTAAATCCCCTACCTGGAGGGTATTCCATACCCCCCAGACCCCCCGGTCAGGGATGTCATTATTTTACTGTATTCTATTGAGAATATCAGATGCTAGATTAATATTTCTATTAGTATTGTGGTGTTTCAAAATGATTGCGACTCACCCTATGCATTTTGGTGAAATATTGGCTGTAATAGTTAGGTTGTAACATTGTAGAATTTGTTAAGTGGGGATCAAACACAGGAAATTCGTGGCTTTTTGAGCCAACTATGGCCGACAGCGGGTGCGTGACTTTGTATGCCCGCTGAGTTTTGATAATTTTGATATTTGTAAGTAATATTTTATTTTGATTTGATTTGAATAAAGTGGATTTGATGCGTGTGAAAAAAAAAAAAAAAAAAAAAAAAAAAAAAAATCACCCTATGCATTTTGGTGAATTATTGGCTGTAATAGTTAGGTTGTAACATTGTAGAATTTGTTGGGTGGGGACCAATGACAGGAAATTAGTGGGCTTCTTTGGCCAACGATGGCGGACAGCGGGTGCGAGACTTTGCATGCCCGCTGAAATTTGATTTTGTTACGCTGAGTTTTGATAATTTTGATATTTGTGAGTAATATTTTATTTTGATTTGATTTGAATAAAGTGGATTTGATGCAATATGCATTATTGCGATATTTCGGATGATTATTTTGATATTTTGATAATTTGGATATTTTGATAATTTGGATATATTTTTGATAAGTCCCTACCGAACAGTAGTGTATCGACTGGTTTAGTTAATTTGAAGTGATTTGGAAAGACATTATTTCGAATAATAAATTCGTTTTGCACATAAAAGTGGTAAATTAAATTATATTTGTGCGAGCGAATGTGCGGGATATTGATAACTCGTCGATTTGGATAAGGGAAATCAAACTTCGTTTCCTTTAAAGAAAATTAAAATTTTATTTAAAATTTGCATTACATTTACTTGAATTTGAGTCCGATTAATTAATTTTGGAAGAGCATTTGTTTATTTTTAATTATATTTGGTAACTATTTTTGGACAACAGTTTATTACGGTGGATTAAAATTGGAGTTGGATTATGTTGGATTAGAATTATATTGGAAATACATCAATTTCAACTGGCGCAGCAACGTGTGGGGCTTGAACCATCTCGATTTACCAATTTGATCATTACAGATAAATTGTCGTCCATACTGTGGGGCTCGATTAAATTCAATTTCATCTAAATTGGAAAATAACAAACAAAAAATGGAACAACTAGCGAAAGTAACTAAAGCAAATATTATGCAAGCACTTAACCAGCGAACGAGTGAACTTATGGAATTGTTAAAATGTATGGATGACAAAATACAAAGAGAAACTACAGAAGAAAGAATATTGAGAGTTAAAAAACAAGAAGCTGAAAGATTAGTAATTCTAAAACTGGAAGCAACAAAACAAGAAGCTGAAAGACTGGAAATTGAAAAACAAGAAGTTACAAGACTAGAAGCTGAAAAATTAGAAGCAACAAAACAAGAAGCCATAAAATTGGAAATTGAAAAATTAGAAGCAGCACAACAAGAAGATAAAAGATTAGAAATGGTAAAACTAGAAGCAGAAAAACGTGAAACTGTAAGATTACAAGCGCTAAAACTAAAAATTATAAGACAAGAAGCTGAAAATTTAGAAGTGGTAAACGTAGAAACTGAAAAATTAAAATTTAAAAAACAAGAAGCTACAAAACGGAAAGCTATGGAAAAAAATGAGAAAACTTGGAAGTTTTGGATGAGTCGGAGAAGGAGAAGAAAGAAGACACCAGTGAAGTGGACGCCCCAAACCAGGATCAATCTTTGGAAGATTCGAAAGAAAAAATAAAAGAAAAGTGAACAAAACAGAAGGAGATATTAGATAATGATAAATGAAAAATTATTTTTGAAGAGATAAGCCTTTTTATTTTATTTGATTTTTGAATTTGGATTTATTTTGCTTAAATATTGTAATGTTGTAGATAATATTTTTTTTAGATTTATTTTTGAAACACGCACGGATTTTTGCGAATTTTGTTTAGAGCTGCGCTCAAAACAGCAATTAGCATCGGGGGTTTGATGTGGTGTTTCAAAATGATTGCGACTCACCCTATGCATTTTGGTGAAATATTGGCTGTAATAGTTAGGTTGTAACATTGTAGAATTTGTTAAGTGGGGATCAAACACAGGAAATTCGTTGCTTTTTGAGCCAACTATGGCCGACAGCGGGTGCGTGACTTTGTATGCCCGCTGAGTTTTGATAATTTTGATATTTGTAAGTAATATTTTATTTTGATTTGATTTGAATAAAGTGGATTTGATGCGTGTGCATTATTTCGTTGTTATTTTGGAAGCATAATTTTGAGATTTGAAGTTAATTTGGATTATTTGATGGTTTCCTACCGAACGGTAGTGCATCGACTTGGCTTGATTTGGATGATTAAATTTTGGAAAAGAGAATATTTCGAATAATGAATTCGATTTGGATACTTGAAATTGAAAAGTTAAATTTGCATTCGTAGGAACGAATGTCGATAGTGATAAGCAGGCGATTTAGATAAACGTTAAAATTGAAAGTACGAGCCCAATAACAATTTAATATTTCCATTACATTGAACTTAAATTGTATTTTACATTGTGAATTGGTTATTTTTGGAGGAGCATTTTTCTTCCGTCGTTAATGAGAGCGAACAGGTGAACTCACCCCTGACGATACTTGCTCGACGACTGAAAAAGCTAGCCGTGGTAATTTTTTTGGTTTGTGGTGAAATTAATATTTTTTTAAATTTCACATCATTTCAGTATATTATGAAAAATCAATACTTTCGATCTTATAGATATTTGAAGGTATAAATTTAAAGTAGCTTACTTATATGCAGCACCCCCCCCCCCCCCGCAACTTTGAATTTAAACCTAATCTCCTTTTCCTCCGCTTGTTCGCGCTTTCATTGACGTATATTAAAAAATATACAAAAAGGGCGGAGGAATATTACATTTAGGCGGTTCAACTGCTGCGCTGAGGAAACCGGGCAGAGTTAAACTCTATGAAGAGTTTAACTGCCTTTTTCCGTGTAACCGTTTTCGTGCTTCGGTGAGCACGTAAATTTAACGATCTAGTTCGAATCTTTTACTTATGTTATGCTGTATATAGTATGAAAAATCAATACTTTTGATTCTATGAACATCTGAAGATTATTATAAACAAAAATTATTTATAAACAGTCTCCCCCCCTCCCAACACCCACTTCTTAACTCCCCCCCCCCCTCCCTACTTTGAATTTAAACAAGGTTTTTTGCTTAAACATTTCAGTACCAAAGACATATACGCGAGGACACCCTGTATATAAGATTTACAATTTTGCTGTCGACTTCAATTTATTTATTTATTTATATTCTGATCGAATTGATACCGATGAACAACATTCGTTGTATTAATGAACAAATTTATGAATTCAATCATTTTTTCATTAATACCATCAAATTTCTGATCAATACAAAGAAATTGATAAATGACAAAAACAATAATTATAATTTATTTTATTAAAATCAAGATTGTTCGATACAGCACAATACTAAATCATTTCCTTCTTGACCGAGAGGTCTGGGAGGTTGGAATACCCTCCAGTCAGGAAATTTGGAATTAAATAAAAAATTGTAACGGTACCGATTGATCTCTAGTTCACATGAAGCTTAGGTGTAGGATATGAATTCAAAATGTGTTTGAAAACCAGTCAAGGAAAAAACTGAATGAGTGTATTTAATTGGCTGTTTCAATTAGGGTTGCCCCACCCATAAAGTGCTTTTGTTTTATACCCGTATTTTTGGACATAAATTGTACTCGAAAATGACAGATCTAGTCAGTAAATATCCAATCATTAAAAATATCCCTAAGGTACCCAGAACTCGAAAATTACTGATCTAGGAGACTAAGATCTCTTTAGTACCTCAAAAAATTAAAAGAATACCTGGAGTATCCAGAAATGGAAAATTACAGATGCAGATCTTTGTTTTTAAGTTAAATTCAACTATAAATATTTATAAAGATTTGAAGGACATAATTTGCTCCACCTTCGCTGACCACCTCCTGGACCTTCATTAAAGCATCGACTTTGCTTTTTTACTTCTCCAGAACATCGCTGGCATTTTCTTCCAGCTAAAGATTCAGTTTTGTTACCATAAGAACCTCTTCACCTTTGCATTCCCCATACCTGACGAGACATTGACCGGTACGATGATAGATCCGACCTGATCTTATCTGGTGATTTAAGAAATATCACTAATTTAGCTTTGCTCATTATTGTTTGGTTGACCACTTAGTCAATATCCTGCTCTATAATTCAACAACTCCGAATATTCCGTCGAAAAATGTTGTGTTGCATTTTTTTTGAGTGGACCTCACTGTCTTTTTATTCTTTGCATCTCTCCCATTCATTAACACAGCCGCACTTTGCGGTACCCAGCATGCGCTTACTCCGCTTCTGAATGTTCCGAGACTCTCATAATCTCCTGCAAAAGAATCCCAGAAGAAGGGTAGACTACAGCCGACGGATTTGGATTTCGTCCGGGGGGTCTGGGGGGTATGGAATACCCCCCCAGTATATCAGCAATTGAGTTTTAAGAAAAAACTTATATTTTAAGTAAAAAGTAAAAGTAGTATTGCTGGTGTACTGAAGGGTATTCCATACCCCCCAGACCCCCGGTCTAAATAAATACTATATCTACATACATGTTTCAGACCATGTGTTGCAACAGTACTCACCGAAGGAGAGGTTTTAGAAAATACCCCAGGTAAACTGCATAGTAATTAGTAGAGTGTGGAATTATATGTAAATACATATTTTTGTTGCCTATTCCTATAGCCGTAAAAAATTGTATCTATGCGTTTCTACAACTTTAAAGTTTACAACCAAAATTTGAGAGTGCATATTTTATGTTTTTATTTTTACTGCATATTTTATATGTTTTTATTTTTAAGACATATAAGTGCATATTGTCGTGTTTAGAAACGTAAAAACATTATTTGATTATTTTTTAAATTACTTTGAAATTTGTTTTGTTTGTAAATGTTAATTATTTATTTGTAAATGCACTGTACATAGAGTGAAGTTTGAAAATTTAAGGTTGGCAATAGAAGTAAGTGGGAGAGGGTGTTCAGCGAGGTAAGCCTAGCAGACTGCGTTGCGCCAGCTTGGCAAACGGAAAATCGTTATTCCCGCTATGCTAAGTGAGCGATACCATATAAAGTAAAGAAAACATTTACCTTAGCAATCAATTTGTTCAACACATTTGAAAGCAAATTTAAACAAAATTAATAAGAATAACGAAAATTTACAATAATTAAAAATTTAAACTAAAAATATTATAACTATTGAAGAGTCTCATGTTAAGAAAAACAATGGATGTACCCAAGCAAAATGATTTTTCTGGATTGAGAAAATCTTTACAAATGTAAATAGCAAGAGACATTGCAATAAATTTAGATAATTTAAAGAAAAGAAAATTTAAAAAAGATAAACTTTGCAAAAATATCGTTGAAAAGAACAACTTCTCAGGCACGGCTTAGAAACGAATCTCAGTTGTCAGTTTAAATCCGAGATTAACTAAACTGGGCTTGAAATGCTAATACTTGCTTGCTAAATGGAAATCTACTGTACAAAAATTTATGCTGCAATTCCCTTATTGTTCTAGTGTCCAATGAACAAATAATGTCGAGAAAATAAAAAAATTGATCATCTCCACTTGGAAAACTGGGGGGGGGGGGATATACAGACTTTTTAGGTTTGAAAACCTTCCAAGAAAGTTCTTATGTCTTGAAAGTTTTTTAAAATATAGTAGATAAATTACTATAATTGGAACCAAGTAGTCAGGGGGGGGGGGAGGTCAAAGAAACAACAGCATAAAGTTAATAAAACAAAATTATCCAATTTTCTAGTCTTTTTTTCCTCCGTTTTACCTGTTGAAATGTTGTGTAGTCTGTTCGTACTTTCATTGATGAATAATTTAAAGAAGGGGGGGAGGGTTAATCGTAATATTACTTTCAGGCTAAATGGTTGCTAAGGTAACCGGTTTGAGTTTATGAAGAGTTTAACTGTATATTTTTCCTGTAACCGGGTACGTAAATTGCCATCATGTCTGAAATTACCATTGTAATTCAGGGTGCTTATTCTTAACTTAATCTTCTGGTGAAAACTGACATTTTGTAGATTTACACTTATTATTATTTCAAAGCCCACTTGCACTAAAGCTCTTGATTTGCACTTAATTTGTGAAAACAAAAATTTCTCAATTTTCATTTGTTTTTTGAATAATTCAGATTTACTATCATAATAAAAATAAATGTTACGTCACTGGATGATCGAGCAGTTCTTATGAAAAATTCAAAACTGCGCTTAAAATAGTTTTAAGTTTAAAACCTCTTGGATAAATAATTTAACGTTTTTATATGAACATTGCAGTTCCACGTTTTACACTTGAAAATTCTGCAAAAGATAGTAAAGTAACCGTACTCGATTGCTTTGGATTTTCTGCTACGAAATTACATTTTAAAAATTCATAGAGCAGGGGTCGATAATGGAATTGCTTTTAAAAATTCACAGTGATCCCACTTTTCTTTTTGACACATCAATTATTAAAGCAAAATCTTTCAATAAATTAACTTAATCATCACCTAATTGCTTTGGGGGCTTCCGGCACCTTTTAGTGTCCAAACTTTTGAGAAAGTAATTCAGTTTCTGCTTCATTTTAAAAGGGCGCTTTTGTTATGTAAATTTTTCCCTTGCCATCCCGTACTTATAAACTGGAAGGAATTATGAATTCAAAAATTAGATTTTAACGAAAATTATTTTTTTCAAAATAAAATTATTAGTGGATACGCCCCTGGTTTCAAAGTAAATTTTTGATGATCTCGTGCGACTGTTGTCCAAATATTTACTTTCGTTTACGTATTTACAACGCTCTTTCAATGAAGATTAACTGTCGTCAGGAATGCTTATCCATTCAGACAGGTAATCAAAATTTTACCAGGATAAAAGGGAAAACTTGGTCGTCCACGCAGGGAAAGGATCAAAAGTTGAAAATCCTTCTAAACGCAGATTGAAAATGAAAAACTAAAGATAAAGTTTTTGGCATTCCCAGAAAATATCTCTCGAAAACTTTTCGTCGACCACATTGAAAAATCAAATTAAAAATTCTTAATTTCAATTTTTTATGCGCATTTAAGATCCAAAAAAACATAGTAAGCGTGCATTTACAACTTGCAAAGACGATAAACAATTGTGATTGGCTGAAACTATCACGCCACCGATGATTTTTGTTTTACGTCAACCAAAAGGCTCAAGATATTTTTTAACATGGCCGTGTGCGTTTCGCGTTGCAAGAAAGTTCAATTATTTGTACGAATAAATCGGTTTCTGAACTGAAAATTTTGGTCAGTTGAACCCTCGAGAGTCCAGATTACGTTTGGGTAATTATTTTGTTTGAACTTTAAAAAACAACGGCGATGGAAAGCGATTTATATAAAATTTTTGTTGACGGCATTCATTTGACATTCGGCAGGCAAATTTTTTATACCAATTTATTTCGAGATTTACATTAAAATACATAGCATTTCGTGAATAATAAGAGAAATTTTTAATTTTCACAGGTACCTGTTGCACCCCCGCAGTCTGAGCATCCAGGATTTTCATCTTGCAGCAAAGGCATAGGTAAGCGGCTTTTCTTTTTCTTTTCTTTTTGGAAAATTTGTTAGTTTTATAAACAGGACCAAATAACAATAAAATTCGGACGATACCAAGGGTGGTAATAAGCATGGCCACCCCATTTAAATATCTGGAAGCGGCATTTCGTGACGTAAGATTTACAGGACCGACTCAAACTATTTTATTATTATTTAAAATTTGCATGATCACAAATTTTCATATTATTAGGAAATTCAGTTTTGATCGAAATGCCTTTAATTTTTATTAAATCGAAAAAATGAAAATCTAAAGTTTGTCGATTTTCATTGGTCAGTTAGATTTTTGTTTTTTGATTCCATAGCAACACTGAATTTTGTTAAAGTAACACTTGATTTTCTGACTTTCGTAAAAATAAAAGTTCACAAAAATAAATTTTGTTTTAACGCGTGAACTAATTTTGCACCCTGTATACAGGGTGTCTCCGGATACACTTTACATAACTTAGTGGTGATAGGGGATAATTTTCTAAGAAAAATATTTAACAAAACTTTTTTGTCAAAATTTGAATTTTCGAGGGTTAAACCTCTTTAAAAATTTTTTTTAATTTTCACCTTCACATGACCATAGCCCCAAAAGTACTGATTTTATTTTTTATATAATTTACAAACTAGATTTAAACCTTTTATTGTCTAAAATCAACGGCTTTTGGATTATAAATTAAAGTAAAAAAACTTTTTAAAATTTCGAGCTTTTTTTGTTTTTTTTTTTAATCTTGTATCTTTTAAACGAAACATTTTACAGAAAATCTGACTATAACTTTTGTTCTTATTTAAAAAGTTAAAAATTATTTCCTTCATTTTCAATACATTTTTAAAAAATAAAAACTTTGAGAATTTAATTTTTTGTTTTGTAGCTGCCTTGCTTATTATTTTCTGTGAAATGGATTGGTTTTTCAAAAAATTTTGTTAGACAAAAGTTGTAGTCTATTAAATTTCCTATCCGGAATGATGTTTTGGTTAAGAAATACAGAGTTTTGAAAAAAACAAAAAAAAAGCTTGAATTTTTCGACATTTTTTTACTTATTTTAATTGTAACTCGAAATCCGTTGATTTTAAACAATAAACGGTTTAAATCTATAAATAGAAAATAACCTAAAAAATGAATTTTTTAAGAATTTATTGTGGTATATTTTAGTAGTATGCAATGTATAAAAAATAATCAAACTAAACTAATGTTAAAATAAAAATAGAAACTATGTATGTTTCTATGTAAATATGACTTTACTGAACAGTTAAAATTCATTATTTTAACACTTGTTTAGTTTGATGGTTTAAATCTAGTTTGTAAATTAAATAAAATATAAAATCATAATTTTTGGGACTTTGGCCATGTAAAGGTAGAAATTAAAAAAATAAAAACGCTTTAAGGAGGTCTAATTATCAGCGGTCTGGATTTAGAAAAAAATTTGTTAAAATTTTTTTAGAAAATTAACCTAAAAAATAAATTTTTGAGTCGATAGTGTGGTAGTTAGTAGAATGTAATGTTAAAATAAACAAACTAAACAAAATATTAAAATAATGAATTTTAACTGTTAAGTAAAGAATACATACTTACATATAATATTAAAATAAAACAATAAAAATAACATAATAAAATTACATATAATAATAAAACATAAATAAAATTAACATTTAACAGGTTAAATGTTAATTATTGTTGTTTTTATTGTTTTTTTTAATATTTTTTTTTAATATAATAATTTTTTTAATATAATTTTTTTATAATATTAAAATAAATCAATAAAAACAACAATAAATAACATTTAACAGGTTAAAAACAACAATAATTAACATTTAACAGGTTAAATGTTAATTATTGTTGTTTTTATTGTTTTTTTTAATATTATTTTTCTATGTAAGTATGTACTCTTTACTTAACAGTTAAAATTCATTTGTTTAATTTGTTTACTTTAAATATTTTTCTTAGAAAAATGTTTACTATCGCCACCTAAGTTACGTAAAGTGTATCCGCTGACACCCTGTATAAATTTTTGCAGTGTTTCAAATGTTAAATCGTAGTTGTAATAAAAAGGCGACTTTTAGATGTCTGATTTGCTCTGAAACAGTAAAAGACTCTTGCTTAATAAAATCAGTCATAAAACATCTACTAACCTCTAGCTTATGTAACCAGGCTGTCTGGGAGTATTCCGCTTCTCAATATAATACCAATAATTCTATTCAAAATAAAAAAAATGGATTGTGTGTACATTTAACAATTGCATTATTGATCATCACACCCTAAAAAGTGGTCTAAATAATTATTAGTTACTGGAGAGTATTCTATATCTCCCCCCCCCCCCCCGATCCACCGCTCATCGGTGCGTTCTGCCGCAACTTACTAATTTAATATCCAATAATTATTTATATACTCAAAGGAATAACTTATATCATGGTAACTTATAAAATGTGTACATTTAAAATTTATAGTATTGATCTTTACATCCTAAATATTCCAAACCGTTACTGGAGTGCAAACTCCCGCAACTTATAGGTTTATTTTTTGTAATAGAGTGGAAGGTAAAATTTAATAAAATCAATCTTAGAAATGCACATAAATTTTCGGTATTTCATACCCCCAGTATACCAGTAAATAACTTCTATCTGATACTGATTAAGGTATTTCATAACTCCCAGACCTCCCATACTGCCACAACTAATAGACTTATTTATTGTGATCTAGTATTATTTTTTTATTTAATTATAAGATGTGTGTAAGAAAGAAAAATAGAAGTTAGTATAGAAAATATGTATGTGGAACTCTCTTATTTACAGGGTGTTGCAAAAATAAAGAGCCAATATCAATTTTTTTTTAATATTCATCTGATTTTTAAGAAACAATTACGTTACTAAAGTCGGTCCTGTCTCCTTTTTAATTGCGTAATTTTTCCTAATTTTTTTTTGTTATTTTTCAGGTTTCTTTTTGTCATTAATTCGAATAAATTCGCGATTTTCGCGTTCTCGTGGACGGGAGTGAAAAGTTTCGGGTACGAATTTTTGTGAAAAAGCTTGATGGAAGCTGTAATTATCGGGAATTCATTTTGCTTTTAAAACTGTTGTGAAAAAGTAGTGCATGTGTTCATTTTAAATTATTTTTTCGATCGCAACGGTTGTAAAAATGTGAAAGTGCGCGAACGGTGTTGTGCAGGACATGGAGATGGTGACCCCGCACTGGACAGGAGCAAGGCCAAAGGACAACAGTGTTAAAGGTAAATATTATTTTTTTAAACTTTTTTTTGATGAAGAAATCAGCAAAACAAAAGTAGTATATTACGAATCAAACCTGGAAAGAAGCGCACTACTGAACGAGTAGGCAAGCAAGCCTGCTATAGTTCTATAAAAATCTTTTTTTCATTATTTTTCTGTGCTATTTCTCTTGGCTATTTTATATAACACTAGAATAAAACTTTTTTTTTGTTACAGGTAAGATCGACGGCGAGGCTTGAACGGAGACAACAAACAGAAAAGGTTAGTAAGTTGTTTTTATGTAAGTGAACAGTGAAAAAGTGGATCGATAAATATCAGAAAATTTACATTTTTCTGTAAGTGTAAATTTAAGGTAAAGAAATATTTAATTTGACGTAGTATATCCTGAGATTTGTAAAAATTTCAGAACATGAAATACATTATTTTATTATTTTTATTTAACTAACTGATATTTGGCTTTTTCAGCTTTGATCGTCTATTAAAAGAAATACATTAAGAGAGAAATATACAAAAGTTTGCCTTTACTTTAAAATAATTAGTGCCGTGGTTTAGACTCCACGTTAAATTTGAGGTCCACTAAACATATTAAATTTTTTAATATTTTTAAATAATACCAATATTTTTATCGGTAAGTACAGGTAATACCGTCAATAATAATTGACATTATTCTAACTCTTCACTTTTTCAGAGTTATTGATGATTCAATGCAGAACCTTGATCATAAACAAATGAAAGAAAACAAAACGAAACAAAACAAAATCGAAAAACAAATGACAAACGGAAAATATAGAAAAGGTAAATAAATATACACTGATCTGTATAATAATAATTTACGAAAATAAAATTTTTGTTTAATTTACTCTTTGATCAAGTGGCGTGCATGATTTTATTTATTCCTCGGTCTCGACATGCAATTTTAGCTAAGTCATGCTCTTCTATGATGCTACACTTCTAAAAATTTTAATTTCTTCTTATTTATCAATTAAACATGTCCAGCAAGTTTGACTAATTTATTAGTGCGGTATTGATGAGAATTATAAACCGCAATTTAATCATTGCCTACAAATGAGGAGAACATCGAACACGATTCGTTTGTAAAATTAACATTCACATCTTGGTATAGTAACATGAATAAATTACTACCATTGAATAATTGATTAATTCGAGAGAAAAAGAACCGGATGATGAATTTTTTATCGTTTCAATTGATACAAATTTAAATTTAAATATAATTGTAATAAAAAGTCTGAATCCCACCTGTTACATACTACAGAAGATGTGATTGTGAAAAATTTTGGAATATTCATATAATCAATTGTACAAATTTTTACGGGAGTTCACCAATCAGCGCGGTAGTTACCTCTTCGAAGTCTAAAGATACAGGGAAATATGCGAGTAATAGAAAAGTTGAAATTATAAATAACGATAAATTTTTTTCTAATTTCAAGTTCAATTTATTAATTTTATCGAATCGTCTGGGAGGTATTGACCCCCCCCCCCCCGGGCTCCCGATCAGGACTCTCATGATTTATTATTATTTTTGCAGGTATTTACTATTAACCAACAAAAACGTTGCACAAATAAATTTTTAAAAATATATTTGTTGCAATTTAACTTCCGGGGGGGGGGGGGGGGGGGGTAAAGTAAATTCTAACTTTTTATTGTCTAAAATAAAACTGTTTTTTCTTCTTCGTAGATCTTCGCCTTGTTTTCTATAACATGACGGTTTTTCAAAAAAATTTACTAGACCAAAGTTATAGTCTCTTATATTAGTTATTATTTCGACATTAATTATTTTTCTTCATGTTTAGTTTAAAAAATTTAGGATTTAAAGAAAACAAAAAGTTAAACTTTGAATTTTTTTACTTCATTTAATTTAATTCCCAACTCGAAAGCCGTTAATTTTATACAGTAAAAAGTTAGAATCTTATTCTACACTGAAAAAAAATAGAATATTGATGAAAAATCGTACTTTTTGCAGTAATGAACGGGAATAAATCAAAAAATGACGACGTACACAATACAGGATAATACTAAATCGTGCGATTCTTAACCGGGGGGTCTGGGGGGTATGGAATACCCTCCAGGCAAGATCATTCAATAATGTTAAAAAGTTGAACCTGGATATCGAAAAGAAAAGGGAAGTATTGTTGTGGCTCCAGGGCCGTCCTAAGTTATACGACGCCTCTGGGCTGCTAAAATTAATGAGTTCTTCTTCAAATAGAAAACACACAAATATAAAATAGTAAAAGTCAATTTATTACTATTACACTAAACAAAACATTAAATTCATACAAAATTTAAAAAAGTTATATAAACAGAAACAATCTTTAGAATCATATCAAATTTTTTAGAAAAACCAAAAAATGCACAAACACTTTTTAGAACTAAAATGTGTAAAGTTAACACAATATAAATACACCGTATGTATTGCAGTGATCCTTTCAAAAAAAGTAGTTTCTCACATGCACTATAAGTGCTCCAAGCTTGCTCTTAAATGCGGGAGATGAGACGGTCGTATCTCAGGTTGGGTTCTATCGTTCTTAAAAATAAAAATAAAATTCTTCTAATGCAAATAAAAAAATAAATTCTCTAAAATAAATCTTCTTCAAAAATTAACTATCCAAATTTAGTTAAATGTAAAATTTTAACTTTCTTTAAAGGGATCGAAGTTTTGATTTTAACCTTATCCAAATTTCCCGCTTATCAACAGCACCATTCGTTCCTAAGAATGCAATTTAAAATTTCCAATTTTAAATAATTCAAATTTCAAAGTTTATTAATCGAACTATTGTTTTTCCAAATCAATCAATTATAGTTGAGTAGCCACTCATAAAAAATATCCAAAATAATTCCAAATCTCAAAAATATACCTCCAAAAAAGCGCCATAATACATTCGCACAATATTACTTTATTTAATCAAACTCAAAATTTTACTCACAACTTCAAAAATAAATTTCACAAAGTCAAAATTAACGAGCCAAAAGTCGCACCGCTTACTCTTGCGGCGACTCGTGGCAAAAAGCTTGGTATCTCTTCCGATTTGCTTCCACCTCTCCAATTTCACAATCTTACAACTTCAAATTATTGAAATATAATTTTCTAACAAAATGTATAGGGTAGGTGCGAACCATTTTGAAACACTACAGTATATTATCGCAAACGTTTTCACCATACTATGGCATCATCCGACGATATGAACTAGAACTAAAACTTCAGGGTAAACTATACACAGGGTGTACCCGTGACCATGGAGATTCTTTGAGGTGGTGATAAAGAACACTTTTCTAAAACAAATTTTCAAATAAAATTTTTGTTCAAGTCTAAACTCTTCGGGGGTAGCTCTCTTCAAAGGAATTTTTTGAATTCCTGATTTTAAACAGCCATAGCTCCAATATTATTAATTTTTTAGGCTTAATAGATTAGAACTTTTTTAAATATAATTCGCTTATCTACAAATTAGGTTATAACCCCTTATCGTCTAGAATCAACAGATTTCGACTTATATGTAAATATAATTAAGCGAAAAATTGTAAAAAAAATTTACTTTTCTTGCTAACCCTGTATCTGTTAAACGAAACGTCTAGAAAAAACTGAAGGCCCAATTCAAATAGAGAATTTAACGGGCTACAACTTTGGTGAAATCAATTTTTTTGGAAAACTAACCGTTTTTACAGAAATTCTGAAAATAATGAACAAGGTGTAGGTAAAAGAAAATTTATTTGTAAAAAAATAAAAAGTGTTCTTTATCGTCACCTCAAAGGTTTCTTACAGTCACGCAGACACCCGGTATAAAATACTCTTATAATTTAATTTGCTCTGTTCCAAAAAAAAGGTTTTTATTCTTTTTAGGACTGATAAAGATCAAAATGAAAATTACCGCCCCCAAAAGGCGGTAATAGCCCATTTAGCCCTATGATTAGGGTGGCTCTGTGTGGCTCAGCTATGCCACTGAATGCAAGTCGGGATTTACATTTAGATAGGTGACCATTTCTATTAATAGTTTTAATGTTCTTGCCATTTAAAGGTAAAAATTGTTTCCGATTTCGTACTATAGACCTTGAAATATGACTTACTTATACACTGCAAAAATAGAATATCGATGAAAAACACGTGATTTTTAAAAAACCATAAGTAATACTAATTCGTGCAATTCTTAACCGGGACAATTCGATAATATAAAAATCCTTGAACCTAGATATCGAAAAGAAAATGAAGAATATTATTGTGGTTTCCAACCTTTTTTCAGATGTTTCCTATATTTCAAATCCAGAAATTAAACTCAGCTGGGATTTTTTTTATTTTTTGTGATAATTATGTCTGTGTAGAATCTAATCGATTTTAAATTTTCAAAAAAAAAATTTTTGATGAACAATGGCGACTAGACAATCAACGACAACGACAGCATCAAAAATTTATATTATTTGGGAGGGGGGGGGGGATTTGAAAGTTTTTGACTTAAGCCATTTTTCAAAATAGGTCCAGAAACTCAACATAGAAACACAACTAACTTTTAAAAATAGACTATATTATTTAACAGCCTAACCCCCCCCCCCGCGACTGATAATAATTTTTTTTGAGCTACCCCAAGCAGATTTTACAGAAAATTAGTTAGCCCCAAAATTTAAAGAAATGCCTTTCTATAAAATATCAATTTGTTGTCAAACTTATAGATTTATTTTATGAAAGCATTGATTTTACTTTACTTCTGGCAACAGAAGTGGCATTAGGGTATTTTAGTAGCGTTTTGTTTTTAATAATAGAATCATTTGCTGTCTTTCACCTCATTCTTTTTTGTAAAGAAATTATGAAATTAAAGTAAATTTAACCGTTCAGTACTAACGTGGTTTTCTATAACACGAGTACTAACGTCGGTCTGTAAGACCGATTCTCGTTTTCAATTTTTTTAACTTAGTGTTTACATATTTTTTTATCAAAAAAAGAATAATATCAAATGTCTAGGTATTTTCTTTATGATAATGTCAATTTTAGTAGAAAAATGTCATTTTTATTTACAAAATTTTATTGTTTTATTTTATTGTTTATTTAAATTTACAGTTAAAAATTGAAGTTGTCGGTTTGTGAGACCAATTGTTAGTACTGGAAGATTAAAAAATCATATATTGTGGTGGTATTTGATTGTTTTTTCTTTTTTTTTATCAATCAAACCCTTTACCGAACTCAAAAAAAATACCTCGACTAGCTCTTATCGCGGTGGAGCAATTCGACCTCAGGAGCGAATTCCTGTGACGATATTGTCTTCGTTTTCAAAATAAAATAAAATTCTTCTAATGCTAAACAAAATTAAATACTCCAAAATAATTCTTCTTTTAAAACAAATCGTAAATAATTTCAAATATTTTAATTTACTGTTCAATTCTACTGGGCTCGCATGTTTAAACTTATGCGTGTCCAAATCGTCTTGTTATCACCAGCTGGCTACATTCGCTCGTATAAATGCAACTTTTAAACTTTCCAATCATACACCAATTTCAATTTTAAATAATTTCGCACAAATTTTTAATTTAATTTTAATTGCTCTTTCTAAATTTATCGAATCAATTAAATCAATCCAAACCACCCAAATCAACTACCGCTTGGTAGCAACGCATCAAAAATATCCAATTCCAATTATCAAAAATTATCATCCAAAAAATTACGCAATTAATGCATTCGCATCGAAATTCATTTATTCAAACAATCAAATTAAATTATTACTCACAAATTCTCAAAATAATATCAAAATTCAGCGGGCATACAAAAATCTCGCACCCGCTGTCGGCCACAGTTGGCACACACTGCCTTGTTCTCTATCTTTTCTCCCCACTCTGCACTTTTCCAATTTAAACGTTTAAAAATAAAATTAACAAATTTTTACAATTTAGCACAGGGTGGGTTGAAATATTTTGTTTCACGACAATATATTATACTGTTGGTCTGGGGGTTATGGAGTACCTCCCAAACCAAAATAATCGATATAGTAAAACTAAACTCCCAGCTCAAATTTCTTGATTACTAGACCGTTAATGTGTGTCGGGAATAATTCATGTTGGATAAGCTGAAGAAAATTTTAGATTATCAATTTTTGCGATGGCAAAATATTCGTGTAGCGTTTCATGACTACTAATCGCAATAATGACACTTTTTAGTGCCGCTAGCCAAATTAAATGACTATGACGCGCAATGTTTTCTCCAAACTGTCGTTATTTTGAAACGTCGAATAATATTCTGTCTAAAAAATATTTATACAGGGTGATAATTTTGAGCGAGTTTCAATCTGTGGTATCTAATTCGAGGGTGTCTGTTAAGGCGCCTTCCTCTGCATACTTGAGTACACAATGGGAGCCAAAAATTTTGCAATATGAATTATTTGTATTGTGTTCATGTTTATCGTGCCATAAATCTAAAAGTCAACTGGGCTTGGAGGGTCAAATGTCACACGATCTTATTTACATTGACAATACATAAGATATAAGGATTATTACGTGTGAGGTGCAGCTCGAATGGTTGCAAAATGCAAATGTCGGGAGTGTTATTGGTTCCGGTCGCATTTTTAGGCGGATATGGTATTTAGATGGGGCGCCACGACGTCATCTACTTGTCTGATTGGTACAATTATGGCGCCTATGCTGAGGTATGCATAAACGGCGTCAATTAACATAAACAGCGAAAGGCTGAGCAGTTGTTTACAAAACGATCGTCTAACGAATTAGACATTCCATTTTGCGCGCACAACATATTTGTGGTTTTTTTATGCGCCCGGGTATAATCCACAGTAATTGATGACACGATCGCAATCTCAATTGGTTCTCACAGAATACTAGAAATTAATCGACCTTTAAGTGTCTTCTCTGTCACAATAAGTTAGGATAAAACTATTTTTATTATTTTATACTTTCCATCTTATCGCGAGATCTACGATATCTTGCAAATTTTTTATGGCAATATTTCACGATTAACAAAAACACTTTAATTTTAAAAAATTAAATCGGTTGTACCAGGAAATTTGATCGATATTTATTATCGGGACGAAATATCGTCTAGCCCATATTTTTAATTAACCGGACGTTTGGCCGTCATATTAACCAAGTTTATGACTTCGCTATTTGCAAATACTACCACCCTTCACTTTTTATTTTTAAATTAAACGCGCAACAAGCAACAATGTAATATTTAAATTTTTCCATGTAGAACTGGAAGACTTAATTATGTTTGTCGACAGAGAATTTGAAAAATGCAAATAACAATACGTTGCCTTATTTTAATTCTATTTTCTCTACAATAATTTATTTCAATGATCTAAATGGCCTTGTAAAGATACAAATCTTATCCTGTAGTTGTTTTTTTGTAACGAGAAAACAAGAATGTACAAACAACTAAAGTATTAAGGGTGTGTAATACGAAAATAATTTGCTGCTTTACAAATTTTTATGAAGACAACTTGAATTATGATAAGAGAACCGGCCACACTACAGCGTGCTCCAAATATACTACTCTCTGAAAATAATCGTAGAAATCCAACCGGAATGCTAGTAGCCTTTGTTCCTATTCTTATTGGTTTTGCTGACGACAAACGCCACCCCTCTCGTTGGACATGAGCCATCGTCCTTTTCATCTATACGAATAACGCAATGTGTGGTGGAGGATCCTGACCACCCTGTGTAACGCTGAGCAAGAAGATAATCTCGCCCCAAAATCGTGCTGCTGAAACTTGCTTTCTTCGAAACATTTCAAACGATTTTTTCCATAATCTGATAATTTATGGTCGCATCAACTACTAAAATTATTAGCGACAGTTTAGACAACACGTTTACCTTTAGTGAGCTTCATAAACCGGTGTGTTGCGGCGAGACATAAGCATTACGAAGGAAATAAATGTGAGAACAGTATTTAAATTTTCTCCAGCACCATATTTGCCTCAAATTTTTATTTTCGTTCCGTCTAATTAGGAACTACATGAGAATGAGAGAAAATCGTCAACGACGGCGATGCAATTTTTTCAATTTGCTTTGAATATTTCCTGCTTTAAACGCCAGGATCTTGTTCTTGTTGTGTTTGTTGTAAATTTCCTTTGGTTTTTAAGATAATCAGCAGAAGCAATTGAGAGTGACACGCATTATGATTGGCTGAACCGGCGGGAGGGGGGGGGGGATAGGATTTGATCGGTCATTGAAAATATCTTTTGTGATATGCGATAATTTTTTCAGAGCGTACGATATTTTACAACGTTTGTAAATTTCTTTCACAAGCTATGAAGGAAATTTGCGTGTGCGTTCCTGACCCCCCCCCCCCCAAACAATAAACTTAGCTACGGCAGAAAACTTCACAGAATAATCTAGTATCAATAATGTTTAACTCAATATACTGTAATTTAATTAAAAAAACAAAATTTTTAGAATTTAATTGATAGATAGCACATAACTTAAAAAAGTAGCATGTGATGTTAAAATAATCAAACTTAACAAAATGTTAAAATAATAAAATTTTAAACTATACTACGAAGAAAACATAATATTTAACGAAACCAAAATGACAAAAATTCACATTCATATTCTAAAAAAATTACGCTAAGAAAAAATAAAAAGTTACCGTGAAACATGACGTTAAACATGAAGATGATCGATAATAATCGTGAAATAAAGGCCTTTATATTATGTTACAGGTTTTTTGTCTTCTGTTTTTTATTTTTAAGTAATTTTTACCACTTCTATAGCGTAATTTTTTCAGAATTCTATTTTCTTGTTTATTTAAATATTCTTAGTTCAGCCCTGTTAAATGTGAATTTTTGTCATTTTGATTTCGTTAAATACTATGTTTTTTTCGTAGTATGTATTATTTTACTTAATAGTTTAAAATTTTATTATTTTAACATTTTGTTAAGTTTGATTATTTTAATTGATAGAACTTTAAATTACTGGGATATTGAGAGGTATTTCGACGACTACAAGGTTCTCTTTAATAGAATCAAAGACATATTCAAATCCAAACACATAAAACTGTGGTTTCTCAAACCGGGGGGTCTGGGGGGTATGGAATACCCCCCAGCACTACCAATTATTGTGTTATCGGGGAGCGTTTGATGCGGTCTGATACGTAATAATTACTGAGTCCTAAGCATATTGCGATGCCTCTCTGTATAATTTTTGTAAAAAATTTTTAATTTTACACAATATTTTCAAATTTTAATTTTTTCGTGGTTTCGAGTGGAGAACATACAAATATTTGTAAGCATAAGACTTTTTTACTTATGAATAATTTTAAATATAATTTTTTGTATCCTTTAATTTTTTCGTTTCTAATTTTAATTCAAAATGTGGTCAATAATTTTATTGCTTTGTAATTTACCTCATGTGGTATCGTACTTGCGCGTTGGACCTGCAATCGCATTAACAACTAAATTTTGTCATAAAGCAATTTCACAAATATCAAAATTCTTCTAAAACCTCAAAATTTTTATTCTTGTTTCCACTTTTAATTCAATTAAAATCACTTTAATAATCAAAATCATCAAAATAATCAAATTATTTTGCAGCGAACATAATTTTGCGGCCGACAGCGTTGCCATATCGGCAAAAGGCCTGGTTTTCACCTTTGTTACCAACATGTAACCTAAACAAATAATTTACAACATTTTTATATACAAGACGTTACACAATTTAAAATCAAAATAAAATAAACTTTAAAACAATAAAAACCAGAATTTTACGTTTCAAAACACGACAATATTATACAAGCAATGGCATATATAGTTTTTTCAGTGCTTCTTAGAAAGATTACAACTAGATTTAAACTGGTATTATATAAAACTACCCTTATCGACGTTAAACTTTAGTGTAAATCCGGATGTTTTGGGAGGTATGGAATACTCTACACTACTTTGAAAAGTATTCTATATCTCTCAGCTTTCCACACTTAAAATTACGATTGGTATCGCCAAATTACAATTCTGAATAAAGAAAAATTTGGAAATCATCCCTTTGAGTGCTATCGAAAACCTCAATCACAAATTTAAAGGTTAAAGCCACCAGAGTCACTCTGGTAATCTGGTAAAGTTTATGTACTCCTTTATTTCTTTATTATACAAATTTACACCGTAAGTCACAGAGACCTGAAATTTTTCAAAACGAACAGTTTGCAAATCGCAGAGTTTAGGGTTGGACCACCCGGGGTTGATGCCCATTCCAAAGATTTTTTTGTTTTATTATTTTAAAGGCGGTACTTTTCTTCTTCCTATTAGAGAAAGAGTAAACTAGTCTGAGATTCTAATTTATAACGTCTAACGGATGACCAGCTGAAATATAAAAGACCGAGAGCTTCAGATAGGACCTTAAATGCCCTAAAAATCTTAACGGATAGCTGAAGCAATTAATCAAAGGATTAATATAAGGTTTTTCTTTGATTTCTGAAATAATCGAATTTAAAATTTAGATTTTTTGCATGAAAGCCTGTGATTTGCTCATTCTGTTGACAGTGTGGACTTTAGAAGGCGGAGGCGGCGGTGGTTGATTTCTAGCAGTGTAACTGTAACAACTTTTTATAAATTTATTTTAAATTGGATTTTGTTAATTATAACCGAATAGGGAAGCAGCAATTCTACCTGGAAGAATTTGGCGTGGTCATGCCTGGTTTAATCCCCGGTCAGGTCTTTGATCCGTATTTTTCGAGTTCGTGTGCCTCTAGGGGTGTTTTTAATATATCACGTAGACTCAGAGATCCAAGATTTATGAGTTTTAATGAGTGCATGTACTTAGGGATCCTTGTTTTTCGAATTCTGTCGGTCTTGTCAAAATAGTGGGCCCAAAGACCAATTTACCTTAACTTTCAATGAATAACTCTATTTTAATATAATTTAGGACCTTACAGTTTCGGTAGTAACGTAAAAATTGTCAAATTATACCAAAAAAACAGTTGTTATATAAAATAAAGACACCAATCAAACTTTTTTCTTAGGGTATTTTTGAATGATCTTCAAAATTGAATGTTTATATTTATAATTTACGCTCTCAACTACAATAATGTAACGTTGGGGGGGGGGGGGAATTGATATCAAAGTGCCCCCACGAAATAAAATATTTTCTAACGAAATTATGACAGTTTAGAACGTAAATTACAAATATAAACATTAAATTTGTGAATCGATTATACAATTGGTAAAAATAATCTTTAAGCCGCTGCTCCATTCATTAAAAACTTCCCTGAAGCCGTCAAAATTAAAAAATTACGTTTAGTTTAAATAGTGCTCCACAATGTTGAGGAGATCAGCAATTAGCCCTTTTTCCACGATATGGCTTTAATTTGAATTTATTAGGACAAGCAGATCCCAAAACTGTGACAGAATCGGAAATTTTCATTTTTTTGCAGAAAAAATATTATATCTCCCATGCAGTTGTCCCATGGTGCACCCCTCTGGACTAAATCCCCGTCACTGAAACACAATAATATATAGCAAGTCAATAAATTTCATTATGAATATACTCGTAGACAATTTATAATAGACAAACGGATAGACAGGTGAATGAGTGGGAGTAGGTCAGCTGGTGGGCAGGCAGAGTTTATGGATAGACAGGCGGATGGATGGTACGAATTATAGTACCGGGTTGCGAATTTTAAGCGTCGACTTACACCGGCCTTTATGTCTGTGTTCACAAATTTCATGTTCTTGAAATTACTTTGTATGAATGACCCCTGCATTACAATTCAGAAGACATTTTAATTGGTTTACCGTTGGATCTCGATCCGTCCGAAGACGAATTTGGTTGAATCGGTGTATGTTTTTCTTGTGGCGTTGCATAAGAGGGCTAGTAGCATTATTCGGGAATACTTTTTTGTAATGTCTTTTATTTTTTATTTAACATCTGTTAGGTTGTAATATGTAGTGTGGCGCCGTCTTGCAAGTGGTTGCACGCGTGTCGTTTTACTCACCATGAGCCACTCGTGGGAGTATCAGAACCAGCTTTTCATTCAGGTTTCTGAATGTTATTTATGTATAATGTTGTTTGCGTTCATCTTCATCTTACTAATAAATTTACTACATTCATGTTAATTATATTGCATAATAAAAATGTAATTAATGTAGAAATTTCAACGTTGAAATATGTCGAGCTCGTTTTTGGAAATTGGAAAGGCCAAGTGGGAAAAACTCGAGTTAATTAAAAAGTAATAAATCCGAAATATTAAAACATAAAAAAGCTTTTTGCATCAAAAACCGTTTTTCGCAATATAATCGTGTGGTCCAATTTAAAATTATTTTGGCATCTGCGAAATTTACGATGCCACGTCGTCCTTAAATTATTTTTAATCGGGACGGCAATTTAAAAATTAATAAAAAAGAAATAAAAACATTAAGTGGGTACACGACGACGTTGAAAAGACGTTGGGTTTATTGTCGGAATTAATTATTTTCAATTTTTGGGTGGCATAAATCTCAAGCTGACCCCTTGGCAGAAGAATCCAAAAGACGTTGATAAATAACCCGCCGAAGAATGTCTCCGTAATTTAATCTTCGATCAATTTAAAATAAACGTTGGTTGCATGTTTCGCCTTTGCCCTCCAAGTCATCAGGAAAACATGGTTCAATAAATAGGTGGTGCCTACACGTAGTTGTTTCACCCGTTTTCGTGTAAGAAGCAAAAAAAGTCGGTGTTTTGCACGATATTTTTTGCCTCCGTCGATGATGTCGTGTTGACCATTTTGATAAACCTACTCCTCCATCCCGTTCGCTTGCTTGCTTTCTCCAAGATACCAAGTGCAGTTCACCCACACTCTTCTTCGCTAATCTCCATATACGACGACTTCTGCTGCGCCGAGGTGCTAAGTGTGGCGTGGGGTCAACACTCCGAAGTGGGCGCCTCGGCGATGGCTTTCATCACTCACTGTTAGCGTTGGCGCCGACTTCTTGGTGCACACATTACATTTGTTTAGATTTTAATAGTTTGCTGCTGTTACTGCTGCATCTTGTTATGCTCGATATTTTTAGCATCCACTTTATGAATTTGCGAATAAAATTTACATCCAATAAAAGAATGCAGGAATTTTGAATTTAAATATTTATTCGGCAAGCAGACGCCAATATCATCGACGACGGCTACAAACTGGAACTTCTTTTAACAGATCCTAACTTTACATCGTAATCCGATACACAATCAATCTACCAAAAATTCCAGAATCGACTCCAGACTCGTAATAAATATTTTTGAATTTCTTCCGATTATTCTGTTTGCTTTTACTGGAAAAACAACAAAAAAATATTTTAATTTGAATTTGATCTGATAAACCAATTAAGATATTCGGATATAACAAATAAACGAATCTTCCTCTTGCTACATTTGCTGCTCAAAAAAGGAAGATATCTTCGAGGCGGTAATATTTATGTTTGGAAACCTGGTTTTACTCCACCAACCTTTATTTTATTTTTAAACCGGAAAGAATTACCTAATTATTAATATCTTTAAATTTAAGTAAAAGAACCATCTTAGAATTTAATTTAGACCATTTCACAGGAAAATTAGAGAACGTGCAATCAGGTGTAGTTATAAAATTAATCACTTTTATCTCTGGTTGTGTAAATAACTATTTTTCATTTAAAAAAACAAATTTTTTACTACACTAAAATTCTACAAGGACTGACCTCTCGGGTTGTCCAGCTTCATATAAAATTCATAACATCTTCTGGTAGATGTTGTCAGGATCTTCTGAACTTGAAAGTTTTTGACCTCTTGAAGAGAGGAAGTCTATTTTGAGAATTATTAACTTATCTTCTAGTGGCAATTTGGTATGTTTAAATTTCTCTTTGAAATTTAAGGGAGATTATTGATATAATTGAAAGTTTTCCAGGTTTCTTCCTTCCCTCTCTTTTATGTTAAATTTTAAATGTAGTAAGCAAGCAACCAAAGTTTTAAGAAAGCCCTAAATTTTTTACAACAAATTTAAACCGGAACAAAACAGGGAAAAAGTTGTCGAAAAAAGCTCAAAAAATCCCAAAATCTTAAATTGACTGTTTCTTGTACATCATATAGTCAAAATAGGTTTTACCAAAATTAAAGTAGATATAATTCTACGTAAACGTAAACGTAAAAAAATTATTTTTCTAGTGTATTTAGTTTTCGAGGCATAGCCCCATTTTTATGGTTTTTTACTTAGTTTTCTGTGTAGTTTTCTTTTCTGATCGAGTTTTTCTTTTCGAAAATGTGATTTACTACACTACAAACTCAATTGTCTCTAATTTTATGTATAAAATAACTTTGTAGCTACATATAATAGGGCTCTAACTGTAAGCTTTCAAATTTGATCTTTTTTGATCGTTTTTTGCCATTTATTAATTTTTTTCACGTAGCTCAATTTCAGTTCAACTCAAATATAATATTTATTATACTCTAATATTTATTATCTAAAGCGTAGAAAGTAAAACCTGCACCTCTTTTTATTTATTTGTAAAAATTTTTGAGACAGATGAACAAAAAAAAACTCTCCATCAAAAACTAAAAACTATAATTTTGGGCTAAAATTCAATAAAAATAGGGGTGCTTATCTCTGATACTGAATTAAATAGTTTACGTAAAAAATGTTATTTCCGAGTTGTACCCAATCATTGGACTAAAAATAACTCTTATGACATACGGATGTACGTAAGCGAAAGTAACACACAAATCTGCGTTTTGTCAAACCGGGGGGTCTGGGGGGTATGGAATACCCTCCAGTACACCAGTAGAACCTTACAGTCGACGATTGAGATAGTTATGTGAGTTATACAACAATTAGAAAACCGATTTATAAATTACTCTGCGTATTTTGTTTGCTTGCGAAATAATTATGACCTAACCTAGGTAAAAGTAAAAGCTAAATAAACCCCCAAACCTCCCGGATTTACACCTACTTTAGCTCGAAGATCTCCTAATTTTTTTCGTTTAATTATATTCTCGATAGATGGTTTTTGTACTCCCCTTAGTAAACAGGGTTACACGTTTTCTATTTTTAACGTATAGTTTACCTGGGCTCATAACCTGTTAATTAATCAAAATTATCCCCCTTGCGCCGCCAACTGTAACCGTAAGTCAGTAATGCAATCACGAATGAAAGCAGACGTATACGAAGTTCTTTAGAATCAAGTTTAAACTTTGTCCTAGTTGTAATCCTTGTAAATGTAAGGTAGGAGCACTAGTATTTGTGTTTTAATGAAATATCCGATCTACTTTTTTTTAGTATTTACTTAGAAGCGAATCAGGTATACCAACACCGTAAGAAACTCTTATGATAGTAGATAACTTTTCATTTTACACCGTTCAAAGTTTTTCCTGTACCCCATGATCGTGATTGCAGAAAATCCTCCATTTTATGATGGAAACCTTTCACTATTTCAGAAGAAATCCATCTATTTGACTTGACGTTTTCGTGGAAACTTACCTACATGTCGTTCAGACTGTTACTCGCTTTTCCGGGGGGGGGGGGGGTAACGGGGACGCAAGGACACAAACGAGTACTAATGTTCTAAGGACCAAAGGAACTGTGATAATATATTAACTAAAATAAGCTAAGTAATTGAAAATAAAAATTTCTCTCTCATTATTCTGGAAATATGACCAGGGATTCCTGAAAGAAATCCTGAAACTGAAACGATCTAATTTCTTCCAGCCAAAGAGCTCCGGTTTAATAATATTACTAGAAACTAGACGAAGGTAATTTTTGTCAATTAACATGCTGTTTGAATTATTAGCAGGGCTCGGAAGTTCTAGCAAATGCATATATTTTCTGGTAAGTCTTAGAATATTCAAAGTAAGATACAAATTTGTTTCACACTTCCCTGATGCTGTATACGAAATTTTATAATGCTAATTTTTGCATATTTACGGTTTTTAGTGCTATTTACAGGCATATTTTTATATAATAAATGAAATAAACAAAATTTATTAAATTAAACAAATTAAATAAAATGTTAAAATAATAAATTTTAACTGTTAAGTGAAAAATACGTACTTGCATAGAAAAATAGTATTTAGAAAACAATAAAAAATACCTAAATTAACATTTAATAGGTTTGGACTTAGAATATTTGAATAAGCAAGAAAAATAAAAATGAAAATTGATAAAAAATCTTTAAATATTGACTAACAATATTTGAAATAATAAATTACATTATAAAAAAATATGATAAAAACTTAAAATAAAAATTTTTATTAAAATAATATAATAAAAAAAAATGATATGAGAAAAAAATAAATTGTGTACCAAATGGCCGCATACGAAATAAGCGAACATGTATTTTAATATTAAAATCAGGTTTCAAAAAATAGGAAATTGATTATTTTTTAAATTATGTCCGACGCATCGTAATGTAATTAATAGATTCGCGGTATTTAGTTTATTTATAAAATAAAAAAAAAAAAATTGGTTGACAATTATTTTATTTTGCACATTTTCAGTGTTTTAGTACTATTTATAGCACTAATTTTTATGTTTTTAAGTGCATATTAAAGCGCGAAAAGTTTACTTCTTTAGTGCTATAACTTCCGAGCCCTGATTATTAGATAATTCCCGTTTTTCTGAAGCCCAGGAAGCCTGAACAAAATTATTAATGTTCTGGGAGGTACTCCATATCCCCCAGACTACATGATTTTATAAACCGAAGGTTTGTGGGCTTGATTATGTGATTGAATAGAACACTGTTACACTTTCAAAGCAATTACAACCGGGGGGGGGGTACACTTCTCAGCATCCATACGATTGTATGGATTTGATTATAGGTCGATTTTATTAAAAAAAATACTGAGGGGTATTATGTACCATACCTGGTCTGTATTCCCTTCCCTCTCGAATTTTTTTATTGTATAGAATCTCTGTACGTGAAGATTTTACTCTTTCAGTTCATGGCGTAAAATAAAGTGTACCACCCAGTTCACCCATATTTCAGTATTAAAATAAAATAAAGATTATCGTTACATTATGTTACCATGATGGGGCAGTGGCGTAACTAGACTTTCACTTTAGGAAAAGCTAAATTATACATCAGTCCCCGATAACTACAAGATGCTGTGCTTTTTAGCCACACTCATCGCGATAATGCAGTTCCGATAAAGGGTCGTGACTATGCTGTTATTTAGGATCAGATTATTTTGCACCTTAAGAGCTCAAAAGTAAAAATAAAACACTTTGGGAAATAACAATCAAGAACTTTTCCCGATTTTTGCACCTTTAGAGCCTTGGTGCTTGGTGAAGACACAATTTTTCAGAGGTTATTCACTTTTCAACGCTGGGAGGAATTTCATATTTGTTCATATTTGCTTGTAAGGACTGTCGAACTGATATGAAAGCTGCTTGAAACGCAGCTGTAGTTTGAACCGCTACTTTCGAAAATAAAATACTAAATTCAGTAGATTTTCAATAAAAAGAATTAAATAAATGGGTAAAGTAAGAAACAATAAATATTTAGGAGGATAATGAAATGGACAAGGAGTAGACAACCACCCTTGTAATCTCTTGTACCTTTTGCTTGTAATCAATAATCTTCAGTATCTCTGGCAATCTCTGATAATCTTCAGTGATAATACTATTACTACAACCGAAGTAGCATTTTTTACACTGCTCTAGGAATCGTCCTAATATCTTAATGGTTTCTTCATAAATAAAAATTGTAGGCAAAACAGGAACATCGATGCATCGGCATCCAGGAAACAGGTGCAATAATTTAGCTATAATAGTAAATTTAAAAGATAAATAAAAAGAAGTGAATTTGCTAAAAGGAACCAGTAAACATTTAGTCAAAAAAACCAGAAACTTACATTGTACGTATATTGGTCGATTGATTTAAAATATTGCACTTTTAAATTGTTTTCGATGTCAATTTCTTACTGAAAATATTATCATAACTTAACAGCTTTCCATTTTAAGCTAAACCCGTTACATAAAATGTAAACGAAAGATATTACGAATGAACCTTAACCTTTGCTTCTTCATTCACAGTTTCAACATGAACTATGCAAATGAATTAGCAGTTTCCATTCAATTATTGGCCGAGCATAATGACCCAACACCTACGACGCTTTTTGCTAGACAATGACCGGGTCACAATTTGATAAAAAATAACGTTTAGTGATCAAAGGATATAAAGTAAGTTAATATAAACACAAAACCGCAATGTTAACAAATCTAGTCATGTCCTAATATGGAAGGAAAGTCGATCCAGCCGCGAAGAACGACAGATGGACGATGGTCTGTAAAATGCGCGGGTGTTGGTCCTCAACATCTGCACATTAAATCGGCGACATTTGATATTTTCCAAATAAAACAAAGAAAATTAATGTTAATTTCTCATAAGCATTCGATAAAATAATGCGATTTTTGAACGACGAAAATAAAGGTGCCATAAATTTACGAGTAATAAATCTGAGCTGAGGGTGCATTCCATCACAAGAACCCTCTGGCTTTGTTCCCAATTGAAAATAAATATTTACAACAGGTCGTCTTCTTTTTCGGCACATGTTCCAGTCAGCTTAACAAAATCCATTTTGAAGTTAATGGTAATTCTTTCTCACGTTTTAAGCCCATTAATCGATCGGAAAAAAAACAAGTGTTAGACACGTGAGGCGCCTCTTATGATTAATTTATGGCAATCGGCTACACCTTTCAGGTATTATAAAACCAAATCCTTTCGTTATTTAATTCGCACCCAAAACGAATTTTATTCGAGACCGAAAGAACGGCGCGGCTTCGAATGACCGAACAAAAAGCTTTTTTTTAATATATCCGATGTTGTCGGCCACCAACACGGCTACATCGGATAATATCAGATTATCACCGACACACTGTCAATCAGATAGACGGCCCGAACCTTACAAAGGATCATCTGGAATGTTGAGAAAGAATGCTGGGAATAAAGGTGACAAATACACAGAAGCATAAAGAATCTCACTTTGAGGTGTTTATGCACAATGCACCGGACTGTCCGGCGCCAGCGATTCATTCAGTTTTTCACTTCAATACATCCTGCCTTTTGTTGCATTAACTGCTTTAACGCTTTCTTTTGAAAAATAGTAAAATCCGCATTTACAATGCACGTACATCTTCCTTCCACACGTTCCCAACGACAAGTAGAATTTGACGTAAACACAAATTCCACCTTATTTTAGTTTTCGTTAACAAAAAATGTTAACGTTTCGTCTCTTCTGCCAGACGTTTGGAATTTAGCAGCTTTTTAACTCTTTCAAATTTCAAAAATAACGTCTCACAGTGGGGTATTTGACACTAAAAACCGGACAAAACTCTGAAACACACCAAATGAGTTCAAAATATGCTTCGAATTTTAGAAAAAATAATCAAAAAAATATATTAATAAATAGGGTGGTTTTCTAGGGGTGCAAAGCAAAATAACAGAATAAAGTTATAAAACTTTCGATATGTTGAGAATTTGACCTAACAATTCGTGGAAAAATAATGAAAAAAATTACATTGATAAATAGGGTGGTTTTCTGGGGGTGCAAAGCAAAATAACAGAATAAAGTTATAAAACTTTCGATATGTTGAGAATTTGACCTCACAATTCGTGGAAAAATAATAAAAAAAATTACATTGATAAATAGGGTGGTTTTCTGGGGGGTGCAAATCAAAATAACAGAATAAACTTTTGAAATTATTGATATGTCGAGAATTTGACTTAGAAATTTATGGAAAAATAATAAAAAAATTATTATCGATGTATTGTGGTTATTTTCGAAGGGTTGAAATCGAAATAAAATTTCGAAAAAAAAAAGTAGAATATATTTATAGGAAATAGGAACATAATATTTATTTTTAAAAACAGTCATAAACAAACAAGGTTTTGGTACAATTAAAATCATACAAAGTCACTCACTTCACACACACTTTCTGTCCTTAGTTCTTGGATACTTTCAGCGCCAACTTCTGCAAATAATGCTATAGTTTCTGGTAAAAAACTCATGCTGCTTTTCAGTTTCTTTCGTCTTCGCCCACAACTCAGAAATGGATCCGAAGTCAACAAAAGCCTATTGAAAACATCTTTATTGCATTGTATTCGCGAGAATTTCCTCGCAAAATCTAGTCTATATGAACGAAAATGTTTATTGCGTGCTTCAGCAGCCTCCTCCGATAGTTGTCCGATGGGTAGAAGAGCAAGTTTAATAATGGTAGAACCATGTACTAGGATTTTATGTAGTGTGGGTGTCATTGGATGCCAACCGTATAATTTGACATACAATTCCGCAGTCTCATTTGCATAATTCCCAAACTTAGCTTCATTAATTTCATAACCGGAAGAAATGGCTTCTAATATTACTTTCAGCTTCTGTATGAGACCGATGTCAATACCTGTAATTTCAGCAGCTGTTTCAGGATCACTGAAAAATCTTCTGGATGTATTTCCCGAGTTTGAGTTTCCAAAGCCGGCTTTAGGTACATCTACTAGTAGTCCTGTTTTTTCCTTAAAATCTTTTTGAATTCTTTCTTTTGTTTGTTTCACAATTTTTTTATCATTTTCACCCCTAACTTGCCACTTTTTCAAGGGCAGTTTATAAGCAATATGTAGAAGAGTCTCAAATAATCTAATCCTTGCATGTAAAGTAGAAATTCCAAAGCTGAGTGCTTCAGGGTTTTCAGTCTTAGCTACTTTAAAATTATTAAATTCTTTGGATGTCTTTCCACATATGTAGCATTTCATAGTCGAGGTTGTATTTGTGGCCGCATTACACACTTTTGCATCTATCATAGTTAAAACCAAGGTGTGCAGAACATACATCACTCCTCCATTCGAATTTGTTAATTCTGTCTTCGTTAATGCTTCTACTTGGTCCGTCACATACTTTATTTCGTCTCTCGTAATATCAGCAGTTTCGCGTAGGAATCTTATTCGGATTGGTCGACAGAATCGTGGTGATGAAGGCGTTGGATTTTGCCACAAAATTTTCTTTTGGTTTCCAATATTAGATTGTAATCTTACGGGAACCAAAGAACTTAAGAATATATTAGAATCATCTTCTGAATTATCTTGAAACTTTTGCTGGAATCGACTCTGTTGACTACCATCGCAACCCCATTTCGTTATAAGTTCCATATTTAGCAATTCTTCTGGAGTACAGGTTTCAAATACATCCTCTAGATACCTGCATAGCCTTGAAGCCGTATGATTTAATAAGTCTTGAAGGATAACTTCTGCACAAGTTTCTGTTACACGCATAGACTCTTCGGTCGGATAGCAATCCTTTTTTGCTTCTTTAATATACGAATAACACGGATAGATACTCTTATTTGACTCGTGTAGTATCTCGTACTGTGCCTTGGTCAAATCACACTCAATTAAAAGGCTCAAAGCTTCTGAAGGTGAATGTTTCTTTACAGACACTTTTTGTGACTGAACAAGCGCAGTTTTAAACTTTTTGGCTCTTGTTGGAGTAGCAGTGACTTCTTTTATTATTTTTGATGCTTCTATGTTTCCTGATTTTCTTTGACTAACACTGGCAGCGTATGTTAATTCTTGAACAGGCACGTGCTCTCGAAGTTCTTTAGTTTTTCGCCTCTTGCTGCGATCAGTTAATTCCTGAAAGGATTTGCTTGGTCGTCCTTGTATTGATGTAGATATTGTCAACCAACTATGCATTGTTATGGAACTTTTTAGCCAGTTTTCATTCTTAATTAAAAAGCGTGCTTCTGTATTGTTGGCTAAACTCCATCTTCGCTTAAGATCGGATTTAAAGTGACTCAAATCAGATGTTAATGTTCGAAACTCATTTTCTGGACATTTAGTAATTTTTCGTAGCTCCTGTTCCATTTCTAATAGCTTTTCATCCAGTTTTCGTTTATTGCTATTCTTGAAAATCATGTACAATGATCTTCTAGACATTTGGATGTAATTTGGGTCGGGACCTAAAATAAAAAACAGCCTATAAAGTAAATGTGTTAAATTATGATAAAATACCAATAAAATATAAACTGTCTTTTTTTTAAAAGGTGGGTAGATGGGTGAGATATTTTTGATTGGTTAGCATGACTAAGGTGTACAGTTAACTATAAAAAAAAAATCTTAGCCCGATCATGCCCGGAACTAGTACAAAAACACCTTTCTTTTAAATTATTTAATCAAAAATATTAATATTTTAGTATAAGCCATTTTCATCTCAAAAATAAACTAAATATCAAGAAAAACAAACATATTGTGATATCAAAATTAAGTACATACCTTGATCTTCAGTATCCATTGAAATATTTTTCAAAAATCACTACCAACAACTCAAAACACAAACTGCACAGTTATTGTAATTGAAGGTGTATCGAGAATAAAGACGTGTGCATTTAACATCAACTAGATTTCAACTATCCATTCGTCTCGAGCGCGGTTCCCAAGCCTTTTTTGAAGCAAGTTTAAGTTAGCTTGATTTATGAGGTGTGAAAAAAATGATATATGGGTGTCTTTCGTTAAAATTTCTATTTTTGATTTTTGTCCGGATTTTTAAGTTGAATACTCGTCCGTGCGTCTGGAGGAATTCGCTCGCGCTCGTTCTATTACCCACCGAATCCATTTTTTTGTTGTTGTATTATTTGGTCCTTCAAGACCGACCACTTTAGTGCCTACAATAAAGCGAAAATAATAATGTGTGTTTGAAAATACGAAGGAGCAAAGAGCAAGCGGCGCCTCTTGTCGAAAATCGGACAATTCCATTTTAACGCCTAACCGGTGTGAAAATAATTTGATTTTTATGGTTCGAAACGTCAAGCACGTGTAAATTACCGAAGTTTTTGTTAACACAAATCGGACCACCTAGACGTTTCGACGAGGCACGATTTGATGATGAGGTAACTTCCGAAACAATTAACTGATATTCTATATCAGTTCGAGTCGTAAATAAATCGACTACTCGACTACTATTTTAGTAAACTTGGAACGTACTATAGACTTTAGGGAGCCCGATTAAATTTAGTTCCTCAACTACCTAGTATACCCAGCAAATACAAACGGAATTACCTGAGGTGAGATGTAACAATTTGGCTCAGCAGGACATTTGTATTTTGAGAAAAAATACCTAATAATTTTGTAGACACATTGTCTCCTGATTCCTACCAGATGTTAGTCTTGAGGAACAGGTAATAGAAATTTTGACAATGTTAATTACCTTAAATATGACATCGTAAAAACGGCGATTATGATTAGTGTTAACAGGAAGATTACGGACATGAATTGGTTAAAAGGTGCCGTAAATTTGTGAAAAGCATATATTTTGTAAATCTGATATAATATTATGATCATTTATTATCTGCGCCATTTTGATAAATATAGTTTGAAAGATTTTCGCGGTTACGGAAACAAGGAAAGACAATTAAATATAGTTAATTTTATAATGGCAATTGAAAACTCCAGGACACAGATGACCGAAATAAATTCTCCTGAAGAGGAGTTGCCGGGTAATACCGGCAATCATTTTCATCCGTACACTTGCATCCGTTAAACTTGCTGGTAATTTCTGAAAATCAATACTGCAGAAAATAAATCCATTCAAGTTTTCAGTTTTTACACAACTCTAATCTATAAGACGATTGTTTTTTTTCGTGACAGTTTTGACGCGTGAATAGAAAGAAATGGTGCACTGGAGGGTATTCCATACCCCCCAGACTGACACCTACGTTTTGAATCTTGAGATTACTTGCCCAGAAATGTAGAAAATTAATCTTATCGCATAGGAAAAGTACGCAAACCACTGTTTTCCATTCACTTCTTATGATTTTGGTTTCTACATATCTCTCTCGTTCCAATTCATTTATTGCCGAAATTACAAACGAGCAGAATCTACAAATATATTGCTATTTTTTTAGATAGCTACAAAATTTGAACTTTTAATTGTAGTTGAATCTAATGAATTTTTATTTATTTTACGTATATTAAATTAGAACATTAGGTATGCTCAAAATGACTTATTGCCAATGCAGTTTCTATTACGCAATGATTTTTACGTAAATCGTTGAGTAAACGATGTCAAAAATTAAAATTACTGTAAATTTTTCTACCCGACATGAAATGCTGTTCTTGAATTTTGTCAACTTTACGAACTTGCTTAGCAGCTCGTGCTCAAATTTATTTACTCACATTCAATAATGATTACTTCGATTCTTCTTTATTTGTACTTGCTACTATACTAATATGTATAATTTTTATTTTAAATAAAAGCCTAAAACATTTGTATATACTACCGCTCTGAGAACTACACTGACAACATGTTTGTGTAACTGCGGCGTTGGAAGCTCTGCTTTTGCCTTCATCCGCTGGACATCCACGTGGAGGAGTGTGCGGTGCGGGCTGCCCTTAGGATGCGGACCTGGGGTCTGTGGATCTACAGACAGGATGCTGTAGAACACTCAAAGATTCTAGAGGACTGTATCAAAAATCTACCTCTGTTGGATCTCGGTACCGACGGCATCTCTCTTAAATATCTATTCAATAAGAAATTTAAAATCTTAAAACACGACAGAGATTCCCGAGACAGATATATCTCTGTATACGGATGGCTTCAAGACCAGCGCTGGATCAGGCTCGGGCATTCTTTCTCTTGAACTAGAGCTAAGCGTGAGTCTACCGCTGGGAATGTATGCCTCGGTGTTCCAAGCAGATCTCATAGGCGTACTGCACTGCGCGGAATTAATCCGGGAAAAGAAACTCCGGCAGAAAACGATACAGATATTGACTGACAGCAAAGCAGTCCTTATGGCACTCAAATGTCATAGGATCACTTCAATGCATACAGATGCTGAACGAAATATCGACAAATAGAAATGACCTAACTCTGCGATGGATCAAAGGGCATCAAGGAAACAAGGGGAATGCAGAGGCCGACGCGGACCTGAACCATTCATTATGCCGGCCATCGAGACCTTCAACGCTCTCTTGACTGAACTAACCCATAAGATGCACACTAGCAGATGGATCAATACAAAGGAATACCGACAAGCAAGGGCAGCAATACAAGCGGCCTCAAGCAGACATTCCAAATACTTCTTGCAACTATCAAGAGATAAGCTGCGCATAATAGCGAAAATCCTGACGGGACACTGCAAATTAAACAAACACCTGCACACAATGGGGCTGGTAGAAAGTCCTACTTGTCGAGGGTGTGAATCATCAGACGAAACTGTGGAGCATCTGCTCTGCAGATGCCCGGTATTAGTGTTCAAAAGAGGATCCATGTTGGGGAACTTCTGGCCCACCATGGCCAGTGTCCGTAGCACTCTACCTTCCAAGGTTCTCGAGTTCATCCTCGATGTGGGATGGCTTGGGGAGTGAGGGAGGCGGTGGGCTGAGGATGAAACCCGGAGGCAGCATAATGGGCCCGATGTGCGGCCTGAGTGCGTGCGAAGCAATTTGCCCTCCACAAGAAATCAAAAAAAAAAAGATCTAGATCCATGTTTGTGTACTATGTACATTTGAGGAATATGTGAATTTGAACATTCAATTCTGAAAGTCATGTATTGGTGTCGATAAAAAATCCGGATTAAGTTTAAAATCACCCCTACTCAAGAAATATCTTATAGATCCTACCATGCACGTGCTCTACTTATAGGTAAATTACGCACTTTTCATTGGTCCGTTAGTTTATTTTAATCTGGCAATTGTCAGCGGAATTTAAATTATTTTTTATCTGATTTATTTAGTTTAAAAACAAAAACAAGTTTATTGATAAATTAATGGGGGGGGGGGGGGGGAATTGATGCTATAATAAAGTGGTCTATTTTATATTCTAAATAAAACTTGAAAGTAGACTGTTTAGAAAAGAGATAAAATATTTTTTTCTTCAAATGTCGGAAAAACTTGAGTTTATGTCATTGAATTGTTGTGCGCCAATTCTTTTTTTTTGTAATTCTTTTGATAATTCTTTTACAAGTCCTGCAATAATTCCATTCCAGCTCCTAGATGCACCAAAAGTTCTCTACGGTTTACTTAATTCTCGTGTCAAACTTAAATTTTTACTTTTGCGAAAAGCAATTGTTTTATTTTAGTGCCGGCGATGGGCGGCGCTAAAGTATTCGTAATGCTTATTTAATTTAATAATTATTTTTTACGTATTAAGATAAAATAACATATTTTATTGGTAATTAAACGAATTCCCTATAAAAATTGTAACATGTACTGCCAATCGAGGTGAAAATCTGGAAAAAAAATTGTGGAAATCCCAGGAAATTTCAGATAACACAAGCCTACAAAAACAAAAATTATATTTGGTGCCTAGGATTGTGCAACTGATTTTAGGTATATTTGAATCGTTGAATCTAAATATCAAAAGATTTTTTTTCTATCAGCTCTACTTTTTTAGATAAATGCTTTTTTTTTCAACGTACAGTTTTACACAAAATGCAGCAATTGCTTCATTTTGTGCAGTTCTAAATCATATTATAATACAAGGATTGGTTGCTGTATAATAATTATCTGCCTTATTGTTAGTTTGCCGGCCAGTTACATAAAAAATAGTGGTTTCATCGATGACTTTTTCCTCTATCTTTGTATATTTTATATCATAATAGTACATAATATAAAATAGAATTTTAGTTTTTCATTTAACAGGTTTGGAAAAATAAAAATGAAAACTGATAAAAAATCTTTTATAAATAAAAATAAGTAATAAATGTAAAGAAAAATATTAGTTTTTTATTAAGTATGTACTCTTTACTTAACAGTTAAAATTTATTATTTTAACATTTTGTTTAGTTTGTTCATTTTAACCTACTAATTACCCCACTTTCCACTTTAAAAATTCATTTTTTAAAATGTTATATCATTGAAATTTGAGCTGATAGGCAAAAACTAATGCCATATTTGAATTCAGGGCATGAAATTTATATAAAATCATCTCCAAATACCCCAGCACCAAAACAGCTGTTGGCCAGTGTAATCGGTGGCGTAACTACCAGTGTTCGATGTGTTCGATCGAACAAGGGCCCGGCATTAATCGTGGTCTCTGCCACGATTAGAATAATAAAATAATTTAATGATTTTATGCGAATTCAAGCTTTTGTGATTTTTATCACTAAACAGTGAAAACATTGATAAAACCAGAAAATATACGGCACATTTTTAAAATAAGGTGTCTGCTACATTTCTCATAACATATACCTATTTAAAATATAAAGTATTGAAGCCGGCATCGATACAGATAAAACGGACCGTAAAAATAAAATTTTGCATCTGGTAGCAATACAGTAGACAATAAAGAAATAAACTGTCATCCTTAGCACCTTGTTTTGATTTTATCACATTGCAGTTTGTTACAGTACATGATAAGAACCATTTGTTTTGTTTTTACTAATTATTTTAAATTTTAAATAGTGGACTTTAAGTTCAATTGTTTATTTTGGAGTATAATTTATTAAAACCGTCAGGTATGTTATAAGTATTTTTTAATTGTAAAAAAACTTTACTTTATTATATTTTTTTTCATAAAAATTAATTTGAGACAATCGTTCCGCTTATAAGACTATTTAAAAAAAATTCTTCGTTAATTTAATATCCATTTAGCGGCCCGAGTAGTATAGCAAGGACAGTTCTAGCCGAATCCTTATGTAAATTAACATGGGAAAATGCTAAGGTCGATCGTGGTCATTTTTGTTCCCTTTTTGGGGCGACTCATCAATTAGCCCCACGTGACGTCATCGACTATTAGCTTATCAACATCAATCCAAACAACCGCTAATTATAATAATATACTATTTCTATTCAGCATAGCGGTATATGCCGCCATATACCGCTATATACCGCTGTATACCGCTATATACAGCGGTATACTGCTAAAGACAGCATATACACTGCGATATACCGCGGTATACCGTAGTGTATAGCGGTATACAGCGGTATATAGCGGTATATGGCGGCATATACTACTGGCCCGATTTGAGTCGGAAACACAGTCTAGTAGCTGCCTTGTTACGCCACTGAGTATAATCATAGGAAGTCTGAAAATATCTTAAAAATCTTATTAATGCTATAATAATTGAGCTTATTATTTGGCTTTTTCAACTTTTCCATAAGAAAATCTTAAAGTAATCCAAGAAGAAATCCGGAAAATTTCAGGAAACTCGAGGAAATGTAGGAAATCTTAAGAATTATAGATGAGCTCTTCTTTTTGCTTTTTATACTTTTTCGAAAGAAAATTGTAAAGCAATCTAAGAGGAAATGTAGAAAATCTTAGGAAATTCGATGAAATTTTAGAAATTATATACGAGCTTTTTTTTGCTTTTTCTCGAAAACTCGTAAAAGGAAATCTAGCGTACAAAAATTTTCCTTAATCGCTGCTAATAAACCAATATTTTCATAGTTTGTAACTAATTGTTTACAATATCTACTATAAATATTTTATTTATTTTATCCATTGCTACTAAATATTAAATTTAGTAGACAACCTGGGGATCCTTAGGACAAAGGGCAACTTTGAACTCCTACATTTGTGATCCCAAATGTACTAGTTTGTAGTTCCCTGCTCAACTGTCTCACCATAGCCATAGTTACGCCACTGCACCTTAGATATAAAACGAAATCGAGAATACATCAATAAAACATAGAGAAAAAGTATGAAAACATCATCAGCTCTTTCTCAAGATGCAGTTTAGTGATTGGCGGAGACGGGACGTCTTGATTTTCGAAAGAATTCATACTTCCTTCATTTGAAGCTCCGGAAAAAAAAAGTTTAAACGCTGAGCAAATTGATCGGAAAAACATAAAGTGAGGTGTATCGTTTACGCCCACTTAGCGTAACGCAAAAAAGTTAACTACTGTTAAGTTAGTACTAGGTTTGCAGTATAGCCGCAGACCCTTTCTTTCGTGACCAAATAGCACTTTTCCTTTTTGTTTTAGTAATTATTGAATTTTTAAGTGCGAGCGAATTTATCCGGCAATTTAAAAATTTAAAATTATTTATCGTAGGTGTCGATAAGATTATCGTGCAGATAGGAGAACATGCTTTTTAATTATTATGTAAATAAAGCGTAGTATTACCGAAATTAAGTAAAGTGCACACCTTAATTACGTGATTGAAAAAACCACATTATTATGTAATACAAATTTTAACAGCATGCGCTAACGGGTGGAGTGCGTTCGGAAGACCGGGGTTCGATTCTTGTTTTGGAGCGACAACTTATTTGCAATTTTATTCATTAATGATTTTTATTATTATCGCCAATTTGTTTTTTTGGTTATTTTAGTCCCACGCAATTAACCGTTCGGTTTACCATAACGTAACGTTTAGTGCTTCTTAATTGGTATTAATTAATTACATCAATAAAATAGCTTATAGATGCAAAATTTTGGCAAAAAATCGACTATTGAATATTAATTTATTGCATTTCGTATATTCGAGTGTATTTTTTTTTTCGAATAATCTTGATTTGTATTCAAAAACAAGATAATAAGTTGTGCTGTTAACTAACATCCCACATATTACCCCATTTAAAAGAATGTCGTATAATTTTCGAGATCATAATGGCGATTTTGTTAAAAATGTCTTTGATCTATTCTTTTAATTAACAACAACTACTAAAAATGGAAACAATATGTATCTTCATTAAACTGATAAAATCAATTTCAGAAAAAGGTGACTTGATTAAGTTCGTTGACACAAAAATTTTACATACAAGAAAATCGTTGATAACTGTGAAATCAAAAAAACTAGCGCCTCCAAGTTGAGGAGTGGCCCCTCCTTGGGGCGCCATCCACTGTAATGTCCCGACTGCAACTTCCAGCCGAAGATGAAAGCTCGAACCTCGGATATTTAGAACTGAAGGCGCTAACGCTTGTCTTGAACAATAAATTATTGCACAATTAAATGGTTTGCACCATTACAAAATTCCGGAGTTTTGTTAATGCATAATTGCAGTTAACGACAAATAAAACTTTAACGATATTACAATTAAGATTAGAAATTGTTAATGAACAAGAATTTTAATTGCAGTGCTAGTAATTTCGAAGCTTTTTATAAAAGCCAGTAAATACCAGATGAAGAAATTAAAATCTTTTTAATTTGATTTATTCTAGATTATTTTCAAAACGTACAGAAAACAGAAACATGCACACGATGTGCAGACTCGCTCAGATTTTTTAAATTGTTTTCAAGATTAGATTGTTAAAAGTTGTTGACATAATGTTTTAATAAGACACTTTAGTGAAATGGTCCAAGGACTGAACGTACACATAATACCACATGAATAAGGCTTTCCTTTACCGAAGTTACCATTTATAGTAGTAAAGCTATGGAGAAGTTTCCATACTGAGATATGTTCGACCAAGACCTACCAAATCGTTAACTCTCTCACACAGACGCTCGTAAATTAATAATGATTTCTCTTAAAGTTGAAAATCAAAAGCATTTACCTATACGATATGTCGCGGCTGTCACACCAACCATCGGGGATTTCCTTCTTTTCTATTTTAAATAAACTTTTACGACGAAAAAATTTTATAGTCGAAAGTTCCTACTTGCACTACTACCTAATAAAATGGTCTAACCTTACAAACTGTTGCAATTTACATTTTGATTTATATTTCACGCTCTGTGGAACAGTGTCACAGCAGCATGCATACAGGGTGGGCCAATACCTCCGAGCGATTTTTACCATTACCCAAGACACTAAAACTCTTACAATACATTCTTACCTTTATATGAAATATTCTTCAATTTAAAATTAACAACCTTAAAAATAACAAAATTTTGCAGTAACGAATTAAACCAGTGTTTTGTTTTTCTGTGAGGTGAGTTGTGTTACAGTATAATTGACTTTGAGATGTTATTTCAATCAAAATGTTTTTCGTTTTCAAGTTATAATTTGTGCAGAAATTACCAGATGTATATAGGTTTCACATAAATTCTCGTGTTTGTGTGTTAAGGGGGGGGGGGGGTACGGTTAGAAATGTGGAATCAAGCAGCCGCTGAATATATTGGATGGAGTTCCAGTAAAATTCGATTATTTGCTGAAAAAACAAATGGTGTAAATTTGTTTTTAGATTTGTTAGTATTATTATTTTATTTGAAACAATCGAATGTTTACTAACAGTAAACTTCGCTGAAATTTACGCGTTTGCGGATTTAATTATTAACTCAAAATCCCAATTGTTATTTTTCTTACGCCCGACACCTAGTTGAACAGCCATTTTGAAATTTTGTGCGACTTAAAAATTTGTAATTAAATAGATTTCATCGTCAAATCATCATTAAAATCTTGTGATCAAGTTTGGAATGCTTCGCCAATGCAGTTGGCTTCGTTTTCAAATTTAAGTTTTTAGTCGACGGGTTTTTATTTTTTATTTTGGTGACGATTCACAATTTTTCGAATGTGAATCATTTTCAAGTTACAAGCATTTACCGGATTTATTTCTTTTGTCGCCGATTCAATCAGCATTCAATTTTCGTGGTGGTCTGATATCATTGAGGTTGAAGAGTTGGTGTACCAATAGAATTTGAAATTATCGGCAGCACTGTGGGTAAACCCATTTTATTCTACGGGATTCGGGATAAAATCGTACCTTGGTCGGGTATCAGATAATAATTTACGTGTGTGAAATTAAATTCAATTATTCTATCAATCATAGAATTTACATGATTGTTGTTATATTATTTCCATCGAAAAGCAAACTATTTTCAGAGAATCTACGTTCTAGCCTCCGAATAAACAAATTGAGCTAGTATTCTGTCTTGGGTTGCTATAACAAGTATTACTGCAACGGCAAATAGATGAATTTATTCTGAAATAGTAAAAGATTCTCTGAAACGCAGCTTGTAACCTTTGAAACCGGGGGGTCTGGGGGTTATGGAATACCCCCCAGTATACCAGGAATACCACCATCTACTCTTCTGCTAGAGTACAGATTTAGTGTATGCAGATATTGTTTTAGATGAATTTTATTGCAGACACGATTATTGACTCAGGGCCGCGATGAACACTTGAGTAGTATACATTGAACGATTATCTACCATGACAGGCTCGTAGCCAGGATTTCATTTCGGAGGGGGCACTTGTAAAAAGTAAAATTTTCGGGGGTTCTCTTTCCGAAAATTTTTATTATTACAGATAAATTTTTTCATTATTCTATTTTTCTAAATTTATTAAAAATTTTAGCCTTTCTTCACCAGTAGAATTTCTTAAGGGAGGAAAAGTGTCCGAGATACAAAAAACAGCATATTTTTGTGGTTTTGCTTTTCAGAGTATACCTTATTTATTAATATTTTTTAAATTGTTTACATTATTCTAAGAACATTCTGCTAAATTTTCATAAAAAAATACTGAAAAATAATTTATTTAATAAATAAGGTATCCTCTGAAAAAAAAAATCACAAAAATATGTTGTTTTTTTATATCACAGACCCTTTTCTCTCTTTAAATAAGTTTTTATTCGCTTTAAACTAGAAAAAACTTCTCTCGGCAGTTGCTGTAGACACTGGTAATATTGCAAATATTTTTAATAGGGTTCTGACATTCGAAAAAAATTCTTCAGAACATTTTGCCCATGTATATTGAGATGAATTTAAAATCAAACCAGATAAATTCCTGAATCCAAATTATAAGTTACAAATTTATTTCAAATTACAAAACAAAATTTCCTTTTACACATTTTACCTCAAAATTAAAAATATTTCGATTTAAATAAACTGGATGAGTGTATTAACCACCGTAGCTTTGAACCGTACAAGTTTGTACACTCAAGAAGGTTCCATTTGTTAATTTTGTAATTTGTAGTTTATAGTTTTATTTTAGTTTATTGTACATTATTACTTTTAAAACGTTTAAAGAGTGCGCGAGGTTAAAAAAAAAAAAAGAAGGAGAGTAGTGAGGGTAGAATAAAAAACCAGGTTCCAGGTAAATTTTGAAGAGAAATTGATCTCTCAAAATTTAATTAAATCAAAAACAAAGATAAATAAAAGAACGATTAATTTCGAGAAGGATTGGGTTTTCGAAGCTATAAATTTGTAAAAAATAAAATTGTTGGAGAGATAAAGTTTGGAAAGATTAGAGAAGAAGAAATAACTGTGGCGGAGCAAAAAGGCGACGGCAATAAAAGAGAAAGGAAAGAAAATAGTGCGACAAAAAAAAAGGTATTCCGTTAACGGTATATTTCAAGTTTAATTTTATTAGTTTAAGTTTCTGTTCCTGTTTCTGTTTCTGTTTATGTTTATATTTTATGTTTATAGAAAATAAAGGTACGGTGATTAACCATTCAGTTTTATTTTCAAAATTAAAAAAAAAACGTTTAGATTGGTGACCAAAACTCCAAATACCACCAGGGAATTTATCTGGTTGAAGTGAAAAAAAAAACACGACAATATAATGAATTCTTTGACAAATCGTTCACATTTAACCATTTTTGTTACCAAAAATCGAATTCTTCTTCAAGAATTGCTGGGTATACCTATTTTATTATCAAAATTCAAATTTTTTACTTTCAACGAAATTTTTCGTTTAAACATTTCGGGGAGGGGGGCACTTGCCCTTTGGATACGGGCCTGTATCACGATAAGAGTTTTCTTTTTGAACGGGGATGTTCCTACGGAGGAGTTGGGCTATCTTTGGGCGAGCATTAAAATGCGCCCTAAGCAGATGGTCATGTCAATAATAAAATATTTTTACATTTTTTATTTTACATAAATATACATTCCAGTACAAGGGTTGGTAAATATGTATACCTCCCAGACCCCCCGGTTTCAAAGACCAAAAGTTTGTGTTGGAAATTTTGTGATCCATTATATTAAATAGAAACATTTGCTGATTGTGATCAAGTACATCTATACGTTGTAAACGTATGCACCGGGGGGTCTGGGAGGTATGAAATACCTTCCAGTACACCAAAAGATAACTGTGTTATTGAACTGAACGCATAAAGTCTAACACAATTTTTTTTATTTTTTCATAGTTTTTACTTCGCTATTTCATAAGAACCAAGAAGCACAGTATCAGAAGCAGTTACCTGTACAAATAAGCTTAAAAGTAACTAATATTCTAATCCTTTTACACATAAAATTGCGTCTTTCCGCGCTTTTCTCAATCGCTTAATTAGAATTCCCCTAAGTAACGTAAATTTTAAAAAAGAATTAGACAGAATTAAATATATTGCGATCTCGAATGGATACCAAGTTACTCTTATTGATAACTTATTACGCCAAATTAAACAAAAAATTCTATCGAACTCAATATATCCGAATATTTTTAAATAAACTAATGCGAACTTCAACGTCATTACTTTTCTCGGTAACAAATCAAACAAAATTGTGAAATATTTAAAAAATAACAATTATAACATCGCTTTTAAAACAGATAATAAACTCAACAAATTTATTAATAACGCGAAATCAAAATCAGACATGTTAACTAAATCAGGGGTTTATGAGCTCACTTGTGAATGCTCTCAAAAATACATTGGTCATACCGGTAGATCTTTTAAAACACGGTTTGATAAACACATTCGATCCCATAGACTTGCAGATGGAAAATCGACTTTCGCGAAACACCTAATAGACAAAAACCATAAACAAGGGGGATACGAAATTTTACACGTTGCACAAAAAGTAAAAAACTGGAATTTTTGGAAGCTATAAAAATCAATAAATTAAAATATTTATCTTCATTACTAAATAGTCAATCTGATTTAAATAACTCACCCCTACTAAACATTTTTAATAAATAATAATTCCCCCCTCCCTTCTAACTTACTTCACATCTACTTACATTTTTTCTTTTTTTTTCCTTTTGTATTAAATTTACCCCTACTATTTTTAAAATTACCCCGGGTACAGTCACTTAACCCTCATCACGATTTTCAAAATTTCAACTTAACTATAGGAAAGAGAACACTTTTATAGGTAGAATACAAAAAAAAATGGGAGGATGTGGCATTAATTTTCGAAAAAACGGCATTTTAAAGTTATTAAAAGTAGGTAGTTGTAACCCGATACACCCCGTTGCAACGTGTCGAGCCACGGTCAACTCGCACGTTCCGTTCCTATTCTTCATTTTGTTGACGGTACGAGTGCTTTAATATACTCTTAATGTTGTTGTCAGTTGCGGTCGACACCCGGACGAGTTCTATGGCTTCGAGTTCCGCCCTTGGCGAGTTCAGTCATTTTTCAGGGATATTTTTAAATTTTTTTGCCTTACACAAATATGTCTAATCATGCAGCCGTGTTAAAAGGTGTATCTAAAATACATGTAAATTTTACATCTTTAAAATCGATTTTTTTGAAAATTAATGCCACATCCTCCCATTTTTTTTTGTATTCTACCTATAAAAGTGTTCTTTTTCCTATAGTGCAGTTGAAATTATGAAAATCGTGATGAGGTTTAAGTGACTGTTCCCATTACCCCCCCCCCCTCTTACCCCCTCCATTTTTCTCTTGCAATTTGCTGATAAATACGGAATTTTCTCGTTTCTCCTTCTAGTTCATCGCCTGATGATGCCATAGTATGGTGAAAACGTTTGCGATAATATACATACGGTGTATTTATATATTGTGATAACTTAAACATTTTAGTTTCGAAAAAGTGTTTTGTGCATTTTTTGGTTTATGCTAAAAATTTGATATGATTAATATCGAGTTACACTACTTAAACCACTTATCTATTGATTAATGTTCTTTTTACATATTGTGACAGAGTGCCCCCTCCCATGGACCAGATGTCACTGATTACCCATTACTCACATTGCTTTATTTAAAGCTCTTTTGAGATTTTCGATATTTTTTGATCAAGGTACAATATCGAATTTACTCGGTTAGATATGGTAAGCGGTGCTGGTGCAAATTCTATACTCCAGAGTTTCCTACCATTTTTTTTTTATTTCTTCTTTTTGAAGTTCAATTCGTTTATTTAGAAAATTTTATTTGTCGTCTTGAATACGGCTAGGTCGGGGCGAAGGGGGGGGGGGTCACTGAGAGAAATCTGATATACAAGTAAAGGGAAAACTAAGGAAATCTTAATTTTATTTTGCTTTTTCTACATTCGTTCAGGAAATTTGAGAAAATCTCTCAGGAATCTGTCTTATGATTCGCCCCTCGGGCTACGTGATCCATGTTTTCGACTGATATCTGCAAGCATATTGTGGTGTTTCAAAATGATTGCGACTCACCCTATGCATTTTGGTGAAATATTGGCTATAATAATTAAGTTGTAACATTGTAGAATTTGTTGGGTGGGGACCAATGACAGGAAATTAGTGGCTTTTTTGGCCAACTATGGCCGACAGCGGGTGCGTGACTTTGTATGCCCGCTGAGTTTTGATAATTTTGATATTTGTAAGTAATATTTTATATTGATTGATTATATAAAGTGATTTGATGCGAATGCATTATTGCGCTTTTTTGGATGATTATTTTAATATTTTGATAATTTGGATATTTTGATCAGTCGCTGCCGAGCGCGAGCAGTAGTCATTTGATCGATTTAAAGTGATTTGGAAAGACAATATTTCGAATAATAAATTCGTTTTGCACATAAAAGTGGAAAATTAAATTATATTTGTGCGAGCGAATGTGCGAGATGTTGATAACTCGTCGATTTAGATAAGGGAAATCAAACTTCGTGTCCTTCAAGTAAAAATTAAAATTTTATTTAACATTGAACTTAAATTGTATATTAAATTGTGAATTAATTAATTTTATTAAATTAAGTTTATTACGTTGGATTGGAACTGGATTTGGATTATATTAGATTAGAGTTATATTGTTAAAATTTCACATCACTTCAACTGGCGCAGCAACGTGTGGGGCTTGAACCAGCTAGCCGTGATAAATTGTCGTCCATACTGTGGGGCTCGATTAGATTCAATTTCATCTAAATTGGAAAATAACAAACAAAAAATGGAACAACTAGCGAAAGTAACTAAAGCACAAATAATGCAAGCACTTAACCAGCAAACGGGTGAACTAATGGAATTAATAAAATGTATGGATGCGAAATTGCAAAGAGAAACTGTAGAGGAAAGAATGTTGAAAGTGGAAAAACAAGAAGCTGAAAGATTAGTAATTCTAAAACTGGAAGCAACAAAACAAGAAGCTGAAAGACTGGAAATTGAAAAACAAGAAGTTACAAGACTAGAAGCTGAAAAATTAGAAGCAACAAAACAAGAAGCCATAAAATTGGAAATTGAAAAATTAGAAGCAGCACAACAAGAAGATAAAAGATTAGAAATGGTAAAACTAGAAGCAGAAAAACGTGAAACTGTAAGATTACAAGCGCTAAAACTAAAAATTATAAGACAAGAAGCTGAAAATTTAGAAGTGGTAAACGTAGAAACTGAAAAATTAAAATTTAAAAAACAAGAAGCTACAAAACGGAAAGCTATGAAAAAAAATGAGAAAACTTGGAAGTTTTGGATGAGTCGGAGGAGGAGAAGAAAGAAGACACCAGTGAAGTGGACGCCCCAAACCAGGATCAATCTTTGGAAGATTCGAAAGAAAAAATAAAAGAAAAGTGAACAAAACAGAAGGAGATATTAGATAATGATAAATGAAAAATTATTTTTGAAGAGATAAGCCTTTTTATTTTATTTGATTTTTGAATTTGGATTTATTTTGCTTAAATATTGTAATGTTGTAGATAATATTTTTTTTTTAGATTTATTTTTGAAACACGCACGGATTTCTGCGAATTTTGTTTAGAGCTGCGCTCAAAACAGCAATTAGCATCGGGGGTTTGATGTGGTGTTTCAAAATGATTGCGACTCACCCTATGCATTTTGGTGAAATATTGGCTATAATAATTAAGTTGTAACATTGTAGAATTTGTTGGGTGGGGACCAATGACAGGAAATTAGTGGCTTCTTTGGCCAACGATGGCGGACAGCGGGTGCGAGACTTTGCATGCCCGCTGAAATTTGATTTTGTTACGCTGAGTTTTGTTATTTGAGAATTGTGAGTAATATTTTATTTTGACTTGATTTGAATAAATGATTTTGATGCGTTCGCATTAGTACGTGATTTTAAAATTTTGATATTTGAAATTGGATTTGGAGATTTTTTTATTTCGCTACTGACTGGAAGTTGATTGATTGGTTTACTTAATTTGGAAAGAGAAGTTAAAATTATAAATTCGATTTGTATTTGGAATTGGAAAGTTTAAAACTGCATTTAAAGGAACAAATGGTTTATTTGATAAGGCGACGTTTTTAGATAAGTTAAATTTGCAAACTTCGTTCCCTTCAAGTAAAAATAAAAATTTATTTAACATTTGCATTGTGGACTGGTTATTTTTGGAAGGGCATTTTTCTTCCGTCATTAATGAAGACTTACGTGTGAACTCACCCCTGACGATTACATGCTCGACGACTGAACCAGCTAGCCGTGGTAATTTTTTTAGATTGTGGTGAAATTAATATTGATAAAATTTCATATCACTTCAATATATCTAAAAGCTGCTTTATGTCACGATCCAATATTCTCATTAGTGTATTTTTCGTGTTTGACAAATCAGCATTATGAATTGATCTGTATAAACTAAGTTTTACATGCTTCTGCGGCTTGGTAATATTTATTTTTTGAATTATCAAATATTTATGAAACCAATAATCGTACATCTTATGTCAAAATAAATTGACTTTAGTTATTTTAAGATGGTACTGCGGAATTTAGGTCAAAGCAATAGAGGGTTGAACGAAAAAAAAAGTAGAAAAAAATGTTTTTTTGAATAATTCGATAGATAACTTGTTTGATATTGTCCTAGGGCCTGAGTGTAGAAACGTGAACAGCTCACAAAAGACATTTTTTTAGTATGGCTCACGCTGGGCTCCAATTTAGTAAAATGTTAAATGAGTTGAAAATTCGCATTATAATAATTAACCGTGACAGGTAGATAAATTCATTTCTCGGCCAAATTATACAATAATAAAAATGGCAAAAATGAAAATAGCGAATATGCGCCATAAATAATAAAATATCTAATATAGACGGTCAGTATTTTAACGAGCCGTTGACACTGTCAAATTTTAATGGTATTGGCTAGATTTTAGTTTTTTGCAGGCGTCTATATGAGCATAATGGTATATTTATTGCTTCACAATGTTTATGTGTCGTCCGGCGCCACCGATGTATTATTTAGTCTCAACCTCATTAATATTATGATTTTAGATAATGACACTTGCAGATTTATTAAATATCTTCATCATTGTTTTCCAAAATGTGAGCTACATTTTTAACCTTTTCAACTCGTTGGACGCCCGCCGTCGTAATTCATTTTTCATTAGACAACCACCGAAAGGTACATTCTTGAACCGCAAGATTTAGTATTTGTTTATACACATTCTAAATATTTATTAATTTGTTTTGGAACTCAACTACAAATAAAACGTTTTTCCAACACAGCTTTATTTAAATAATAACACATTTTCTTCACATGATCGCATTATAAACTATTTTGTTTATATGCAATAACTTTCCACCAACAAAACGAGAAATTTGAAACAGCAATATTTTCAAATCATTCTCTCATTCAAGAAATATTTTAATCGCTTTTTTTTGAAAAAATTCTGTCAGTAAGTTTTACGATATACCTATTATATGTATATAACCGAATGCTGTATGGATTGGTGGGATGTTCTCAATTTATAACTACATATTTAGAATTTCGAAAAATTATTTTTTTATTATCGTAAGATAGAACTAAAATATGTTAGGTCTGCAAAACAAATACAAAATTAAAAAAAATATCTTGTTATAAATTTCATATTAAAAAACATAGCAATATATATGCAAAATATTTTTTGTGTCTGGGGGTATAGAAGATAATTTTTGCTGAGACTAAAATTACATAACCTTTATCTTAATAAACAGATAATAACAATAATTATTATTAAATAATAGTATACATCTGCTAACATAAATAATGGTAATTGATAAAGGTGCTAACAATAGTTAGCACCAATTTAATAAAAATGATAAGTGAATCAACAGATTCAAAATACAAAATTGCAAATATATATCTGCCACATACAGAAATTCAATTGATAAGTACACTGGAAAAAAAGATAAATCATGAAACATTTATAATTTTTTGAGCTGAAACCCAAAATTCATTATATTTAACGATTTTTTAATTAATAGTACGAATTTTATTCAACAACACATTTTTTTCAGTGTAAAAGATCTTTAAATTTTGATTGCTAATAACAAAATTACGAATTTAGCAGCTACATTTTGCTATGTACTAATTATTTTATGCCAATTATTTCATGTACAAAAATATTTATGTTTATTCATAATTAAATTCGTTCGCAAATATTCGCAATAATTTGATTTCAATTTTCTAATTAAAATTTACCCTAGTTGCTATAGTATTCGATTTTGAAAACACGCTTGGTGCAGGACCGGTCCAAGGGTGGTCTGCTCTATGAGTTACATAATTATATTTCAGCGATTTAATTCTGAATTAAAAATAATTGCATATTGCGCTAAAGTGCGTAAAGTATATATTTCTTAACTAACCTACAATTTGGAGGTCTGCAACCAAATAAAATACAACTCATTTTCCTACTTTTTCCTATCACAAAAGTAGAAAAACGAACTAGGTCAGAAAAATAAGAAAATACAAGGTAATTTAGTCACGTAAATGATATCAAAATAATTACTTTCGAAGTTCCGCGGAAACTCACTTTAGAAACTAGTGGTCTAGAATTAGAACTTTTTGAATACTTGATTAAACTCCGGTTAGGTTAACGAACCAAACCGATTAATAAAACATAAAAATTTATATTTTTTATAGTAATCTTAAGCCCGACATTATAAATAAAATTACCATTGCAATCACGTTAATCCATTCTGTACTAGTTGGAATCTCGTTAATCCATATGTAATAAATACCGAAGCATTGATTTCCTAGAAAGCGGTAACGTCACTATATGACTGAACCACTTTATAACCGTAGTTATACAGGCGTTAAAGCTGTAGAAATGTAGAGGTTTCCACGTCAAAATTTCCTTTCATCTTTCATCAAAGTGCAAGTGTAGAAAAATATCCCTAAAGAATTTTCCGAGAATAGCACGCAAACCAGATCCTCAAATTTAGAAATTTTCTAATAAAATTATATGGTGCATTATGGCGTAACTTACAAACATGAACATTAAATTTTATAGATTATTGAAACTATCGGAGAAAAAAAGCCAAAAAACCAAATGCGATAATTCGATTGGCTATTTCCATAAGGTTAACCACGCCCATAGCGTGTTTTTGCATTCGAGTTACAATGTTGTTTGTTCTAAAAGATTTTTTTTATTTTATTTTCTAAAAATCAAATCTTTGTTTTTAAGTCAAATTTGGCATTCAATTTAAAATAAATTTTTAGCAGTAACACGACTACAAATCACTTGCGGCCAGATCCGCTCACTAAGACATATTGCTGAACCTATTTATGTCAAGCACATGTACCGTCAACATAATGGGCAAAACATCGATTTTTATATTACAAAGAATCGAAAACCTTCGAATTCTACAACAATTTTTATTTTAACAATAAAAACGTGCTTACACTCGAGTTTTTCCTACCTCCTCCCCTTCCCAGGGGGTTTCAGAAAATTGATGTTCTGTGATTAATTTTATTACATAGAAATATTTTGATTATTCAGAACAAACACATCTGAACGTCGTGACAGAATGCACCAGGAAGTTTGCAAATACACCTTGGGTTTCTGGGGGATAATGAAATACCTGATCCCTATATATTGTCGTGTTTCGAAACCATAAAAACATTAAGGGTATTCATGTCACGTTGTACTTTTGTCGTAAACGTTGTAGATTTGAGTTTCGTAAAATTTTTAATACAAATTTAGTTTACGAAGTTTACGCAGATGTCGTATGTAGATGTCGTAATTTCGTGAACATAACCTATAAATTATTTAATAATTTAACCTCTAAAATTATTAAATCAAGAATAACCTTTTTCACAAGAAAATCTAATAATTTCTGTTTTTCACTTTTATTTAGCATTTTAAAAGCATAAACAACAAAAATGTCAAATAAATATAACCAACCTCAAATAATTATAACCCACAAATACAAGTACGAAAGAATTATGAAACATTTAAGGGAGTGTGTTCATGTCATACAATTCTACGAAGTTTACAAAGTACGACATCTACGAACTTACGAAGTGAAATGAATACACTTATTAATTTTATTGTTTTGTAAAATAATTTTAAAGTTTGAATTTGTTTTATTATATATTTATTTATAATATTGTATATAAAATTGTTAGTTAAATTATTTGCTGTATAAATAAAGGTGGGAAGAACGAAAAAGTAGAAAAGAGTGGGGCTTAGATAGAAGACTTGGGCTGAGGCCTTCACGTCGAATAGACGGGCGGACGAACATCATTCCCGCAATAATAATTTAATTTTGATTGTTAATAAAACAAAAGTAAGTTTATAAAAAATGAAAATTGTTTTGTTTTGAAAGAAATTGTGATAATTTAGTCGATGCATTAAAATTACATCGCAACAAATTTGCTTGACCAGACGCCAGCTGGAATACCATATGCGCAGCGAGCGCGCACGTGAAGCAAAAGTCCAATACCACATGCAAGGTAAAACAAAAATTTGAACATTTTTATTTTACGATTAAAAAAACAATTTGAACAAGTGCTCATAGCTATTAAATAATCTGTGTAAACTCAGCAATTTTCGTAAGAGGATGAATTTGTAAAGTTGGGAGCATAGCAATATATTAGTAATTGTGTTCAATGGAAAATTTTTTAACGTAGTAAATAACTGTTTACTTTACACTATTAAATTAGAATTAGCAATAATCAGTATCCTAACTTTCAGTGTTCCGTGAAACCAGGATTTATAATTTAGAGGGCTTCGAAATGAACCCTTCACAATCCGGCCATAAAAAGTTTTAATTCTAGCTTCCGTCAATTAAGAATGAGTTTAGGAAATCTTGTAAGTTTTTCGGGGGGGGGGGGGGGGTAAACAAGATTTTTATGTGAATGTATGAAGCCTCTTGAGCTTGGAAACAGAAATTAGCGACCAGGAGTACGGGGGGGGGGTCATCGTCAACATATTGACGATGTTTTTTATAAACCGGTTTCTCATTTCCCAGCCCACTATTGCAGTAATGCTTTGCATCGAACTGCTGTTCCTCAATTAATTTAGATTTCACGGCAGAAACAATTTACCTGAAAACTCTAAAATCCAAAACGGTGCAGATAACTTTTTTTAACTACTAAGATTCGAACGCGGAAGTTTTACATCTAAAGCCACTATGGTATTTTATTGTTTATTTTCGCTTATTTTAAAATTTTTTTCAGTTAGATGAACTTCCGATGAAGCTTTTTAAACATTCATGTTTGAATGTGACTACTCGTCTAATAATTCCTCTCTTTTCTTACTTGTTACATAAATAACTATTAGAAAAATGCTTTTTTGTTCGAATTTGTTCTTACTTGGGAGAATGAAAATGAATTTGTTGTGTCTACATAAAATTATTTAACCATTACCTAGAAAACACAGCATTGATTATGCCAGCGAATTAATTTTTTGTGTTCTTTTCTAATTTAATGATTTCAACAAACTGGACTAAAATAATTAGGTAATCAAAAGGCATTCACACTTGCCGATATAAAATTTTTATAACTTTGACAAAAATCCATAAAAACGACAACGGTAAACGCGCGTGTAAAAATGAAAAAATAATCCAATTATAAGCAACCCTTTGGCAATAAAGTAAACAGAACGGGGGATAATATTTTTGGCAAACGTGGTAAAATTTTAATCGAACGGAAAGTCGAAAATGTTAGTTTCCTTGCTCCTTTATCAGTGCTCGAGGCGAAATCGAGATTAGATACAAAAATAACAATATTCAGACAAGTACACGGTTTTTCCTTAAATAAAACGGCGCCTAAGTAACCCTTGGTCGTTTTGCCTTTTTGGCTGCCCAGCCGACAACCGTAAGCAATAAATAATAACTTATTGTACCAAAAAGATTAACTTTTCCTACGACATTAGTATTATTACGCCTCTGTCCAAAATAAAGTGTGGGTTTTTCCAGATTTCAAAAAGTTTAATTTACCGTAACTTGAGAGAAAAACGTCAAGTTGAAAATTTACTTACTGTAACGTTTGATATAATAAAATTAATTGTGTTATCGTTTATCAATGTTATAAATGTGTCAAAATTTACGCTTTGCTCTTTTTCTTGACCATATAATCTTCGTAGGGCATTTAAAACAATAATATGTAATTAAAACGATAATTATACAGTTTATGTCGTTATCTCGTTAAAATTACTATAAACAAATAAAATAACTCGCATTTATTTAAATAAATAATTTTATAGTGATAAAATAATATAAATAGCGCATTTCTTCCATTACCCGGGCTTTTCGAAAAGTTTCGCGGACACCCCGTGCGTTTATCACCTTCAAACACTCACTCTGCTTCCCCAAAAAATACCCCGCGGTTTTCAAAAGGAGAAACAAAATACGGCGAGATGAATAAAGTGTAACTTGAAGAGGTCAACAAACTTTTTATCGAAACGTTAGGCGCCATTAATTTACCTTAAACAAACAAATTGCGATTAATTCGAAGCATGAAAAAATCTACGTTGGAGGAGATTTTTTCGCTCGTAGCACTCGAACGAATTTATTAATAGAGAAATACAACAAATCGAACTAATAATAAAATTTAAAAAAATTGTTATCAAATCGTAAATTGTATTTATAATAACAATCGTTGATTACGATAATAAAATTGTAGATTAGACAAGTGACACTATTTTTTCTTACCAACTTGAACCAGTTAGGTGGTTTTAAGTTCGCGTTTTAAAATCCGGTGCAAATTTTACTGAAACTGATTTTTTTTTACAGAAACGTAAGTAGCGTTACCTAAAAAATATTTATTTTCCATTTTTGTAAAAAATGAAAACGTCCGGCTCGGTGAGATTTTATCGTTTAAATTTTAAATAGTAATTGGTTCGATCTTGGAATTATTAAAAAAATGCCAAAAACAATTTTTTTATATTTTTGTTTGCTTGCTGCTTAAAAATCATACACTACAGCTCTGGATAGGTAATCGCTTGATAGGGAAAATTGAGAAGAGTGGACGAATCAAAGTTCGATGTGATTCTAGTAAAATCCTTAACCTTTTGCTTTATTTTTTTTTTCTTAAAATGTCGCTGGGTTACAAAAATTGTTTTGAAAAATGCTGAAACCCGGAAAATCTTGATAGCGATTGGAACAAATACATTTTGTTGTCATGGCGATGACGACGATGACCGGAAACGTTATTTTGTAAGACGATAGCTATGAAAATGAACTGTTGATTTAGAACAGAAAGTGAAAATTTCATGAACGAGTGAAATCAAAGTGAAATTGAATCTGGAACGAATGCTCTTAAAGAATGCTGGAAAGTTTAAGTCATCTTTGACCAAACTGTAGACTAAACTCGCTCCCATATTTCAAATTTTAAATTGTAAGCTTTATGATAGGGGGGTATTAATTTTATGAGTTTCTGTGATCAAAAAATTAATAGTAATCTTGGAATAACCCAAAAAAGCAATATTTATTTAGATATTTTTTATCTTGTACATTTTAACTTCTTTCTCAAGTTTATTTGACTATTTTTGAACTTAGTTTCATTGAATATCGAGTAAAGAGCGTCTCTAATTTCAATAAATCGTTTTTTAAATTTTGAAACGCCTTTCTGATTAGTGACGCGCACGAATGGATTACCGAGAATACTAAGAATTACGTAGAAGTATTTTTAACAATATTATAGATAGATTTTATGACAATCGGAATATGTAAGGGAGGTAATTATTAAATTTTTGGTACCCCACTTGCAGAGCCAGGCAGAGGTGGTACAGCAGATTACAGTTATTATAATATTATATTAGTACTATTTTGTTTCAAATTACGCCAAAATCGTCAACTGATATTCAAAAACCGTCAAATAAGATACAGAAAGCGTCAAATGAATTTAATTTGAAGGTTTCTGAATATCAGTTAACAAACTGAATTACAATTGACGTTTTCTGAAAGGTGGAACGGTGAAGATTTCGAAGTTTTTTCTTTTGTTTTGTAATCACGGTTTAACGTAATAATTCTATCTATTGTACCCACCAGAGGCGACTTGTCGTACGCTACAATACGGGGGCAACGTTAGAAAAGTGAGGAGATAATATTGCATATAAAATTCGAGTATTGCGGGGGGGGGGGTATAAACTTCCTGGTAAATCTTGCCGTGACATATAATTAATTATATTTGAGTTGATATCACTCTCAGAAACTAGTGACCCCGGGGGGGGGGGTATTCAATAGTTCAAATTACTCCAGAATTCTTGTTAAATTTAAAATTTAATAATACTTTAATATTCTGTAATGGGAGAGTAGCACTCCATTACCTTCCCTGCTTATCTATAAGTCCAACCAAGCCAGCCGAATTACAGCATTTTGATATTTAATAGGCATAAAATCTTTAATGGCTTAACCAGAATTTATTAAATTATGCAATATTTTTTTTTCAATTTGCGGAGAAATTTTTATTTATTTAAATTAATAAAAGTAAATTTTTAATTTTATTGTCTTGTTCCTCTAAGTTTAGGACTTCGTTAGCATCAATATACCAAATTTATGTTTTGTTTTACTTTTTTAAACATTCGCGGATTAGAGTACCGGTACTTGTAGTTAAGCGCGGGCCAGAATCTCGGTTCTAAAGAGGAAATTGCCGTCTTATTTTACCCAATAATGTAAAATAACTGAGGAATACCTTCGAACCCCCCCCTCTCCTCAAGAGATATATTTGTTCCAAAAGAGTGAAAGACACCTAAACAAAGTCAATCTCAGAACATGCATACAAAGCATCAATCGGAATCCGGGGGGTCTGGGGGGTATGGAATACCCCCCAGTACACCAATAACTGTGTTCAAAAATAATTATGCATTTAGAATTTAATTAAGAGCGTAATATTATGTTTCGTAAAGTTATAAACAGCACAAAAATAAGAAAACCCCTAAATCAACATTAGGAAAGGTAATACCCTCATTACCAAAGCTAATATCCCGCCCTCGGGGGTTTGTTCAAAGATAAAACAAATATAATTTTTTTTCATTATTCCTAGATGAGACTTCCAATTTCTTTCTTGTCCTTTTTTTATTTGAAGCGAACATTCGTAATTGTAATTTATATTTAGAATATTGCAGTAGCGGAAATAACGGATCTACAAAATGATTTCCAATAATATAATATTTCATTTGTTTTTGATCACTTCAACAAACAACTCTATCAGTTCTTATTTGCATTTTTAAATGAAGTCTTTCGTGACGTAATATTATTAATTGTTAGTAATAATAAGTTATGTTTAAAATGTTTGTTTGACTTTGACGAGATCGTAAAAACAATATTGTAACCATAATAGTACATAAATTAAACGTGAATACGGTTGGGATAAACAAATGCAAATTTCAGTAATTGAAGTTTAATCGGTAGCTTCTACATTTGTACAATATTAATTTTAGTAATTCATCCCCTTGCGCCGCCGCTGACAAGATGGGGTGCAGAATTAAATTTAAAAAGTAAATTAATTTTTTATTTTTATGGATTTATGCTCCAAGACGATTTATTTACTCCCGTATAAGAAAATTTACATTTTCGAGCGTTTTGTTGGTTTTCGGGTTATAATCAATCCTACAGCGGTCCTAAACAAATAATCGTCCATTGAGCGTCGTGGGCAATGAATAAAATTTCCATTTAAGTTTTCGGAAAAGCACACACGCACATTAAAGATTTCTGCGTGCTTCAAAATTGAAGGTGTGAATTTGTTTCGGTTTTATTCAAGCTTAGAAATTGCTGTTCGCCGCGGCGAGGGGGGTGGAGTGGCGGTTAATAATCTGCTTTTCTGTCTATCATCTTGTGATTTCCTATCTGTCGATAATCGAAACTCCTGTAAACTCGAAAAGATCGGCAAGCATAGTCAGATCACTGCTTAAAATACAAGTCGTGACTACATAATTTTCTAAATATAAAAAAAAAAAAGTTTTTCATTTTGTATTAGTTTAAAAATAATGTAGTAATAAAGCACACGTGTCTATTTTTTGTACTGCATATAATTTGAGAATCTGACAAGTGTTTACATTTTCTCAACTTAAATAAACTGTGTTGCTTATCTATTTTACTTAAATGTTGTTTACCGACGACGTCGTTACGACCAAGTTAATTGAGCGCGAAATTTTAGTGTTAAATAATTTTTTTCGATGGAACGTCCGTCGCTCGCGCCTTGCGAGCGCCCCGCGGAAATATTACATAATTTTTCTAATAACCCAACTACTACACTAAAATCATCGATTTATTAATAACACTCAGCCAGAGCGACTAATTAACGATAAAAATCCACTCGCGATAAAGAAAATTCTATTGTTTACCGTTCTTATATCAACAACTCTTTCATAATTTGTGATACCGATTTTTTTTCTTTCAGATAAAATTATCAGTAGTAATAAAAGTTTTCGCACTTTTCTCCACGAAAAATCGAGATGTAAGACGATTATTACATTATAAGGGTAGGAAATTTGTGTTGCTCGTAATCCGTGTAAGTTACACCTAGGGTGGAATCCTTCAGGACCGCAGGATTAGGAAGGAGTCCCGAGAGTAGGGGAACACTACATACATAGGCGCACGTTGAGCTTTCAGAGCAATCAGTTTACATCAAACTGGCAGTGTGTTCTGTTCGTACGATGCAAATATCCTTTCACACAAGTGGTGTCATCGTAATTTTTAGGAATTAAACCGGTGGTTTTTTTAAAAATGGCCCATTAAATTTCGAAAAAACTGTTTTAGTTAAAAACTTGTGCAGTGCTACAGTGTTGGTGTTTTATTAAAATTTCATTTCGCAAAATGAGGCTTTCTGGTTTCGTAGTGATTTTTGGAATCATCATCACGGCCGAAACGCGCTCGAAATCGCCGCTCATCGACGACGATGGAGGCAGACCCCGGAATAAAGCAGCAGGTGCTCTTAATTTTATTTTATTTCGCTTAATTAATTTTAATACCTTGAAAGATACGGCAGTCGACAAATATTAACTTTTAAATCACATCTGGATTTTCCAAAGAAGGGCTTAAAGGCTTTCTCGTTCTTTAATCCTGTAAATTATATTATCCTCACGTACTTCTGTTTGTTGCAAAAGCTTTTCGACTTACGGCACTTGCAATGCAAATCCCATTATAATGGGTGCTTAAAATTTTAAAATTTTAAATTGTTTTTGCACGGAACAAGGGGGGGGGGTGAACTGGTGTGAATATCCTACCCCGCGACCGAATTAAAAACTCGCTATTTTCCCGCCGCTATTTTTGTTTTCGCGGCGTTTTAAATTGTTTATTTAACACAAATCGACTTGGTTTTGCATACGAACGTGATTAGTCGACAATAATCAAGTATTTTTACCCGATCAGCTTTTTATTCTCGCGCTTTGTCGTGCGAATCTTCCGAAACGTGAAATTGTGTTAGATAACTCGGACGAGAAAGTTGTTTACATTTTCCTTGTTTAATTAGGATTTTAGCTTAACAATCGGTAATTACAACTTCCTACACAAACGAGACGCACAAGGTTGTCTGAAAGGACATTCGTCGCCCTTGGAGCCCTAACGCGCGGGTCCACACACTTGGCTCCGTCCGATCGATCCGGATTTTACGCCTCGCGAATCTGTATGGACCGCTTTAGAGAACCCGTTGTTACCGTTTACGTGATGTTTGGTCTCCACATCACGTAAACCAATAACCTTTCCTTCGGCTAATAAAATTCTGCTCTTTAAACACGCATTGTTACCAAGTTGAGATTTTTCGAAAAGAAAGGGGTTCGAAAGCCTCGCGAGAGGGCTCGGTCGGAAGTAATCTGACTAAACCATCATCGAGAACGTTTTTACGCACCCACGCGCCCGTCGCACATGTTATCCCGAATTTAATTAAAAATAATTGCAATTTTCAAAAGGAATCCTGATGCGGTAGTCGTTACCGATAATTTCGATGTACAGACCGTCAATTTCATGTAAAATTATCTCCTGTAAATTTGAAAGTGTTTTTTCCCGATGTAAAATATTTTAAGTGGGCAGTGTTAATCACACTTGTAGCTTTTTTCTTTTCCGCACTTCCACATTTACGCATCATTAAATAGTCATATACTACTGTTTTATAATGTGTTGTGGCGGTGTGATGACCTGAATCGAACGCGACTCAAATAGACCAGCGTCGCGACGCTCATCCAACTTTCGTATTCATCGGAGACCGCAAATTTTATTTTCTGTCTAATTTGCAATAACCTCACATGAATTTACAATATGAGCGGCGGGCGGGCGTATTGTCGTGTTGCAAAAATGACAACTAAATTTATTTTGGTGCTAAAACTTGCTTGTATTTTTTTTTTCGTTGAAGGAAACGACCGCGCTCGAGTATCGCATTTTTCATTCATTCGGATCCAAAAATAAAATGCAATTAAATATTCGATTACTTACTATTATAGTGGAGTTCTAGGAAATCCAAAATATTCGAAACCGACTCGAAATAGAAAACTACCGCTTTTTGGAGAACGCAGTTTTTTGATTGCCAAACCGATTTCCCAATGCGAAACGGAGCACTTTCCAAATTTTGGAGTATGCACCGGTAAATCTCGCGATTTGCCGACGGACTTTTTTCGAAAATTAAACAAAAATATTGACTTCACTTTTCCTTGAGCTTAATAAATTATTAATTATTTGCTAATTGTGAATAAAATAGTATACATAGCTCGGAATTAATCAACGAAATATTTTCTAAATCAATATGTAAAATATCTCAACTGCCGATTAAAATTCCACTCTAAAGGTAGTTCAAAAATATGAAACTATATTTTGAAAATAAAAGCGAAACGGAAGTGGCGGCTCGTGAGATTGCACAGTAGTGGTGCCAGATTCGTTGGCCACGTCAGTTTCCTGTCAATAAGTAATATTCCATTATAATTAATTTTATCTTTGTAGTGAATTCAAATGATCTATCTACTTGTGCTGGTGGGTTTTCTACATATACCTCCCAGACCCCCCGGTCACTGTTACTACTTTTACTTCAACCTATTCGAGTTTTATTTTAACAATTATTAAGGTGACTAGGACACCAATATATTAATTTTGTATATTATTATACACAAATAATAATTGTTGCAATGGCAACCTATTCTGAAGCAAGCAGCGTTCCAGTCGAGTCTGGCCACCACCATACAATCAGATCGAGATTTCTTGGCGTTTTCTATACGGCTTCAACCAATTCATTGATTTATTTATCGAACGGAATATATTTATTTAAATAAAAATTACTTGCGCTTTATTTAAACTTTAAAATGAGAAAAGAATATTTTAAAGGTTTTTAGATCTTATCCGTTATCTCTCTAACAAGGACGTTCATGAATGGATGAACGAGATTTGCGTTGCAATGATCCACGTGGGACTTCCCGCTTTTGGAAACTTTTACTTAATGATTATTTTATTAAAATATCTTTCGTTAATTTAATCATGCGCGTAAGTGGTAGACAACAGAGAAGTTTCAGATTTTTGAAACTGTCAAATCAGGTTTAAAGCTAGTAGGTTTGAATTTTTGATTCGATCTCACATAGTACTACAGTCTCACACTAATGTAAGCTACCTTGTTTGTAACTTATCGACCCCCCAATTAAATGTCTGATTGGCTGCCATGGATTATACTGACAAAAAATTGTTTTAATGTGCAGACAGAACTAACTTGATCTAGTCGAGATATCTGGTTAGAGGCGGGGCTGACTTCTCTCTGGAAGATAATGGCAAACCACCGAGGCAGTTCAAGAAGTCAAGGAGTTTGAAGGAGTGAGGGCATTGACAACAAAATGTTTTCGGTTTTAGCGAGCGAATAATATTCAAAGGATGGGCTGGAGGGTGTTCCACACCCCCCAGACCCCCCGGAATGACTTCTAGTGTTTCGTTGATTTATATCTGTATAATATCAACATAAAATTTAAATAGGCCAACATTATTGATAAAAAAATAACTTAAAAAATGAAATTTTTAAGTATTTATTGTGGTATATTCATTTTTATTTAACATAAATATTTCAGTCGGACACGTGACATGTTTAGTTTTTGGTTATTTGGTAAGCATCCACGTTCATTTTAAAGTAATATAAATTTTTTTTGATTTTTAATTTTTTCAATTTTTGTTTGGTATATTTTTCTTACTTCTCATTACTTTTACGTCTTTCTTATGTTATATACGACTGATGATCAAAGATAATTGTGAAATAAAGGCCTTTATATCGTATTACATACTTTTTATTTTAAATTTTTATCATTTCTATAGTAACGTAATTTTTCAGAATTCTATTTCTTGTTTATTCAAAAATTTTAAGTTCTAACCTGTTAAATGTTAATTATTGTCATTTTTTAGTGTTTTTTAAATATTATGTTTATATGTGAGTATGTATTCTTTACCGAACAGTTAAAATTTATTATTTTAACATTTGTTTAGTTTGATTATTTACAACATTATTGAACTTCCAAAATGAATAATCATGAAAATTTTGAAAATCCTGTTGCTAAGCAACGGCGATTTAATTGTGAGAAAATGCACGTACGACCTAATCACACACCAGAACAACTTCGAGCATGTTTATAAAGAATCATATCTTTTCGTTAGTGATGAACGAATGCGGCCCAAAGGCCGCGTAACATGGACAATCCAATATCATGTATATAAAAAATAAAATCGGCCATTCGTTCCGTAGCGCACTTCTGATTGATACATTTCTCTTGCCAACCTATATTAACTGGGAATTACGCGAAAGTGACAGAGCAGACCGGGTTTTAGGCCGCACAATCTGTATTTTTTTACGTAACACTCTTCTAATTGATTTATTTAAAGTTATCTACCAAGCTAAATAGATTACAAATAAAAAATTTGGGATACAGATAATTGATTGGTCAGTGCGGCCTTCAAGCCGCATAACCTGGGCATTGGACTTTTACACCAACCTTAAACTAACGAGGTAACACGGGCATGTAAACCTAGCTTAGAGAAATTAGTTTTAGTCGGCATGAAAAATGAATATTCACAATTGTTTTTATCTGTAATATCTTCCGTAATTCGTTGATTTTAAGTTGGCAGTCCAAAAATTTAGACGAATTTAGAAAAGTAACCGGAAATAGATTTTAACTCAGATTGATTGCTAGAGCAATCTAACCCAAGAAGTTCCCACCAGAGCAACCAGCAATAGGTAGATCGATAATACTACATTATTGTAATGCTGACCGGGGGGTCTGGGGGGTATGGAATACCCCCCAGGCAAGGTGATCCGAAATATTAATTGAAGCTATATTAAGAAAAAGTTATTTATATTTTCAATTTAAACTTTTCTTTATATTTTTGAACTTAAACACATAACCTAGGACTCTGCCAATGTGCTGTGTTTCGTGATGAACGTTGTGTTAGAGGTTTTTATTTTGTTTCTGTCGCTGGAAAATTCAAAGAATGCATTTTTGTTTATTGTATCACCACTCCTGGAAGTTCCCAATTTTTTTAAATACGGTTCTGGTTAATCGAGAATTTTCACATCGTATGGGGTTTTACACTCCCAAGACCAGAAGCTGGCTGATCTGAATACTAAGGAAGCGTTTCCAGCGAAACAAATTTATGCAATCAAAATTAAGGCTAGCCAAGTTATTGCATGGCAATAATAGGATGACACAATACAATCTCAAACCTAATCGATGATAAAACTTAAATCGATTGTAAAATTAAACGACCTACTTCTACCAGATTATCATCCTATCCGATAAAGGAAGATACACACGTAACACGACTATTTTTGCATTACAAATAAAATTTAAAAAAAAAATGCACTTTCTCCATATGTATAAAACGCAATAATTAAATTTGCAAGTTAATCAAAACAAGTATCGTGTTTATAGACGTTAATTAGTGGTAACGCGACCTTTAGCTTATGTCCGACCTTCGCCGTGGACATAGAATTGTAATTTATGATATCTCGTTTAATAACACGAGAAAAATTATGTTATACCTACCGACAGACAATTTGTACTCGTTTAATTTGTTGTAAGATCGAACGACCACGATTTTACCGACAAAAACATTTTTTGTAATAAAATAAATTAAATGAGCGAGTAAAGAGAAACGGACGCGATTGCAACTTTACATAATTATATTATAAAAATTTTCATTCATCAATAATGAATAGTTCGGATTATTCAGCACAAACTGAAAGAAATTTTTAAACCGCTTCCTGTTGCTAAAGTCAGGCAAAATAACCTTAGCAGATAATTTTGAATAGCTACTTTACGACCGATTTACAAGGAGTCAAGTGCCACCTTTTCTATTATTTTCTATGCGAACTGTGATTTAGATGTTCAGTTTACGTACTAATTTATTCAAGACGTCTAACATGGGCTCATAACCTGTTGTGCTTTATAAATGCTCACCGGAATATAATGTCATATTAACATCGAAATATTGTCCCTAGGCTCCATACATTGCACTTGGTTTATAAAAGCAATCATTCAATGGCAAAATAAATACTCGCAGCCCACAAATATTGTTGAATAATGTTGTTTATGAAAGCAGATAAATCAAACAACTGTAGTATGCGAAATAACTAAATGTCACGCCAAATTTTTGTTGTTAGCGCGAAAAAAGATGAATTTGTTGTCGCTCACTTTGTTATTCTTCACAACAAATATTTTGCGAGTGTTGAACTAGCGAATTCTCTTAGCTCGACATGGTGGATGCATTTTTGAACAAAATCGTTTGATGATGACAGCGTTCAAAAGTAATTGGATTGGTGGCTTTTTGAAAGTTGACGTGAAAAATTGACCACATAATTCAGTTTTATTAAAATTTTAACGGTCTAAACGAAAGGATTCCCGAGACAAAATTGCATCATAAAAAATTGAAATATTTTTATGTGGCCGGTGTAAAAAACATTTTTTATCATTTAATTGTAGTCGTAACTTGATGTATTTATGGATAAAAGGCAAAGATCTGGCATAGTTACACACGCTCTCCATTTTTATCTCCCATACGGTTAGGCGCCAGCTTAACAATTTCGATAATTCGCATAAAAAATTAACGACATATTTAAATCGCACGACAAGACGGCAACACAATTTTTCAATTGTAATTGATTAGATCAATGGGGCACATAAATAAATATATAAATTTACTCGTAATTATTGTATTTGTAAATTAAAGTTAAATGGCAATAAACCTCCAATTGTTTGCTATTTGTTGTCGTAACTCAAAATAGACGGGCGCCATTCTCGATTGTTAAATTGTACAAAAATAACCAAGACAATACGTACGTACACGTATTATATATGCATGTGTTAATTTAATTATAAATATTTGTACAGTTTTCCATGTCGGTTTAGTGTCGTCGAATCGCCTTTTTAATTCTCCAGATAAAAACCCGCGATAAATGGAAATCAATCATCCACATTGACGTCTATGACAAGGACGATAGAAAACATTCGCGGCGGTAAACCTCCGGAGGAGGCTTTCATTCGCTTCCTTACAACTTCCAAGTGCTTCTTTCAGAATTTCACATATTTAACGTCCTTTCACGAGATTGTTACTTGCTTTTTGTGTTAAAAATGTGATGGATTGCATTCACCACTTCGGTTTTGTGAGTAATTTTCCTGCATTTTCAGCCCAGCCCCGTCGTGAAGCTTCTTTCGCCGTCCATCAACATCACTTGTTTGTGTTGTTGGATGTTTGAAAAGCACCAATAAAGGCAATGAAGTTTCAAATAAACCACTTATTCCACGATAGGGGTAAATAATGACCCAAGTTTTTCTATGAGTCCACACCAATTTTATTCACACAAATTCTTTTTCCGGCTCGGAAAATAACAAAACTTAAAATTTTTCTTCAATTTGATTTATGAGTTGCCTTGGTAAAACAACCACCAACAAAAATGTAAAAAATTATGGTGGAGAATTTAACATTTCCCCATTGATGCATTATTTTCGTTGGTTGCAACAAAAAAAAAATTGTGTGCCTGGATTATTCCTGCATTCTGTTGCGATTTTGTGCCAAAATTATGCTCAACCTGGTTTCGTCTCAAACAAATCGCTCTTTGTTTAGAATTTGCTTCCTCATTATTTTTGAATTTCGTCTGACCTACGCTTGAGAGCATCAAATTTAAAATGTAACTGTTTCTGCAAACTGCGATATTTAATATTAATCTGCTATAGCTTAATTTTTTTGTTTTCCAATTTCATTTTAAAAGACGGCGACATACACATCTACCTACACAATATAAATTTTTTTATTTTTTGACGGAATTCAAAAACATAAATTGAGAGACAGTGAAACGGATACGACCGAGAAACTTCCATTTCAATATATTAGTTTTTCTTTATTTTTGAGAAAAACTTTTTTCTTTGACAATTTTTTTTATTAACTGCGAAAAGAAATCTAAACAAATAAAGAGAGATATGCTATGAGATGTGTAAGAAATATTACATTTTTTATTTAATGTTGTAAACAAAAAGCTTGAATTGAAGTGCTCTTGCTAAAATCAATAATAAATATTTTTGTTTAAAAGCTATAATTAATATAAAGGAACAATCGCAAGGTTGCATTATTATTCATTTCCGTACTGGAATCTTCTAGTGAAAATGTGGATTACCCTAAACTTAGTAGTTTAACTACGCAATTATTTTTCAGTACCAGGAGTGGGTGTGGTTGCTGGTAATAAATAAACAAAATCATAGACGCAATTTGTTTTTATTGTAATAATACTGGTTAATATCTTCGATGGGTGTGCTCAGCGCCATCTCTTGGGGTAACGGTGGCAAAATCTGTAGGGTGCAGAGCTGATTACGTGTACATAGGATTTATGCTAATTATTTTTTTTTTAACGGGAAAAACATTCATGAAAGGAAAAATACATCTAGAAAGATCAAAATTTGCTATTGCAGATTTAATTAATAACTGGGATATTCCATAGTACCATCACTCTCTTTAGTCTCCGAAGAGACTAAATTTAGTTTAATTCTTACCTTCGAGTGACAGCACCGAAAGTATTAATTTTTTTAGAGTAAATGGTAAAACAGTGCGAAATTATCTGCAAGCTAGATTCTAACATTTTATTGTCTAAAAGTAACGGTTTTCAAGTTACTGAAAACATTAAATAAAACATATTAAACAATTCGAAGTTCCGCTATTTTTAAATAGTAGAATTAGAATAGAATAGAAAAAATAATTAACAGCAAATAAAAAAAAAAACAATTTATTTCACAAAGAAAATTGATGTTGAATAAAATTAAACCTAGTAATTGTTTTACTTATTTTATTTTTTGATTGAATGAATTCGATATGACGGAATAATACAATATGACCGGTGGTCTGGGGGTGTGGAATACTCCCAGTCAAAACGCTTCGATAATATTAAAAAAATTAAACCTGCAATCAGAGAAAAGTATGTTTCGATGCAGTAAGCTTGTCAATTTAGGAATAAATTTTGAAAAACTTTTTTTGATATCTGCTACCCACTTATGCACATGGGCGATTTAACGAAATTCCGTCACTCATTAATTGAAGCGATTAACTATATTTTTACTCAAAGTATTATATTGCTATGCCCCAAACTTTACAAATTTATGTATTTTCACCCTCTTGTGAAATTTGCTGAGGTAACACAGATTATTTTATTTAGCTATGAGCTCTTCTTGCAATGTGGTCTTGTATTTGTAACTTTCACGTGCACGCTCGCTCCGCATGTGGTATTGCAGCTGGCCTAACAAATTTTTCTGCGACGTATTTTTAACAAATAACCAAATATTATCACAAATTCTTCCAAATTCACAGTTTTATTCACTTGCATTAATTAATTATGAAATAAAACAATCACCAATCCAAATTTAATTACTTTTAATAATTAATAATCAAAATTAAACTTATCATTTCGGGAATGACGAACATCCGTTCGTCCACTCGACGCGAAGGCATCAGTCCAAGTCTTTATTCAAGCCCCTCTCTTTTCTTTACTTTTTCGTTCTCCCCACCTTATTTACATAGCAAAAATTTTTAACCAACATTTTTATATACAATATTATAAATAAATAAATAATAACACAAAATTTACAAAATAAATGAATTATGATTTTTATGGTTTCGAAACACAACTATATATAAATATATTAATAGATAACAAAAAATTAAACACGAATTACTCTTTAAAAAATATAATTTTAATTTTTAAAAAACATGATTTGAAAACATTTCGAGTTGATCATGACAAAAATAATTTTTTTACTCTATTTTAAGTTACCAATCTTCAAAAAATTAGTAACTGACTCAATAATAAAGGACAGTGCAGCCTGAAGGCCGCACAACCGGAGCCATCTAATGGAATTTAAATATTTCGATATATTTTAAATGGAAATCTTGTTAATTCACAATGAACATATGAAAGGTAAACCGCAAACCAAATTATTGTAGGTACACTAATTCCTTATTTTGTTTTAAACTTCTGTAATTCCTTTACAAACACCAGAATTACTCTGCGGTTTACACCTCGAAACATAAATTATTTCGAATCCCACAAAATAAATTTAAATTTCGTCTATAATATTTTTCGATCAATGATCGCTGACTTCCTTTCTTAAGTTTTCTTAAAATTCCCTCGTTCTGATAGCTGAATAGATTTTCAATTTTGACAAGTGAACATAATTTAAAAGTTGCACTGGGAGGTATTCCATACCCCTCAGACCCCCCGGATTGGCATCTGCACTATCTATCTGAAAAGGTCACTTTAAGTTCAATCGAAAGTTCAAGTTGGCTGTAATAGGGGTTACAATTTAATTCAACCTACTTACGTTAAAAAATTTTATTCGGTTGTGTTTGATAGGCAGTGAACCATTGCCCTCCCCGTACCACCCGCCACTGTCATCGTTATAAATTGTGTTCTGATAATTAATCTAAAATTATATAATTTGAATTTTAAATTTTTACTCCCCCCCCTCCCCTACTTCACATCAACATTGTTCATTTGAGTGTCATATTCACGGTGGACAAACCACTGTTCAAAAAATTCTGATTGATATTCAAATTTGATTGTTCAAACAGTTGGCAAACACCGAAGTGTCACTTTTACTATCCTGGCAGTGAATTAGTACTTTTACATTCTAAGCAGCAATAACTTTGTTTGACGTCTAATTTATTATTTAAGTATCAAACAATCGCAGGTTAACAAAAATAAAACAAATGCATCCAATATTAATCGATCGACAACCGGGAGGGTGCGCCCCTTTATTTTGCCATAAAAACAAACGATACAGCAATGCAAAATTTTATTAGACCGGGGGGGGGGGGGGATAAATTAACGAATTTCCGGCAGATTCAAAATCTGCACGTAAGAAACTTGCAATTTTGAAAAATTAAAGAAAATTTGTTTTTCTAAAATACAGAAATAATTACGGTTGTATTTAATAATCTAAAGTTTTATCTGAAAGATAAGACGAACATGAAGTGCAATTAACGAAGCAGTGTGTTTTCAAAACTTGAAAATCGATAATATTGATAACCACTTTAAAAAAATGGAGCAAAAAAATTGCGATGAATTAAAAATGGACGATGAAAGAAAGCGAAAAATTTGCATTAATGTTAATTTTGCAATTTTTAATACTGGCAATTATTTAATTACTTCCGTCGTATACTTCTAATTTTGGTCTAAACAACTTGACACAAGGACGAAATCTGCATCGACTTACCTCGATTAATTTAATAAAATAAAAATATCTAATTAATCGCGAAAATTAATGTTTATAAATAAAGCGGCAGCTACCGAACCAGCAAGCAGTAAAAGTTAAAATGAAAACGAGAAGATGGATAATTAAATCGAGTCTACTTCCGTTGTGTTTTCATCACTTTTTATAACTGCACGTAATTATTATTAAATTAAATGATAAGTAACTGCCGATGGATGCGCGCTACGAGGGAAGTTCGGAAAAAAGTGGACGTCGGGTTACAGTTCCGCTCGAGAGAGGCGCTTTCGAGAGGCTCTTTTGTTTCGGATTAATACTTTTTACTGTTCGAACTGCTTCTTTTATCTCGAAAAGTACAGGATGTAAAATGTATAAATAAATTTGAAGATATTGAATTATTATGCTTTATATTTTTGTCGAGATATGATTTGTTATGTAATGATTATTTATATTACAATGGATAATAGGTTGTAAAAATAATCCCAAGTTCAAAGGTTCCCAATAAATTTTGCCATAATCATCGCGTTCACAGGTAAAATTTCGCTAATTATACAGTTTCGTGCACTTTGCTCAAAACGTATTTATAATAATGTAGCCTAATATAGAAATTACTCAAAAAATTAAAATACGGGTAAGTCGTCTAACGGGTCAAGTTGTCCCCAAACCGGCCCCCAAATTTATTCTTGTAAAGCACCGCTTTTACATGTGTTTGTTTATATTATGTTTTTTATTATTTAAATTTTGGCAAAATTGGTAATTATTAATGTTCCGGTTTCGATAAGTTGCGAAAAACCAAATCGAGCGTTTAAAATTTTGTCATTTTCTAAAAACGTCGCCTCTTTTTATTGCTTTAAAATGTAAATTTGTGTTAATCGCACCTAGACGCGTCATTGTTTCCCGCCAAATAACTCGAAGAACTCCCGAAATTTTAGAGGTCGTAAATTGGCCCATTCGTTCGCCAATGCATCATCGAATGTTTTTTCGATCGGTTTAAAAATACCAGCGAAGGATTTTCTAATAATTTTTGTCACGAAAATCGTAATATTTTATCGCAACTCTTTTTTTACAGCGCCACATAGAACAGATGGGAAGATACAAATCATTGGGCATAAACATATTTTCATGCCAGTTTTTGTGGTCCAAGTAGTTGTTTCTTTTAATTAATTTGATCGTTTAATGCGCACCGAAAATTTTTATATTGGTTTTTCCTTCATCGTTTGATCTATTTTTTGTTTTCGTCTTTTCGCGAATTTTTAATTTACGCCTTTATTTTGGTCTGCTTAAAAGTTGTTGCTAATGTTTGTTGTGTCTGCTTAACTCGGTCAGGTTTGGACCAATGAACTGAGGAAATTATAGATCAATTGCGTAAAAGTTTTCCTCACCGACACTCGGGTAGGTCCTTCCCGTTTCGAGATTTCACACTTGGACCGACCGACGGACGGACGGGCGATAATTAAAAAAAATTTAATTAAACCAAAAATGGTGCGTTCCAATTTTATGGCGCGGTAGTATCGAAAAGCGCCATAAAATGCGGACTTACGTGGGTGCTTCAAAAAGTTAATCGACGTAATTTAAATATTTATTATTATTAGATTAAAGATTATAGGACATTTAGTGCAAATAATTTATATGGATTTGAATAGAAATGGTTGGATCCACCCGAGGCGGTCGAATATCCATAAAATTATATCCTTGGTGTGTCAAAATTGAATGAACTTTTTTTCTTAATCAATTTTTTGTCGAATCGAAGACCTAAAATTAGAAACCAATTTCTACCTGTCATAAGTTAGTTATTTAATAGTATTATAATTTGGCCCTCACACCTAATTCCATCCTCCATAAACCTCTAAACGACCACCCACATAATTTATAGCTTGCCAAATGAACAATACACACACCTAGAAGACATACAGCTATTTTAAATAAGCATGACACATGACTGGTTCGTATACAAATATTTTTTGAAAACTTTTTTAATAGGATTAACAATGGATGTGCGATTTTTCTTATGCACAGTCTGTTCTCTAAAGCTTTTGCACACCTACGTATGCATTTTATTCCATTCTGCATACACGGAACTCCTATTCCATTAGCATTCAATAAAATCCAAGTCGGAATATATTTTTTTTATCTCTTTAATTAACATACGCACTTGCAATGGCAAAACTATTGTACCGAGAATTTTTAAAATCGCAAATACGATTTTTGAATTATTTATGAGAGCACAGCCATTCCACGTTTGTCCGCTTGCAAAATTCTGCTGCCCCTTCTTGGGCACCTTGCGGAGGAGCATCCACGATTTCGCTGTTACCGCATCGTCGGGATGGGAAAATGAAGTTTTGTGATGACTGCGTGATTAGCATGCTAAACTTGTAGTCTGAAGGTCGCCGATTTAAATACAACCCGGGCTCATGAATAATTGTGTGTTTGTTTATATTAAAACGAATTGGTTACATATTAATACTACACAGTTATTGACTCATGCTTTTAATTGCTACAATCAGTTTTAATTAAAACTTAAAAATAGAGAGGACTGCATTCAGCAATGTAATAACTAATTGGAAAAATGTCGTAACGGTTGATGCATCAATCCCGGAGAGTCCAAAACTAAAAACCAACACAAAAAATTATCTGGATGAAAAGGCCAACTCGGGCGTAAACGTGACAACAGGAAGAATTATTTTTTTGATTTGGTGCCAGATAGTCGAAGTTAAGATCGACCGATGCGGATGGGATCATCTCTAAGATCCTGGATCAGAAAGCAACATCAAAAGTGTTTATGTGAAATCTGGTGGAACAGACTGTGACTTTATTTTAGAATAAGTATTTTAAATTCAAATTCCCAAATGGTCCGCAAAATATTCAGACGTCTTCTTCTCTTTGGTCCAGGGAAGTATTTTCTTGGAATTGCAAATTCTGTATTTATTTTTCCGATTTTTTTATTTATAAAAGTCAACAAATCGAATAAAATTAAAAACCAGTTGATATTTTGTGTTGTCAGCAGGCATTCTATAACCCCCCCCCCGCCCATTCTGAAAGATGCACTTGTAGGAAGAGAGAGAGTAATTTTGGGTTTTATATACTTCATCAGGAAATAAACTTCAACGGTCTACTAAAAGTCGGACCAGAGGACAATCGTTTAATATTTATCATATCACGAGCTTTGTAGGGTTAATTATAACGGGAATAAAGTTAATTAATTGGGATATGTACTATCATGACGTCACAATAAAGAAAAATCTCTTTCTGACGTCATGATAATACATATTCATAATTTACTTTTGGTAGAAAATACTTAAGGTACCATCAAATTTTATTATTTTATTTACACGACAGTTGAAAGAAACCAATTTATTATCTTGAACTGGGGGGTATTCCATACCCCCCAGACCCCCCGGTTTCTAACAATTACTATCATTAACTTAAATTATTTACGGACAACCTATTTTGGATAATAGAACTACTGCAACCTTAACGCTGAATCCAAACTAGGATACAAATAATTTTGTCGTCGCTGTCTGATATTTTTTCATTCGAAAAAATTACGCGGCAGTTACAGCTCTTGCCAAGTCCAGTTCCAGTTTCTTTCGGGTAAATACAACCAAAAACGAGCAATGTCATCTTAATCTATCTCAAACGAAAGGTTGATTTATATTATTTAAATTCCAGTAGATGAAACGACACAAATTGTTTCAAACGTTAAACAATATTTTTTTGCTCTTACTCACTATACTAAAACCCTCTGAAAAAGGTTTTCAAAGAATCAAGATGAAATCGAGCAATCTTAAATTCCGAACAGAAAGCATGCAATTAAATCAAATTCATTACCCATTACTATACTCTCAAAATCGTGGAAATCTCATTTTAAGTTATCTGCCCTAAAAATTGGGACGTTACTGGAAAATGACGGAGTAGTGCGGCGTTGAGGCCGCACAGTATGAACAATCTAATTACAAATAATCTTCACACCGGAAATCTAGTGTATAAGTGAAAAAAAATTTGAGGAAATTAGAAAATCATAAGGATACTGTAGATTATTTTGCTTTTTTAACTTTGTTATAACGAAATCTTAAGGCAATCCGGAAATCTCTTAAAAATTGATTTGTACCAATCTACTCTATCGACATGACAAGACTCCATGAGGTGTATTTGATTTTTAAATGGTCTTATATAAATAATTTTACCTTGAATTTCCTAAAAAAAATTTTTAGTCTGATATTTATTGATTTTGATAAAAATCTATCTATCACGAGTTCACAGCCTTTTAGGGCTAAGGAACCTTAGATGTTAGACGTAGTTAGATATAGTGATGGAGACCTACATGTATGTAAATCTAACATGATATGATTTACTCTTTCTACACTACAAAAAAAATATTGTTCTGCGCAATAGGCAAATTAGAAACTTTTCTGTACTTATATAAACCGGGGGGTCTGGGGGGTATGGAATACCCCCCAGGTGTTAGATAGATAGTGATGTAGACCTATGTGTATGTAAATCTAAGATGATATTATGATTTACGCTTTCTACACTACAAAAAAGTTATTGTTCTACGCAATAGGCAAATTAGAAACTTTTCTGTACTTATATAAACCGGGGGGTTTGGGGGGTATGGAATACCCCCCAGGTACTAGATCATAATTAAAAGGTTCAGAATTACCTACATATTTGATTCTTTGAGAAGAGTTTTCGGTATTGCTATAACATTGCAATTCATAAAATATTAAAGTTGGCGAATCATCACTGCATCTAATCGATGCACCTGTTACTGCTGCTGTCGTCAGATATATTAAAAAAATATATTGTTCTTCCCAAATTTGAAAGCTGCCTACATGCGGCTATGGCAGCCAGATCAGAAATATTCATGTCAACATTGATTACTGCCCAAATTACCGATTTTGTAATCGGAACCTCGAATGCAAGGATATAAGATTGTTCGGCAGTTTCCGACATTCCGAGGGAGCTGTTCTCGCTTATAGACGAGGTAAAATCCAACTGTCTGATTGGTTCAAATTTTGTTTCTATGATGGTTGGTGGAAGTGTAAAAGAAGAAGGAAAGTAATGTAGTTTTTGAAGTGACCTCGTATGAAGGCAAGTTATGTGCGGTATTTTGAGTTAATCAAGCAAATAAGCATGGAAATCATAAATAGCATTCGACAATTGTTTAATGAGTAATTTCAGTACGAGAAGCATATATTCTGGGACACGCATAGTTGCAAAGCGAACAGACCATACCGAGTGCGAGTTATAATTAAATGACAGACCGCATACATACGTAACAGAATTTAATTTAGACGTGTGACCTTTCTTGAGTATTGTTCACCAGACAACTTGTCTCTCTAAACTCTGTAGCAACAAGAACATCATTGTGCCCAGTGTGTGTCCCCTGTCCGATTTTATCAAAATTGGCTCATAATGTACGTGGGTTACACCTAAAAGTGTGTTGACCCAGAATGAGAAAAAAACACAAAAAATTAAAAATCTGTTATGCAAAGTACAGTGCACTTTGTGGGTGCGCCCTCCATTCAAAATACTCCTACGTCTCTTATGACATTGACCTCAAAAATTGCATTGGTAAAAATGTCGAAATCCGCACCATTTTTTGGATGATGAAATTTTGAACGTGTTAAAAGTGCAATGACTGCATCATAAAATTTAAATAAGTCGCATTGCGTTTGTCGTGACGATCGTGTGCGATGGCGGTCTTTTCCAAATGTCAAAACAAGAAGGTGCAACACGACTCTCTACTTAGGCGTCTCATTTAGATTTTAGCATGACGGATGAATGGCGACCAAATGCTAAAACGGTTTAATCGAAATTGGACCACCTACGTTATTAAAATGTAATACTTGTGTAAACGAGAGCAATTTTCTTTTTTTGCTTTTTCCTCGTGGCATTTTCCACTTCACGGTGGGCTCGGGCAGACAGAAAGCGAGCTTCGCAAGAAGAGGAACTGGTTTCATTTTTTGAAACTTCTTTATCATATTAAAATTGCCATTTTAAAATAGTAAATAGTATACGCAGCCGGGTGCCTGAAGACGGCGCGGAACTCAAAATTCGAAACCGGTAAAATAAAAAAATTAATTTATGGTAGATTGGTTCGTCAGAGACCAAGAAGAAGAAGACCACGCATCCTTGACATACCTGCGCGTTTCCACAGTATTTTATTTATTCGGAAAAGTGTCGAACCGTAATTGGTTTTAAATGCGATTTTAAACTGCGTATTTTGCTATGTACGGCGTAATTTTTTTAACAGTCCTCTCTTAGAAAACAGAATTCACAATGGCCTCACAAACAATGTTAACTTATGTATTTACCTTTGTTTACTTTTTCTATTATTCAATCGATATGTGTCGAATCATGCATTTTACATTAGGTTTTCCATACAAGGATGGAAGTAACGTTTTTTGCATCCATTATCGAAAATTACAATTTGAACTCGGGTTTGGAGCGCGAAATCAAGTTCAATGTTAACGGCCATGGATTGAGGGGGGGGGGAGCGAGAAGCAACCGAAATAGTTGGGTTTTTTTTGTTGGAAAACTCTGGATTACGTAAACCACCGCGCTTTCCGCGAATTGATGGAACGTGAAGTTTCCAAGTAATCTTGATGGTAATTACGTTCAATTAAGCAAAAAGTCCGCGAGTTATAAATGAATAAAGGCTTATAGGCTTAGCGAACGACTTTAGTAGGTGTGTCTATCGTCTTCGGCATTGAATTCGAGCCAGGCTTAAATATAACATGACTAATATATCCCGAGGCCCATCTAAGATTTGAACTGGCAATTTACCTAGACGCTCTCCAGGTTTTCTTTCCTTTCACTCTCGCTTTCAAATGAGAATGTTGCAGCGAGTTAATTACTTTGTGCCGAGCAAGAGACAGCTTCAAACGTACATCAGAGCAGTTACCATCTTGACCTATCTTAATATAACGTAGGTTGGTGCAAGCCTCGACTCTTGCGCTCGCTCTTACCCGGTCATTTCCTCAAAAAATTTTGTTTAAGCTTTTCCTCGTCGCCAAGCTCTCTGGCCGTAATACCAAGCGATCACCGAACAATAAAATTGTGTCTGACGCGTGTGTATCGACTGCCAAATTTTGACCAAAAGGTGTGTCAAAAACGTTTCGCTGTTTGAGAGAATTAACCTTGTCGCGTACCTGTCCATTCCCGAGTTAGCTCATTCATTTGGCTAACAATAACGTTGGGTGAGTTCATAACAGTTTTTAGCGACGACTGGCGTGGAATTTTGATTTTTGAACCGCGAGTTATGTCATTGTTTTTTTAAAAAGCGTTAAATTACCTAACCATTAATTATTATTTTCGATGATAAAAAAACGAAGATAAAATCGGCGGCGCCAGATATAAAATTGTTTGGTGTACACAATATGTCAGTATTACAAGCTCTGTGTCGGTTCTAAAGTCAATGATCTCGTAATGTCCATGCAAATTTACACCCAGCAAACAGGAAAACATTGCCACTCCAGCAATATATCTCCCTTTATATTTAGACTTCAAAACCGCCAGAAAGAAATAGATTACACAACACCTCGTGAAAATTTCACAATAATTAGGTGTAGACCTCTAACTTCATAAAATATTTCTTTTTTTCTTCGCATTCATCCAACTGCTATTTTTATCCACATTCTTTCAAACGGTGACACCTCGAAATTTATACATGCCGAATTTTTTGACGCGCGATTGTGGGAGGTCCGGTACACCGCATTGTCTTTTATAAGGCGACTAACTTTTACCTTACACCGAACTGAACGTTCGTGCAAGATGGCTGCACAAACTGATTTACGTTATCAGTTTTTGTTCTGCAGTTGCGCATCAATCAAATATATTTATTGACGATCATACGAATTAAAAAAGAGGGGAAAGATCTTCAGTCTTAATATAACAAAATACTATAACATTTTGCAAAAAAAACAAGATGATTCGTATACTCGGCTGTTTGGATAATTTATTTAACTAGCTGGCCCGGCAGACGTGTCCTGCCTTATAATCTGTCGGCCACCGAAATCGTCTGCATACGAATTTTAATTCCGAATTTTCCGGCAACTTCTTCAAGTTTTCCAATTTTTCTATATCTATATTAGTACGAAATATTATAATTTATAATAATTAAAAACCAATAAAAGGTAACGCAATTTAATTTCTTTTATAAAAGGACCACATTATAAAAGTGATAATAAATCTCAGCCATAAAGGATTAAGAAAGAACAGTTTGCGGTAAAATAACAAAGAATATTATAATGCAAATTGTAAATCAGATAAACTAAGTATTATTTATTTACATATACATATTCAATTCCAGTAGATTTGATGGTACATATAATATTTTTTACCAATCGAAACAGCGTGCAAAATACACTTAATTTCAACAATAAGTAAATTTGCGATTTCCTGCCTTTATACCAATGGCAGAAAAATTTATAATAGTCACGGACATAATCTCAAAATGAGGATTTAAAAGGCTAATATTTGCCCAGCACCTAAAAAAATGTAGCGCCACCACTGTTTATTAGGTTATTAGATTCTTCTTTTCTTTTTTGTTTTTTACATTAGGGAGTGTCCATTAATTACGTAAGGACGATTTTTGTAATTTTTTACCCCTTCCTCCCTCACTTTACGTAAGGATTCTTTTCTAAATTAATTTTGACCCCCCCCCTCACATTGTATTCCGTTGGCTAATAATACCCGAATGATAACATTAACCGTGATTCCAATAAGCGGCGTCCACTGTATAACAATTAATGTTTATTGGTACAATTTTGAATAGTTTTTATTTGTATAGTAAGAGACTACCACCGTAAAAAGAGAAAAATTTAATTTAAAAAAATATTTTAAGTTAATCTTACGTAAGGAATATGTCGAACCCCCCCCCTTCCCGTAAAGGTTTGTAAGATTTTTAGTACCTCCCCCTCCTTCCTTCAAACCCCTACGTAATTAATTAATTTTTTTTGTTTTTTTTACGAAATTTTGTAAAATTGTTTTTTCTATTTTACCATTCGAAAATTTAAAAAAATTTTAAATTTAGCTTAGTAAATTTTAAAATTAAATTTTAAAAGCTTTTTAGCTTTTAAATTTAAAAAATTTAAAAGCTTTAAAAGTTGCTCATACAGTAGGTAGTAGATTGCACTGGTTGTGCGGCCTGAAGGCCGCACTGACCACATAATCTTCCAGTTGTTTAGCAAATAATACGAAGATATTGCTTTTTTATAATACAAGATTAAAATTAAATTTTGTATCCAGCTAATACTACAGTCTTTACAGAGGGGAACAAAGAGGGGAGGGGGATTATATTCTCTATACACTTTTGTAATATTCTGTTGTTACTCCGCCGATAATAATTCTAGAAGCTTAAAACGCCTCTGCTCTTGGGTGTATCCAGTGTCGGATTTAGTGTTTTTTTTTTGGTTTGAAGATTTTTGTTGTTTTTCACATCTGCTATTCTGTTCAGTGGCGTAGCTAGGAATTTGGTTCGGGGGGGGGGGGCTTGCGAGCGCAGCGAGCCGTTTTTTAATAGCGCCGCAGGCAATTTTTTTTCCATTTTTCAAGGTCATGCGCTCAATAGAAAGTTAAAAAATTACAATAAAAAATAATTTCTCCGAAGAAAGGGTTTTGTCAGACATTTTTTACGTTAACGACAATAATAATAGTTTCCAACTATATAAATAAACATTAAAAATTAAGTCATAGATATTATTATTATTGTTATTATTGTTATTGTTGTTATATAATTGTAAAATCATTGCGTCTTTTTTTTATTCCAAAAGTATTTATAAGCTCTTCTACTTTAATAGGCGCATTCCTGTGAACTGCTAATAAAGTTAAACCGCTTAACCTATTCTCGCCCGTAAAATTTCTCAAATTTGGCTTTATTTGTTTTAAGCTGGAAAATGTTCTTTCTACAGAGACTGTAGTAACCGCTAATGTTCTAAAAATAATATATATTGAGATGTCCCGAGCTATTCAAATCTATAAAATTTTACTCATATCTTAAATATACTCTTTGATCGAATTCATCCATTATTTAACATGAGACTCTTCTCGTTGAAGTTAAAATTATAAATTAAAAATGCTCAAATTTGTTACTTTTCATGTGATATGGTCATTGGCTTCACGTGCGCGCTACGCATGTGGTATTGCAGCTGGCCACGCCGGTTCTCCCGTTCGAATTAAAAAAAATTAAATTTTTTAATTAATTAAATTAATTATATTTTATTAATTAAAATTTAATTAAATTAAATTTTCGAATTAAAAAAACGGTTTGCCTGTTCTCCCCACCTTATTTACATAGCAAATAATTTAACAAACATTTTTATACACAATATGATAAATAAGTAATAAAATAAATTTTAAACTTTAAAATAATTTACAAAATAAATGAAATTAACGTTTTTATGGTTTTTCGAAACACGACAATATATTCGGAAACATCGGTATTGAATTGATTAAGAGCTTCCATTGTATATTTTGGAAGCTCTCCTTTATGGTTTTTTCATTTCTGATGCGAAATCAGCCATTTGCCTTCAAATATAGTATGATTAGTGTCTTGAAAATCATTTATATAGAATGATCATCATATACATGGTTTGAAGTCATTGTAAAATTACCAATTAATAATTTCGGGGGGAGGGCCGGTCCCTCAGGCCCCCCTTTGGCTACGCCTTTGAATCTGTTCCATAAGAGGCCTGAGCTTTAGCTTCAAATCTTCAATATAGTTCTGCTTTTGTACACAAGACAAATTTTTGTACACTAGATTTTCTTTGACCAGATTTTTGAAAGACTTTCCCAGTTTACCTCAAAATTTCCTTTATTTTTAAGATTTTTCTTAGATTTTATAAAATTTCTTTTCACTTATACACCAAATATTCCCTCAACGCCGAAACATTAAAAGGGTGAACTTATGTAATGAGGAAACCGGAAATCTTCCAGCTGCAGCCAGTGACTGTACTCTGATTTTTCTCCGCGGGGGGGGGGGATTTTTATAACGAAAGATATCCTCTTGGATTTTTGTATTCTTTTGAAAACAATTCTAGGAATTTTCTAAAATTTTCTCGGATTTCCCTTTAGTACTTGCACGCCAAATTTCTTCAGAGTTTTCTCCCCTCCTCCGGTATAACAGACCTAGTTTTATACCACTGCATAGTTTTGCGTATTAGGCAATGGTCGATTTATATACTTCAAATTTAATTTTTTTTTAAGTTTGGGATGTGGGAGACCGTGGTAAAATCCTGATCGCATTGGGAACACTGCTGTGATCTCAGGTCCAACATCGATCGAAAAGGCAACGATAAAGCACCTACTAAATTATATTTCCTAATTGGTCAACTAATTTCTTGAACCTAATCAGCTCACAAGGACCAAGTTTTAAACCCATTTAAAAAATAATTTTTTGTGTAATGCAGGCAACAACCGGTATTGCGCAAATCGGTGACGGTGGTTCAAATCGTGAAATTTAACTGTTTGACAGGTTTTTCATTGTTTATAAAAAGAAAACGTGCAGTAAATCCAGGTTCACTCATAGGCGAACTCGTATGCAAATATAACAAAACTTGCGCATCCCATGGAGACTAAATCATGTCCACAGTTTCGAATAAACCGCTGGAGATCGAATGGGCGTTTATTAAATTCAAAAATAACAAATTTATACAAATAAGAATATTTCAAATTTTGTAACCGAGTTATTTCATATTGTGTCAAAAATGCTCGATGATTTTCGTCCCGTGGGTAATTCATTGCGATACAACAAAAAGTTTTTCTCCGGAGTATAACTGAAGGTCTCCAGAGTAAATAAACAAAGTTTAAGAAAATCTGCGATAAAAAAGTGGTTTCGTAAATAACTCTAATATTAAAACAACTTTTACCTCATCTAATAAAATTTGTAATGGGGTATTTTAAAAGAAAAGCTTTAAAAAGGAGAATGATTGATGCGAGGTTCCCTTGAGCTTTTCAAATTTGCGTATTTTGTGATAAAGGAAAACACCAATACGGTTTTCAATTTATAAATTTTATAGCACGTCTTTGTAAAACACTTTCGTGGAAAGCGTTGGAAATGCGTTTTTTAGAGTTCATAAAGCGTAGTTTTACGGTGCGTCTTCAATAAGTCATGAGAAATGAAAAACCGACGCACTTCTATTTCGGTGTAAAATAAATGAAGACACTAAAGGAAACAAAAAAATAAAATGTAACAAATTTTTTTATTGTCCCCATTTATTATCGGGATGTTTTTCGAGGAAGGTATTATAAAAATCAAACTTTTTAGCATTTAAAAAACGAATTACCTTTACGAGAGAATTTTTAGCGCCATCTTAAACGTGTGAATTGCAATCCAAACTCGTCAGACATGCTAATTATTCAATTTACTCCACCTGGTAATAGGATTTTTTCCTTGCAAGTGCATGAAGGCCGATACAGATGAGATTTTAAACAAACAGCGTATTTTTCGATAATTTCGACCTTTAAAGGTCACTCGGAAAAGTCGATGGAATTTAATGGATTTTTTTTATTTTCAGAGTGCGTTTTCGGAAAGCAAGTTCGTGAGCTGGGTTCGCAATGGGTTCCAGATTTGGGAGTACCGATCGGCATTATGTACTGCTGGAAATGCGAGTGCATACCGGTAAGTTGATCCCAAAAGAATGAGATAACCTTGACAAGAGTTCATTTTTATTTAGCTCACGTCGCTTCAACAATCATATACCAATTATGTACTTTTCTGTGCCGCCAGAACATATTTTTTTAGTAACCAATAACCAGTTCTCTTTGCATTTGCAAAACGGCAAATACTAACAGGTTACGGTACTTTTTTCGATTGTGAACAACTGAATTTTTAATGCGAGCTTTTGGCGCGTCCTTTTCGAAAATCCGATTACGAAAGTGGGCCAAACATTTGAACACTCGCCGAGTTAATAAGCTTCAAGGTTCGTTTCTCATTTTTATTTCATTGATGAATACTTCATTCAGACCGAAGAAGGCAAAGCTACATCCACAGGATTAAGAAATGAGACATGAAATCAAAAAAATTATAAATATGTCTGTGGGCTGGTAGTGGTTGACCTTTAGTGTTGGCGCCTTTAAAATCCTTTCTTTAGCATCACTTCATAATCGCATTTTTCATAAAGATCATACTGAAACCACTTTGTGTAATCCTCCAGAGTTATTAAGATAAACGAGCTTATAATGATTTTAGTTTTGCACTACCAAATATTTGCATTACATTCACTTGTATCCAACTAACAAAGCTACAAATGAAGCGAAAATTTTAAAGGGAAACGAAAATATAATTTTTACCTGCAAATCCAAGACGAACGCGAGGGATTCATTGAATTTTTCCTATACTTTCTGAACAGCACTCGTAGTAAGCTTCCTTGGCTCTTAAAATTATATTTTACACTGTTTTTTTCGGTAAGGTTTCTAACGACATGTTTAATTACATTAAAATTCTTCCCACGATTATCGTAAATCAATTTGGTGAATCGTCTTGTATTTTCTTTTCATTAGAATTCCAATCGGGTCTCTCATTTTGTACTTCTTTAATCGAATTGCGTTAAGTCGGAGATTGCTAAACGGTGGGTCACAACCCCCAAAAGTTCGCATAAGTTTTTACCAAGTTGTGGGCTTGCCGATTGCCCAATTCACTCGAAAATATTTATGTTGTGTTGGGAAAGCTTGGAAAAACCTTCTGGTAATTTGGATCTGAATTTGAAGGAAATTTCGCAACTTTTTGACGCGACCAAAGCGAAGTGCGTTAAATTTGTTGTGAAAATTTCATAAGTGAGATTAAAAAGCGCGATGTTTGACCAGATGGACTAATGAATTAGTGTCATTTGCGTAGGAAAGCTTCTAACTGATGAAGACGCATTATGGGGGCGTTATAAAGGTAGAGGTCAGCTGGGTCGGTGACCGCAACAGTTTCATATTATTATATTTGTGATCTACCGACTCGATTTTTCTAATTTTCTTTTCTTTTGTTTTAGGCGCAGAAAAAACGTCGCATCGTTGCAAAAGTGTCTTGTCAAAACATTAAAAATAGTTGTCCGGTAGCGGATTGCGAGAAACCCGTCCTCCCGCCAGGACGGTGCTGCAAAATATGCCCTGGAGAAGACACTTACAGTAAGTTGTTTGAGAAATCTATAGATTAGTAGGTAATTAGTTTACCTGAAACTTGTTGACATATTATGTCGTCGTTAGTTGGCTAATTACGGTTGCAGTTACTACAAATTTGTATTTCAACTATCCGACCAATCGGATTTGTTTTTATGATTTTCAAAAATTTTACGTCCGGATAGCAGTTTAAGTGCATCCAAAATTTACGACGGTTATAAAATTATTTTTTTTCTACGGAAAAGATTTAAATTTTCTTTTGACGGTTTGTTTTGATCGAGTCACGCCCGAACACGCGCCTTATTTCAAATTACAAGTCGTAAATAACTGGACAAATTTCACACCGACCAGCTTTACCTGCTCAACTTTTTGACTTCGCTTTCAAAATATTTTTATTTACTATTCGATTATTTTTATTGTGATTTGTTGTCGCGACGATAAATTCGGTTGCAGTAACAATCTATTTATAGAATTAACGTCATTTTTATAATTAAAAATTGACTTATTGCCAAACTTTTAATAATTATCCTTGTATTTTAATTTGTAAAGGGCAAACACAACAAAAACTCGCATGTGATGTTAGCCGTAACCTTTTCCACATGGTAATTTTTAAAGTTTGATCCCAATTTTGTAACAATCTTGTGAGCATTGTCCAAATTCTTGCCTTAATTGAAACTTTAATCGACGGAATTGCAGTATTATTATTATTAACAAAAAATATTGTAAGGGTCAATAATCGGGATTTACGGAACGTTCTGCTGCGAAGTTTTACGTAACCGGGCGAAGCCGGGTACTAAGGCTAGTGACTTATTAAATTAAATAAAAAGATTAATTACGCGCGATTTTTCAATAATTTACACAATTGGATTCTATCAGCTTTAGCTTTTCAACAGAACTACCTACATTCCCTGAATTTGCATGTATTCCCTTAGGAACAATTTCTCTTAGTGATCATTACATAGTAATCAAAATTTTACCCCTTCAGTACGCTATATGCCTATATAGGGATGAAATTTTAGTAAATATTTATTGAAAAAATTGTTAAAAAAATTAAATCTTAAAAGGGGTTGCGTTTTAGGGACGAATTAAAAATAAATTGATAAATTAAAAAAAAAATTAATAAAACAAGTTAATACGTTTAATATTACTGAGCTTTCAGCAAAGGTTATCATCGCTTTCGTCAGAATTTTATTTATATAATATAATTTTTTATAACATTTTAAATAATTTTTCACTGAAAGCCCAATAAAATTAAATGCTATTAACGTTTAATCAACTTGTTCTATTAAAAATTTAATTTAACTTATTATATTTCACAAGTTAATAATTTAGAATATATTAGGTGCAAAATTAACCAAAACCACTGTGATTTAAAACAATTAAAAATTAAATAAAGTAAAAAACATAAGAAAAAATTAGAAGAAAAACCTTCAAATCATTTTGGCTTAGCCGAGATGAATAATTAATTGAATTCATCATCAGATTCTCACCCTTTTTTTTTAATTCGAAATTGTCTTGATCCTATGCCTAATTAAGGGTTAAAAATATATTGTACTAAAAATTAAAACATTTGAGGATGAATAATTAATTCTTGAAAGTGGATGGGTTTAGGAAGTAAATTGAAAATAAATTTCCCTAAAATTTTTGTAACAATTTTTCCAATAATAACACAAATTAAATTCATCTCTAAATTTTTGCATTTTTATAGCAATTTATTGTCAGTTCACCCCCTTTTAAGGATTAATTTTTTTAAACTATTTTTTGAGACGTGAATTTTTAATTATTTTTTCAGTAATTATTGTTTACCTCCGGGTTTTTGTTTCTTTTTGAGATATTTGTTCCGAAGAGAATACACAAGGGTCGAAAATTATAAGTCGCTCTTGTAAAAAATTAGAACAAATATTTTTAAATGTGTAAATTTTACACATACGCCCTTTGCAGGATTCAACTTCCTGTTTCTTCCTCTACATGATTGTACTTTCACTAAATTCTTCTTCTGCAAAATTACAAGATAATCTTGGTTGATGATTTGCCTTCATCGGCAACAAAAATGCAAGGTTTCATGCAATACCACCGAAACTGCTATTGGTAAATTCTTTCCTAAGAATCTTTTTTGCCCTAATGGGGGCAAGGAGGGTTCTCTTGGAAGATACCGCGGTGGTTTGCCATTGCTTGCGGAGGGAAGACGGTCAGAATAAAATTTTAACTTTGTTTGCGATCGAACCGAGGATCTCGGATTAGGAGTTGACGAACATAGGCATCAAGTAGTGACCGGTAGGCCTAACATAAGACAACTGGAGTATTAACTGGAGTGCGGGGGGGGGGAGGTTGAATCTTATGTTATTACTACATCTTTTCCAGTAGTAATTCAGAAAACGTAAAATTGCTATTTAGATTTATCGACCGATATTCAGAAATCTTTAACGGAAAAGATGTTGAATCTTATTAAGTTTGTCGATTGGTTAATTATGAATCAATCAATCTTGACTTTCCAGACAAAAGCTGTGCATTATAGAGGCAAAAATCATATAAAGTCGAGATTGGAAATTTTATTTACCTTTCTTCCCTCAATTGTAAATTTAATTTTTTAATATTATGAAATTGTATTGCCTGGGGGGTATTCCATACCCCCCAGACCCCCCGGTCAGGGTTACCTTGGTTTACTTTATTCTATATTGAATCCATCAGAGAGTTCCCGTCACACACTTGAAAACCATTGAGTTTAGACATTCAAGAATTAGATTCTAATATGAAATATTTATGTTTTCTTGCAACTTTTCTGACTGACCCAATACAGAACGATAATAAATCATGGCAGGTCGATTGGAAAATATTACACAAAATGCGATTGGGGAAGAAATAAAAATATTACTGCGGTTTGAGGTTTTCTATTTTCCAAATGCGAAATAGAAACATCATCCACAATAATATTTTCATATTTTCGCCAACCGTAAATTTTTATTTCTTGATCTCGGCAAGGGATCGGGAAATTTGTAAATCATTTTCCTGAATAATACTTTGATGAATCCAATATAGAATAAAGTAAAGCATAGAATACTTGACCGGGGGGTCTGGGGGGTATGGAATACCCCCCAGGCAAGTCTACCTCATTATATTAAGAAATAATGGTAATATTATTGTGGTTTGATGTTTTCTATTACTAAGATGCAGCACTAATTAATTATGGTAATTATTGTGAATAATTATTGTCATCGTGAGATTTTGTTAGATGAGGTTTTAATGGAATTTCCGGGAGGAGTTCTGACAGTTTTCTCAAATGTATGATTAGTTGATGCCCAAGGCGACTATTTTTTTTAACCCGAATGCTTGCTTTAAAACTAACTGAAAACAAATTGTTGAGCGCCAGGTGAAATTTATAAAACAAACAAAAATGTGAGGAAGAAATCTGGTTATTACGACACTGCTGAGACAATCGGCTGTCCAATTAGTAGAAATGGGATTGCATCTACCGCGTTAGTGCCAGAATTATTGTTTTAAAAATCACTGAAATCTATGCGTTTGGAAAGTGGTGATTGCAGCCGGCTGCATGTTTTTTTAAAATTATGTTTGACTTTTTTAAACTATGAAAGACATTTGTTATACAAATTTAAATTTATCGTTAGGAATGTGGGGGGGGGGTAGACATTTATGAAAGTAAACAACAACAGGATTTATTTAAACTTTGTGATCATTTTTAGATATTTCTTCTGTTCGCTTTAAAAAATCGCTGATTTTAAGAAGTTGAAGGTAAGGAATATTCCTTTATGTAATTTTGCATTGAATGAACAACCTACTCGAATGGGGAGGGGAGATTTATTTTAGTGTTATAATCTCTTTTCGATGTCGATTAAGCGACAGCTCTTCTCTTTTCTTCCGGAAGGGGGGGGACTTATATATTGCAGTGTTCCGGTGGTGAGTCTAAATTTTCCATGATGTGATAATTTCTATCGAATTAAAAATTATGTGGACTATGTAATGCAATAATACAATAATTGTAAAAAATTCTCGATTGCACGATCGATATCTAAAGTGGTTATGTATTGTACACTGAAGTGTACATATCTGGTTGTAAATAAAGTATATTAGTTGCAAAAATAAAAGTAATGTACGACGTGTACGGTACTAAATATATAATTTACTTAGCATTAATGAGGTGACTGCATTTTCTGCATTCTTTTACACTGCATATAGGATTTAAAATGCACGTAAGGTTTTTGCGATTATGGTGACTTACAATTAGATTGAGTATAGAAAAAGCAAGGCCATCTACAATGTATGGCGTATACGCATTATGTACGTACGTACGTCTGAGTTTGGCGCCTTGCGACCTACATTTGAATCGAGTACTTGAAAATGTTTACTATAGTCTTGGAATAATGTGTACAAAAGTTAAAAATTCCGTCCTTTTCCCACCCGCAGATTTCACATTATTTCAAAATCCACACAAATTATAACCCTCATTAAAATGGCGCCTCGAGTTATTTCGAAATGTGTATTTAACTTTATAAATATCAACCGACGGCGTCTTCAATTTTTTTTCCCAATTCTGCGATACGCTGTCCTACTTGCAGAAATGTATGTTCCCGTATGCGGGCGCGAGTCCGGCCTCCAACCCTGCACGCGTAAACTGCTCTTGGAGGTAACTCTACAACCGCACGCTCTCGGTGGGCGAGTACACCCACCATCGGTCGGCCTCTCCTGGCGCCGCTATTACATTTCCTCTGTCTACAAAGAGTCTGTCAGCCCAATAATTACCTTCCTTCCCCAATAACACCCGTACGAGGCAATACACCTCGACCGATAGTCAAATTATTTATTTACGTATTATTACTAATTTATAACAAACAAATGATAAGAGTGTCTCGTAATAAAAATAAACGACCTTGTAGGAAAAAAAAACAAAAAATTGCATCAATCGATGTAGTGTGGTCGAACCGTGGATAAGTTTGACAAATCCAGCTTATCGATATGTTTGTAGTATACACCGACCACCAGGCACCAAGTATATTGCGTTATAAAGCATAAATCATCTTAATTTTTATGCAAGTTCCTATTTCCTTATGATAATAAGAAAATATTGGAATCTGCACATTTTTTATGGGCAATAAAATGTGCTAAGACGAGTGCAGATATTAAAAATAGACATAACTGCATTTACACTCAAACTTTTTCATTCTCGCCAAAACCATCATCTTCTTCGACTAACGTTTTGTTACATGATGGTATTTGCGAGACAACTTCCGCTAAACACTTCAATTATCCTTTTAATTTCAATCTGGTTTGACAACTAGGTCAAGAGTTTACCAACAACCATTCATGAGAAATTTGCCCACACTTTGGAGCAGGTCTCACGTTTTTCGTTTTGGAAGTCGATCGGTTTTGGAGGCCAAGGCATCGGTAACTCAATGCTTCTGATGCAATTTTGGAACTTTCGGTTACTTTTTTATATTCTTTAGTTTCATACCATCCAACTTATTTCTCATGTCCAACAGGGATACCAGGAAGCAACCAGTATATACTATTACTCTTCCTCTTTAGATTCAATAACATAAAAGAAGTCATTTTTGCTACAACTGAGAGTTCCTAGGTCGATGACTGGTAGTCAACACAAATAAACGTATTTCAAACCGGGGGGTCTGGGGGGTATGGAGTACCCCCCAGAACAGTACAGTTGGTTATGTACAAATACAACTTCCCTTTTCTTCCTGTGTATTTTAGTATAACGTGGAGTCGAAACCACGGAAATAGAAAATATACCGGAACAGTATATTACAAAACGTTTAGAAGATTATGCAATGAGAATTTATAGTACATATCCTACTGAAAAGCGCAAATTACAACTTAGTAAATGTAACGGAAAAAATGTTTTTATTAACATCCTATACAGGTGGGTGGTAACCTGAAGTTATTTTTTATGAATGCAGTACTGGCTTTTTAGAATATTGCAAAGATGTACCGGTGCTTTCCGCTCGTTTGTTTCCTCTAATTTAATTTGCTCAAAATTAAGACTTTTCGTCCTTCGAAACGGTGGGGGAGGCCTTCGAAGGCCTTTTCATCCTGGAAACTACGTTGATATTTCACCTTAATTAAATCGAAAAAAATTGATTGCCAATTTGTAATAGAATATTTTGAGGAAACCATGCATATTATTTGGTGACGTCCGTTAATATTTTTTTTTGATAAATTATATTTCGTGGTTATTAATAGAAGCGTGTAAAGTTGTCGAATGATTTATTTTGTAGTTTTACCACAATTGCCAAAAGTCATTTTTAAATTCAAATGTTAAAAAATTTTAACTGTCTGGGCCGTCTAATTTTGGAAGTTTCTGACAAACGCTTACTCGTGTAAATGGGGTTTTACAAGGATGCAAATCAATCAAAAAAATTTTCTACATGCTTCTGCTTGGTTTTACAAAAAAATCCTATTTTATGCACATATTTCTTGCTTTGAAGTAACGAACGTGTTTATGTTCGACTTTCTAAGATTAATACATATTTTACTACCTCAACGAGGTGAAAGCTTAACGCCTTCCTTCTTTTAGTACTGATTATTTATTGTAATCGTTTTTTTACATTTATGGACGTTTTAGCTGGGGATTATTTTCTAAAATTCGTGCAGGGCCGTAGCCAGTCGCAAAAGCGCACGCGGCACGTCCTTAATTAATTCGCATAGTTGACATTTTATCATGTTTCTGTTTCGCTATCGTGTAAACAATTTTCTCGTTCTCTTTTTAATTTATTTTTCCAAATTCCTCCTGTACATAAAATAGCGTCCATAAATAACGGAACGCTTCAAGTCGATCCGAACAGCGGCTCATCATTGTCCAACAGAAATTCCTCTCTCAAATCTGATCACTTAAATTCGGTGTTGCGTTTCCAAGAACGAGGATTTCAGACATTTTTAGCTGCACGTCGATCTCTGATATAACTTTACGGCTAATATATTTCACGGCGTGTCACTGGCTGTCGGCGACTCGCACGTCTATTTTTTTCACGTCGTCTCAAGTCTGCTCCGAAAGACACCGTCCGCAGTCAAGGGCGTTGGAATAACTTCGACCGTGCGTATATTTATAGTTAATTACGCCGCCCATTCATAAAAAATACATTCTCTACATTCTCTTTTTTTCTAATTTCGGATCGAACTTGGATGTGAAAGTTCTCCGAAACAATTGCGCGGATCGTCGTTCTCTTTACAAGTTTCAAGTTCACTTTTTTGGCAAAACTTACACTTTTTGTTCCACAAACCAACTTTTTTACTCGTGGGTGTGGCTCGTGGTCGTCGAGGAGCGACAAAATCGGTCGTAGTAATTTACAAAATTACGAGACACATTTACATGGATTTATTTTTGCAAATACACATTTTACTCAACCAACTTGAATTCGACCTAATTTCAAACAATAGAAGAAAAGGAAATTTTAGATAAAAACTCATAGTTTTCAAAATTCAGCCTGTTGCAGCGGAAATAACGGATCTACAAAATTCATACACCAAACCATGCGTTATAATATGCTGTGGTTTTTTACCACGACGACATTGTGTAACCGGGACGATGGGTCCGGGAGGGAGGGATTTAAAAATTATATCACTACCACAAAAATTAATTATTTTAGTAAAATAGTATATTACATTATAAGGAACCAAGGAGGCTATTAATCGGGAGTGTGACTAATAAATTACACAAATTAACGTCGTAAAATTCAAATGAAATTCAGATTTCGTTAATTTTGCAGCTTTCTGAATTTTGTTTCGTTTTCTGAATTACTACAGGAAAAGGTGGAAATTGCCAAGGTTGCGCGGCCTGAAGGCCGCACTGGTCCATCACAAAAAAGAAGTTAAAATTGGGTTTATGCTAAAAAGTTTTTTAAACCGCAATAAAAAATATTTTTTATTTTATCTTGATAAGTTTTTGTTTGACTTAAAATATTTTATTTAAATTAAATTTATTTGATATTTTACTGTGTACTTCCACGAATCTGATTTAGCACACAATAAATTATCAATTTGTTTAATTGACACTTAAAATTGTCAATTTTCTAAGTATTCCTGAATTGTTGCCAATCTATAATAAAATCTGTATTTTCCCTATGTCGTTTAACGAGATTCCCGTTAATGTTGAATAAATTAACATTTTTTCGATAGTAAACTTATTGCTACATTTTATAATTGGAAAGCGTTTGAAAAACGGGCTTAACCTCTAATTTTAAATAAATTGACAATTGTCAGTGTCAACTAAACAAATTGACAATGTATCCTAAGCATATAAATTGTCAATTTTATTCATTGTTACTGAAAATTAAGAAAAAATGTGTTACAATTGTGTGGTTTAGTAGTACAAGAAGGAAGATGAAGGATATTAATTCAATAGTATGTGAGATAACAAGGAGTAAAGGAGGCTATTAATCGCGAGTTTGAATCACGAGATATTAAATTGTGTGAAAAATTATGCACGCGTGTGATTAATTGATTAATTTACTCCTGAATTCTCTTCTTTTTTGGCAAAATTTATTAAAGCAACGGTTCGTAGTTTGTTATAACGGGGGGGGGGGGGGGATATAGAAATGTAAAATATCAGGTTTTCACTCGCAAAAGTAATAGAATTTAGAAATTTGATCAGGGAAAGTTGGGAAATTATTGATTTTTAAGCACAAGACGAGAAAACTAAAACTTTCAAACCAAGAAAATTTTTTGAAAATTTATAAAAAATTACTACAATTATTGGGTTTTTTTACTTAGTAAATTACTAACAATTGTAATTTTTGAAATTTACCAAGGTTCGAAAAATTTTCAATTTTAATCTGGGAAAATTTACGGAATTTTTTCTGAAAGTTTGATGGGAATTTGCTGCATATTCCACATCTCCCCCCCCCCCTCGGTTTGCACTGTCGCGATACATAGATATATTTGTTCTGAAGGACTGAAAAGTTATACATACTATTGAATGAAGCTAATCGCTGGATAGGTACGCAAACTGTCGGTTTTCCAAACCGGGGGGTCTGGGGGGTATGGAATACCCTCCAGTACGTCAGCAAATGTGTTCACTAATTCAAATGAAAAGCTCTTATGAAGGTTCATAACTTGGCTTGCCAACTATCGTACTTTTGGTAGGACAATATTCTACTTTGGCAGTGGCGTAACAAGCAGTTCAGGGTCCCGTATGCAAAGTTGTATGCCGGGGCCCCGTTTTTGTAACAAGATAAAAACAAACATAAATAAAATACGTATAACATTAAATTTTTTTTATAAATTGAGTAGTCACAGCAGAACCGGGGCCCCGCGTGCGTGGCACCCACCGCACCCCATTAGTTCCGCCCAAGGTGACTCCACGGATGTAAAAATTTTTAATACAATTATGGTAGTTTATATCGTAAATTACAAATAAACTTTAGAATGTATGGACCATCTAAAAATTTAGGTTAGGTTGAATTTGGGATTATTAAAAATGTAAAATTAACATAAATGGATAATTTATAATCCACTTTTTCCAAAATTAAATATTTGTGGAATCTCGTTAAGCCGTTTATGCGCGTCATAAATGGCAAATAACAGGAAATCCGAAATGTCTTCCCAGTAACAGCATTCAATCTAGAAGATGTAGGCGGTATTAACAAGTAACATAATATCTTGGACGAATATTGGCAAATGCACTAACATTGCTGGTAGCGTAGCGGAGTGGCGCCGTAGGCGCTTTAATTTTCTTCATTTGGTGTGTGGGTAATGGGCGTTGGAGATCATGGATCAAAAATACGTTGACGCGGATTTGGCCGCGTCGGTCTGTGTAGTATAAATTAAGTGGGAATTGAAAAATTTTGAACTTTGAAGAAGTTGGACCGTAGTTAGCCAAAGGTGATTCGAAAAGTATCAAAAGGGGTTTTTTTGGGCGACCAGCTATTTGAACGTCAAAAAGTGTATGCTGGTGTGGAACTGTAAGTGGGTGATGAAGTCTGAAATAGGATTGTACGGTGACTTTCTCGTATCTGACAGCAAAGCATTTTTACGCTACCATTGAAACTGACATCCTAGCTTTTTGATCAAAAATGAGTTTTAAAAAAATTATAACCATTTTTAAGAAATTATAAAAAAATCGGGGAAGCAGGTTTACGTGACATATTGCACATACTATATCGTGGCCAGTCCGCCCCATTGATTGCTTGCTGGTTTATCGTCATGGTTGGCGTTTTTAAAAACTTGACACCCACAAAATCGTCGTGCACGTTCTCCAGGTTGCGACGACAAATGTGGCGCGAATTCGAAACCTCGAGTTACGTTTCAAAAAGCAGAAATTACACACTCGTGGTGTGCTTGCATATTCAATAGGAGATATAAAACATTGTTATCGCTCGATGACACGATTTCATGACGTTTTAATAAAGCATCGTGGCGCCAGCGTAAATATTTGGTTACAACACAGCGGACCTCTACTCGAGGATGCAGGAAAAACTTGATCGAATTTTGCAAAATATTAAATATCTCATTATCATATCATTTTCTTTCACATTTATTTATAGATTCCGTCGATAATTAAAAATCGAGTCAATTGTAGCATAATCGATGAGTTTCATAGACAGGTTGTTTGAGAAGAATGCAATTTCTAAACGCCAGACTGGCGCCCGCAACACGAGATAGATGAAACTATTACCATTTGCACCTTTTTTCCATTACTTAATCAAATTTCATTATAAATTACCGCGCATCACTATGAAAGAAGCCGATATTTCCGCAAAGATCAATAATAATTTCGTCGCGGTTAAACAAGCGAACAATATTATTCATTTCTGTCTTTTTTTTTCCAGATCCGGACATAATCCAAGACGTGGTACCCCAAAATGTCATCGAAGAGGAACAAAAAAGCACGAAACGTAAGCACCCTTTTGTTACAACCCTCGACTCACCGACTAACCGCTTTTGTTTATTCAGATTTCGCAGCTCTTCTGACCGGTCGCTCTTCGTTAATCTTACGAAATGACGACATGCAACCGATACCAAACGACCAAAACAAAAACAACGTGGTCGCAACCGGGAGGTTCACGTTCCACAAAAAAAATTTGTACTATTCCTTCTACATATCCGACAAGGCCGCGCGACCGAGATCTCTACAATTCGTCGACGGTGACAGTAACATTTTGGAAGAGTATACGCTCTCGGGAGCGGGTGGTTTTGTAAACAGTTTGTATCAAAATACGACCAGGAAGGTGTGCGGTGTCTGGAGACGCTTGCCGCGTGATTACCGCCGCCTCCTCAAAGAAGAACGCATGTTCGTTGTTCTGGTCTGGGGAACGAAGGACCAAGCCGAATTCACGCTAAGTGGTCAAGTTATGAAATACGTCGCCCTAGGCACAGAGTTATTTAGCTCTTTATTGGAACCCGCACCCGGTACTAATTTAACTCTCATGTCGGGTGCCGGAGGCACCGCTATCGTTTCGGCATCTACCGCAACGTCGCCTTCGATCAACATCGCCATCGTTTTTAATGGTATTTTCCTCCCTGGCGAAATTTCCGACGTCCCGGTCAACATAACGTTGGCGATCGAAGATAAAAAACAAATTATTTTGGAAGAGGAAGTTCGAGTAACGAAACCAGGTCACGAATTAAACTTCATAGAAGTTAGTTCGCCCGTTTCGCTGGCCGATTTGAGGCTGTTAACGCGCGGAAGGTTGGTTCTATCGGTTACTTCTTTTTCTAAGCCGGAGACGTTGAGGTTGAGCGGGAACGTGATCACCAAAGCCACCTGCGAGCTCTTCCAAACGCCGTTAAGCTCGACGAACAACGAAAGAGGAGTTAATCCTTACGGAACTTCCGGTTTGGCGTGGCTTTACCTAAATAACGAAGGTTCGTTGGTGTACAACGTTCAGGTTGAAGACGTAAGTCCGGAACAGAAACCTATTTTCATCACGCTGGTCGATGTTACCAACAAGAGAAAAATGGAATTGGAAGACTTGACGCCGTACTTTATGAACGGATGGGCTAGCGGAACGGTAGATAAATTGAGTCCGAGGGTGTTGGAACCGCTGTATTCGGGTAACCTGGCTGTAAATGTGGCGACGCAGAAAGAGAGCAGTTTGATTAAGGGTCGTCTTTCGGGACGCTACGTTGCCGACGCCCGGGACGCTCGTGCGCCGAACCTTCTAAAACGCGAAGACCCGACACTTCCAACGTCTGCAGTTGGAATGGCCTGGATAAACGTAGACAACGAATGCCACATCCATTACGACATTTCGTTAACCGGTTTGGGATCAAACGACAAAAAGATGGAACTCTATTTGGAGTTGTTACCGATGCTGGCACCTGGAGCGCCGGTGATCACGCGCTTTTTGGACGATTTTCACGGTAATCAACTCGAAGGGAGCCCAACCGAAAGTCTACTGAAAGAGGAATTGATAAGGTTGGACGCCGGTGCCGTTTTTATCAAAATTAAGGAGAAGGGGACCCATAAGACATTACTTTCGGCTGTATTAAAACAGGTAAATTTCGGTTCTTCCCCGCTTTAACTTTTTTAACCGTGCGTTTTTGTTTTAGGTAAAAGTCCCCTTGGTTTGTCTGCCCCACTACACCGAAAACGACGTCCCAATTTTAAAGTTGAATTCGGACGTTAGTGAAGTTGGCGCTTGCTTTTACGAAGGTAAATTTTTTCAAGAAGGCGACCAGTGGACGACTAAAGATCCTTGCACCATGTGTTATTGTCAAAACGGTAATGCAAAATGTGATACGTCAAGTTGTCCCGATATCGACTGCAACTCCAACGTTACGGTCCAAAATTCCGGCGAGTGTTGTCCCACTTGTTCCAAAACGACTTCGACGCAGGAAAGCAACACCAGCGTTCCCAAGGGCTGTTCGTTCGGTGGGAAGTTCTATTCTGCCGGCAGTAAATTTCATCCGTTTTTGATACCTAGCGGCTTTGACCTGTGCACCGAGTGCATTTGCGATTCCTTGTTACTGGAGGTGAGATGTACCAGGCAAGGGAACGAGAAGAAGTGTTGCAAGCACTGTACAAATTCGAAAGCGTTACAGGATTCGGAAAATGGAACCTTTATGGGCGATCCCGGTAATACTCATGTTAGGCCTTTGAAGCCGCACAAAATTGTGCCACTCAAGTCGACGCAGAAGATTCTGGCCGAAGGGGGTTGCAAAAATCCTGGTAATCCTGGTAGACCATATGAAAACGGACAAAAGTTTCATCCCTGGATTGAATCCTTGGGAAAAATTAAATGCGTAACCTGCAAATGCAAGGTAAGGCTTCGGTGGGTTATAATTATTTTTTAGGGTTTTCATTGTATTTTTCTTTTCAGAATGGTAACCATTCGTGCGAGCGTCGGAAGTGTACAAGAGCTATGTGCCACAAATTGTTTAAGCCAAAACATAATGACGTTACAAAGCACAACGATATGACAAGTGATACTGCCGAAGGTTGTTGTTCGCTGCAGGAGTGTAAAAGTTTTCGGCGGCATCACAGGGCGCGCCACAGTTGAAGAGAAATTGTGAAAATTTATTAATTTATTATTTTTTGTTGAAAAGAGAGGAACTGATTTGTGCATTGAGTTAGAAGAAGTAGTTAAGCGAGATGGAGTTACCCTTTTACCAAAGAAGACTGAGGCAGTTGGAGAGTGGAGCGCTGTCATATTTATTCGTTATTTTGTAGAATATCGTAAGATTTTATGTATTATTAGGAAAAACTCATGGAAAGCAACATGAATTTTTTTTGTATCTAATTTATTTTTTCACCGAGTGTACATAGATTTTATTAGGTTAAAAATATTGAAAACTGTATTGACTGCATTTGTGTATATATTATTGTATATTATTCCATAGGCAGAGTTTCTATGAGACAAAACTCAATACTCTTTGAGGTGAAGGCTGACGATGGTTATCTAAATCGACCCAAGTTTCTTATTTGTACATTTTTACTTGATAAAAATTTCTGTTAATTTTTGTTTAGTAGTCCAGTCGTTGGGTAATAAGCTAGGGAATGCTTGAAACTTGTGGTTTGACATCGGAAAAAACTCTCCAAGAGTGAAGTTTACAAAATAAATGTTGTTCCGGCTCTTATTGAAATCAAATTTTTTCGAATTTTACCCAAAAATACATTTTTCGGAAACTGTAAGAACTTGAACAACAGTTTATTTGATTCCAGTTCGAGGCTGTTGGAAGGATTTTTCTGATGCAAAAGTAATATGATGACTGGACTATAGTGTTTATATTTTTTTATTAAATTGTATGGTTTTGTCAAATTTTCCTAGTCTTTTGGAAGTGGGATGGAGTCATATCGGTGCCAAAATGTGAAGACAAGTTGCGTTCAGGTGATTTTTGCCTGGCGCCCATCGGCTCGTAAACTCTTACATATCGAAAATTATTTATTTTGCAAAAGTTGGCAAATGCATATCAAGAGAAAGGGTGCTACATATCAGTAAACGCAATAAGGGGGCTTTAGTTAAAATTTAACTGGTTTATACGTAATTGGAATCTCTCCATGCAATTTTACAGTATTTCCTTAAAATAATTCATTAGTATGTATATTTTGTGTGAATGTATTTCAAATTTGCGAATAACGAGAATAAAAGCGCCAGCATTTGTCGGTGACGTTCTCGTTATTCCGACCGTGTATGATGCAAACGTAGAAGGTAGAAAAAATTAGTAAGATATTTGTACATGATTTCTAGATTAAAGTTGCATCTATTATTATTATTATTATTATTTTTATTATTATTAAATACGCTTTGTACACTGAAAAAAATAGTTTGTAAGTTTTACTTGTATCTACGAAGTAGTTGTATAAAGAGCCATAAACGTGTTGTTATTAATAACTAAATAACTTTTTATTATTTAAGTTTTAAATTTAACAAGAATTAATAACACAGCACTCGCTACATTTGCATTTTTTTAAAGTTGCGATTTTAAGCCCTAAGGTGAGCGCCGCAATGATTATTATTATGTAGGGTGTTATAAGGACTGAAAATAGATGTCAAGTGGTAGCGTCTTAACAGTTTAGCTGTTTTGAATTATAAGTGTACCTGCTAGCTAGAAATATATGCTTCATTAATAAGTGAAAATTATGGTTTCATTTTGCCCCAACAACGCAAAATTTAAGCCTCAAGTTTTCATAATTACCTAATTAGGATTACTATTGTATTTCCTAAGGTGAAATGAAAGTTCACTATCGGAAGGTTTACTTGTTAACTCGAGGGTAGTAGGGTTAGACCAATAGGGTAATTCTCTGGCGGCTACCTTTGCGGCAATTTCTGGGTATATAATAAAATTAGTATCCCAGTGGACAAACTTTTGGTAAACCGATTTTAATTAATATATTTCAGTTCAAACACTTTGGGATTCCAATATCGTTTCTACCTATTTTTACTTCAGTCGAAACAGTTTTTATTATTAAAATATTTCCAGTGGCGGATCTACTCTCTGGGGGTTCCAACTTTGTTTGCCTTCTTCTTAACTGCGATCGGAATGCCAGTTTCCATATTCCTAGCTCTAACTTGTATGCTATAAACTTTAGGATTTTGCAGTTGAGTGGATTAACGAGATTCTCATAGTACATTTTTTCTAACATTGAAAATCGATGTTCATCACTTTATTAAATCGGGATTTATCTCAAATTAAATAGTGCAACAGATAAGACGAATTGATACATACATATTAGTTTATCCTCGGTGGCTATTTGATCTGTTTACACAGTGCATGATTACTTATTCTACTTTTCATATTTTATTTAATACTATTAAAAGTTTGTTATGATTGTTTTCGTACTTCCGAGGGAATAAAAAGCTGTCGATATCCCTATGCTTAAAGATTGCCATCGTCAACTATTCTTCAATGCAGTTTTTCTAGAGAGTTGCATCAGCGGATCAATAGCTCAAAAAGAAAGATCACCAGAGTATGTTAGCGGCCCCAGAAGGTAGAATTTGAGCACAGGTTTGCCGAAAGAGGAAGCGATTGACCCGCTTTTGAGGCGTTCAAGTTTATGGCACAAAGTAAAAATAAAATTTATTGCATTGTGGAGAAAAGGATGAATATAAACAACCCTGGATCCGGACCAGAATTCTTGAAAAGTTTATAATATATTTCTCATTTCTACAAATTCAATTATCTCGTCAACCGAAAAATTTTTTGCTTGAAATAAAATCCTCCTGATATTAAAAACGGAAACTGTTTTTGAAACTTTTAAAAAGTTAATTAGTGACCGACGCGACGTCGAGACGTTCCTTTACAAGTTTTAAAACATTAATTAGACTTCCAGAAAAACACTTCATTATTAAGTTTGAAAAAATTCTAATTGAAAAGAATTTAATCCAATGATAATAGGTTTTTTAAGTTGCAGGTGAACTCTCGATGTCTTTCAACTTCAACAGTGAAAAACTAGAAAATTCGGGAAGTATAAAATTATTTAGATTAAGTTGCAACCCCGTGTCGCTTTCACTGCGTTATAAGTGTAGCTTTCGGAGGGTGCATAGATTTTTTTTTAAATTTTGTTTTAATGACCCAGTCGAACATAAAATTGATGCAGTCGACCCAAAAATGTTTTTCAGTTCTAAAATAATAAAAGTTTACCACGGGAATCTCGTTAATCTATTCAAGACTGGACAGTCTTAAAATCCTGGAACTGGAGAGTTGAAAATTCCACTTTTTGAAAATGTACTTTAATAAACCAAATTTTTACATCTTATTACTTCTATGTTTTCTGGAATAATCTAAAGCTTCTCCAAAAATTTTCAACACTAAATCTACGTTTTCTTTCTTGGCGTTGTAACCCATCAGACCAATACGAAAAACTTTATTACTGCTGGGACCCAATCCACCGCTAATTTCGACGAAATAACTGAAACAATAGGATATTACTTCGAGGTAGCAGATTTAAAGCAGAATTACTTTTGCATTGCATATTTTGTGACGGTAGGCCAATCCACATCGTCGGGAATCTTGATTGTGGTTACTGTTGGCAATCTAGCTGATTCGGCATCCACGAAGAGCTCTAACCCCATTGATTTCAGACCTTGATGAAGACGATGTGCACATTGTTTGTGCCTGTTTATGCAATTTTCTAGTCCTTCTCTGGCGACCAAAGCTAAACCTTCTCGTAAACCACATAGAAGAGTGGAGGAAATTGTGTGGTGGTACCTAATAATGAAACAACGAAGTTATCAAATTTTTTTTGGGATTATCAGGACTTACACTCGTGGTCTTCCAAAACAGGCCCAGTAATCACCCAAAATGGTCATATCCCAATAATACACAACCACGGGAGTTTTTCTGGAAAATATTCGATTTCTGCAAAAGAAACCAGTTAAGTCTAAATTGACACATTATTTGGAGCCTTACTGTGCTTTAAGACTGAACGATATTGGCGTAATTCCCGGTGGACTCCCTAAAACCTTTTGGGAACCCGTGTATACTGCATCGACTTCCCACCTGTCCGCATAAAATGGAACTCCTCCTAAGGAAGCTACGGTGTCCACTGCTAGCAGGCAGTCATATTTGTGACAAATTAGACCTAATCCTTCTAGTGGTTGATAAACACCGGTGGAGCTTTCTCCTTGCACCACAAATAGCAAAACAGGACGATGTTTTTTAATAGCTTCTTCGAATTGGGCCAAACTGAAATTTTTTCCTACCTCCTCCGTAATTTGACACACTTTGGCTCCATATCTGGAAGCCATAATGGAAGCTCTTTCGCCCCAAATTCCGTTGACCGGAATGAGTACTTTATCGCCTGGTTCCAATAGATTGCAGAGTACGGCTTCCATTCCGGCATGTCCAGAAGCACTTACGGCTAAGGTGAGCTCGTTTTTGGTTTGGAAAACATAACGTATGCCTTCTTTGACGTCATCCATTATCTGAAAGATAAAACAGAGATTTGAAGTGCTTTTAAGAAAATATTTTACTACCTTTGTTGTTTCGGGGTGTAAATGTCCAAGAACGGGCAAACTGAGGGCTTCCAAAACGGAAGGAGGACAGTTTGATGGTCCTGGCCCCATTAATTTCTTTTCGGGCACCACCAATGGTAAGTTTAACACTTGAGGAGGTAGCACGTCCATCTTGAAATCACCAAAAATAATAAACAGCTACACGGATGTTGTTGTTTGCACTCGAGCGAAATAAGTTTATAACGTTTCTCGTTTCTGATTATGACATTAATCAAAGTTCAAAGAAGATAATGGAAAATTTTCATTTTTTAACATAAAATTAAAGTCCAAAAGCTGGAGGAGTGAATATGGAAGCAGATATTCCAATTTAAAAAAGACGAATCATTCTAAGGCCGGTCCTACACTTAAAAACAAAAATTTAATACCAAGTTAATTGGTTCGGATCCAATTATTACATTTAGTGTTAAAATTAAAATTGTGTTGACATTGACGATAAAAATAATTTTATCTTATCTTTGTTACACGCGATTATGTAGTGCATTTTTTTGAATAATTAATGAAATTACTGCGTTTAAAAATTACATTTCTATCAACTTAAATTGTTTTGGAAACTTTTATTGAGTTTAAAAAATTTAATTCAACTTCCAGGCAAACACTTTTCGAATTATTTTTTAATTTAAAAAGTTATAAACATTTAATCTATTGGTTTCGCTAATTTGTTATGCGGTTAGTTTCCATTTTTATAAACTATAAAGGACCAGGGTGAGTTTTGGGAATGATGTGTGCGAGGAATCACTTTCAGGCACTGCTTTAAAAATGTAATTTATTTAATTTAATAACTGGAAAAGTATTTCACAAAGCAACCGATGGAAGATCATTCAGATCTCTTTGGCCTTCTTCGCTCCTGCAATATTCCAATCCTTCTTTCAAAAGAGCCAGAGCTTTATCAACAATTTCGGGTCTTGCATTGTAACCCATAATTCCAACCCTTATAGCTACCCCGTAAGTAGGGCCAATTCCAATCGAAAGAAATACGTTGTGCCTGAAATAATTAATTTTGAAATAAATATAAAATTCTGGATGCTTTCTTACTTCTTCAGAAGGTAATCGAGCAAGACTGATCCTTTTATGTCAGGGGGGATGTGGAAGGACGTAACGGTCCACAAACGATTTTCTTTTTGCGAGACAAAATTTTTTAATCCTAATTTATCTAAACCTTCCCAAAATTTTTCTGCATTTTTTTTATGTCTGGCCCAGGAATTTTCTAATCCCTCCTCGACTAGTTCGGCTAAAGCCTCGCGTACAGCTGCCATCATGTGGGAATTGTAAGTGTAGTGGTACTTTATGGCGGTACCGTAACATTTCCAAACCTCTGCAGATTGAAGCACGTCGTAATAATATGGAGGCTTATGCTTTCTCGATCGTATGCGGTCCCTAAACAATATTGACTGTAGTGAAAGAGTTTTGATCCACTAATCTTACTTACATCGCTCTTGGACTGAAGGTCAACAAAGACACACCAGGTGGTGCACTGATGGCTTTTTGAGTCGCAGCGACAACGCAGTCCAGGCCCCAACGGTCAACAAACAACGGAACTCCGCCTAAAGAGACCACAGCGTCCACGGCCAAAAGGCAGTCATACCTAAACCATAACATTTAGTTCTGAGTTTTAAAAAATTTTTGGTCTTACTTGTGACAAATCTCACTTAATCCTTCAAGAGGTTGTATGGTTCCATTGGAAGATTCACCATGTACAATAAACAACAGAGCAGGTTTATGTTTAATAATTTCTTTCTCCAATTCATACAACTCAAAAATTTCTCCGGGTTTCGAAGTTAATCGCACCACGTCTAAATCTACAACAAAGCTGTTAATTTTTTTTTTTTAGAAAGACTAGAAAATCACTTCGTATTTGCGCTTTAACCACCATTCTTTCGCCCCAAAAGCCGCCAACTGCAATTAGTACTTTTTCACCCGGATCGACCACATTGTTGAAAATCACCTCAATTCCTCCGGTTCCAGCGAGTTGCATAGCTAACGTGCACTCATTTTTCGTCTGGAAAACGTATTTCAGCATTTCCTTGATGTCCATTTTTACCTGAGAAGAAAACATTAGAACTTTTTAATAACATTTTTACTTCTTACTTGAAATAATTCGCTGCTTATTGGACCGATGGTTGGTTTTGTTAACGCATTGATTACCCTTGGAGAAAAGTTTGTCGGACCTGCCCCCAAAAGTAATATCTCCGGGATATTAAAATCAACCGCGGAGGGTTTAAATGAACTCTCATAATCTAGTTTCCACGAAGACATACTTAGATTTGAAAACTTGTCCAGTTTCTCAAACTTATATAATCCCTTACATACAATTGATAAAGATATCAATTGATAAAGTTATTTTTGATTTTTTAAAAAAATCTGGTGTTTAATAATGAGTTGCACTGCCTTAACCACTTATCTGTTGATTAAGATAAAGATATGGTTTACTGCACTGTGAATTTGGAACTACTGAAAACTGAAATCATCTGGTGTGATAGTGATTGTGTTAATTACCAAAATTATTATTTTAATAATCAGAAGCGCCTGGAGGATAGACAACTTTAGTTGTCTCGATTTGAACTCTTTCTACACTACACTTTCTTATGATTGTCTCCGTGCTTCGGAGGGCACATAAAACCGACGGTCCCCTGAGTTGATGATTGCCATCATCAAATATTAAAAACAGGATTACAGGCATTCCCCAATCCGGCCTAAGCAACCGTGGGGTCCAAATGGTGAAACATTTTTTGATAGAAAAAAGGGCTGATCGACCAGCAGAGGCCGATAGAGAAAATATTATATAATTATTAGGTATGCATAATCGTCATCGGTGTAAAATAATAATAATAAAAAGCGCCCGGAGGATAGACAACTTTTGTTGTCTCGATGTGGATTGGTTTGAACTCTTCCTACACTACTTATAATCGTCTCCGTGCTTCGGAGGGCATGTAAAACCGGCGGTCTCCTGAGTTGGTAATTGCCACCATCAACTACTAAAAACACGGTTACAGGTATTCCCTAATCCAGCTTGAGAAACCGTGGGGTTTAAATGCTGGAACCTTTCTTGACAGAGAAAGAGGTTGATGGTTCAGCAGTAGACTGAAGAGGCTGATAGAGAGAATGTAACATATTAAGCATAATCTTCATCGGTGTAAAACAATAATAATAAAAAGCGCCTGGAAGATAGACAACTTTTGTTATTTCGGTTTGGACGACCGCTGCTCTCCCAAAACAGAAAACTACTAATCATTAATTTTTTTTATTATTTGCGCAAGAATAAATAATTTTTTAATTTTAGATGTAAGGGTCGTAAGAATTATTTTAAAAACTGTTACATTTCCCCTCCCCCTCCCCTTAAAAGTTCCGTTACCACGGAGCCCTATTTTCTTTTCTAACTGAAGAGGCTTCCATCTCCAAAGGATTTATTTAAAGGGTTTGTAAGATTATCCGGTTTTCTTACCTCCTTAAAAACTCTTCGATAATTAAAGGACGCTCTTTAAACAAAAACTAAACTAAAGTAACTATTAATTTATTATTCAACCCCCCCCCCCCCACCGGTTTCAGCAACAGATAGTTTGCACGCAAGTTTTGCAATTGTTTTTATTGCATGAAAATCTTTCACTCGATCACAATGAAATACAGTTATGTATAACAGTCTTACGCTCTAACTGCCAGCATACGACCGTACTGGCGGGGGGGGGGGAGCGGGAAAAATTTAAGTGAAGAGAAATCTCCGAGGAATGCTACAAATTTATTTTCTATGAGAAGTGAAGTTTCATTTTACTGGGGGGTATATCCTACGACCGCTACTGTACGCAATTATATCTTATTATTTTTATTATATTGTAAAGTGTTATGTTCGTTCTTTATTATCTGTAAAGCATCTCCGATTTATTCATTTTAAGTTAACAACCAAAAAAGTTGTAAGGTTGCGGGATACTTCCATGTCAATGCGGCCTTTAGGCCGCATAACTTGGGTAACCTAATTGCACAGAATGCACAGGATCGATAATAAACAACGAGGTACAAATTGTGCCTTACGCGGACGATATTGTGATCATCTCTAGAACAATAAAAGGAATGACAAGCGTACTAAAAAACATAAAAACTACAGCAAGGAAAATGTACGAGAAGAGAGAGCGAAGAAAACAAAGAAGCAAGATTGGACGACCGTGTGTTTGAAAGAGTAGTAAACTTTAACTATCTGGGTGTAGAGATAAATAATAAAAACGATAGAAGGACAGAAGTACAAGCGGGCAATCGAGCATATTTTGCAAATAAATCCATATTAAAGGATAAAGCAATATCGATCAAGACAAAACTTAAGATATATAAATTGTTGATAAGACTAGTGTTGACGTATGCATCGGAAGTACTGTGCATGACGCTCAGAGAAGAAGAAGAAATGAGAGTATGCGAAAGGAAAATATTGAGAACTATACTGGGCCCAAAGAAAGGGGGGGGGGAGGAGACAAGAGTAAGAATGAATTTTGAACTCCGCGAAGCAATGAACGGGGAGGATATTGTGAAATTCATAAAGGGCCAGAGAATTAAATGGTTGGGACATCTGATGAGAAGTGATGGAGAGGAGGTGACAAAGAGGATCCTGCTATGGAACCCCATAAGGAAGCGACATAGAGGAAGACCGAAGAAGGTATGGTGGAGTTGTGTGATGGAGGATGGAGACAATGGGTCAATGACAGAGCGAAATGGCGAGCCACTATAAAGGAAGCAAGAACGCATCGTAGTCTGTAAAAACATGAGATTAAATGTAATACAGGGCTGATCCCCTTAAAACGGATTTTGTAAGTCCAACAGGACAGCTCAATTCCACAGAATGAAAAGCTATTTAAATAAATAAATAAATATCCTACGGCCGCTACTGTACGCAATTATAAATTATTATTCTTATTATATTGTAAAGAGTTATGTTCGTTCTTTATTCTGTAAATTATCTCCGATTTCTTCATTTAACTTCATTTAAGTTAACAACCAAAAAAGTTGTAAGGTTGTGGAACACTTACATGTCAATGCGGCCTTCAGGCCGCATAACTTGGGTAACCTAATAATATATTGTCCAATTAAATGAAAGTATGAAATTTTGATTACTGATTCGATGATTTTCGCGTGTAAAATCAAAGCCAATGCTGATGGAACTATCAAAACTAGTTGTTGGTCTAAGCCTGTATTCAGTGGCGTAACTATAGGGTAGCAGGGCTGTCAAAATGCCACGAGCCCCTCGAGAGCAAGGGACCACCGCCCGAGAGGCCACAAACTCAGAAGTAACCTAACATTTTAGGAATTTTTAAACAAAATTTAGTAAAAATCATAAATTTTATATATCCGGGCTACTTATATGTAAAACCTGTAAAAGGCAGGAAATTTAAAATTTTTTGCGCCAATATCAGTAAAAATCATTTTTGTCAAGGAAATATTTTTAAATTTGAAGGTATAATACTATCGAGTAACTTCTTAAGTGATTTATTAAAATTCAATTATAACGTGACTGGAGGGGGGGGGCGTCCAATGAATTTGTGACGGGCGTCGGATAGTATAGTTACGCCACTGGTTACTAGAATCTTACTTTAGGAGGCTGAATTTGAAAGCTCCATTACCACAGACTACCATTTTCTTTTCCGACTGAAGAGGCTTCCATCTCCTAAGGCAGAAATGTATTAACTTATTTAACACAAACATTAAAAATTTACGGATATGTAAGATTTTCCGGGCCCCTTACCTTCTTAAAAACTTTCAGGTAATGAATGGACGCTCTTTAAATAAAAACTAAACTAAAATAACTATTAATTTATTATTCAACATCCCCCCCTCCTCTCTTCCTCCCGCTTTTAACTACAGAATGTTTGCACGCAACGTTTGCGATTGTTTTTATTGGATGAAAACCTTTCACTCGATCACAATAAAATACAGTTATGGGTTACGTCAGTACGCACCAGCTGTTCAATAATTGCAAGTTTTTAAATATGTACATATCCAAGAACAAGATTTTTACCGGGGTTTTACGCTTTCGGCTTTATTCTTCGTTCTAATTGCTAGCATACGACCGTACGGGGGGGGGGATTTAATCTACAAGTGAAAAAAAATCTGAGGAAATCCAATTGAAAATTTGGAGAAAACCCCGAGGAATACTATAAATTTATTTTCTATGAAAAGTGGAGTTTCATTTTACTGGGGGGGGGGCTACTGTATGCTACTGCTACGACCGCTACTGTATGCAATTATATCTTATTAGGCTTATTATTATTGTAAAGAGTTACTTTCGTTCTTTATTCCGTAAATCATCATTTTATGTTAACAACCAAAAAAGTTGTAAGATTGCGGGAGACTGATGGGTCAATGCGGCCTTCAGGCCGCATAACTTGGGCAACCTGATTATATATTGTCCAATTAACAGAGCCGTCCTAAGATATACGACGCCCCCGGGCTGTTAAAATTAATGCCCTTCTCTTCATAAGAAAACACAAATATTTATTTATTACTATTACACTAAACAAAACATTAAATTCTCTATAAACATTAAACATTCTCTATATACAGGGTGTTCCCCTGTATGGGGAATAGGGAAAAAATGTTTAAAAAAATTTACTTTTCTTGCAAACACCGTATCTATTTAACGAAACGTCTTAGAAAAAAACTGATGGCCCAAACCGGATAGGAAATTTAACGGGCTACAACTTTGGCTAAATAAATTTTTTTGGGAAACCAACTGTTTTCACAGAAATCCTGAAGATAGTAAACAAAGGTGTAGGTAGAAAAAAAAATTTGAAAAAAAATAAAAAGTGTTCTTTATCGTCACTTCAAAGGTTTTTCACGGTCACGGTGACACCCGGTATGAAATACTCTTATAATTTTATTTGCTCTGTCCCAAAAAAAAACGTAAATAAGTTTTTATCCTTTTTAGGACTGATAAAGATCAAAATGAAAATTACCGCCCCCAAAAGGCTTGCCCCTCGGGGCTATAGCCCATTTAGCCCTGTGGTTAGGGTGGCCCTGCCAATTAAATGATAATATGAAATTTTGATTACTGATTCAATGATTTTCGCGCATGAGATCAAGGCCAATGCTGATTAAACTATCCAAACAAGTTGTTGGTTGTGTAAGACTGCATAATTGTTTAAATAATTAAAATTTTGAAACTTTTAAAATTGAAAAACAAATTTTAGATAAAGTGGTACGAAAACTATATTTACTTGCAACAAGAAGATTTAGTAAAATTTTGAATTGGGAAACAAGAAAGGCCAATTTTGCAAAAGCGTATAGGTATGAAAAAAAATTTTAGATTTCTCGGTTTTCAGTGGAATGCCAGTTTATTTTAATTATTGTATTATAATTTTAATATTAAACAAATTTACTGACCTACTATCTACATAAATGAGTGGATGATTGTTTATTTCGTGGATTCATTTGGAAGACATGTAAATATTTTATCTACAGTTTGATGAAATTTGAACAAATTTTTTAATAAAATTTTTGTGATTAGATGATTACAATATTTAATTTGATACGAAATTTGATCTTTATTCTATCTTAGTGGGAGTCTCATGCAAATTTATTACGCCCACTGAGCTAGATGCAAGAGTAAATGTAAAATTAAGGTGCTTTTTATAATTTTATTGGGGAAGGGGGGGGGGGGTTGAAAGATAGCCATTATTTCTTTTTAGACGTAATCTATCATTTAGAAATTTTTGTTGGTGATGAAAGAGTTAATATTACAATTTAGGATTTATAAACTGTTCGTAAGTTCATCACTATAATAATAATTTTACATCGTCTGAACATGATGGTACTTAAATGATAGACCACCATGCAAGCTAAATGGTGTGACGATTCTCTACCTATATTTTAAAATTATTGTTGCTTTTATACAAAAACCAGAACCGCAGTATATTAAAATATCGTGTGAGCGGATTAGTATAGATCACTAATACAATTTTATTTAAGAATATCATTTATTCAATTTATTAACCAGGTTAATAACTTTACATATAGTCCGGTTCCACGTCCAGGCCTCTTTGACCTTCTTCGGTCCTGCAATATTCCAATCCTTCTTCAATAAGTTCCAAAGTTTTATCTACTATTTCAGGTCTTGAGTTGTAGCCCATGGTTCCAATCCTTATAGCTACCCTATATGTGGGACCAATTCCACTCGAAATAACCACGTTGTGCCTGAAATAATTAATTACAATTAAAAATCTAAAGAAACTTTTGCCTTCTTACTTTTTTAAAAGGTAATCGATTAATACAGGTCCTTTTACTCCAGGAGGGATATAAAAACATGCGACGGTCCACAAACGATTTTCTTTTTTTGGGACAAAGTTTTTTAATCCTAATTTTTCTAAACCTTCCCATATCTTTTCGGCATTTCTTTCATGTCTGGCCCAGGAATTTTCCAGTCCCTCCTCTGCCAGTTGTGTTAACGCTTCGCGTACAGCTGACACCATGTGAGAGTTGTAGGTGTAGTGATACTTTCTGGCAGTTCCAAAGCACTTCCAAGCGTCTGCAGATTTTAGAACGTCGAAATAAAGAGGGGGTTTATGCTTTATCGATCGTATGCGTTCCCTAAAAAATTGAATGTAGTGAAGAATTTTTGATTTGTCAATTTCGCTTACATTGCCCTTGGACTGAAGGTTAACAACGCCACGCCTGCTGGAGCACCTATGGCTTTTTGGGTAGCGGCGGCCACGCAGTCCACATTCCAGCGGTCAACAAATAGCGGAACGCCGCCTAAAGTGACGACGGCATCGATGGCCAAAAGGCAGCCATACTTGTGGCAAATTTCACCTAATCCCTCAAGGGGTTGTGTAGTTCCACCAGAAGATTCGCCATGTACAATAAACAACATAGCAGGTTTATGCTTGACGATTTCTCGTTCCAATTCAGCCAATTCGAAAATTTCTCCAGGTTTAGAAGTTAATTGAACCACATCCAAATCTGAAAAAGATTTCTAAAATTTTGAGTGTTTGGAGAACTGGAAATTTACTTCTTAGGTGAGCTTGAGCCACAATTCTTTTGGCCCAAATTCCGCTGATCGCAATTATCACTTTTTCTCCTGGATCGAGTACATTATTGAGAATCACCTCTATTCCTCCGGTTCCAGTCAGTTGCATAGCTAACGTGCAGTCATTGTTGGTCTGGAAAATATACTTCAACAATTCCTTGATATCCATTTTTGCCTAAAAAATCAAAAAATTAAAAAATCACTAAGTTATTGAATTTTTGCCTGATATAATTCGTCGCATATTCCGCCGGTGGTTGGTCTGGTTAATGCGTTGATTACCCTCGGAGAATAGTTTACCGGACCTGCCCCCAAAAGTAATCTCTTCGGAAGACTAAGATCCACTTCGAAAGGGTTAACTGAGCTTTCGTAATCCAGTTTCCACGAAGACATTCTGGGAAGTTATATTAAAAACTATCGAATTTTTCTATCCAAAGTCTGCTTTTATAGAACAAATGTGATTTTGTTTAATCGCTGTAAGTACTCGAACATTTTAATCCTTGCATAATAATTTATGATGATGATGTTTATCTGTAGATAATAATTACATAATTAAAACAAATGCATATTCACTTTTTTGATAAAAAAATTAACAACAACTGATAAAATATAATAGTCAGCTATAAAAAAGAATAATATTGTTACAGGGCGCTAGATAAATTAATAAAACTATTTTTTCAGACTGGGGGGTCTGGGGGGTATGGAATACCCTCCAGTGCTTCAACAAAAATGCTAATCTAATTCTGGAATTTTTTTTTTTTTAATTTATGTACTTTTATCGATTTTGCGCTAGCATATTTATTGCTATATTTCAAACTCGCGATTAATAACCTACTTTTTGCCCTTGTAATCTTATATACTATTAATTAAAATGAAATTCTATTGTAAAGTCATTATATAATTTTTTTATGAACTGATGTTTATACTGGTAAAAAATAAATAATGCTGCGTGTCTATCAGTTTCGGTTTATTGAACCATCATCAGGATACGGCCTCAGCTTATACATTATATTGCAATCTATCATAGTACTCGGGATAAACACTATAAAGCAAAAATAAATTAACATCTTTATAATGGTAACAAAAAATATATATTTTTTAATTCTAAAAATATTACAATCAAATATTTACAAAATCTTACGTGACAACAATAGTAACTTTTACAATCAATCACCAAGGCAGGTAGATGGTAGACCACCATGCAAGCTGCATGGTGTAAAAACTATCTATCTTGATTATAAAATTAAATAATTTTCTTTTCCTTATTTAAAAAAAAAATAAGTTAATTTATTTAACAATAAATAATTTTACATTATGTCTGGTTGAACGGCCAAACCTTTTTGACCTTCTTCGCTCCTGCAATACTCAAATCCGTCTTTTAAAACTGCCAAAGCTTTCTCAACTATTTCAGGTCTTGAATTATAACCCATGATTCCAACCCTTATAGCTACCCCATATGTGGGACCAACTCCAACCATAAGAACCACATTGTGCCTGAAATAATTAATTTTGAAATAAATATAAAATTCTGGATGCTTTCTTACTTCTTCAGAAGGTAATCTATCAACACGGGACCTTTTACGTCAGGAGGAACGCAAATGCACGTAACGGTCCACAAACGATTTTCTTTTTTCGTGACGAAATTTTTTATTCCTAATTTTTCCAGACCTTCCCAAAATTTTTCAGCATTTTCTTGATGTCTAGCCCATGAGTTTTCTAGTCCCTCTTCGACGAGTTGTGCTAACGCCTCGCGTACAGCTGACACCATGTGAGAGTTGTAGGTGTAATGATATTTTTTAGCGGTCCCAAAGCACCTCCACGAGTCAGCAGATTTTAAAACGTCGAAATAAAATGGAGGTTTATGCTTTATCGATCGTATGCGTTCCCTAAACAAAGTAGATGTTACGTAAAAGGTTTTTTACCGCAGTAAATTTTTTCCTTACATTGCTTTTGGGCTGAATGTTAACAAAGCCATACCTGCTGGAGCACCTATCGCTTTTTGGGCAGCTGCGACGACGCAGTCCAGACCCCAACGGTCGGTAAATAACGGAACACCGCCCAAAGAGACCACGGCGTCGACGGCCAAAAGGCAGTCATACCTAAACCGTAACATTTAGTTTTGAGTTTTGAAAAATTTTTGGTCTTACTTGTGACAAATGTCCCCTAATCCTTCAAGAGGTTGTGTGACTCCACCAGAAGATTCGCCATGTACAATGAACAACAAAACAGGTTTATGTTTGATGATTTCTTTTTCCAATTCGGCCAATTCGAAAACTTCTCCAGGCTTCGAAGTTAACTGAACCACATCTAAATCTGAAACAAAATTGCTAAAAACCGACTTTTTGGGAAAACTAGAAACTCACTTCGTAGTTGTGCTTGAACCACCGTTCTTTCACCCCAAACTCCACTAACCGCAATTATCACTTTTTCTCCCGGATCGACCACATTATTGAGAATCGCTTCTATTCCTCCGGTTCCACTCATTTGCATAGCTAACGTGCATTCATTTTTCGTCTGGAAAACGTACTTCAGCATTTCCTTTAGGTCCATTTTTGCCTGAGAAGAAAATGTTTCAATTTTTAACAGTAAAATTTAAATTAAATTTTTAAAATCTTACCTCGTATAATTCGTCGCATATGGAACCGGTGGTTGGTCTCGTCAATGCGTTGATTACCCTCGGAGAAAAGTTTACCGGACCTGCCCCTAGAATTAATCTATCCGGAAGACTGCGATCCACTTTCAAGGGGTTAACTGAGCTCTCATAATCCAGCTTCCACGAAGACATGATGAGAAGTTAAATACTGGTGTATTTCACTATTTCGGGTCGACTTTTATAGAGCAAATCAGTTGGTTAGTTTACGTACGTGATCTATTTTTTTGTAGACGTAATTAAGTATATTTATCTGTGGATAACCATGTAATCTAGTAAAAATGCAAAATCACTCTTGTGATAAGCATAATCAACGATACTTGGCATTGAAAATAAAATATTGAAGCACCTAGAGAGTAGACACTGCTATAAGAGTCTACATATGAAAATGTGTCTTTATAGTAGTTGTATTTGCTCTAAGTGTTTACTTCCAGGAAACGCGTACGAGGGACGTTAAGAAAAAACTAGTTTACTACAGGAATTTGCAGCAGAAGTTTTCAATCCTGTTAACGTTTTAAAATGAAAATTGCGAAAAAGTATTTATTGACCTTTACTTTTATTTGCATTGCATAATTTTTATCACTATTAATTATAATTTAAATACTGCAAATCACTGCAGAAGTTTATCTCATAATCAAAAAAATATTCCAGTACTTTTTTTGGTTGATATATGGTGATAAGATGCAGTTATGATGATTAATTCGCACTCTAGGACTTCTGTCTTTTCATAACGGTCAGAATTCTATTTGTTTTTGGTAATTGTAATTCCGTAAGAAGAAAAATACAGGGTTTTCAGAAAAAAGAAAATACCTTCGAATTTTTCAGCACTTTTCTAATTAATTTAATACATAAATTTAATACATAACCGTTGATTTTAGATAAAAAAGGGTTAGAATCAATTTTATAGATAATTTAATATTATTTAAAAAAATACTGAACCATTTATACTAAAAAAACAATTTTTGGGTGGTTTTATGGTGATAAGATGCGGTTATGAAGATGATGAGTCGAAGGAGCCAGGTTCGATTTTGCTAAAATTAATATTCTAGGACATGTGTCTTTTCATAGCGGTTAGAATTCTACTTTTTTGGAAATTGTAATTTCGTAAGAAGAAGAAAAATACAGGATTTTCAGTAAAAATAAAATAATTTTTAATTTTTCAGCATTTTTCTAATTAATTTAATACATAACTCGAAAACCGTTGATTTTAGATAAAAAAGGGTTAGAATCAATTTTATAGATAATTTAATATTATTTAAAAAAATACTGAACCATTTATACTAAAAAAACAATTTTTGGGTGGTTTTATGGTGATAAGATGCGGTTATGAAGATGATGAGTCGAAGGGGCCAGGTTCGATGTTTGCTAAAATTAATATCCATGGCTTGTGTCTTTGCACAACGATTAAAATTCTATTTTTCGGAAATTGTAATTCCGTAAGAAGAAGAAAAATACAGGATTTTCAGAAAAAATAAGATAATTTCGAATTTTTCAGCACTTTTCTAATTAATTTAATACATAACTCGAAAACCGTTAATTTTAGACAACAAAGGGTCAGAATTGATTTTGTAGATAATTTAATATCTTTTAAAAAATACTGAACCATTTATACTAAAAAACCAATTTTTGGCTGGTATATGGTGATAAGATGCAGTTATGAAAATGATCAGTCGAAGGGACCAGGTTCGATTTTACTAAAATTAATATTCTAGGACTTGTGTCTTTGCGCAACGGTCAAAATTTTATTTTTCCGAAATTGTAATTCCGTAAGAAGAAAAATACAAGATTTTCAGAAAAAAGAAAATATTTCAAATTTTTCAGCACTTTTCTAATTAATTTAATGCATAACTCGAAAACCGTTGATTTTAGATAAAAAAGGGTTAGAATCAATTATGTAGATAACATAATATCTTTTAAAAAAGTACTAAACCATTTATACTAAAAAATTAATTTTTGGGTGTTATATGGTGATATGATGCGGTTATGAAGATGATGAGTCGAAGGGACCAGGTTCGATTTTGCTAAAATTAATATTCTAGCACAGGTGTCTTTTCTTAACGGTCAGAATTCTATTTTTTTTGGAAATTGTAATTCCGTAAGTAGAAGAAATATACAGGATTTTCAGAAAAAAGAAAATAATTTTGAATTTTTCAACACTTTTCTAATTAATTTAATACATAACTTGAAAACCGTTGATTTTAGACAATAAAGGGTTAGAATCAATTTTGTAGAAAATTTAGTATTTTTTAGAAAAGTAGCAAAACATTAATACTATAAAAAACAATTTTTAGGTGTTATATGGTGATAAGATGCGGTTATGAAAATGATGAGTCGAAGGGGCCCTTCGACTTAATACCCCTCGACTTCTGTCTGCACAACGGTCAAAATTTTATTTTTCGGAAATTGTAATTCCGTAATTAGAAGAAAAATACAGGATTTTCAGAAATAAAGAAAATAATTTTCAATCTTTCAGCACTTTTCTAATTAGTTTAATACATAACTCGAAAACCGTTGATTTTAGATAAAAAAGGGTTAGAATTGATTTTGTAGATAATTTAATATTCTTTAAAAAAGTACTGAATCATTTATACTAAAAATCTAATAGCTTCGGTGCTATGGCTATTTGAAAACTTGCCTAGCGTTTTTGTTTCTGTTTCGATTTATCAGCGGCGTCTGAAAGGGGGTGGGTTAATAAGTGGTTCTACCTATATTGAAAATTTTTATTCGAGTGACCAATAATTACTTATTCTTTCGGTCCGTATTGTATAGCTTTATATGGTTTATCATCATGATTCCGTACCCACCGGACGATGGTCTGGGAGGTATGGAATATACAACTGATCATATGGAGTTGTATGTGTATTGCTATGCCCCCAACTTTACAAATTTATAATTTTCCACCCTCTTGTGAAATTTGCTGGGGTAACACAGATTCTTATTAGTATGGGACTCTTGTAGTTGATGTTAAATTTTTAATATTTTTGTATTTTAAATTCTGTTACCTTGCAATGTGGTATGGTCATTGTAACTTTTACGTGCACGCTCCGCATATGGTGTTGCAGCTGGCTACGCCTGGTTAAACAAATTTGCTGCGACTTAATTTTTACGCATCAACTAAATCTATGACAAATTCTTATCTTCCAAATTTATTATTTAATAATTTAAACAAAAACATCAACTCAACTTAAGTTATTTTATTAATTTTCCAACAATTAACAATTTAATTGTCGTCTACTCGACGTGAAGGCGTCAGCCCAAGTGTCTTGTACAACCTTCAAGCCCCACTCTCTACTTTTTATTTCTCCCACCTTATTTACAGCTAAAATTCAACTATTTTACACAATATGATACAAATAAACAATAAAACAAATTCAAACTTTAAAATTATTTTACACAACAATAAAATTAACGTTTTTATGTTTTTCGAAACACGGCAGTATGTTATGAAAGAGTGAAAGGTTTATAATTTAATAAATCAGTAATTGTGTAAAAAAACTGTCATAATGCCTGGTTATGAACCTAAGAGGGGTACACTTCAGAACCTGTTATCGACACGATCGATTTATAACCAGTTTACTCCGGACTACTTTATATTGTACCCATTTTATTTTTTTTTTAATAAGATAATTTATTGATCACACCTTTACATCTGAAAATTGGTGCAACTGCTGTGAGTAGGGAGGTTATGAAAGAGTTACCGATCAGTGCGGCCTTCAGGCCGCACCATCTTGGTAATCTAGTTATAATATATTAAGAGAAAAAGGAATCACAGTAGATAATTGTCTACACGAGTCTTTCTTACTACTTATGCCAACGAAAGCGTGTAAACAATTTTGATCATTAATAATTAATAACATTTCTTTGCTAACAAACCGCAAACCTAAAGATTATTAAACAAAGTTTTTAATTTTTATAAAAAATAATCAATCAAAACTTATTATTACGTAAAGATATGCAAATACATCCCAGCGGTGGGCGGGGGGGTCAAAATTTAATTCTACTTAATTTATGAAAAATATTTTCACATAAAATTTTACATAAAATTTAATTTTTCTCAGATTTCTTTGGGTCAACAGTTGATCAGCTGAAAAAAAATTCGGGCTCTTCAACTCCGGATCCGATTTATTAATAAAAAATATTTCTGTAGATTATGCGCCCAACACTGTGAAAAAATTTAAAATATTTTATTTAATCCTTTATTTTTTATCTTGCCTAAATTTAAAACCTTTCGATGATTTCTTTTTTTTTGTCAAAATCGTAAAATTTTTGTTTTCAAAATTTAAATTTAAGATCATAAAATTCAAATGTGATGACTCAAATATCGAATTGGACACCTGGTGAACGCACCTTTATCTAACCATTTTTTTTCATTTGACATCGATCGTCACGAAAATTTTATTATCGGATAATTACCCGACTTAAATATCGTCGTAAAAATATTTTACATAAAATTAAGTCCCTCAAAAGTTAAAAATATGGCCGGCCACCTGTTGAGTCTTCGACGTATAGTCGGTTCGACTCGGATTTTAGACCAACCTTAGCGCGTTATTCAGTTTCGAGTTTTAATCGTGTGCCGTTCGGTAAGTGGATGTGTTTATGCGATTCGAATTCTGTAGTGTTTTGGTGCAATAATTGATTTTTTTTGTGTTGAAGTTTTGATTTTGTTTTGTGCAATTGTTTTCGTGATTTAGTGTTAAACCCATTGGATTAGAAATAGCTGAAGAACGGTGGTGAGTCTTTTTTTTTAATTTTTTTTTTTTGACAATTTTGGTCTTCGTATATTAGCCGGTTTTGTTGATGTTCTCGAAACTGCCCCCTTTTATTTTATTGTACTAGTGCACCCGTATTAAGGGAACCAAATTTTGTTAGGCGGTTTATTTTTCTAGGCTCAAGGGTAGTTTATTACAATACAATGCTACAAGGCTTTGTATTGAAGAATTTAATAAATCACTGGAACCTTTTAACAACTTTAACGACACCTCGCTATTTAAAATGATATAATTTATGGGGACGTGCGCTTCACAATTACTGGTGGATTACGGGATATTCTTCGCATCCCCTAATATAACTCCGAGCGAGAAAAAAAATTACACTTCCCATGATGATAACAATAATTGTTATGCTTGGGATTATTAAAAACAAACAAACTAAATATCTGTCAACCTTTTTGGACGAATCAATTGAAAACGTAAAACAAAATTTACGTTGAAATTGTAGCAATTGTTTTATTTTATTTACATGACCGAAATTTGGTTAATTGATTCTGACAAATTTCCGTAACTTTTACATTTGATAAAGCAAGTTTGTATTTGATACTTTTTTTTAAATTAGAACACCGAAAGTGATGAAATTTTTTTGCTTCGGTGTGAGTTACATTTTTGGTTATCGCGGAATTGTTTTGTTTAAACATTTTGTTTGTTGTGATAACCATAAATGTAGATCACCAATTTGTTTTTTTTACTAACTACCAATTTGTGTTTGTTTATTAATTTGCCGAAGTAATAAATCGGTCGATCGCTGAATTTGAACTTCCAAAACAAAATCTTGCATTTTTGTTGTGACAACCAGAAATTGATTTATTTGTTTGGTGGAAATTTCAGAAAAACGATGAAAAATTGTTTTTGTTGATTCATTTTTTTTAGTATGCTGCATAAATCGGTCCGCCAGTTTTGAGGAATTCAACTTTCAAAATGAGATGATGGGTTTTTGTTTTGTGTAAATTCACAAATTAAGTTGGCTATCATAACAACCAGCAACCGTTTAGCTTTTTGTATGCACAAAAAATTGCTAACTCACTCAAATCATTGTTTTTTTCAAAAATGTGGAATTTATATCCTTTCTATTCAATGTTGTAACTGTGGGTATTTCACGGTACAAGGGTCCGGGCTCTTCGGCGGCCCGTCACGAATAAAAACCATAAAATATGTGAACACACATTTTTTGTGATTCATAGCACTATAATGGTTGGAGTAATAAAACAAGAAAACAAGCGACACTTCCTCAAAGCAAAACATAAGTATTATAATTAAATATGTCTGTCCAATTATTATGTTTTTTTTCTTTCGCGATGTTTTGTTAAATTGAAATTGGAGCCTTCAATCGTATTACGCCTACTTCAAATAGGGTGGAATTCGGATGACCACAGTTCCTAGACTACTATACAATTATCGTACCTTGTGGTTTAGCGACTAATAACAAAATTCCTATTCGCAAATTCATCGTATTTTTGAATTCTGAGGGAGTTATGAGGAGGAATTCGGTTAGATTATTAAGAATTTGAATTATACGGATGGATTCTCGCTTAAATTTTATTATACATTAACTCGATCTGTCAGGTTGTGCGGCCTGAAGGCCGCACTGACCCACAGTAGATTGATTAAAAATTTATAGAGGAAGGAGCATTTATTCTCACGATTTAGTTAATTCCTTTGTCCGTCTAACCTTTTTTTATGAGGTAAACTAATTTACTCTGTGTTTGTTATCATGACAAATATATGCCATTTGGTATAAAGGGCTTAAGTTAGATAACTTTGTTTTAGATGAAACAAGACAGAATATTGTAGTACCAGTAAATAATATATAAAGTCAATTTGTGACTTGAAACAAAATTGTAGAAAAATACTAATGTAATACTTATTACTGATAAATACTGATTGTGAAATGAAGGCCTTTATATCGTATTACAGAGTTTTTATTTTTAAAGTAATTTTTATCATTTCTATAGCGTAATTTTTTCAGAATTCAATTTCTTGTTTATTCAAATATAAAATGTGAATTATTGCTATTTTAGTGCTTTTTTTTAAATATTATGTTTTTGTGTAGTATGTATTCTTTACTTAACAGTTAAAATTTATTATTTTAAAATACTAATCATTAATAATTTGTGTTTGGTTGTCATGACAACGAACATACAGTACTGACAAAAATATTCCGACGTTCCTACGGCTTTTTATTTATAAATTATTCCATTTGAAGACTGTTTTTGTGATATAAATATATAATATTTTTTTATTATAAAATTGAAATTTTTCTTTGCCTGAAAACGGACTAAAAATTAAATTTAAAATGAATTAATTTTCTTATTTTATCGAAAAAAAATGTTTTTATTGTCGTACAAAATTTTAAAAATAAAATTCTTTTTTAGCTATGTAATAAAATATTAAATTTCAATTTTAATTACGGAAAACTGGAAAAGTTGCAGAATTTGTTTGATAATTTATACTGAAGATTTATATATCCAATTCCTACAGTTTGTTTTATGTGGGACGTCGTAACCCATTGTTTCCTACAAAAACTTTTGTTTTGATTGTTTGTGAGTTGTATGCACAGAAATTTTCAGTTTTGGATCAAATGGTTTGTTGTCACGACAACGCTCGATTTAATAGTTTGTTTTGTTTCAAAAATCATTGTTTCTTTCAGAAATTTTTGTTTTGCTTTTGTTTTTGAATTCGAAAATTAATCGTCGCCCTGACAACGCTCAATTTGATATTTTGTTTTACTGTAACGTAATAGGATTAAAGTCCTGATTTGAAGGAATAATCGGATTTCATTAGAAATTATTGAAATTCCAATTTAAACTTAATTTTTTAATTTCAATGCATTTTATTGTGGGAGGAACTTTGATCAAAAAGTGATTTTTTTGATAAAACTAACGAGATGCGTAGGCCTGCAACCTGATACCATCGAAAACCGCCCCCCCGAAGGGCCACAACATTAAAATTTTTATTCAATTTATGAACCCGAACCCACATAAAATTTTAAGTCCGACCTGGAAAACTTCCTAATTCACATTATTTGTGCTGATGAGCGGCAGCAGGAGGGAAGACGGTCATCGACAAAAACTAACTCGTTAGGATTTCGCACGTGGTTTCGTCAATTACGTTTTTGCTGCTCATTTTTTCTTACGAATTCTCTTTCGAAATTTTTTTGCAAGTAGTCCATTAAAATGCATTGAATTTTTGTAAGAAAAGAAGCGCGACAAATTATCGAGAGTTATTTTAATTTTCTGTGTTTTGGTAAAGCGATTAAGAAAATTAATTAGGTTCGCTTCTTTAAAGTTTGTGTGAATGAGAAATTAATTGGCAATCGAACCGAAATATTGTTTCTTGAGTGGATAACCGTTCACCCATGAAATGAACTCCACCACGATAAGTTCGCTCGTTATAAGACCATCTTTGTATTAAATGGTGAGACTTATCGGTACGCCTAGGGCAGGAACGGACTGGGTATTCTCGTAGTCAGTCCGTCCCTGACGAAGTTTTAGTACCTAATTAAACGGAGGCAAAGGTAGAATTTTCGAATCCACTTGAATAATTTACTGTGACGTTTCTTTATGACCAACCGTTATTATTACTACTTTCATAATCATCTATTGCTTTTTATGTTCTGATTCAAGCAATTACGTGTTCCTTATCACACTCATTTTATCTACGTGTTGGTAGACTGTAAAACATTTTCGTGTAATGCGTTTAAAAATTTACGATCGGAATTCAATAATTATCTGGAATAATTCGACATTTTTCATTCATTTAATGCGGAAATGGATTTTTCATGTTCTTTTAATAACGGACGCTCTTCTTTTACGATCTTTTGATAAAAATTTGTTATGGTGTCTGGTTTTAAGCGCGAACAGCTGGCACATGACTGCGGCAAGAAATTTTTCTATTGTTCAAAAAACCGATAGTTGCGTTAATATCCGCCCCGTTATTAGTATTTTTACTGACTTTACACTAAAAATGCATGGGAGCGGAATGTTATCCTGTGGACGTTACACGGTTTTTATCAATTTTATTGTTTGTTTATTGGCTAAACTGCAACTTTTGGAATAATTTTATCGCAAAATAAACGTTCGGGTAAATTTTCCTCTAAAGCGGGCCACATACGACCCTAATTCTTTATTTCTTCAGACACATCACTCACCAGCCGCCGAAATGTGTCTCTCCAGCTCGGGAAGTAATTTAAAATGTTAATTTGATTTGAAAAACTGGTTCAATAAATTTTCTAAATTTTTCAAGTCAAAATCGTAAAAGCGCGATATGTTGATTCATTTTTATTTATTTTTAATGCGTGGCGTTTTTTTCTCGAGAATTTCGAGGATGGATGAGTTTTATTTCGTTCCATGTTAATTTTTCTTTTATGCTATTTTGTTTGCTTTTATTATTAGAACTTGAAAATATGAATAGGGAAGATGGATTTAAGTTTGTAAGTTCAGCCAACTTTGTAATTTTCATAATATAACGAAAACTGATAGGTTACTTAGTTCCGCTCAAACTTCTATTGTGAGAATTTTTTCTTTTTATTTGTCGTCAGCCGGGCTGGATTCCGGCCCCGATCAGCGACGGCTCGTGATTTGCTAAATTGAAAGGGTAATGCACAGTATATAATAGCTTCTAGCAAAAAAAACGGAGTAAAATTTTTTGGAAATTCAGTATTTTATTTTTTAAAGAGGTAGGAAGCAAATTCAACATTTTTTATTCGAATTATTTTTATTCTTAATTATTTATACTACAAAATTAGAATTTACTTTTTGAATTGCATATTTTAATTTCACCGATGACAAAATTTATCATTTTTGCATAGCTATGATGAAATAATTGACGAAGTTTAAACTTAATGCTTAAAACATAAATCTTAATATTACAACAGGATGTTTAAAATTTTAACAATTGTACTGTATAGATCAGCGGTCTGCAAACTACGGTCCGCGGGCGAAATCCGGCCCGCCCTTGTTTTTAATCCCATCCGCGGGTTAATATTGTTTTTTCTGCATGAAAACATTAAAAATAAATTATTTATTTTTGAATTATTGGGAAATAAATGTTCTCAAAAAAAAGTTTGCCGAAGTATATTTTTAATCGATAAAATTAATTAATGAATTTTTGTAATAATTAAACTTAACAAAATGTTAAAAATAAATAAAATTTTTAACTGTTAAGTACATAATACCTACTACAAAGAGAACATAATATTTAAAAAACCCTAAAATGACAATAATTCACATTTAACAAGGTTGAACTTAGAATAAACAAGAAAATAGAATTCTGAAAAAATTACGCTATAAAATAAAATAAAAAACTCTGTAACATAATATAAAGGCCTCTATTTCACGATTATTATCGATCCTCAGTCATGTTTAACAGTAAAAATAACAAGGGAGAGCAAAATTGAAAGAATTTTTTCAGAATTTTATTTTCTTGTTTATTCTAAGTTCAACCCCGTTAAATGTGAATTATTGTCATTTTAGCGTTTTTTAAATATTATGTTCTCTTTGTAGTATATATTATGTACTTAATAGTTAAAAATTTTATTTTTTTTTAACATTTTGTTAAGTTTAATTATTATAACATCACATACTACCAAATGCCACGAAAATACTTACAAAAAAGTTCTAAAACTTTTTTAAGTTATTTTCTATTTATGAATTTTTGATTTTAGTTTTCGATTATACAACACGAGTAAACTTATTCCGGGTGCAACTGTATATTAAAAAATATTAAGTTGCTTCCTACTTGTAAAAAAAATTAAGGATGCTCGATTAACATTAAAAAATTAAATGTTAAAATTTCGACGGTGATATCGAAACGCCCGACGGCAAGAAAAAGTTGCGTTTATATTTTTATACTAGATTGTCAAGGTTGTGCGGCCTGAAGGCCGCACTGATTGTCCATAACCTTCCGATGCTTTTAAGTTAGCAATAAATGAATGCAATGACAATTATTCAGATATAAAGTGGCTTTGGGTCGGTTGTTTTGTTGAGAGATAATTATTTTACAGATCTTCTTCTTCAGCCGTTATTCGTCCACTCCTGTACATAGGCCTCTCCTTTTCTTCCATCAATTAAGGGTTTTTAAAGGAGGTTTTGGCAGTTAGCGCTTGCCGAGCGTGTTGGCAAGTTTATGGCCCAAAGATCGAACTTGGACTTTAGATCACAACAGTGCAGTCGGCGCGATCAAGCAGCGAACCGCGGTCTCCGGCTCCGTAGCATGTCGACTTAAGCCTTATACCACGCTAATGGTTATTTTACAGATCACGTGGGTTAAAACGCGCATTGTAGTACGAGGGAGCCACGCGGTATCTAGTTTTCCGATTCGTCCGAATAGCTTGATACGTCACTAGAGTAGAGTTTGGCTGTGACTGTGGTGTCGTCTCTTCTGAGAGACGTTGGTTTGACCGTGGTAACCATGGCAACCAGTGGTAACAGAAAATTCGTCATTAATACGTTTCTTTTTGCCAAAACGACACAATTTGTTCGATAATCTTATCTAGTTTGTTAGCGCAGTGTTGTTACCGCAATCACAGCCAAAATTTTCGCACAGCCAGTCGTTTGGCAAAAATCTCCAGTCTTACCTTCTTAGTAGAAAACAGGGGATGAAATTTTGTATTTCATTTTAAAAAAAAATTTTCAAAGCATAAGTAATTTTTAATTTATAAACATTACTGGTGTTTTTCTGAATTAACGAGATTCCTAATATTATAGGATAGTGTAAAATTTTAAGATGTTTTGTATTTTACAAGAAGCGAAAAAGCTATGCAGCAGTTCGTACACGAGAAGAGTGCTGTTAAATAATAACAGATTCAATTTTTAAATCGGGGGGGGGGGGGGGATTATGGAATACTCTCTACTACAACTTCTGCTTCTTATTTAAACGACAAATTTCAACCGTTATTGAGTTACTACTGAACAGAAAAATTGGAGATGTAGAGAAAAATTTGGATGCTGAAAGCCAGAGGTTGGGACGGCCAACAGCCGCTTATTTTTTTACGGTGGAGAGTCGAGGGGTCAGTCTACGGAGTGAAGGAATTTGGGGTCTAAGGTCTAAAAAATTTTATCTACGTCAGTTTTAATGTAGATCCATTACCGTTGGAAAAAGAATCAAATGCTGGCTTACGACGAGTAGAGGGGCAACGATGGTACTAACGCACTTTTGAGATAAACTTATTTATTTTCGTTGGAGAATACTGAAATGGATTAAATACATGTTAAACAGTAATCTGACCCCGAATACAAATAATCTGCGTTACAATTCTATTGAACTTGTTATATAAAATTAAAATTCAGAGTTTATCGCGACAGAAAAGCGAGCCCATTAGCGAGAACACGTCTGGAGCTGGTTTCATTTTTTATCTTTTGTTAATAGTTTTTGGTTGTAAAGCCATTATAGAACTAATTTTATTGTGATGATTTGATACATCCTTTTAGGCCGACGTGAGTCTCGAGTTGAGTAAAAACCACAAAAGATTTTTCCATTCAGCTCGTACCTAGACAAAGGCCACCTTCCCCTACTTACATCCTGTTAATATGAAAAGTTATCTCAAATTACCTCCTGATTATTATTTTCGAATAATAAATTTCAGACGGAGTTTTTATTCCGGTCGGGATAAAAATTGGCCAGCACAAACAATCGTCTTTTTTTAAATTAAGCCGAACAAAATGTTAAGTATTTAAGGATCCTGTTTATTTCGGCGGCTATTCTGTACAAGTTCTTACACTTTTATTTGTGGCTTAGTGGGTTCAATTTGGGTGGTCGGTTTTTATGTCAGCTGCACTTTTGACGAACTTGGCCTAAAAATTAACTATCACAATCTGAGCGTTATCGCGTGACCATTTTATTAATTATCGCGTTCCCACATTAAATAATATAATGACCGAGCTCAATCAATTACCCAATAATAATTATTTTTCTTTCAAAGTCTCGAAAGAGATAAAATAAACAAGTTAGTTGTGTGTGTGAGTATGCTGTATGAAGAGAATGATTGTTTATTCGTTACGCATTAAAAGCGAAAAACTTGTTTTTAAAAGCTTATTTTCACTTAGAAGAAACGATTTCTTTGTTACATCCATGCACCTACCTGACCGAGCCCCATTATCGTTAAAAACCAGGCACGCCAGTCAGAAACACCACCTCATTTACCTACCTCAAAATGACCACGCGTCACCTGCCCAGGAACCCTCGGGCAAATAGACGATACATTTTGTTGGTTTTTGGGATCACATTTTTACACTAATTCGCCGTCGGTCGGCGAAATTTGTGTTTGCTGACCGTGAACCATATGGTTCCAGAAATCACCCTCTCGATCAAAATTTATACATCCGCTTCACATATTATCTCATTCTGAGATTTTAAATTATATCACTTGACCTTACATCCTGTACGATCAGAAGTAATGTTCTTCCTAACTGGCTGAAGGAAATTTTTAAGTGACTGCTCTTGCATGATTCCTACCAGGAAGATCATTTTGCCTTTTAGTTTTTCGCCAGCGTCGGGTGTAAAATTTAAATAGCCCAGCCAACACCACGCAGTGCAACTTGGAAGACGAAGGACGAAGGAACTTTATAATGCATTTTAAGTGTATTTACAAGTTTCACTTCTCGATGACCTCATATAATCAAGAACGGAATGAATAGTACCGATTGCGAAGGCAATTATTTTAATTAGCCAGAACCTGTAAAAGATATTTTCGTGCATAGAAATCACGTTTTGCTGTATCATTCTACCTTCCTAGTGCAACTGGAGAGGACAGATCTCTTGGGATACACGAGCAACCTTGACTATCGAGAGAATTCTTTCGGATTGCTCATAACTCATAAGGAAGATGATTTTAGAAACCTTTTGAAATTATTTACGAAGCAGTGGTTGATACTTCAAGTGGGCAAACGCTTAATTTAATAGGGCTATGAATGGCGGTGGATTGTCAGAGGATGTGTAACATCTGACATCTTACGTTGGTAGTAAGCAACATTATTATTTGAAATAATTAATAATTATAAATCATTTAAAAATCGCAAAGTAGGTGGAACGGCATTACATTACCAGCAACCTCAATCTGTAACAGATAATACGAATTAAAATAATTTTATTAGATTAACCCTCTATAGCGAAGTGCACTATGTGCTTGAAACATAATTTGTTAATCGCGAATTTCACTTCGAACTTCACGCCTGACAAAGTTTTTTTAATGGCATTTTATAGTACAAAACTGATGTTAGACATCAGGACGTTAGGAAAGATGTTACACATAAAAAAAGTAAGTTAATTTTTGATCGTGAGGTAGATACTTCTTCCAAGACACATATCCAAAAAGTACCGCGAGACTATCGCAAATGCAGCGCTCTTAACCTGCGATTTAAAAAATCTTCATGATCCGAGGGTTTCTTTTGAATATAATTACTGATGCACTGGAGAGTACAGACCTCCGGGTTGGAGGGTCCAATGTTTGATGATAAATCCCTCTGGTCTTGAAAAATGAAGACCACCCCCTCCAAAGACCGAAAGTTTGTGTGGTTATCTTGTGTTGATTGTTTTAAATAGAAACCTTATGTAGGAAAATAAGCACCGGGGGGGGGGGGGATGTATTTATTTCAATCTCAAATGTTTAAAAATGAACTTGAAGCAGTTCCCATTCAGATCGATTGCAGTGGCGTAACAAGGCAGCTACGGATCTGTGTTTTCGACTCGAATCAGGCCCCTAAATAGATATTAAATTAACGTGGATTTTTTTTTTAAATAGTCTTATAAGCGGAACGATGGTTTCAAATGAATTTTTATGAAAAAAAATATAATAAAATAATATTGTTAATTAGTTTTATTTAAATCACCCTAGGGATTAGCTACCTGTTAAAAAAAGTTACCAAAAAATCAAGAATTTTATTCAAAACAAAATTTGTATTTGGGTACAAATACAAATAAAGTAAAGCTTTTTACAATTAAAAATTTTTTAATTGTAATTTTAATAAAAAATACTTACAACATACCCGACGGTTTTAATAAATTATACTCCAAAATCAACAATTGAACTTAAACTTCACTATTTAAAACTTAAAATAATTTATAAAAACAAAACAACTGGTTTTATCATGTACTGTAACAAACTGCAATATGATAAAATCAAAATAAAATAAATAAAAATCAAACTTTGCCCTACGCTGCTAAATGACACAGTTTATTTCTTTATTACCTACTGTATTGCTACCAGATGCGAAATTTTACTTTTACGGTCCGCTTTATTTTTATCGATGCCGGCTTCAAGTTAACGAAAGCCGAAACAGACAGTAAATATACTTTATATTTTAAATATGTAGGTATGATATATGAGAAATGTGGCAGACACCTTATTTTGAAAATGTGTCGTAAAATCAAAAAAAAATTGAATTCGTATAAAATCATTAAATTATATTATTATTCTGATCGTGGCAGAGCCGGGCCCTTGTTTGATCGAACACTGGTAGTTACGCCACTGATTGATTGTTTAATTTGCCGTGGGGGCTGAAAGCCCTCTCGAATTTTAAAAATATTCTAATGAAGTTATGGTGGTTTATAATGTAAATAACAAATATAAAATTTAGTTGAAAAAGTCAAAAACTAAATGCATTGCTATGGCGTTTCTTTATTAAAAACATCCCTTAAATTGCCGGAACTCGAAAATTACTAATCTAGAAAGGTGAAATTTTTGTTTTTAAGTTAAATTGGGCTATAATTAACGAAATCAGTTTAAAATAAATTTATTAAATGATGTTAGCAGTAACACGGCTAGAAGTCAACTGCGGTCGCTTTTACTCACTAAAATACTTTAGTACACCGCATACATACCATCACTAATATAAGCAAATCTCCGACTTTTATATGAAAAATTTAATTTTAAAATCAATTATTTCTGAAATAGAAGAAAAAATTTAGGTTGATCCAGAGTTTATTCGCTTCATTTCAATGTAATCTTTCAAATACTATAACATTTTTAAGTGTACATAATTATTATGTATCTATAAAAATCGACGAGCTCACTTTGAGTGTTATGCCAGTTAATTTTTTTCTTCATGAAACATTGTGTAGAATAATCTGATCTACTAAATTTACACAAAAGTTCCTTAAATGGCCACTTCATGCGCTGACGTCAAAAATGCAAGTGTTGTACGGAGATTGGATAACCAAACCGCGCTTTTAAAAATTCTCAGGTCTGCAGGTCGAATAGAATAAAAAAATCAGAAAATCTGTAACAGGGGGGTATTCCTCTCTGACCCCCCCGGATTATATGACTCCCCATATTTGTATCTCATATTCCTTTGCGTAAATCGCGCATTTCACTTCTTGCGGCTAGCAATATTATTTTCCAAAAAATATTTTAAAACTTAATTTTAAAATGATATGTAAAAATTTATATAGGACATCGTTTACATCTTGGCAGGCAGCCAACAAATTCCAGTTCCGTTTTAAATTCGCTTTTCTAATTTAAAATTAATTACATTAGTAATTAATAACTTCTATCAATTTCCACAATGAATATTTTTGCATTCTTCTGCTTTGTTTCAATTATTTTCCATTTTAATATATTTTTCTATAATTAAATTATTGTTTGAGAATTACATAAAAAATTTATCGAGAAATTACACAATATAAAATAAAACACTTGAACTTTTCGAGTTATGCAACTCAAACATAGATCTTAACAATTTGAGAATCTCCTCTTAAGTTTTACCCCCCCCCCCCCCCCCGAGAAACAAAATATTGATTATTATATTAAATTTTAAATACTATACAGCCCCAGTTGCTTTTGACCACTATTATTTGTAGTCAAAATTTGTGGTTTGAGTGAGCGCTGCTTCAGGGATGTTTTTAATGACAGGAGCGGCTTAGAGATTCGCCGATTTAAACACGTGACGGGGTGTAATATTTGTAATGTAAACCATTATTTTTAAATTCGTAGAATTACTTTACATGCTACTTCCATAGATTTGTGTTACGGTAGTACTCACCAGGGGTTATTTTTTTAATTGCGTTATATTATGTTATGGTGGTGAAGATTAAGATGAAGAAATGTTATTAATTTTGTTACTGTTATGACTGCGAAGTACCCACGAATTTGAAATTGTTCAAACAGTTTTTTGTTGTAAGTCATCGTCCCCTAGAGTTCGAATCGCGGCACGGCGTTGCGATTGACGATTTTTGTTTTTGTTCATTATGGCCCACACATATCACGACCCATGTACGCGCGAGTATAAATCATCGTTTGGTGCGATAACCAAACCTCGTAAACAACTTTACACCACTGTTTTTTAATAATAAGAAGGAACATTAAATTTATTTATTAATTAATTACCGAGAGGCCGTCAAACATAACAAATTGACCTCGAGTGAAATGGATAATTAATAATTTTAATGAAACGAACAGTGCAATAATTAATGAGACTATTTTGGGACCTCTCGTTCTTAATTCGAATTTTAAAACTGAAACATTTTACATCTGTACTTTTGTTTCCTCTTTGTCGTACCGTTCGAACAGGAGATTCTCGTTCAATTACCCATTGTTTGCGAGTTAATTACAATCCTTGTTTGTTTAAAAGTTAATTTGTTTTTCTTTTTCTATTTTGTGTCGATTCATTGGTTTACATGATACGTTAATGCAACCATTGTAAAAAAGTTATTTAATAAATCGTTGTTCTGTGGAGATGTGTCAGTCAAGCGTCGAGATATCACGAGTTACATGTTTTCTGATGGCCTAATTTTTTTCAAACGGAATTTTTTTCATTCCGAGCTTAACGATTCCAAAGTCCAAAACTACAGACGAGCATTGAATTTAATTTGATGGAATATTCGAGTGGTGCCCGAGCGAATACTGACTAATGCATCCTTCGACCCTAATCTTTGCAGCCTTGCAGCGTCACAAATTTGCACAATTTCGAGGCCGGTTTTTGGTTTCCATTAACCCTAACCTCACGACGGTAATTAATTAGGTAAATGACAAGTTTTGTTTAAAATTGAAAAAATTGTAGGTAGTTTAGTTGGGTGTTTTTGATGGGCACACAACCATGTAATTATCTCTACATGCTGACAGTTGAAATTTTTGGTTTAAAAGGAGGCGTTCGCTCGTCTTGCACCTGCTGTGTTTTTTAAATTTTACCTTTTATCAATTTAAAATATTTATTTAAATTTTTAAAAATATTTAAGTAGGCGCCGCTTAATTCTCTTAGGCGGCTCGCACACCAAAACCGCCCCGCTCTCGTTTTAAACGGATTTGGTGCCGCGAGCTTGATGTGCGAGCCGCCTAATTAGCATCGGACACGTTTTGTAACATAGACAGCGAATTAAATCAGTTAAAATATAAATAATCTTGACGACATATCATTTCCAACTTACATTTCAATTACATCACATTGATAAAATCGCACTCTCTCATCTCATTCGGTTGTCATGTTATTTATTCTGATTAAAGATTTCTTTCAAAACTAGATTAATCTGGAACGTCCATCACAGTCTTCGGCTTCCTTAGTGAAAGAGTTGATCTTTTCGAATTATTTATCGGATTTTATTAATCAGTGATTGGATTTTGCGCTACGAATCAAAATAGCTAAATTTTGACAGATTTTAGAAATGTCAAGATTAACTAGATTTGTTGATCTTCCAGTTGGCCAAATTTGGTTTAATACAGACGTAACCGTAATTACAAATGGCACCGCCGAAAGGTACTTTATTTTGTGACGAGATCGTCTACCATCCTATTTCCAAAATTATCCTCGCAATTCTTCAGTTGTATTGGAGGGAATAACAGAAATCCATATAATAACAGGTTATGGGCCCAGGTTAGCCAGAGGTTAAAATTTAGAACAATAGAAACAAAAACCTTTTATCGCATTGAATAGTACAGTTTAGTTGCCAATCTGAATTTTGTTATAAAAAATTACGAACGCAGAAGAAAGATTTGGGAGGTAATTTTCCAAGTGCTGGCGAAGGCCGCACAACTGTCAATATGGGGGTTGTAAAGTTTCCTACGTGGAGGAAAGGAAAGTTACGTAGGCTTTGTAAGGCTAAGACGAATAGATCTCGTTGATCTATAATTCATTTAATTCGTGACAGAATCTCGTAAATTTGTTCATGCACGTCTGTAACCTATTTTTTTACCTCATGTGAAGATAAAAATATAAAACTGCCCGGGCACTTCGTTACCGCCCTTTTGCTAGCAATTGGTGTGTCGGTCGGTCGCTTTTTATGCGGTTTATTATTTTTAAGAAAATTATACGAGCAAGTAAAACTAACATACCAGTGTATTTAGAATAATACAAATAAATCTTTAAATCAATATACCGGTAAACGGAAGGTTGGATTTTATTTGCATTAATATTACAGCTACAATAAATTCTCTTTTTTCATATTGGTGTATTTGTGTTGCATTCATAAAATTGTTTTAATTTTGTTGCTGTTTCATCATAATATAATATTATACCTAGTAGTATTATTTTAAATTAAAAATAATTAATTTCGTTTTGTGACAATTTTGTTTACTTGATAAACATTGATAAATAATTGAATGTTACTGACAACAAACGTGCCGACTTTCCGAATGCAATGCGGCTATTCTGCAAGTACTCTTTCTTTGTTCGGTTTTTTTTTGAAATCGACAATGTTACATTCTAGATCAGCGGTTCCCAAATGGGGTTCCGCAAAAAAATCCAAGGGTTCTGCCAAAAAGAATTTCAAAATGGCGTTAAAATAAATTTTGCCGCTTAAAATATATTTTTTAACTTTTTTCTATTCCATTCAATGGCAATCCATTCATGGAATGCTAACGTCCAGTCGAATTTTCTGCTGTAGATTTTCAAAATCTACATAATCTAAAATCCGGATATTGAAATCAATATCCGGAGTTGTCCAAACGTGCAAACCGTATTTTGCTACCTTTTGCGAGCACATACAAGTGTGAGACTGGATATTCAGGAACAAAAACAAAGTATCGAAATCGACTTGACGCAGTTCCTGACATGAGAATCCAGCTTTCAGAAATCGGGATCTGTCAGAAATCCTCACCTACGATTTTAACTTTTTCCTATTGAAAATAGGTAAAAGGGTACTTTTCTAAGCCTACTAGAAGAAAAATTTTGTAGGATAATGAAAAAAATCGAATTAAAAATGTAAATTTTACATGTATTTTAGATACACTTTTTAACACGGCTGCATGATTAGCCGTTGTTGAGTAAGGCAAAAAAATTTAAAAATATCCCTGAAAAATGACAGAACTCGCCAATAATACAACAACATTAAGAGTATATCAAAGCACACGTACCGTCAACAAAATGAAGAGCAGGGACTCGAACATGCTGGTTACCGTCACGCATCGGGGTATATCATGTTATATCTCCCTGCTTTTCGTAATTTTAAAATGCCATTATTTCGACAACTATTGCATAATCCTAAAAAATGTTTGTGTTAATATACTCAGAAAATTGTCCTCTTTCCAATGGTCACTGGGGGGGGGGGGTAGTGTGCGTACACAACCTTGTATGCAGTAAACAAATCGGCTTGGGGTTTCGCCAAATTTTGTACATCGCCCAAGGGTTCTGCGACTAAAACTAATTGGGAACCGCTGTTCTAGATCAAAACTACGTCATTCTGGTTAATGTTTAAAACAAAGAACGCACAATGTAACTAAATGGACAGAACTTAAGTTGAACAAATTTCAGAAGTCGGCAACCTTTCTTCAAAATAGGTGCAAATCTCGGGAGTCTGGGAGGTATATAATACTCTTCCGTTTTTATTATTCGTCCGGATACCAATCACGGTTTATTGCGTGTACAAAATTAGGAAGAAGAAACTGGAATTTAAGATATACCAACCAAGCGAGTGGGGGGGGGGACGCTACGAGTAGAAACATGATATTAAAGTTAATTCTGTCTATATTGCAAATTATTAAAATACTGGAAGGATATTTAAATACCCCTCTCTCCTCAGTGAGTTAGGTCGAGCGATATATTTGTAACTATCCACTTTAGATTAGAAATGGAAGAAGTAGAGTATTAACTTATACAGTCTGGAATTATTATTATGTTTTGAAATTCGGTCCCATTGCCCTCCCGACATCTGCCGCCACTGCATCTATCTATTTGTCTAAAATTTTGGAGCAAATGAAGTAATATAACTTTAGGGCGGTTTTATAAAAACTATTAACAATAAATTAAGTAAACAATGGTAAACATCCGTTAATACTAATAAGCCAATAGAAACAATCGGTTAATTTTAACTGCTTGTTAAAAGTTTTAGGTTATAATTCTTTACCATAAAGTTGAAAGCTTACTAGACGGTTTTACGATAAAGGTCAAAGCTGAACTTAATTAAACTTTCGGTTTAGCTGAACTCATACCGATATATCTTGATGGTTAATCCGGGGGGTCTGGGGGGTATGGAATACCCCCCAGTACACTGTTTCACTGAACATCCTTAGAAATCATCGGTTAATTTTAACGGCTCATTAAAAGTTTTAAGTTATAATTCTTTACCATAAAATTGAAAGCTTATTAGACGGTTTTACGTTAAAGGTTAAAGCTGAACTTAATTAAACTTTCGGTTGAGCTGAACTTATACCGATATATCTTGATGGTTAATCCGGGGGGTCTGGGGGGTATGGAATACCCCCCAGTACACTGTTTCACTGAACATCCTTAATTCACTTTGGATAAAAATATATTTGGAAATCAATTGTTTAATTATTGCCGGACAACCACCTCAATCGCATATTACAGTATCGGGATTGTTAGAGATGTTCTAACTTTTTGATACTAATTACATAAAACAAGAAGTCGGTGTATGCTTTATTTGGTATCACTTCAACCTGAAATTACCTTTTTCAACTAACTATTTAAGTATTTATAATAACGAACAGGAGTCGAAAGCTTTTGCTTCATTAGTTTTAATGTAGATCCGCTGCTGTCTGAAGTGTCCTTATGATATTTAGTTTGAACTAGTTTTAATGGTAGACAGTTAGACTCAATATAAGGGTAATGAATATAAATCCCAGCTGCGTCGTAAATTATATTATATGCTGTGGTTTGGAATCCACGTTGATAACTAGGTCAACGGATTCTTGGTCGGCCACCAGAGCGCTCAGCGAGCGGTATTTTCTCTTTAAGCGGTTTATTTTATACAATTGTCACGATCTATCAATTATTGTTGATTGAAGACTGTTAACCTTTTTTACAATCAACAAAAATTGCACATAATCGCAAAATTTGTGGTTTCTTTTATTGTGGTTGTTCTTTTTTTCGACAAACAGTCAACTTGTCACTTTTACCTTTATCTGTTCAATTATTTGTTTTATTGGCAAATTGGATGTGTATAAAAAGTGATTAATTATTTACAAAAACGCGTAAACACGTAACGCTTTCGAAATTGGACTTTATTAAATAGAACGCTTCGATTATTTTTATAGTCGAGAGATAATTTCAGTTAAGTAAACTCAAATTGTTGCTTTGAATTTATCCGACAAACGACATTAATTAACTTGGGACATCAAATTTGCTATCACCTGTAGCAATAAACGAATCGTTAGGTAACCGCGCTGTTCAAATAGGTCGGGGGGGGGGGGGCAAATAAAATTTTGGTCGCAAACTTTTCACCTGCCGTATCTCAAGTCTGATACTTTGTAATTTCTTTATTTTTGTTGTTGAAATTTATGTGAAAAATACTTTTAAAAGCTTCTGCTTTGAGAGTGCCCTCTGTGAATATTTTATACCATTTTTGTCATCAAAATATTAGATAGGTGAACAAAGAAGAAGTTTGTAAATAATCGATAGATTTTTAACGCTCCAACGAATTATTCATTACGGTATCCCTTTCAAAAGCAAACTTTTGCTGCTCTCATTGTAATAAAAAGTTTATTATTGTAGAAGAATTTTATTTCGCAATGCTGCTAACAAGTAAATTTACTTTTAACTTTCAAAATCCAAACAACTCAGTCGACGAAGGAGGAACACGATTTTCTCTCTACGTCTCGGACGGGTGAAAAGATGGTGATGACCTCAGAAGTGTGCAACGAGTGGAAGAGAAATGGAGATTATGAAGAAGTATTTCGCGTGTTGCTAATAAAAAGCGCTCGGCTGCGATCTAGACGACCTTGAAAAATCTGGAACCCAACTTTTTGTCCGTTTTGCTTTTAAATTTGATTTATTATTTTAAGTATACATGACAAATTGAAGCTCTTTTATATATTGTTTTATGGGATGCGGAATCCTGTTACGTGTCCCTTTTTACTCCAACAGCTGCTTCGCGATGTCGTCCTCCGCTTGCTTAAAAGCACTGCTAGATGGATACATATTTTATGCACAGGTGCTGAATTGCAAGCACATTTTTGCTCGGGCTTATAAAAAACCTTTGAAGTACGAATTTTAACACGACACTGGAATTACACGATGATGAGATAAAAGTGTTTTTTAAATTTCAAGATTTATTTTCAATGAAGCCAAACGACGCACGGCGCGTCGCGACGACGTTTTCAAATCCATTTATTGCAACTGAAATTACGTTAACTCTGTGTAGTTATTTCACGTATCTAATTCGTTTTCCTAGTCCACAAATTGCTAAACCAAACGAGCACTGCATGTAAAGGTAGCGACTGAGATTTACAAGCAACTTGTTACTTAAATTGCTATTCTGGAGCAAATCCCTTTCTGCGGTTTTGGGTTATCATTTTAGAAAATCCACGGAAAACTTTCTTAATGAATAGCTCGTTTCGATTTTAATGAGTTTTAGTGCATTTCAGACGCTCTGCTAACAGCTTTTCCCAAGTACTTGCATAATTATTATCACCTCGTGGCATTCAGAACTTAGAAAACTAGAAATCGAGTTTATTTTTAACAAATTAATTGTCTTGTCTAAATGTGAAAATTCATACCTATAGTTGAGCCAGGTTTATTGTTGATTTAGTACTTCCGTAATAACTCGAAAACTGCTAAAAATAGAAGAATAACGACGACCAACTGACATTTTGACTCGTAGAGTGAGTGAAACGCTAAGCGCTTAGAGGGCTAAGTTGCAGGGGTCCACACTCACCAAATGCTTAATTGCTGCTAACCTTACGTAGGATTATAAATGCTAGCTTTTTCTTTAGAAGTTAGTCTTATAGCCTTAATCCCCCTAATATCACACTAATTTTGTTTTAAAGAGATACTCTTATTCCGTTAGGTAGCCGTCCACTTTGTACCATGAATTGAACGAGTAAAGTAACAACTTACGCAGCTTAGAACTGATAAAAAATATTTATTTTGTGAGAGCTTTCCCATACAATTTGCAACTGGTAAGATACTTCTCGGTTCGTATCTGGGGAAAGCATAACTTTCAATAGCATAATCAGCAATAAAACAGGAACACAGGCACATTCTAGATCCGGTTTAATAAACTTTAGGATCTAAATGAATTTTCTTTGGAAAAGTGGCCTAGTGGACAGCAATAGACAGGCGAAGCTGATGAAAAGCTGGTCAAAATAAGACAAGAACAGCGTTTTATATGAGTACTAGGATATCTCGCGGCGTGAAGGCCGCACTGATCAGTCACTCTCCGAATCCTTCAAAACTATTTTAGATTAATAACTTAAAACGAATAAATTAAAAATGCGAAAGACAAATAGCTTTTCAAATGACTACTAGAAGGTTAGGCGGCTATTATTTGTTTGATATAGTTGTGCGGCCTGAAGGCCGCACTGATCAGTCACTCTCCGGATTCTTCAAAATTATTTTAGATTAATAACTTAAAATGAATAAATTAAAAATGCGAAAGACAAATAGCTTTTTAAATGACTACTAGAAGGTTAGGCGGCTATTATTTGTTTGATGTGATTGTGCGGCCTGAAGGCCGCACTATTTAGTCATTCTCGAACTTTTAAAATTATTTTTAGATTGATAACTTGAAATTAATAAATTAAAAGTGAGTTATATAAAGTAAAACAGAAATAGCTTTTTCTAATTAGAAGGTTAGGCGGCCTGAAGTCCGCACTGATCAGTCTCTTTTCTGAATCTTCAAAAAATTAAACAAGTTCGCATGCTGCAAGTTTGAAAATTTTCCTACAGCACCTAAGGGCTAAAATAGATGTATACAGATAAGGTTAATAACAATAAAATAATTACTACACTAAGATTAACACTAATACTAAATTACACTACAATTATTTAACACTAAGTCTGGATTTATTTAAACACTCGGTATATTGTTTTTCAGGTCACTATTTAGTTACACTTTATTTATGTTAACACTTGTATGTTCAAACTGGAATTGTTCTGTTACGGGAAATCATCTGTATTTATACTTAAATGCAGCTTTCCAGAAACTTCCATAGAATTTCTATACTTTTCTATAGATTTAGAGACTGCAAACTAAACAATATTTGAATGACAACGATGTTATCATATATGATAACATAAGTCCTACGGAGAGGACTTTAAAAAATCAAACAAGTTCACAATCTGAGTTTGAAAATTTTCCTATAACCCCTTCATATTTCGTATCTGAAAAGGTTAAAATGAATAAATCGCAGATGCGTTACGTAAAAAAAAATCGTTGTTTTTACATGAGAACTAGATTGTCGGACAGGGCAGCCTGCGATTGCCTAAATTGCGCGGGCTGAATGCCGCACTCGCCCGTAACCTTCCAATTTTTTTATGTCAGTAACTTAAAATGATAAATAGAAGGCCCGTTACGTAGAGAAAGTCAAAAATATCTTTTATTATAAGCACTAGGAGGTCAGGAGTCCTGCGATTTCTCAAGTTGTGCGGCCTGAAGTCCGCACTGATCAGTCATTTTCCCGTAATCTTTCAATTGTTTTAGGTTCGTAACTTAAAATGAATAAATCGAAGATGCGTTACGCAAAAAAAACTCATAAAGAGGTTTTTACATGAGAACTAGATTGTCGGACAGGGCAGCTTGCGATTGCTTACATTGCGCGGGCTGAATGCCGCACTCGCCTGTAACCTTCAAATTTTTTTATGTTAGTAACTTAAAATGATAAATAGAAGGCCGTTATGCAAAGAAAGTCAGAAATATTTTTTTATATAAGCACTAGGAGGTCAGGAGACCTGGGATTACCCAAGTTGTGCGGCCTGAAGGCCGCACTGATCAGTCATTCTCTCGTAATCTTTCAATTGTTTTAGGTTGGTAACTTAAAATTAATAAATCGAAGATGCGTTATGTAAAGAAAAATAGCAATCGCTTTCACAAAAATACTACTGTTGCCCGCCATGAGCTTTAGTATTCATACAGAGGAATTCCATTATATTACTTTAGGTTGGTAAAGAAAAAGTCGATCAACCAAACCTTTTTTAGATTGGTAAATTAATGCTATTATATATTTTTTTTTATTATATTCCATGATTATGACAATAAGTTCGGCATCTGAAAGAAAGAAAACATTAATTGTAAGAAGTTTAAAATCACAATAATAATTGTATGTTTTTCTACTAATCGCAGTTTCGTTCATATTTTGAGTCAAATTTTCTAACTTTTGAATAAATAAGAGATTATGTTAAGAGAAAAAGAGTTCTGTAGACTTATAAAACGAAGACACACAAATTGAAACTTAACCTGAAGTGTAATCAGAATCTCACTTTGGGGGGGGGGTCTAAATCAGGTTACCTACATTTAATTTGTTTAATCTAACTACTCTGTTCGGGCTCCACTCATTTAATTACAATTACGTTTTTTCTATTTTATTTTTACTTCGGGGGGGGGGGGGTGATATCCACCTACCTATATTTTGGGAGCTAAAGAGGTTTTCCCGCCTTCGTTAGTCCTGAGAGGCTTTGATGTCATTGTTCCAGCCTACCCACGATTACGCGGTTACGTCATAGCCCGGTGTTAAATGGTTTCTCGCCAGTATGAAAAATGACACCCACTTCTACATAAAATTAGACATATGATTTTTGGTTTTTTGAAATGAAAACCATCGAGGTGTAAACTCGGTATATTACTTGAAAATGCGGAAATGTTAATAAATAATGTGGACTGTCGAAGGGTAAAATACTTTATTTCTTTAAATAGCGCATCCCTTATCTTAATTTTACATACGAAAGGATTGGTTTTTGTTGCAATTTTTGGTCAGGATGTCTCAAAAGTTGTTTAATTCGGACAAAAAAAAACACATAAAAATATGATAGTGCCTCTGGGCGCCAGATTAAATTAATAAAACTAGCTAAAAGAGGAAGAAACTTCGGTTTCGTAGTTCAGCGTACAGTAATAAAAAAAGTCAATTCAATGTTGCAAGACTTCTGAATTTGATATGACGAAATTTTTTCGAATGTTTAAGCAACTACTGTCGTCTCCGAGCAACATTCTTGCAAAAATGCAATAAAGCACTGTAATGGAATTCTGCAAATTTTGTTACTATGTAGCTCTTCGTGTCGAAAGCGTCCCGAGATTTTCTTTCCCACTCGCTTGAAAAATTCTTCTCTATAAATAACCGACAAAATTACTCGTCTTAAATCTTGAAAATTTATTAGTAGTTGTAATTTTTGGAACGCGGGTTAGTATTTACGTGCTGTATACAAATTAACGGTTGTTAATAATTTTAAGAAGCATCCAAATCATGGCCAACTATCGATAAATTATACCCACGATTTTTCTTAAACGTTTAACCCGTAAGGTTTGAAAACGAAAAAAATTTTTGGATACAAATTAATTCGAAACGAAAAGTGAAACGCTTCGTTTTGGCTCGAGTGAGCAGCCGCAGGGATTGGAAAATTATGTATTACATATATTGCGAGCTGTCACATTTTATGAATTTGTACCAAAAACGAGGAAAAAATCGGGCTCAGGGTCGATAAAAATTAACCTAAAGTGGCGCAGTCGGTTCGCCAGAACAGAAATCGAAGGGCATGACTAAGAGCTAATTAAATAATTCAAAACAATGTACTAATTTAACACCTCTACGATTAACAACAAGAAGAACAATTAAATTAGTTATTATTTATAAAAGCAACTAACAATGGATTGTTTTATTCTCATGCCTATAAAAGTTGATATTAGCGCTGCACAAACACACCTTTTTAAGAATCCATTTGCTATAGTCGTTGGGCTTGCTTGGTAATTAACTCGAAACAGTTTAATCAATTCTCGATTCCAGACAGAAAGCTCGCTGATAAGAAATTAGATAATTTATTTCCTAATTAATTGTTAATGCGTGACGGCTTCGTTAAAATAATTTCGTTAAAAATGTCACATTTTTTCAGTTTTCCCCCATCCCATCGCCGATGGTTACCAAATTTTGTGTCGATATTGCATCGAAACCGGTTCTGTACGACGATACAATTTTGTATCTTCTCGGCAAAGAAAACCGTAATTTGAAAATTAGATTATTCTATATATCCCTTTTCCTGCGTAAGTTTTTTGAATTTTCTACAGGCCTAATTATTGTCATCTTTCGCCGGTATGCAAATTGAATTATGTTTAATTCACTTAAACCGATAATAAATCTCGGATAAGATCAAGAATGTCTCGGTTAATTGGATATTAATTTACCTAAATATTCATAAAACTGGATTTGAGTGAACAGGATTGGATCGTGTTGATTTTTAAGAGTCTCGTCATCAATCGGTAGCTTAATTAATTAAAATTCTGAAATATTTTAATTTATGGTCGTTAGAAAAGCAATAAATTATCCGATTTAAATATGGGAATCGTTAAACTCTTTTTTAATTATTTCAAGGCCGCTCTTCGGCACCAATACGCGGCGGCGACCCTTCTGTAATCCCAATAAGCTCTCTCGCATCTCACGCTAATTACGCGAGGGCTGTGAAAGGTTTATTCAAGTTTTTCAGTAATGAAAATTTTCTTCCTTACAATAACATTGTCTGTAGGTCCGAAGGGAAACTTCACATCCGCCCCACGACGCGTAGGCTCGTTTCCGTTTATTTCAACTCTCAGATGAGTCCGATTAAAAAAGTCTCAATCCGTCCGCTACCGCATTTCTATTCGGTAAACCAAGATTTTAGTGTTCGACAAGATTAACAGCGGTACCGGAATGTTTCGTAGGTGGACTTGACAAAGTTTTATCGGCTGTCGGGTCGGTTTTCATTGAACATTTCATCGGTAGGCATAAACGATGCCATAAATCGACATAATTTACGCATTAAACAGAAATACGGTGTGTAATGTCCTTACCTAATAAGTTGCGTTAGTCTTTTAGGGGATTAACCCACTTTTTGGAGCTTTCGGATAATTATACAGTCTTCCCTAATTTTGTCATGGAATTTTAACCAACTTGTTGACTTTTTACCGTAATTATAGTTTGTGGTGTTTCGGAACCGGTAATCGACATCTGCCTGCCCAAACCATTTTCAATTTGTGTATTTCAAAATTAAAATCCTTCCAAAGTATAAGTTAGAGACAGCCTCGGGTCGTCCCTTTTATTGGGCAATAATTACAGGCACGGCGGTCGAGATATTCAATTTTCATTCTCACACATGGCAGTAGTAGCAGTGCGATCCGGCTCGATGGACCATGTAGTGCACGTAACTTTTTGATAGACCCCCGTCCGCTCGGGCGCCTAAACAAAAGCGCCGCTTTTAATATTTTACCCAGCTTTAGAAAAGCATTTGGCATTGTTTCATTTTTAATGGCCGTTTAGTCATTTTTAATAGGACAAATTCTCGTGACGTTTGTGTTATTTTCAGTTACGACGAATGATTTACGGTTGTGTGACATTTTTTCGTCGGGACGATTAATAACATTCAAAACTGGATGTTTTAAAAAGCAACTCTCCACGACTTCACGCTTCCAGATCAAAGAAATTCGTCTTCTGCTAAGTGTTTGCTTTTCCTTCCAAATTTTTGTACGTCCTATTTATAAAATCCACTTGTAGAAAATCTGTACGTGGCGATGTATTTAAGACCTAAAATAACAGATTACGAGTGTTGTTACAAAACTAATTGGATTGTTTTATTTTTACAGCGCACTAAATAAGAATTTTAAAGTTGATTAAGGGAGGCGTTAAATTAGAAAGATCGTCTCGAGTTAAAACTTGCAAGGGTGAAATCGCGATGTTGTAACGTAAATTTTCATTAACAAAAATAGGACACCAGTGTGTAATTTTAACCTTACATTTACAAGGATTACAACTAGGACAAAGTTTAAACTTGATTCTAAAGAACTTCGTATACGTCTGCTTTCATTCATTATTGCATTACTAACTTACGGTTGCAGTTGGCGTGGCAGGGGGGCTAATTTCAATTAATCGACAGCTTATGAGCCCAGGTGAACTATATGCTAAAAATAGGAAACGTGTAACCCTGTTCACTAAGGGAAGTACAAAAACCATCTATCGAGAAAGATTAGGAGATCTTTGAGTTAAAGTAGGTGTAAATCCGGGAGGTTTGGGGGTTTATTCAGCCTTTACTTTTACCTAGGTTAAATCATAACTATTTCGCAAGCAAACAAAACACGCAGAGTAATTTATAAATCGGTTCTCTAATTGTTGCCATATAACTCACATAACTATCTCAATCGTCGACTGTAAGGTTCTACCGGTGTACTGTAGGGTATTCCATACCCCCCAGCCCCCCGGTTTGGCAAATCAAAAGTTGATGTGCTGTGCTTGTCAAATTTGGCAATTAATTTATTTGTATGTATTCCTTGAGTTTTATTAACCTTAATTGAATCTGATATTGATTGTTTCTGTGCATCTAACAATAATTGAAAATTGCACAGGGGCAGCGCAATTTTGGAACTATTTATTTTCCAAAATAAATAAAATTGCTTTTGTTAATAAAATACGCACTTAAATTCTTCTAGCGTCGCTTTTTACTTTCCCGTTGGAAATATTGGGCACTGGAGAGTATAAAATAAACGAAAACTTACGAGAAAAATTAGAAAATATTTTGTTCCTGAAATTTTGGAGTGAATAAAATGATACAATACCAATTTTTTTTCTTTATTTGAACTGTTTAAATAATATAAACTTAAGCTACGCTCAGCTGAACTTTAGTGCTACGAATTATAGAAGGGTAAATACATAAAATGTTAGTGTAAATCCGGGGGGAATCCCACTATTTGGATTTGACTGGGTTAGATCAGCTTGTGAGAAGTATAGTCATCAACATAAGTGAAAAACAAAATTACTTACTATAAGGTTAGTTTTCCTTTGAAGTGTTCTGGGGGGTATTCCATACCCCCCAGACCCCCCGGTCTGGAAAACCAAAAATTGACGTGCATGTTCTAAGATTGATTTTGTTAAATTAGAACTTTTCAATCTTTCAGAAATTTCATAATGGATTTATTTATATGTAATCGTTAGGTTCTATTTAATCTTGATTGAATGTGATATTTTCCAGCTTTGTTGGATTTCGAATCTCGAACAAGTTGAGAAATTGCACAAGGGCAGCGCGATTTTGGAATTGTCTATTTTTTTTAAATAATTCAATCGTCATTCTTTTCTAGATAGAAAAATACTCCGAAACTCTTTTGGTGGCATCTTTTACTCTCAGATTGAAAATATTGGGCACTGGATGGTATTAGACCCCTCCCCCCCGGTCAAAAGTTGATGTGCATGTTTTATGATTGATTTTGTTAAATTGGAACTTTTTAGATTTTCACTCCATGAAGTTGCTGGGAATCGCTCGCGCATAACTTCCGTGCAATCTTCTGCTTCTCTCATTGTTGTGCCCTTTCGGGTCTTTGCTCTTGTTTGTCCGCCTCTTGCGCTTTTGTTGACAAGATCTTCACCATCATTCGCTCCAAGACCGACCAGCTTCCTTCGCTATCCAACATCAGCTCGACGAGGTTTGTTGGGCTGAAGTCAGTGCCCAGTTGTTCTCTCGTCTCTTGTCTCATCTCTGCCCATTTGATACAAGAGAAGATGGTGTGCTCCGCGTCGTCGTAGTCCCCGCAGTAGAGGCAGTTGGGGGAATCTACTCTCTTAAACCGATGCAGGTAGCTCCGGAAGCAGCCATGACCACTGAGAGCCTCCGTGATCTCGAAATTTATTTCTTCGTGCTTTCTTGAAATCTACGGGACAATGGCAGGTATGAGACGGCATGTCCACCTGCCTTTGGTCGAGTTCTCCCAGTTGGTCTGCCATGCATCGTAGATGTTTGCCACACGACTGTCTTGGTCTTCCTGATTGTCGCTTCTATATTTGATGTCCCTTATCTCCGCCTTTAGGTGTATGGGGAGAAGAGATGCCAGTACCAGAGCGGCGTCCGTGGAGACGGTTCTGTATGCGCTACAAATTCGCAGGGCGCTTCTCCTCTGCACGGTTTCAAGTTGCATCTTGCAGGTTTTCTTTTTTAGTGCGGACACCCATACTGGGGCTGCGTATAGCATGATGGACTCCGCCACCGCACCTAGGAGTCTCCTCTTGGCTTCCTTGGGGCCTCTCTTGTTCGGTATGATTCTTTGGAGGGCTTCCGATAGTGATGCTGCCCTCCTTGTGACTCTCGATATGTGGGGCTTGAACGAGAGGTAACTATCGATTTCAATCCCCAGGACCCTAGTCTGGTCGCTCGTCGACACCATATGTCCGCCCACTAGGAAATGAACCGGTCTCATCATCCTTCCCCTGCGACAACAACCGCTTCTGTTTTTTCAGGAACTATCTGCAGGCCGCTGTTGGTCATCCAGTCGTGTACGTCCGCCACTGTCTAATTTATTAGATCTTCTAACTCATTCTCCGTACGGGCCTCGGCAACCACCGTGATGTCGTCTGCGTAACCTGTGATGCTCACCCCGGGTAGTGTGGGGAGACTGAAGACGTCGTCATGCATTATGTTTCATAGCAGTGGACCGAGGACCGAGCCCTGCAGGACTCCGCTTGTCACTGGCATGGTGTGTTGCCAGAGCTTTTCTTCCACCAAGAGTTTTCTTTCGGAGAGGTAGCTTGCCACAATGGTAATGCCAAACAGCTATGGGTTTGATCCCCAACAAAATACACCTGACTATTTCAACCGTGTTTTTCTCACAAACTGCTGGAAATATCATTGAGGTATTAAATCCCTGATTGTACTCAGCCCAGATCGAAAATATTGGGTACTAGAGGGTATTACATACCCCCCAGACCCCCCGGTTTGGCAAATTCAAAGTTTGTGAATAAGTTTTGCGATTGATTTTATTAAATAGGAATTTTTCACTTTTTCAGAATAAATTCAGTTGTACGCACCGAGGAGGTCTTTCTATTTAATAAATAATAAATCATGGAACATACACACACTTTGTGTATTCGAAAAGGAGCATGGGGGTTATGGAATACTCTTCAGTATAGTTTACAATGCCGAGTTAGGGCGGCTGCGATCGGCAGTAAAGTCAAAAATTCACGTTGATTCTAATAACTGCCAGTACTGATACTTACTTCTGGTACTACTTAACACTGCCTTAGATACCTGGTACTGTCGATACTACCATCTACTGCTGTTGCTACCCGAAACGTGACGCGGAAATATTCTGAAATATCAGAGAGTATCAGCAGTAAGCGGTAGTGTGAGCATTAAGTGCGGCACCAAGCAGTAAGTGGCAGTGTTAAGCAGTAAATAGCAGTACAATGTACATTGTTTGCCCCCCCCCCTCCCTAACTTAAATTCGAACACTTGAATTAACGAAAGTATGAAAAATTTGTTAAGTTCACTTCACAATGGCGAACTTGTTACACCCAATTATTGGCTATTGAATATTCACATTCGCCCTTCTTGAAATAAATGGCTTCCTTTGACGGCCAAGTAGGGGATCAATTAAGCAGCTGGCCACGCTAACTAGGGACGAACTAATGCAAAAAGGTTTCCACGTGATTGCCTAATGTGCGTTTGAATTATTACAAATAATTGGCAATTAACACTAAATTTACAAAAAGTCTGGATTGATATGGTTCGAATCCTTCTGCAGAATTTTTAGATGACGCTCTTTTATTCGGCACATCGCTTACTACGGTTTTTCTGAAGCGTGCCCGATAAACCAGCTTTTACTGTATCATCATTTCTTTTGTTATTTAAGGGGGGGGGGAGTTAAGGGGCAGAATCTTTCTTCTCTCTGGCACTTTAATATATTTGCCCCCGATAAATAAAACGTGAGTAACTGGCGCTTTTTAAAATTTGAAAACTACTTAGCTGCAAGTTCTGTTTTTCGACAATAACTCTCCTTTTTTGTGCTAACAAATCAATGCGACAGATAATCTTCCACTTACGTTCTTGTCGCTTTTTCGAAATTTAAAACAAACTTCTACAACTTCCAGTTTCGAATAGATTAAACAGCTTCTTGCTCTCCTCTCACGATTTATTTCTGTTCCGATAAATTCAGACAGGGTCGAGAGTGCATTAAAATTTTTTATTCTCTTTAAACGTGGTTTTATCGACCTTAGGTTGTTTTAAAAAGTTGAGCACCGTTTTGGCTAGAACCGGCTGGCAATAAAAAGTGTTCATTCGCTTTCGTTTAGGAATTAAATGGACGCTCGAGAATAATTGTTGTTTAATAGTAGCATTTGCATTCATAAGTCGAGGTGTTACTGATGCGAGATGCTAATTAGCCATCTCGAATTAAGTAACTCGCGCTCTACAATGCGACCTCGTAAATTCGAACCTAGTATTTTGAAAAGGGAGGTCACATTATGAAAATGCCTTTGTGCAAAACGACAACCACGTCGTCGCCGACGAGCAGAATCTCGGCCTCCAGGTGACCTGCTCGGAGAGGTTAACCGAGGTCACAGTACTTGTAGGGAAATTCGATCTGTCTCATTAGGTTTTTAAGTACTTTTACTTGATGGTGTCCATAATATGGAATGCTTTCATGACTCGGGGCATTTACAAATTATATCCCATTAGAATTTATCTTCAACTAGCAAACTTACAAGAATTTCAAATGCATTTATTCGACGTAACAAATTGTCGTGTTTTTTTTGCATAAAAGAAAAACAATTTTTAAATTGTTAACAACGGCAGAGAGATGCTGATGGTTCGCTCGGTCATATTTTATAAGCTTTCATTCAGTAAATATGATATAATAATTCATAAAATGTTTTGCCTGGAAATTGTACGATAACAATGAAAAAGAAATTATAAATAAATTTTCCTCAATCGGGAACTGCAAATTTGCTTTCCGTAGGTAAAACATAAATTTGCGTTAAAAAAACAAAATTGTTTCTTGCGGTAAATAAATGTCTCGGATGGAAATGGAATTTAAGTCGAAATGCTTCTTTAAATTTAATTAATTTAGAATTGAACAATTTTTTAAATTTAAAATCCTTTTTTCTGATGAAGAAATGTTGCCTTGCGTAATGGATTTTTATTATAGCAATTTTTAAATTGAAAGTGTCGTTTTATTGAAATGGAAATTATTTCCAGCAGTGTAAGCTGAATACTCAATTTTTGTGGGATTTCTTGATCAAAAAACTTGAAATATTTCTGATTTTTATGCTCCAAGTGAAAAGAAGGGGCGTACGAATTTAACGTCTACGTGCATGGTATTTTACAGTTTCTGTTATTTGCATTATCTTTTAAATCTGCCATACGTAGAATGAAAGAACATAAGTGGCCTAATGGCCAAATAATGGAATTGGCAGTAAAACGCAAAGGAAAAAATGCGCAAAAAATTAATTCTTCGGCTTTATATTCGTAAACAAAGCGAACGAGACAAACTTGCATTTGTAACGTTTCAACAGCTTTATTTTTGCATAAAACTATCCAACGTTTTAGTTTTGGGGGGGGGACTCTGGGTTGGTCTATCATCACCTAATTAAGTAAAATAGAGAGAAAGAAGAGAAGAATAGGTGCTTTCTTTGAAAGGGTTTGTTATAATGTCGTGTTTTGAAACCGGGGGGTCAGGGGGGTATGGAATACCTCCCTGCAACACATTATTTTATTTTATTACTTATTAGTCGGATAAAATATTTTAAACGAGATTTTCGTTGATCTACCATCAGAAACGGCCATTGGCCTAGTAGTTAGCGCGATCATTTGCTGACACTAAGGTACCCGGTGTTCGAATCCTGGAATATTTTTAAGGGTGTGACCGGTAGCCTTTAGGTTTTTTTAGGATTTTTGTTTAAATTTTAAGGTATAATATAAAAAGTGATCACTTCAGTTCTTGTTTTGAAGGTGGAGGGGGGGGGGGGAATTAAAGACCACTTTTCACTCCAAAACTGGAGAGATGTGGGGAGGGGGGGTATTTTAATAATTTAATTTTTATTTTTATGAAGTACTTATTGCTATAAAAATTCGCTTGCGATCTTATAAATCAAATGGTATATTGTTTTATTGGGTGGAAATGTTGGTTATTTTAATTCACATGAACCACGATAAGTACATTTGCTTGGAATAATGCATATTATTTTTGCCTAAAATGTGAAAAGTAACTACTATTAGACTGAAATAACATTTTACTGCCGGTGACGGGCGGCACTAAAGTGGTGTAGACTATTACAGGGCTGGTACTTCATGTATTTGAATGAGCAAACACAGCTAATGAAGCTTCTGCTATTATTTTTTGCTGAGATGACCCTAGCTATACAAATCTATAAAATTTGCTTAATCCCAAAATTACTCTAGCTGGGTATCCATTATTCAACATGAGACTCTTCCGTGTTTAATTCAATGGTCAATTAAAAATGCTCATTCTTTTGTTTTACCTTGCATGTGGTATTGAACTTTTGCTTCACGTGCGCGCTTGCTTCGCCTGTGGTATTCCAGCTGGCTTCAGTACGCCTGGTTAAACAAATTTGCTGCGACGCAACTTTAATGCATCGACTAAAATTTTCCACTTTTTTCAAGTTTTCTAATTTATTGGCACTTCACTTTATTAATTAAACAAAAACATCAACTCAACTTAACTTATTTTATTAATTTTCAAAAAAACAATTAACAATTCAATTTTCATTGCGGGAATGATGTTCGTCCGCTCGACGCAAAGGCGTGAGCCCAAGTCTTCTATCCAAGCCCCACTCTTTTCTACTTTTTCGTTCTTCCCACCTTTATTTGCAGCTAAAACTACATAAATAAATACCAAACAAATTTAAACTTTTAAATAATTTACAAAATAAATGAAATTAATGTTGTTTTGTTTTTCGAAACACGACAATATATAACTTGGAAATTTAAAAAAGTTATTGTTTAGATTTAGATGAAGATGTAAACATGTTTCGGTCTGTTTATTATCAAATAAAAACATAGTTTTTGTGACCTAAACCCCAACACTAACTAACTTTATATTAATTATCAAAGGTCAACTGTAATCTGTAAATTTAATACGTACGCAAGAAGCCCTATCCTTAAACCCAACTGTTGTTGGAGACTACATATTAGTATTTTTCTTACAAAGTTGTATCGTAGGATATGGGGAGGTCATCAAATTTTTTGTGTTGGACGGAAATAATTGTATATGATTTACATTTTAAATTGAATCGATTTTCATATCCAAGTTGAAGTGAGATGGCAGAGGAAGTAATAGAAACTATCGATATATTTTATCGTTAAATAATTTGTTCACCCATACCAACCGAATTTTAATGATCTGCTATGTTTCTTACCTTAATTGTCACTTAATCCGTAGGTACAGGTTTAATCGGATGCTTTTAGTGTTTTTTGTCTCCTTCTTATCTCCTTTTTTGCGGGTTACATATTTGGACAAGAATTAAATTTAATTAACGCGGGCATTTTAACGGAGCCCCCGCCACTTTCTTAATCGCAGCTTCAAATGATTGCTAATTTGTAATTTATTTTAACCAAAGTGCAATTTCCGAAAGCGAACCCAAAAATGTAATTCGTAACTTAAACTAGGTTGCTCCTTTTCTCTCGAAGGAAACCTCGTTTAAACTGAAAAACTTTAAAATTGAGTTTGGGAATTTTAAAACTTCTTTAGGTGTGCACCTACTGTTCCTTTAATAGGATTACCAAGGAACAATGTTGTTGGGATTTCCAGTTTAAATACGAGGTGATTTGGTAAGATCGGATGACATCAGCCCTAAACAACCGACGCGTAGTTGATCCTCAAGGGTAGTTGGCCCATTCACCCCAGTTAAATATTTTTAAACGTCCCAATTAGCTAACAGCTGAGAGTTTTTCAATTTCCGATCGAATATTTTATATTCTGTTGCCGTCTTCTGCGCTTGGTTGCAGTCGCTCGCATTCGATCGGCGTAAGCTGCATTGTCCGAATTTAATAAAAGCAAAACAGTTTTCCGAGCTCGAAACTTCCAATAAATAAAATTGCACCTCGAACTTCTTTTCATCGATTTTAATTTGTTTCGGCGCTTCTGGAACAAACGAGAAGTTAATTATGCCAGCTTACCTTTCACTCCCTGCAACATATCCGACCATTTTAATTAATGCAGCTCGAGGGATGATTTTTCACCCAAGAAAATTCCCTTTTTCCCGTTTCAATAATGCAGCTGAATTTTTCAACTATTCAGCACAACAAACGCATGCGTTACACTTGAACACCGGATAATTGACAGTGCAATGCGCGCCTTCTTACCATTCATACGCGATTATCCGGAGTCGAAATTTTAAGGACGATTTGCGTGTTTCGGCCAAGTGGTAAGGATGAACGAAGTAAGTTTTATATATTTTTTTTGAGTATTTTTGCGGTGCGGTTCCGTCTTCCTCGTTTTTAGAGGGTTTCGCTTCGTAATTCGGTAATTTAATTAGAATTTAAAATCTAGACAAAGCAACCGCTTTTTTTACAAAAAAAAATTAATTGCTACCTATGTGGCGGAAGTAAAACTGAAAATTTTGTCACCAGCCAATCACATTTACTTGTTAACGACAGGAAGTGAGCGAAGTTATTTTGGTTTCTACTATTTTAGTTTGGCGAGAATGTGGCAGTGTAAGTTTTTACTTGGAAAATTTTAAAAATTGGATTAGATTTTTTAGAGCGAACGAAAAATTTGTTACGCTTGGTTAAAAATATTTTCGGAATCATCTAGGCTCTAGGGAAAGTGTGGGCTCAATTTTGTTATAATTTTTTTAAAAGGAATCAATCAAAACTTTTCCAACTTGTAAAACGTCGCACTTGAAATTTTAATATTCGGGATCAGGGGACCTTCGCAGTAAATTTTATATGATCGCCCTCGAAGTTTCCAAATTTTATTTTAATAAGTTTACAAACTGCGAGCTAATTGTGACTTTTACAGTTACTTCCCATTCGGGATCGAACTTTGACGTTTTTTTAGTCCTGACAAATTATTATTACGTTTACGATAAAATTTTAATTGCAAAACTCACAAGATGAACGACCACCTCAAAAACTGGAAACAATAGATTTAATAATGCATTTCATTGCTATTGTAAGCAGTATTACATCCACCATTTCTATTTAAAGTAGGTGTAGGTGATGTGTAGGCTACGATCGGCTTTGCAGTAAAACCCAGGATAAACGATAGGTAAATTTCAAAATGCACCAACCAAAGGAGATTCCTATACTTGCAAATTTTGCACGTGATATGAATCCAGATAAACCGAAACGTCAATTAATTACAACTCCGATCACTTAAATGCAGATAACTTGTAAACAAATTCACCGATTTTCATTTTTATGAGTACTCCAGATAGGCGGTTGTTCAATCTCTAAAATATGTTACCACAATTTTTTCCGTAGGATGCATAACTTTTGAGATATCGTCCATCGAAGTTCAAAAAGCTTGCTCGAACTAAAGACAGCATTTTTCTTTTGTTTTATTACAAAATATGTGATTACGCGGTTTCGCCCGGTTTCAATAACTTTTTTGTTAATCGATAAAACTATTAAATTAAAAAGCAGAAAAATAATAAAAAATTTATCCAGTTAATTATATTCTAATATCTCAATCACTAGAATTACATCATATCTGAGTCGCTGGTTTAAATGTCCATGATTTGAGCTGTCAATGTGGTCTAGAAGTGGCAGAAAAATTGCTTGGTAAAGTAGGCTCGCATTAAAAAATTATTAATATGTAATATAATCTCCCCCCCCCCTTCCCCCAGTCAGTCAAATTTACTTCTCCGAATTTGTTACTTGTAATTAAACTAATTTATATTAGTTGTGCTTCGTGAAATAAAAAGTGGCATTTAACCCTCTTGGTGTGTAATATACTATTTCGAAATAAAATGCGTCTTATATACAAAACTACCGAATTAATTTTGCAGGTTTCGATCAATAGTTTCAAATTGCATGCAGTTTGAAGTTACAGAGCGAAGTACGATTTGATTTTGTTGTTCACTGGGGGTCTGGGAGGTATGAAATATCTCTTTTCTCCAGTAAAGTTTAAAAAAAAATACGCAAAGCAAGGAATTACTGACTAATACATTGAAATAAATTATACCTACTCATATTTTAGCAAAATTCAGTCATTTTGAGGGCATTTCATACTCCCAGACTCCCGGGCTTTCACATTTAAGTTTACGTATTTTTTTTCTTAATGGTTTAAAAGTTAAATTTTATTATTTTAATATTGTCAAGTGTTTTGGGGGGGGGGGGATTAAGCTTGTGGCTTAACAAACTGTAGTTCTAAGTACAGAATGAATGATTCCCACGATAGGTTTAACGAGATTCTTTCTTATTAAATAAATAGACTAAACCGATGAAACATCAATATTGACACACAAAAATATTTTTACGCCGATATAAAACGGATATAAATATTCAGTAGCTTATATTAGTTCTCTATTTAGGTTTTTCATAAAAACTGTTTATTCTGCATTGGAAATTAGCAGAAATATTACAAAATTTTGTATAAAATTAAATTTCCTACGAAAAATCCGCAAGGGTATAATATAATTTATGTAGAAAAGTTTACGCGCGGGGGCATTCAAAAACCTACACTTTGACCTTTTAGTCGTCCAATCAAGGTTGAGCGTACGTTGTGCAGTTGATTTATTGTGTTCACTTAAACATTTTAGTTCTAAAAAGTGTTTGTGCATTTTTTGGTTTATTCTAAAAATTTGATATGATTTTATTAACTCGAAAGCCTACTTCATTTCCTTCTATCCCTCGGTGCGTGCTGCTGCGATATATTGAGATGAACCGAGCTTGTAAATTTATAAAAATTGCTCAATCTATCAAATTTTCTTAATTTCAAAATCATTCTTCTTTGTTCGGTGTACATCCATTATTTTATAGCTACGAGCTCTTGTGGTTGAAGTTAAAATTGTAAATTAAAAATGCTCAAATTCGTTACCTTTCATATGGCCTTGTAAGCGCACGTGCACGCTCCGCATGTGGTAATTGCAGCTAGTCTAACAAATTTGCTGCGACGTAATTTTACACACCGACCAAAATTTTTCACAATTTTTTCCACTTTTCAAATTTTTATGTTCTAAACACCCACCACCTTATTAACCCATTAAGTACCAATGTCCTCATTTGATGACAGTAACTTAATAATATAATATATATTTTTTTAAGGCCTAAAAAATGATTGAAAAATATATGTTACTGTCATCAAATGAGGACATTGGTACTTAATGGGTTAATAAAACAAACAAAACAGCTTTCATTAAAATTAAATTTCACTTTTTAATTTTTAATCATTTATTGCGGGAATAACGAACATCCATTCGTCTATTCGACGCGAAGGCATGTGACAACATTCCAGCCCTACTCTCTTTACTTTATATTTCTCCCACCTTATTTACAGCTAAAATGTAACTATTTTACACAATATGATACAAATAAACAATAAAACAAAATTAAACTTTAAAATAATTTACAAAATAAATAAATTATGATTTTTATGGTTTTCGAAACACGACAATATAAATTCATTTGTTTTGAAAAAAAAGAAATTTCTTCTAAATATTTTATTCTGACCGTCCTTCCCGTATCTGAGAAGAAGTGTTTACTATGCCCTAACCGTCGGTGGCTCAAACCGGGGGGTCTGGGGGGTATGGAATACCCTCCAGTGTCCATTATTCTGAACCGGGAAGTAACAGGCGCCACCAGAAGAGTTACAGTGGGTATTTTCCAGCTGGAAACGGACGAGAATTGATTTATTCGAAAAATAGGGCTGTAAAATGGCGCTGCTTCCGTGATATTCGGAAATTAACAACTCGTAACCATCAACAAGCTGTTTACTCGAAAACTATGCATTTTAACGAAAAATATGTGGTAACTTATTCCGTAGCTGAAATAATTGACTTCCCACAGAGTTCAAGTAAATTAAAATCGGATAGTTTTTGTAGAAGTTATCGCCGGTTGAATACGTCAAGTGCATGAAAAAATTTTGATGAAATTTTAGAAGTTGCGATGCAAATTATAAGTATGTAATTATTAAAAATTATGACGACTGGAAGTTTTACGAGCTTCGAGAAGTTATCGTCGGCGATTCAGAATGTAATTAACTCGAAAACAGTGCGCTCTACCGAAAACCATTCAACATACTTTTTGCGGTAATATAACATCAGAACTGAAATTTACACTAAAATACCAACATATTCGCATCTGTTGCATTTTGTTAATTTACAGCTTAGTGCCGCGTTTCCAACCGATTAACGCATTATCGGCCTAGCTGCCCGACAACGCAGATAAAATAATTTCAATTAAGCCAAAAAAGGTACAATTAATTTGGAAGTCGCGAGAAGAGATGTGAACCGTCAATATGTTTTTTTCGGACCGACAATAAAACAAGTTAACATGATGGAAAAACAAATTTTATCCATGTTGTAATATCATCGATCTCGATCAAATTTGACCACTAAAAGAGTACAATTTCCAACTAATCATGTAGATACGTCCATAAATATATGTTGGTTCAGATTGTTTACGCACAGATGAATCGAGTTGAGTGGACACAACATAAACTGGTGTCAATTGGTGGACGACCTCATGGAATGATTATTTTCAACTTTATTGCCAGCTGCTTTCGTTCCCATAGTTATTTAATATGCACCAGCCGTTTTGTTTTATGCATACACAATCTCAATTTATTAATAACGAGGTTTGATTAACACCAAATTAACAAAAAAATTTGTCCGCTCAATTAAGTGGCGCGTTAAAACATGCGTTATCGGGTTCCGTTGTTCGCTTGGACAATTAAGAAAGGCGTCGCCGATGAAGGGTTAAAAACTTGCGGGGCAACTTTGGACCCGGCCAAATAATATAAGTTTTAATCATCGTCGAAATGAGGGGCAATAAAGAACAACAACAATAAAGTACCTTCCAGTTATTACCATCGTTTTTTAGCGACGATGGGAAATGTTCGGTTAGCATGCAATGTAAACGAACTCGGACCAGGTCTAATTTCGGAAAGAGTTTGCAATTTTAATAATATCTCTTGGTGCTCGAAATTTATATGCGAATTCTGCGATTCCTATAAAATAATTTAAATTGCCTATTAGGTTGATCATAAAACACGAGATAAAAATCAAAATATTTTAAGCATGTAGGACTTGTTTTTTCTTTTCGTTCACTGAACTTCTTCTTTACATGCGTTGATGATGGCGATAAATGGTTCGACTGCGTTAATTGGACGTCTTTTTTATGTCGGAGATTAATTTAAATTTGACCGATACAAATGCCCCTACAAGGCCCATCTCTTTTCGATCTTGTTACATTTTGACGAAAAAAGTCGATGTGAACACAAAGGAAACTTTCTACTTAGCATAGAAAGTACCGCCATTTAAAATACAAGAAGCGCCATTAGGTCTCATTAAGGATCAAACTTTGAATTTTACTTATCGGCAACATGAATAGTTAATCTATGAACGTTCCATGTTTTCGGGTTTACCTCCCGGTTATTATCAAAATTTAGGCCCGATCACTTTTTCACCCATCGGAGCAAATTACGGCCGCCGTTAATTTAATTACGTTGACCTATTGTTATTTTTCACCGCGGCACAAGTTTACTTGACCGATTAATGGCGCAAAATTAAAACGTTGCGCCATTTTTGATTATTCTTAATCCGATTATGCTTTTGCAGATTTATTTTTAAGCCGGCCTTAACGAGCGCGAAAACGTGAAGCAACAAAAATGTAATTAATTGTGGGTTCGATTCAAAATATCCGTTATTAGTGCAATGCCAACCGTAATTTCCATTATTCGAAAACAAAGATACTCGTGAATTTTTGTTTTCCCCTTTGCAGCCAGCACCTGCTTTCTCTTAATTAGGGAAACTGCGATTTAAAATTACGTCGCGGCCGTTGAAATATCATCACGACCTGAAAAAGGAAAAACTGTGTAATTCCACCTCTTGAAAGCTTGAAGATCCACATGTCGGTCTCGCACGTTGTAAAAATACCATGTGTCAAGAAGGCTTTAGTTCTTATTTTGCTCCCGGTTTTCCTAGAGCTTCATGTCTTGAGTAAACACTTTTGAAAGGGAATACCACAATCGATATCCAAAGAAACAATACCTTTTCAGCGATATGAAATTTTTTGTTAACCAATCTTGTAATAAATTTTGTTTGTATAGGAACAAAAGTAAGCACAAATTGTATTCGGATCAATATTTATCTTCCAGTCATAAATATTCAAATTTGCTACTCGTCCCAACTTGAATTTATCTTTTTTTTACTATTATTGTTCTAACCACTAACGTTTCAACCTTCTCTGAATTGAAATATGAAAAATATGCTAGACATTGTTTAGTTTAGACCATCAGCTTTCGTAAAAACAAAAAAAAATTAAAATCGGTTCAATTTTCTAGAAGTTATGGACGTTTCAATTTTGAAACGGAATAACTCCAAAACTGTGTCTTTTATATGAAAACGTTTATACGGTCTTATTTCTAACGAGGTCAGAAAATATAAAATCAGTGAATTTATGTAGAACTTATCTCCGATTGAGTGAATTAAGCAGTAACTTTTATTAAGCAGTAAATTTAGCAATAACTTGAAAACTACGCTTCTGTGAGATTCCAAAAAGTACTAAATTTTTTTAGATATAACCTAGCATTCTATAAAATACTATAAAGTTATTTAGGTTAGATTCCGAATGATTGTAAATGCAAAATTTAATATACTTACAAATATTTTGGAACCTCGTTAATTTAATCATGTGCGTCAGTAAACAGACAACCGATAAGATTTCTTCATTATTAAACAAAGTACTAATTGTTTTTCACAAGGAGATGTATTTTTCTAGAAACGTTAAAAAAAATAGTCAGTATTCATAACTCGAAAACTGTGCGTTTTAGGCAAATTCGTGTACGGGATGTGTGAAGGGAACTCATAAAATATTAACGCTCAATTTCTGTAGAAGTTACTACCGTTTAAGTACATTAGATTAGATAATAACTCTAAAACTGTGCGTACATATAAAAAGTAATTCCTCTGTTTTTTCTTGTGAAAAATTGTTAAAAGCAACTGATAGGCTGCAGAGATTTACCGGTCAGTGCGGCCTTCAGGCCGCACAACCTGTTTAATCGAGAATACCTTTCTAACAGGTTGCTTGGAGGTTGCCTTGTGGTGGCCAGACCTTTTAGTTTTTGTGAGTGCTAATTTGATTATAATTAATAGGCGAAATAAACCGCGAATTTTAAATTTTTTAATGTTTATTTTTTAATTATTATTCTGTGATTCTAGTAAAAAATATTGAACTATCGTGCTTTTCGGAGGGTACGTAAAATCAACGGTCCCCCTGAGTTGATGATTGCCGCCATCAACACTACCGGCAGAGGGAGGTTTGGGATCCAATTTATTTTAAATTGGATTTTGTTAATTATAGCCGAATTTTACTTAAAAACGGAGTTCAGACTTTTCTAAACTTATCAAATGATTGGATCCAGATATCTCTGCCTTTGTAGATTCGTTATTTTTGAGTTCGGACGACCTTTAGGGATGTTTTTAACCAATGTGTCGGCGCACAGTCATCTTGAGCTAGAATTATTTCGAATAATTTATTATTTTTTTATATTGTTGTGGGATTTTGTAAATTTACCTATCCTTCACAATCTGTTATTTTCCCTTGTACAGGTACAGTGGAGAACAAAAAAGACGCTCAGTAGTCGGTTCCTGTGTATTTCTTTGTTTGCCCTTCTTTAAAAATGATAAATAAAATAATTTCGTCTTCAAATCCAAACAAATAACTTCTCCAATAATAATCGTATTTAATTTCAAAAAATAAATCTTTCCAATGCAAAAATAATTAAATAAATCGTAAATAAATTCAAATTTAATTTAATTTGAAATTTTAAATGGGCTTGTACTTTCAACCTTATGCGTATCCAAACCGCCCTATTATCGCCAGCTGGCCTTCGCTCGTACAAATGTAAATTTTAATTCTTCGAATTTTAACCAATTTTCTAATTTTATAACTTCAATCTTTACTTCTAAAGCAATCAAAACCATCAAATCAACTACCGTTCAGTAGCAACGTATCAAAAATCATCCAAATTCCAAATATCAAAAATAATTACGCAATAATGCAAACGCATCCAACTCACTTTATTCAATCAATCAAATTAAAATATTACTTACAAATATCAAAATTATCAAAACTCAGCAGGCGTACAAAAATCACGCACCCGCTGTCGGCCATAGTTGGCTCAAGAAGCCACGAATTTCGTGCCATTGATCCCCACCTAGCAAATTTTACAATCTTACAACTTAATTATTAAAGCTAAAATTTCACTAAAATGCATAGGGTGAGTCGCAATCATTTTGAAACACCACAATATGTATCCTGTCGGGATGAGGGGGGGGTTCTGTTATTACCGACATATATTCTGTCTCTACAAATTGAGATATTTTGAATATTTGTCGGGGGGGGGGGGGGAGTATGTAATACTTCAAATAATAAATCTCTATAAAATGTCGTTATTTATTCTAAAAATGCAATGTAGATAAGGTTTTAGCTGTAAATAAGATGGGGAGAACGAAAAACTAGAAGAGAGAGGGGCTTGAATAGACAGACTTGGGCTCACGCCTTCACGTCGAATAGACGGGCGGACGAACATCATTCCCGCAATAATAATTTAATTTTGATTGCTAATAAAACAAAAGTAAGTTTATAAAAAATGAAAATTGTTTTGTTTGTTTTAATTGTGGTGAAGTGGGTGTTGAGAACATAAAAATTTGAAGAATTTGTGATAATATTCGATGCATTAAAATTACATTGCAACAAATTTGCTTGACCAGACGCCAGCTGGAATACCATATGCGAAGCGAGCTCGCACGTGAAGCAAAAGTTTAATACCACATGCAAGGTAAAACAAAAATTTGAGCATTTTTAATTTACGATTAATAAGTATTACCTAAGAGTCTCATGCCAAGTAAAAATCTGTGTAATCTCAACTATTTTCATAAGAGGATGAAAATGCATAAATTTGCAAAGTTGGGGGCATAGCAGTAGTTAATGCACACTCTCCACAACTTGGGAGAGCATATCTAAAGATATGCTCAGTGGCGGTTGGTACTGGGTGGGCGATGGGGCGCTGTGCTGCCTACCCAAAACACTAATTTAAATAAATAATGAAATTATTATTATTGCTTCAACCCACGAATAATGTTTTATTTGCGCACGTGACGGCATAAGTTACTACTTTTTCAGTTCCTGGTGTAAAGTGGATGGTTTCTTAATTTCTTATATACTGCGATATGATTTTTTTGAACATAATAACTGGAGGGGAGAGACGGTCATTAGCTTAGTAAGTTATCCTAACAATTGTTGACTCTTAAGGTATTCGGTTTGAATCTGGGGAGACTCTAAAACTTACATATGACCGTCTCCGTGCTTCGGAGGGCACGTGAAGCCGGCGGTTCCCCTGGGTTGATGATCAACTATTAAAAACAGGGTTACAGGCATTCCCTAATCCGGCTTAAGCAACCGTGGGGTCTAAATGATGAAACCTTTCTTGAGAGAGAGAGAGAAATACATTGAATTAAAATTATAATTAAAAATTGTAAAATTATCCAATTATTTCGAGAACGAAATTCTAACTAATTAATCCTAAACGGAGTTTTGTTTAAAAGTGGATTAGTACCATCATAGCTCTTCTACTCTAATGTTCACAAAATAGAAAAATTAAAATTTTGAAATCTACGCTCGAGGTAAATCGCTCTGCAAATATCTTGTTCTCCAAGTTGATAGTTTTATACGCGTTTTCTTTTATTTTGCAGTTTTCCGCTAGTAAAAAGTTTGATTGGCATTGTAAACGAGATTTTCATTGTTATTTCACCACTAATTGCAATTACATAATGTTATACCGTCATAAACCCTAGCTTCGATTGCAAGTTAATCTAATCATGCGGTTCATCACCCCGATTTTCATGTCGAATGAATTTTTTTATTAGTATTTGTTTAAAATTTTCACAGGTAGAGAAACAGTAGATGGGATTTTCTTGTCTGAGCCCAGACGAAGTAAAAACTTCCAGCAGTGAAAGGTCGCAACGATCGTTAAGAAATGTATTAATATTGTTTATATCTAAATTCGACGACATCGGTTTATAGATTTTCCAGGTTCCAATTGCGATTGGTTGGCTTAAATGGTAAAAAACAGTGGAGCAAAAAGTAAATCACATCTACTAAATTTTTTTACCTTGACTTTTTAAACATCTTGACCACGACGCGCATGAATGGATTAACGAGAGGTCAAAATTGTTCTCAGAAAATGCCTGTAAAACAATTAATTTTTTAAATGAGCTTTTTATAAGCAGTTTCCGTGTTACTGCCATTAATTTTTATGAATTTTGTTGGCTAATTATTTTATTTTGTGGATTTTTTAAATTTACAAGCGGTTACTCTGAAGACGAGGCTTTTAAAGAAAAATATGTTTTTTATCTGGGATATTTATCTTTCCAAATGGCCCGAAGAAAATAAAATCGGTTAATTTTTGTGGAAGTAATCTTGGTTGGACAGGGTGCAAGGGTCCAATTCGTCATGTGACATGACGCCCCTAAAAAAATGAAGCTGCCGAAAAGGTTTTTATTTAAAAAAAAAATATTTTCTATAATAAAGCCGAGCTTAAATTTAACTGGCTGCGAAATATTTTTAGTTAATTTAAGAAGTTGGCGAAAAACGTGGGTTATTATGGCACTCGAGCATGTTAAAACAAGTGATAAAGGAATGCGAAACGCTTTCCACTTTCATATTTTCTAAATTATTCCTCTAAAAAATTTAATAAACAAAACTAATTATATAAAAAAACCTCTTGCGCTCGGATGAAGAGGAAAAACGTAACAATAAAGCTGGTCTACATTGTTTCAAAATGTCGAATTTTCTACCGAAATAATTAAACCATAATTTTCCACTTTTAAATAAGAAAAACGAAAGGAATCGATTTCAATGCGAGCTTTTCTCGGATACTTAACGAGGTGCAAAAAATTGTACGTTTCTTCTAATATCATCGCAAACTGGTATACAATAAAGCCCGGTTTGAGGGAAATTCTTGTAGCCAGCGTACTGCTTAACCCTGCATTTAGTGCACAATAGGAAAGCTCATGTTTTATTTAACGAACCCCTATTGTGCAACTTTATGCTCAAGTTTGGGATTCATTAAAACTGCATCTATTTCAAGCTTTATTTAACCTCGCAAATGTATATCTATGCTTTCAGCATCTCTCAAAATAAAAAAAATCCAATTATTATCAAGGAGAGAAGTTGTTGCAACCAGATATTCGAAAAGTAGTTGCTCAGAAAAGGACCAAATTCTTATCTCTCCAACGGTTAATACAAAAATTGTTTGTTTGTTTTTATAGGTAGATGGATGTCGGTTTTATATGTTAAAATGATGAATGGGGAATAAAACGATTCGATACATCATTTTTGAGTCGATGTTTTCCTAAAATTGTATCAACACTTTTAAGACTCACGCGAAAAACTTTTAGATTGATTACTACTTATACTTCAACAGTAAATCGCCTTAATTTGTTTTGGCAGCGGCGGAGATATAAATCACTTCTACGGTGGGATTTCAAACAAAATTTAATGGAGCCGCAGGCGATTTTCTCGCCTCGGGGGGAAAAGATCCCCCCCCACTCCATCACTTAATTATATCTATGGGAACCTTAACACTGAACTTCAAAGCGACGTAAGCAGTCGTTTTCGAAAAATTGAAGGTGGACGTTTTTGCGACAGCTCAAAACTCGTAAAAGTTTCACATAAAAACTGATTCGCATAAGTTTATTTTTTTTTTATTCGGTCAATTCAGTGTTCGATATTATACATCTAGTTATTTTCATGTTTAATTTTAAATCTAGAAATTAATTTAGTACTTACAAAAACCGGAAATTATGAGATGAACTTTGTTTTTTATTGTATTTTTCATGTTAAACTTTTTGAGATATAAACAATCGCAAAAATTTCTACCTTGTATTTCTTGAAAATGGCTGCTCATAACGCTCTGAAAAAAACAGGAACGAAACAATTAATTAATTTTCCTGCACTTTTATCTTTCGACTGTCGGTCTAGTTTTTACTAGTATAAATTTGTCGTGAGTCATCTACTTGCGTACTACCGTAACTGCGGCCTGAAATTTTATACAAGGATGAAATTTTTCATAGCGCAAATTTTGTATAAGGCTAGAAACTCTAATAATAACAGGTTATGGGCCCAAGTCAGTCATACACTAAAAATTTAAACACATAGTTTGCTTACTTTTATCATTTGTTTACTTTTAACGTGGGTGTAAATCCGGGGGTTTGGGGGGTCACAAGAATTTAGGAGCATAAGCAAAATTTTGGGAATGCAAGAACAAATTTGAAAATTTATTTTCTATGCGGGGCGGGGGGGGGATTGCTAAGGAAATTTAGTGGACAAGTGAAGAAAAATTCAAAAAAATAGTGACAGATGAACCTATTTTTTACAATTCACATAAATCTTAGGGAAAATCCTAGGAAATTGTGAAGAAATTATAAGTTTTTTTTGCTTTTTCTAAAGAAAATTTAAAAGTAATGCAGGAGAATATCTGGGGAAATCTCTCAAAAATGTAACATAAAGAAATATAATGTACAAAAATTTGTCTCGTAATTGAGACAGGGTCGTAATTGGAAATTTGCACTGGGAACAGCTTCGTGAATAAAATTTTCTTGAATTAAAAAAATCTTAAATTTTTTCCATACTTTGTTAAATCTACCGATTGTTTTACGGTTTTATTAAGTCTTCTTTAATTCCCGAGGCGGGGGGGGGGGGGGCTAAAGGCTCTTCGGCTATCCTATGTTTGCGCCACTGTTTCCGAAGGTCGGATAATTATCTAATCTCCCACTGTAAGGTTAGGGCAGTTAAGGCCCTAAATCTACTTATGGCGGTTTGCACCACTTTTAGTTAAAATTTAAGCGTTAGTTATATTCCTTTAAACTTCCTTTTAACCAATGGGCAAGCGGATAAAGGGACATTGGTTAATTTAACTAACGCTTAAATTTTAACTAGAAGTGGTGCAAACCACCATTAAACGTACAACGAAGGTGTAAAAATCTCCAGACCGGAGAGTCTGGAGATAAATTTGAAAATTAATTCTCTATGCGGAGTGGTGGGGGGGGAAATCGCTAAGGAAATTTAGTGGAGAAGTGAAGGAAAACCCAAATTAATAGTAACAGATGAACCTATTTTTTACAATTCACATAAATCTTGGGGAAAATCCTAGAAAATCGTGAGGAAATTATAAGTTTTTTTTTGCTTTTTCTACTTTTTCTAAAGAAAATTTAAAAGTATTGCAGGAGGATATCTGGGGAAATTTTTTAAAAATGTAACATAAAGAAATATAATGTACAAAAATTTGTCTCGTAATTGAGACAGGGTCGTACTCGGAAATTTACACTGAGAACAGCTTCGGGAACTAAATTTTCTCGAATTAAAAAATCTTAAATTTTTTCCATATTTATTTAAGTCTACCGATTGTTTTACGTTTTTATTGAGTCGCATTTTTTAATAACCGTTTTTGATTCAGGGGGGGGGGGGGTCCGCTATCCTTCTACGTTTGCACCACTGTCTCCGAAGGCCGGAAAACTATCTTAATTCCCCACTGTAAGGTTAGGGCAGTTGATGCCTTAGATCTACTTAAACCTTACAACGAAGGTGTAAAAGTCTCCAGACCGGGGGTCTGGGGGGTATGGAATATTCCTTAGCGTATCTTTATTTCTGAGGATCTATCCAGTTATTAATGCTACCTCATACCCTGCGGTCACAAGAACTCAGGAGTATAAGCAAAATTTTAGGAACGCAAGGACAAATTTTAAAATTAATTCTTTATGCGGGGTAGTGGGGAGAAATCTCTAAGAAAATCTACAAGTGAAGGGAAATCCAAAATAATAGTGACGGATGAACCTATTTTTTACAATTCACATAAATCTTGGAGAAAATCCTAGAAAATCGTGAGGAAATTATAAGTTTTTTTCTTTTTCTACTTTTTCTAAAGAAAATTTAAAAGTAATGCAGGAGGATATCTGGGGAAATCTTTTAAAAATGTAACATAAAGAAATATAATGTACAAAAATTTGTCTCGTAATTAAGACAGGGTCGTACTCGGAAATTCACACTGCGAACAGCTTCGTGAATAAAATCTTAAATTTTTTCCATATTTTGTTAAATCTACCGATTGCTTTACGTTTTTATTGAGTCGCACTTTTTAATAACCGTTTTTGTTTCGGGGGGGGGTCGGCTATCTCTCTACGTTTGCACCACTGTCTCCGAAGGCCGGAAAACTATCTTGATCCCCCACTGTAAAGTTAGGGCAGTTGATGCCTTAGATCAACTTTAACCTTACAACCGCGGTGTAAGAGTTTCCTGACCGGGGGGTCTGGGGGGTATGGAATATTCCCTAACGCACCTTTATTTCTGAAGACCTATCCAATTATCAATGCTACCCCATACCCTGCGGTCACAATAACTTAGAAGCATAAGCAAAATTTTGGGAACGCAAGGACAAATTTGAAAATTAATTCTCTATGCAGGAAGGTGGGGGGTAAATCTCTAAGGAAATTTAGTGGACAAGTAAAGGGAAATCCAAAATAATAGTGACGGATGAACCTATTTTTACAATTCTCATAAATCTTGGAGAAAATCCTAGGAAATTGTGAGGAAATTATAAGTTTTTTTCTTTTTCTACTTTTTCTAAAGAAAATTTAAAAGCAATGCAGGAGGATATCTGGGGAAATCTTTTAAAAATGTAACATAAAGAAATATAATGTACAAAAATTTGTCTCGTAATTGAGACAGGGTCGTACTCGGAAATTCACACTGCGAACAGCTTCGTGAATAAAATCTTAATTTTTTTTCCATATTTTGTTAAATCTACCGATTGCTTTATGTTTTTATTGAGTCACACTTTTTAATAACCGTTTTTGATCCGGGGGGGGGGGGGCCTTTGGCTATCCCTCTATGTTTGCACCACTGTCTCCGAAGGCCGGAAAATTATCTTAATCTCCCACCGGAAGGTTAGGGCAGTTGATGCCTTAGATCTACTTAAACATTACAACCAAGGTGTAAACGTCTTCAGACCGGGGGGTCTGGGGGGTATGGAATACCCTCCAGCGGTACCATTGGCTCGTTATTGCCATTAAAAGTTAGAAACAAAAGCAAAAATTTAACCTTGAACACAGGACAAAACTAAGCATTCGGCTACCGGTTACTATGTTCTTTCTCTTAAACTTTAAAAAGACTTGCAAACAAATTAGCAACACTTTAGAATCGGAACACAACTGCCATTGTTTCTTTTTGTAACCTAGATTAATCAGGTCAAAATGTTTTGAGTTTACAAATGACCTTGGGATTTAAAGGAGTCGTAGGCGATTTATCTTGCGATCTTGCTTTGCTATCTAATGAGTTTGAATTGTAAAAAATTAATTAACATTTTTTCGTGGTTTTCTCGCTGAGTAACTTCCGGGCCCGCTGCGTTGTATAAATGAGGACTAAGCGGTCAGTTGTAGCAAGAGAAGTGTCGATCGAAAAAAAAAAACTTGAAATTATGTACTTTTAATTGAAAAAACCATTATTAAATTAAAGTAAACAAAAGTAACATTTAAATCCCTTACATTTTGACGACCACCGAGCACCCTTCTAACCTTTCAGTCTTGAAGTGCCTCTAGACGTGCCCATTAAATTTGTATCAAATTATCTTATTTAATCTTCGATACGATATAAATAACACGTAAAGGTAAGAAAATATTTTTTGATTGTTGAACAAAGGAAGCGATCAGGTATTTGAACAATGCGTAACGCTGAAACCACATACAATAGGCGCAGCATTTGATTTTTATCAGTCGCAATGGATTTTCTCACAACATATTTAACGTCTAACTCACTCCTCACAATGTGTTCGCTCATGGTTATGTATATTAGTAATTCTTTTACATAATCAAAATGCATGTCATTATCTAAAAACACTTAGTCATTTCAAAACGGTACATTTGTGATTTATAAAGTTTTGCAATTATTAAATTATCGAGGATAATAGGCAGGCCATTACTCGCTGTTTTTTTTATTGTTTCGGTAATGAACGCGGAATGCGAAGAGTTCAAACACGCTGCAGTTTACCGTGTGCAGCCGGCCTTAATGCAGTTCTTTCAATTCTGCTCGCTCATATTTTTGCACGCCAATAAATAGCGAGGCCAATTTGATTTTCATTATCCTTGTTTATTTCAATTAAATTATCAATACCTGGCCGGGGTTTAAATTTTAATTAGTCTGATTAATTACTTTCGTCGTATTTCGAAATCGAAACAGAATTTTTTTCAATAATAATAATTAGTGCTTAGCAAAATTTGCGTGTAATTGAAAAAGTTTTCTGGAAGACGTGCTTCCCTACTCGGTTGATGAAATATTTTAAGATATGTAAATATATTCAAGCAAGCAGGTGATGTTTTGTTATTAATTTCAGGTAAATGTGGCACGAACCACATCATCCTCCAACAAAATGTGCAATGGAACATCTGCAGTCGGCTCGTCAAAGAGAAAGGCCTTCGAACGCGTCGTCGCTATCCAGAGCATTATTTATTCGACGTTGCATGCCGCAGGAACGTCGACCGCATTTGTACTTTCCGCCGCCCCCTAAGCATCCTCCCCCTCATCCAGCTGATCTCAGGATGTCAGAGGATCATTTGCTAAGTATTCCGGGGCCGTCAAGTGCGCGACAACCTCACGAAGCCACTTGGGAAGTTCCTAACGACTACTCCTACGCTTATTATGAACCGGGACCGCCAAAGAAACACACGAACGTACCGAACCGATATCCCGGTGGAAAGAGAGACGGTTCTTACAGGGAGGGCTCTTATAAAACCAAGCACACCTATTTAACTCGGTATGGAACAGAGGAAAATATTTACGAAGAAATCAGCGACTTGACCCGCGCCAGAATGCACGCAGCACAGCAACATCAGCAGTCCATCATTTCTCTTAACCAAAGTCTGGTGGAAGAAGAAGTCCGGCGGGTGCAATCGGGCCATCGCCGCGTCCTCGGCGAGTTGAACCTCTCCGTGGAGGCTATGCTCATGCCAAACTCTCGCGAAGGCAGCGAAGACACCGACCGAGAAACGGACGATCAGTTAGCAGATTTGTTAAGTGTGGGACCAACGGACGAATTGTTATCTCCGATACCCCCAGTGGACTTGGATAGTGGTTTCAGTGGTAGTTCTAGTGGTGCAAGTTATCGAAGTGCTGCTGGTAGCCTCCGACGAGGACCAGACAAAAACAAGTGCGTTTATCCGGGCCAAAAAAACTCTCTGCAAAATTTGACACCGTCCAAGAGCTTTTGGAGCCGAAAGGGATGGAAGAAACTCGCTGGATTTTCCAACAATCATGTACCAGGAAACAAACCAAAATGTGGTAAGTTTCATTTTGTATATACAATTCTATTTGGGTTAATGGCTTTCAATTACTGCGATGAGGTCGTCAATCGATCATCATTTAACTGTCATTTTTACATAATAACAAGTGAACGTGCTCGAATTAGACATAACATTACCTCAGCGTTCCGTATTCGGTACGCGTAGCTAATTTTTGTTTTCAGTTGTTTGTAATCAATTTCCGTTGAATTATTGCATTTATGCGATAATATAAATGAGATAATTATTTATATGCTGTCTTTCTTATTTATCTTTGCTGAGAATAACATAGATAATGCAAATTGCCAAGACATAGTTTATCATCCGGTTAAGGTTGATAAATTTGTTTTCACAATTTAACAATAGAGAAAGGGTGAGGGTATCTTATTTAATTCGGAATTGATTATCTCGTGGTTTACTCGTTTATACTACAGAGAGAAAGATTAACCTGTTGGTGCAAAACGTGCAAAGAGAATTTTCCAAGTGCGCTAATCCACCGCTCATCGCGGAGTGTAAACAAAAAATCGCAGTGTGGAACCTGCTCATTCGAAAAGCGAATCGGCTGTAATGGTTCTTTTATTTAACAATCTATTGACACAGCCGTTTAAACTCCATTAAATTGCGTTAACATGAGCATCAATTAACTACGATCACGACATCGGCAAAGCAAACCAAGTTTTTCTCACGAGCTATTAATCCAAGTATATTTAATTTGCGGTTAATTAGAACAGCAATTTTAAATTATATGATGTAATGTTGCACTCTCCGCAGCGCAGTGGTTAGCGCAAAAATATCTCATTTAATTTTAACCGAGAATTTCCAAATATGTCTAATTTTTCAATGTAAAAGTTAAAATTACTCGAGGGCATTCAGTGTTTTTGTGTAGCGGTACGGTTGCCACGCTACACCACTGTTATATCGGAAAGTTAGAACAAATTAAATTTTCCCCCGCCCTAATTGTAAAACAAATTTTGAGCTTGTCGATTAAAATTTTAAAAAAATGCAGAAACAAGATTTTTTTTTTCGCCTGCCCCCCCCCCAACCGCACCAACCGCTCGTTCTTCTGATATTGGTTGTTAAAATTCGTTAAACTTTAGTTCCCTTTGGATCAGTTTGCAACTTAAACCTGAGAGAACAATTGAACGTAATTATTACACCGGGAGGTCTGGGGGGTATGGAAACCCTTTTTTTTTGTATTCACGTGCCAAAACTGAGGAACTTATACAGGGCAGTATTCTATATTCCTCAGACCCTCAGATCACAAGGATTCGCAGGGATAAAATAATAATAAATTATTCTCTCTGTAATACCTCATTATACAGTGACGGCGCCAGCATTTTTTAAATGGGTGGGCACAAAGTGGGCCCAATGTATTTGAGGTGGGCACAAAAAATTTATAAATAAATTAAAAAATTACACTATTGAAACAAAATTTAAAACGTAGTATATTCTAAAAAAAAAGGAAAACTGTCAGTTAACTCTCACCACGAATTTCAAAATTTTAACTACGATATAAGAAAGAAGACACTTTTCTAAGCATATTAAAACAAAAATTTTGTTGGATTATCCATTACTTTTCGAAAAAATGGAATTAAAAATCAAAAATTTACATGTATTTTAAATATAGGTTTTAACATGGATCTACGATAGGCCGTGGTTGAGTTGAAACAAAAAAAAAACGAACATTACATAACAACATAACAATTTTAAAAATATCCTTGTAGAATGACAGAACTCGCCAACGGGGAAACTTGAAGCCATAGAACTCGTCCGGGTGTCGACTGCTTAGCGTAGCGGAATGGCAATGCAAAACGTTTAGCGCCGTAGGCGCTTTAATATTCTTTATCTGGTAAGTGAATAACGAGCGTTGGAGATCTTGGATCAAAAAATAAGCTGACGCGGGTTTGACCGCGTCGATTTGAGTACTGAGTAATTTAAAAGGAGGAATTGAAAAATTTTGAATTTTGAAGTTTGGAGAAGTTGAACCAAAGTTTGCCAAAAGTGTGCAGAAAAATATCAAAAAAGGGATTTTGTGAGCGATCAGCTATTTGAACCTCAAAAAGTGTACGCGTTTATGTCGTGAGTGAATCGCCTCGGACGTCTCCTGGGTCGTGCAGAGATGACCGGAACGGGAGTTGAAAAAAAAAAGGCTGCTAAAGTTTTCCGTGTGAAAGAATTCCAATTCCGAAATCTTGTTATTTCATCGGTGGTAGTAATTAAATAGCAAACGCAGTAAAAAAATGAAATGAAATAAATTTACTTGAATTTAATTTATGTTGGTGGGTAGTGAACTTTATCGGTCTGTTGACTTAGGTCAGGAATGAAATAAACATCTGTCATGTTCACAACGTTTAAGTCGAGCAAGAGCACGCGTACCGTCAACAGAAATGAGAGCGGGGAGCTTAACTAGCGAGTTACCGTCGCGCGACTCGTGACATCGGGGTGTAACCCATTACAACTACCTGCTTTTATTAACTTTAAAATGTCGTTTTTTCGAAAACTAATGCGTAATCAACAAAAAATTTTGTTGCATTATACTCAGAAAATAGTCCTCTTTCTTACTGTGTGGTTGAAATTTTTGAATACATGGTGAGGGTTAACTGACAGTACACGTAAAAATCTTTTCAGATTACTACATATTAATTTTTTTAAATTTCCTACAATTTGGGTGGGCACTCGGGTGGGCACTTCTGTCAGCAGGGTGGGCACGTGCCCACCTTGGCCCACCCCTGGCGCCGTCGCTGCATTTATATCCCATTTTCTAATTTTCTCTTACTTTCGTATCTTTTTCTTTTAGAATTTTTTTACATCCCTCTGAAAATTTTACGTCGGTATCTGTTATTGATCAGGTATTTGAGGAAAATCATTCAAGAGAATTATGAATTTCTGTATATCAACTCCCCCCCCCCCGACTTTAAAAATTAACAATCTAAACTAGCCAGTTAACCTTGAACGGAAGAAAAGATAGGAGGCCGCTTGTCTATGGCAGAAATGGAAAGCTCCTGACATGAACAAATACTGCAACATCCATACAGGAATGACTGTCATTGATGTACTGGTTTCTTTAAACGGAGCGTGTGCGATTACGAGGCTTTAAAAAGCTTCTTTAGAGCCAGCGGCATCGGTTGAAACTTCTTGCGAGTCTGCGTCTGCATCTAAGTGCGAACCCGTGCGAAGTCGCCGCCGTAAGATCTATGTAATTATCCGTAGATTATTCCCGAATGCTTAAAATAAGTCAAAGAGTTCTTCTTTTGAACTACATGGAATCTTTCATACCCCCTAGACCGTCATCTGTACAGGGTGGCTCAATTTCGATCCCTCTTATGGGGAAATCGGTAACCATTGGAAATATCGAAAAATGGATGGCGCATCCTCGATCTCTTTTTTTGAGAAAAGCCCAATGGACAAAACCGGGGTTGGCTATCTTTTTTTGTTTTTGAGTTATAGCCAAAAATCCGATTATTGGACTTTTCGATAAATGTCGATATCTCGGTTGTTTTTGAAGTTTCCAAAAAAGGGTTAACACTTTCTTCGGGCACTTTTTTAAGGGCAACAAAATGGGCTAGAGAGATTTTAAATATCTAAGTTAGTTTTTGAGTTATAATATAAAATTGTGTTATTTTAAATAGAAATAGAAAATGTAATAAAAATAAAAAATATCAAAAAATTAAATATGATAATAACATTTTAATAAAAAAATCACTGAAAAAATTGAAGCACGTAACAAAAATTAAAGTAAATGGGATGAAACCGTAATAATAGACCCCACATGTTATTCATATTATTATTATACATCATTGAAATAAGAATAAAAAATGCTATTCAAAAATATTACATTCAACTATGGTTTCTATTTAAAAAAACACAACTTTATATTATAACTCGGAAACTAACTTAGATATTTAAAATCTCTCTAGCCCATTTTGTTGCCCTACAACAAAACAACCGAGATATCGACATTTATCGAAAAGTCTAATAATCGGATTTTTGGCTATAACTCGAAAACAAAAAAAGATAGCCAACTCCGGTTTTGTCCATTGGGCTTTTCTCCAAAAAAAGATCGAGGATGCGCCATTCATTTTTCGATATTTCCAATAGTTACCGATTTCCCCATAAGAGGGATCGAAATTGAGCCACCCTGTACGTCTTGGGAGTACGCATCGGGGGGTCTGGAATACCATTCACTATTCTGGTAATTGTATTTAACAGAAAAACTGGGTTATTTGACCCCCCCCCCTCTTCCACCTCTCTTACTAATATAGGAAATCATAAGCCGTCGCTATTTGAATGTTACTGGACGAATAGTGCAGTTAAGTAAATTAAACTTTTGGACGACTAGGAAACGATAAGTTGGTCATATTTTATATGTATGTCCATATAGCGTCTGACTTCTGTAAAAGTCAGGAAGTTTAACGTTAATATTGTCATTATTGAAAAATAATACTTGATGTCGTCGGAATAACCTTACAGGTCACGGCAGGATTTACAATGGTCCCGGGGGGGGGGGATTATAAAAAATTACCTGGGAAAGAATACAAGTGTGGCTTTGAAGTAACAAATCCCATGTTATTAAAAAGGACTTTCAGATTACAATGAAAATTTGTGTAACGTCTGGTGAAACTCGCGGATTTAATTGTAATTTCAGTTGACAGCTCCTGGCACATGACAGGTTTTATAATTATTTTCAGTTTGTGTATGATGTTAATGAGCATCGAGAATATAAATCTTTTCGGTGCAGGCGAAAACGTATCCATTGTTGCCGTGAGATTATTAATTTTCCCGTTTTTTTACACATTTTTGATTTATGATTTTTTAATTTACGAAGAAGTTAACAAATTCGGACGTGTAATTTAAAAATATCGCTTTTTAATTATTTTTTTGACCCGTAGGTGGACAGTAATTAAGTTTTTGAATTTTTAAAACTTAGTCGGGTAGAACTTTCGTGTCGTAAGTGCACATGCATTAATTAATTTTTCTTTCACGTTTGTTATTCTTTATTGCATGCTGTTAAGTCGATTAAGGCGTTTTATTTGTTTTTAAAAATTTAAAACCATTACAGTTTTATTGCCACATTTTATTGAAAAATTAAAAAACGTTTTGTAATAAAAAAATGCCACCCAAAGAGTAGTACGGGTAGAATATTTATCTCGAAAAATTCTAAAGTTGAAAAATTGGATTTTCGAATTTATTTACCTATTAACAACTTTTAAATTGGATTAAAAAAAGTTGTTTATACCACACGCTGTGTTTTTATCGGAAATGTGTCGATTATTACGCGTGGTCGAATCATCGACTAAATTATGTAAACTGAATAATTAGGGGTCGATAGAAGAGAAAATTTTTTCGAAAAGCGAGGGTGGGGTTGTATAATCTAGTTCTAACCCCTACAGGCTTTGCAGTCAAATTTTTTTTGGCTTATCCCCACCGTTATTTTAGTTTTTTTATAAATGCGGTTATTACAAAAAATTACGATATTAACCCTTCCCCCTTGTTCCCGAGCGTGGAATTCTATTTAATGGCTTTTGACAAAGTTGATATTAATTTTGAAAGTTATTCCTGCTGGTTTTGTAATCAAAAAGTTCTAACTATGAAGTTTAATACCCTTCTTGATATATTTTCTAAAGAAACTTACTTCCACCACCCTCGAGTTTGTCTTTCTGTATACACGGGGTGTTTATGTATAAAAATGACTACCAATGAACCTCCCAAACCCCCCAGTGTAGACAAATACATGTAATCGTGTAAAATTTACAACATAGTGTTAACTAACCAATGAAAATCGACAATTTTATTTTAGACCCACCTTAAAACTTAATTAACGTTGAAATAATATTATGTAATTAATGTGTAGGTTTAGAATATGTTGCTGCGTTGTGTCAAAGTTTTTTTTTACTGAAATTATGTATTAAATCTGTGTTGCCCTTAAGATGTAAACTCGAATATAAATTTGTTATTTTAGGAAAATCGATAGAATTGTCGAGAAGATACAAGGTTAAAATGTAAATTACGCAGAACCGGAAGGTGCAGCATCGCGAGTAATTTCCTATCCCCTAAAAGTGTGCGTCAATAAAAGCGATCGAGTTGTAACAAACAAGTCAAACGCTCAATCGTCAATTAAAAGTTAACCAAGTGTTAAACGACAAATTAAAGCGCAATAATAGATAACACTTGGAGCGACTTAAAAGTTTGAATTCCCAAAAGTGTCGTTATTTTCAGGCATTGTATGACAAGTTTATAAAACTCCAAACGTCCTTCAGAGTTCTGTCAAGATATCGTTTTTGTAATAAATGGAAAATTTTGTTGGGTCTCAGCCAATTTCTTTTTATCTTTGATCCTTGCATCTTGTTATCCAAGTTCTGCTAAGTTGTTGAAGGCGTCCTTTATTGGCATGTACGTCGATAAGTGTATCGGCGAGGTTTCGGATTAAACCGTGGATAGGTACTATAGAAATAAATTAAAATTGACTTTGAAAAGAATTTTTTACTCAAATTTAAATATGAACGATAAATTGCGTGTCGAACGGGATAATGTCACCGATACGTGGATATATTCGCATTTATTATGGGAAAAATTACATTTTTTAAATTGCCGCTTTGATTATTCGCTTCTCAAGGTTGCTTTCTATCCTTTAATTACAAAATGTTTTTGAAAACTTACGTTATGGACATACAAGTACTTAGTGAGAGAGGAGGAGGACTTGAGGTTCACCGATGTGATTCAACTAATTTTTCCAATAACTCGAAAATGGTGAAATCTACCAAAAATATTTCAAGTTAAAAAACGTTCATTTCTTCACGCTGAACACTTTTGTTCTCTTTAACATTTTTGATATGTCTTACCGTTTTCGAGTTATCAGAGAAAACGTGTTCCGAGTCCTACTAAAAACTTTTTTTATTTATACTTTTGAATCCGTGTTATATGTTACCAACGTTGCCGAGGAAAAAGATATAATGAAAGATTTAGATTCAGAAGAAGAGTCTGATCATCACATCATCGAGAAGGGTTAGATGCCGAACCCGAAGAATTCCGCTCAGCAACGTTCACGAAAGAAACAAAAAAAAATTCAACAAACTATCAATACGTTTAATTTGTATTTCTTAGGTGACTGTTCCGCCACGGTGTACTGTCATTTTGTCAAATTTATATCGGTTCTGTCTTTGTCCAGTCGTTTTGTCAGATTTTAGTTTGACATTTATTACTTAGTTTCGTTCGAGAACACTTTAGATTGGATCAATAATAAAATAGAATAGCGGAACAATAAGAACAGCGCAACTTACGGGTGTTGCCGTAAATCACTTTTGAAAGTACCTCACTTTGTAATGCAAATGCGTATCGAAAGTTAGTAGACATAGATTTAATAATAATCCTTCCTTAGAGTGCAAAATATAAAATATTCTCAGGAAATGTTGGCTATTACAACTTTGGTCATAACCAGCATTGCATAACCACATTTTATATTTATGATAGGGTGGGTTGGTTGAAAGATATTTTTAGGTTAGGTTATAAATTGATAAAAAAAAACGGGCAAATGCAAAAATAATGTGGATTACGTTTGCCGCGACTGCCTGCAGCATAAAGAAGGTTTGAAAATTCTACGATTATTTCACTGCATTACAAATTAAATTTTCCTGGGCTCATAACCTGTTATTCGTTGGTCTTCTCTTTGTGCAGGTACGGTTTCAGAGACTAATATTTTGTTTAGAACTTCTGTAATTCATTTTTGTTACATAGGAACTTTAACTCTTACAGAACAAATATATCATATTGCTGCTGTACGCACCGGGGGGGGGGGGGGTTGAATATATGTGGTAAAAATAATGTGAATTACGTTTGCCGCGACTGACTTCAGTCTAAAGAAGGTTTGAAAGTTCTACAATTATTTAACTGCATTATAAATTCATTTTTTCTGTGCCCATAACCTATTATTCGTTAGTGTTCTCTTTGTGCAAGTACTGGGGGGCATTCCATGCCCCCCAGACTCTCCGGTCTCAGAAACTAATATTTTGCTTAGAACTTCTGTGATTGATTTTGTTACATAGAAACTTTAACTCTTACAGAACAAATATATCATATTGCTGCAGTACGCACCGGGGGGGGGGGGGGTGAATATATGTGGTAAAAATACTGTGGATTACGTTTGCCGCGACTGACTTCAGTCTAAAGAAGGTTTGAAAGTTCTACAATTATTTAACTGCATTATAAATTCATTTTTTCTGCGCCTATAACCTGTTATTTGTTGGTCTTCTCTTTGTGCAGGTACTGGCGGGCATTCCATGCCCCCCAGACCCCCCGGTCTCAGAAACTAATATTTTGCTTAGAACTTCTGTGATTGATTTTGTTACATAGAAACTTTAACTCTTACAGAACAAATATATCATATTGCTGCAGTACGCACCGGGGGGGGGGGGGGGGGGGGTCTGAATATATGTGGTAAAATAAAAAACTTATGGTTGTAGATAACCGTAAAAGATAGTATTCGTTGTCGGAAGTAATATTAATTTTGTATTTAAAGTTTAATCGCGATTTAATATTATATTGTGGGCAAAAGGGGCCAAAACCAAAAAACGGGCAAAAGCATAAATAATGTGGATTACGTTTGCCGCGAATGCCTTCAGCATAAAGAAGGTTTGAGAGTTCTACGAGTATTTAACTGCATTACAAATTCATTTTTTCTGTGCCCATAACCTATTATTTGTTAGTCTTCTCTTTGTGCAAGTACTGGGGGACATTCCATGCCCCCCAGACCCCCCGGTCTCAAAGACTAATATTTTGCTTAGAACTTATGTGATTGATTTGGTTACATAGAAACTTTAACGCTAACAGAACAAATATATCATATTGCTGCAGTACGCATCGGGCGGGGGGGGGGAGAGGTTCTGAATATATGTGGTAAAATAAAAAAACTTATGGTTGTAGATAACCGTAAAAGATATTATTCGTTGTTGGTAGTAATAATAATTTTGTATTTAAAGTTTAATCGCGATTTAATATTAATTTGGGAGGGCAGAGTTTCGTCGTTCTTTCCGTACCAACCGCTACTGTACATGACTAATCAGCCTCAACAATTTCCGATTACATGCGATACAGTAAACTTCGACGCCCAGTTCCGTGAGTGAAACCAAAACTTCTAAAAATAAAAGAAGTATATTTTCCCAATTACTGAAGTGCAGTAAACACTCTAACGCTGGATTGCGTTGAAATCTACACTGTCAAAAATCGGTGTGATTAACCAGTTAATCTCGTTGGGGGGGGGGCATAAACCTGTGTATTGTAGTTAAAACTGATCATGTTTCCCCGCATTTTGCTACCATTACGCGTGTTAGCTAGCTGGGGGTTATTTAAAACACAGTTCTGGAGAGTACAGAAGCTTGAAAAGCGTTCTTAGATACTTTTTAGTATGGTTCTGGTAACACTCCGATGTAGTCTCAGTTAAATAGGAAAGATCCAATGTCGTGGAAAAATAACAACTTGCGAATTTAATTAAACAAATGCTTTCGATGGTTTTTAAACTGTAGGTCCCCTATTGCAGATATGATAACACTTCTGTACATTAAACCGTACTATATGAAACGGGAGAAGGAAATTATTGGATAAAAACTAGAACACATAGAAACAAAGTTCAGGAGACTGAAGTGATAGACCGGGAGGTCTGGGGGATAAGGTTATACCGGTCTATCATCTTCTAATTCTGAATAATATTTTTAACTAGAATTTTATATTAAAGTAGAAGGGTCTCTCTAATTATTTTTAATCGAATAATTTTCGTATCAATTAAGTCGATTGTACGAAAATGCGTGGCAATGCCGAGCGATGTACACAGCAAAAACTCATAAAAATGTTATTTTATCCTTTTTGAATGGACAAATTGGCTAATTAAAATTTCAATAAGTGACTTTTACGATGTCTGGGCTAGAAAATCTGAAGTATTCAATTTTATAGAGACTACGTGGGAGTTTTATTGTGAAATTTAACCTTCTAACATTATTTGATAGAAATATTTTTTGTTGATAATTTTACTCGGCGAAGCATACGTATACGTACGTCGACGAAAGAATTTTTGTTTTATTTTCTTTTATGTAAATAATGCATTTTTCTATTGAAACGAACATAAAGGGGCCATAGAACGGACTCGTGCAATTTTTAATAAAAGGATTTATTATATTTTTTACTTGTGTCATGTCGCAGGCTTTGCCATTTCTTTTGTACATGTACCTTAATAATATTTAATTTCGATGTATGGTTACCATAATGGGATTCCGTCTAAACACGAGATTGTGAAGATATACGGCTAATAAATAATTCATATGTAATGCAATTTGACAAAAGTAAAATTTGGCTGCTGTGCTGTGGTTGTTAGGTGAAGGAACAATCAAATTTCTCGGTTTACATTTCGTACATCCCCTACGCGCTTTTCGGTAAATAAAACCCTAGGGTAAACTAAAGTTGATATTTTATTTACAAAATTGTTTGTTTAGTGCGTGTATATAGGAAAATTGGCCTAATATTTAATTGAAACTATATTGGCCTTTTGCTTCTTGTTCTTAAAATAAAAAAAAAAACAAAAAATGGTATATTAATTTCAGGTTGTGCGCCTTGCGACGCATAATATGTAGGTCGAACGGATAAATTATGGAACCATTACGATATTGGATAAAACTGAATTTATTATCCCATTAAGCGTTTTTCGAGTGTTTTAATCGGCCAATCGATTTTTTTTCTGTTTGTTGACGAATCGATTGATGGAACTAGTTTTGTACCGGGGTAATAAAAGTTGGCACTTGGGGAATGTTATGTTTGTAGTTTTACCACGTATTTGATATTTATATGTGGTTTTAGTTGAACTGCTCTTTTCTCGTAGTTATCGTTTTCTCTTTATGGAGTTCGCTTTTTTATTGGCAAACTTAAGAATGTCGATAAAGAAATCTGTCTAATGAAATGAATTGTATGTATCGATTCCAATAAAATTATCTCTGGATACGGTTGTTCCTCTTTCTTGTTTCATAAACTCGTAACTAATTGTATTTTCAAGTGAGTGCATAACTATAATTATAATTAATTGTCCTGACCTACTTAATAAATTGTTTTGTGCATGTTCAGGTGTGGATTTACATGGAAAACTGGAATAATTTAATTCCTTTTCATAAATTATTCATACGCTGCACAAAATTCCTCTCTGGGAAGAAAATAATCGTTGTCATAATCATTTTTCTAAGTGAAAACCCCAATCGATCCGAGAAACAAAGTTGCAAATTTCTTTAACTTTCCGGAAGGGTGGGGTATCCAAGTAAACATAAAATTACACCGAAACATGCACGTATGACCTCATCTCCCGTATATTTTAGAAAAGAAAAAAGTTAATGAAAGTAAACTACATTTTATTCGAAAAAAAAAAAGAGAGCAAGCAGTCCTCGAGACACCGTTTATTTCACGGATAATTTATATAAATGAGAGTTTATGTGCAACACAAATTAAATATAAATGGAATATAAGCGTTATATTATAGATTGTAAATTCGTGCTGGACTTTAAAACAGAAGTTTAATTTATTATTTTAAACGCCACGATATGTGTAGGAATAACTTGCATGTTTAAAATGCAAAACATATTCGCGCTACGATACTCGGTAGTCACGACAGGTCTGCAATTCGAATAAAAAAAATTAAAAAATCGAAAGGTGATTTTTACATACGCAATATTACCTATTTTTGGTGTTTTCGAAACTACTGCCGCACCCTGTATATTATTTTTGAGCTAGCGTGAAAGTCGAAGTCGAGACGAGTTCGGTGATATGTAACAAAGTTCTATTGGAACTTATACCTTTCGAGTTATCTTTGTTTCAATTTTTAATTATTTTATTATTTAAAGCGCGATATCTCGGAAACGGATGATTCGATTGGTGCGATGTTATATATCATAGGGTGTGTCTTTATCGCTACTATCAAACCCTGCAGGGAATTTTGCGAATATATCAAACTGCTGCTTGACAAAAACAAAAAGCTAATAAAAAAGTATGGAAATAATTTGTCGCACCCTGTATATTATTTTTGCGTTGTTGCGATAGATAGCCTCGGGACGAGTTCAGCGATATGTAACAAAGTGCTATTCGGAATTATACTTTTCGAGTTATCGTTGTTTCAATTTTCAATTATTTTATAATTTTAAAGCGCGATATCTCGGAAATGGAGGATCCGATTGGTGCGGTGTTGTATATCATAGAGCGTGTCTTTTTGTCAATATACCAGACTGTTGCTTGGAAAAAACAAAAACTTAGTTTAAATAGCTGATAGAAAAAGTATGAAAATAATTTGTCGCACCCTGTATATTATTTTTGCCTTGTTACGAAAGATGGCGTCGGGACGAGTTCGGCGATATGTAACAAAGTGCTATTCGGAATTATACTTTTCGAGTTATCGTTGTTTTAATTTTCAATTATTTTATAATTTTAAAGCGCGATATCTCAGAAACGGATGATCCGATTGGTGCGATGTTATATATCATTGGGCGTGTCTCGATCGCCACTTTAAAACCCTGCTGAGAATTTTGTGAATATACTAGGCTGGTACTTGACAAAAACAAAAACCTAGTTTAAAAAGTAAGAAAATAATTTATCGCACCCTGTGTATAATTTTTGCGTTGTTGTGAAAGATGGCGTCGGAACGAGTTCGGCGACATGTAACAAGATGCTATTCGAACTTATATTTTTCGAGTTATTGTTTTTTCAATTTTAAATTGTTTTATAATTTTAAAGCGCGATATCTCGAAAACGGAGGATCCGATTGGTGCGGTGTTGTATATCATAGAGCGTGTCTTTTTTGTCAATATACCAGACTGTTGCTTGATAAATACAAAAACTTATTTTAAATAGCTTATAGAAAAATTACGAAAATAATTTGTCGCACCCTGTGTATTATTTTTGCGTTGTTGCGAAAGATAGCGTCGGGACGAGTTCGGCGATATCTAACAAAGTGCTATTCGAATTTATACTTTTCGAGTTATCGTTGTTTCAATTTTCAATTATTTTATAATTTTAAAGCGCGGAACGGATGATCCGATTGGTGCGATGTTATATATCATAGATCTTTTTTTTTGTGGATATACCAGACTGTTGCTTGATAAAAACAAAAACCTATTTTAAATAGCTAATAGAAAAAGTATGAAAATAATTTGTCGCACCCTGTATATTATTTTTGCGTTGTTACGAAAGATGGCGTCGGGACGAGTTCGGCGATATGTAACAAAGTGCTATTCGGAATTATACTTTTCGAGTTATCGTTGTTTCAATTTTCAATTATTTTATAATGTTAAAGCGCGATATCTCAGAAACGGATGATCCGATTGGTGCGATGTTATATATCATTGGGCGTGTCTCGATCGCCACTTTAAAACCCTGCTGAGAATTTTGTGAATATACCAAACTGCTGCTTGACAAAAACAAAAAGCTAATAGAAAAAGTATGAAAATAATTTGTTGCACCCTGTGTATAATTTTTGCGTTGTTGCGAAAGATGGCGTCGGGACGAGTTCGGCGATATGTAACAAGATGCTATTAGAATGGATACTTTTTGAGATATTCCAGTTTAAATGGTAAATTTTTCTAAAATTAAAAGTGTGATATCTCGAAAAGTTACGATTCAAGTGGTATCATGTTATATATCATAGAACTCGTCTCGATCTCCACTTGGGTACTGTGCTTGAAATTTTACAAAAATTTAAGTGTGTCGGTTCACAGAACTAAAAAGCCGCTTTTAATTTATTTATTTATGACATTCATAAGTATCACTTTTACTTAGGCCTTAAAATAGGGATATCTTGGAAACTTATGGTACGATTGGTAGTATTATGTCACATGTCAAACAACTCCTCTTGACTTCAACTTTAACACAGTGCTGAAAACTTAAATCTTTAGGTGCACGTAAGCGAAAAACCGGTTCAAAAAATTATAAAACGATGAAAAGCGAATTGCGTTCATTAAAATTAATTTTATTATTTCAAGTACCTGTTGCTTTTGATAAACCCGTGAAGCGAACTAAAATTTATACGAGTTTATTTATCGAACGTCGGGGGGTTGCATTAAAAAGGGTTAAAAAGGAAAATTTATGTTTATTCAAATGCGTTCAAATTTATCGCAACAAAAAAGTAATATCCGAGTTTTTCTTTAATTTATTTTTTATGCTACATAAATCGAGCTGCGCGTACGGTGCGATCTCGTTAACGCGAACTAAACATTTCCAGAAGTTCTAAAAATGTTTTTGAAGAAATTTGAAATGGTCCGATCGTGACGAATTCGTTCGATTTATATAAAAGGAAATGGAGATGTGGAAAACATAATAGTATTGTCGAGTTGACAGGATCTTATTATTGAGATATAATAAATTTCAATTTCTTGTTTGTTTAGCTAACATGTCGTAGCGAATATCTTATTGTCATCGTAACCGAGTCGATCCATTTATCATAAACAAAACAGGATTTAAGCTCTAACAAATATACATTTTGATTTATGGTTATAGGTACCAGTTCAATTGTTATGACACTTGTAAATTAGTCACCACTAAGGTTCGGGATAACTCTACGGTATTATACAAAGCCAACCGAAATCCTCGGGGGTTCCACGAGTACATGCTGCACCCAAACTTATCTTGATATACAGCCAGTTTAGCTTATTAATTTTTTTTCAAATCCAAACATTAATTTTCTAATACAAACATTTTAACTTGGCGCAGTCGTGCCGGATTCCGTCCGAGGCGACAAAATGCAATTTCGCACAAATCCACTCCGCAAAATTTATTATTTTAATAAAAAAAAAGAAATCGAAAAGTTTTTAATATTAATAAATTTTCTTAGTGTGAAAACTTGAACAGATAAATTCGGAAAGTGCGAAAAACAAAGACAACAAATCAACTGGATTTTCTCGCAGAAATGATTGCATTCCTCGTGACTCGTAAAATTATAATAACTGCATTAATTGACCCGAGTTATACGACAATAAAAGAAAATAGAACACAATACAATTAAAGCTGCTTATGTAAGACTCGAAAGATCGAGTTCATGGACCAAATTTGGTCGGGCGGAGTTCTCAGGAATATTTCCAAAATTGCCCGGCATTTTTTAAAATAAATGACCCGTACCCATCACGAGTCAGTAAGTTAAATAATTGAAACTTTCGTTATTGACATGGTTTATGAATTCTGTGACAAAAATACTTACAATTATCTAATCGTTGAACTCACTTTCGGACAAATTTATTGTATTGTTTATTAATTGCACCGCATGCGGGCACCTATTCTTTTTCAAAATTCGATGTTCGAATTTAAATAGCGCTTTCGAAAAATTTAATTAATGGTTTTTTGATTATACGGGGTAGCGGTCGTATATTTTTTGCCCGACAACATATATATTTTTTGCTAAATTATCAAAGGGGAGGTTGCGGCGAGTTCAACGATATATAACAAGACACCAATCGGATCATTAATTTCCGAGATATACCGGTTTAAAATCAGCGCTATATCAAACTTCAAGTGGCAATATCTCCGGAAGGAATCAATCGATTGGTACTTTGTTACATATCATTTAAATCGTGACGACCTCCACTTTAACGAGAAGCACAAAAATTTGCGAGTTGCAACAATTTTTTTAAATTTCAGTCAACAAAACTTCAGTAAAGCAAGCATGACTTTTAATTTACGTTAAAACAAACATGCAATTTAAAGTTTAAAACTTGTAGTAACAAGTTACGAAATTTCGTAGCTTTTTGTGTATGTGACCGAAATATTTTTGTAACTTTATAATTTACTTTTTTCCGCATAAATTACATCATAGAACGGTTCCAGTTTCTAGCAGAAAATTTGGAGCGTTTTTGTTATTTTTCTGTTAGAAAGTCGTTCAAAACGAGATTAGCGAGTTATACCAGGGTGGTTCGGTTAAAAAGATCCAATTTTTTCACGAACCAAGTTCAACGTTCTGGAATTGCATTCACGGTTCAATTAATGTCATCACTTGACTTGAAGACTTGAAGATGCGTGCAGTACCATTTACGAGGACTTCCCCCCCCCCCTCCCCGCCACCCTCGTAAAGTAAACTTTATGGTGATGTTCTTTGTAGTTAATAACGAAAAGCAAATAAACCCTCAAACTAATTTGTCTTAACAACTCTCGCCTGAAGTTAAAATTAATGGCTCTAATGGTCAATAAAGTAATTCATTGTGGGCGTCGTCAAATTTATAACTTCTTTTGAGATGTTGTGATTCCCCGCTAAGATAAATTACATAAATTTTGTACTCACACAGATGTGCTTGATTTAATTTTGTTGCATATTTTATTAATATCGTTGTTGTACGCTGTATGATTATTTACGTTGTTTCGTGGGTGCCGACAATTCTTTGTGTCCCCCACACACGTTCGAGTTAATCCCGGGTTAACAATTTAGAGGCGCCACTTCTTTTGTTATTTAGCTCAATAAATTATATTTCAATTAGCTCTAGTCGGCATCGTTTGCATTTTTATTTTGCCATTAGATGCGCCAGGTAATCTACATTTGTTAATCAACTAATGTCAAGTTATTAATTTTTTTGTCCAATTTATAGAGCAAATTGCTCCTTGTGCACGAAATACCTGTCACATCGGTCGTAATCTGCAATTTGCTACCGTTTTGCTCCGTGGATGAGCGAAATCGCTTCCTTTTAAAACTTGCTTAAGTGGCATGAAAATAATTTTAGGCTTCCACTTCTTCGATTGAAGTTTGCACGCTCAAATAATAAAAATTTGTTTGAGGGTGAACCGAAGGTGAAGGGTGCGGCTGTACAGCTGTTAGCAGCGATCCAGAAAGATTTACACAAAAGATCTATTTTGACTTCTTATCGGCAGATCACCACATGAGGGTTAATTAACCCTGCATCTGCATACGAAAAGATAACGCGGTGACAAAATGTATCATATCGAACAGGAAGTATGCAGTGCATTCACAAAAATACTTTGATAAATGAGCGCCGTCGCAATTTGTCAAATTTTTCAAAAACTCAACTTACTCCAATTTTTTAATCATAACTTGACGCGCAATCAATATTCATGTCGTTACCACTCCTCTTTTTTAAAAAATTTTCATGTTTTATTTTTTGTTTGTTTGAAAAGTTGATCCGGGTGATTTTCGTAAAGCTGCAATCGTTTTAATTATTGTAGCTTGTAAATTCAATTTTATTTTTAAATATTTTTGTGCTATCCTCGTAGGCGATAAATTATGTCAAATGGCACAACAACTGTAGTCACCCCAAAATCATCATCAATCACTCAAACAATTTTATTTTTAGCTTCTGAAATTTGTACTATTGAAATGCAGTAATCCGGGGTTTACGAAAGGATTTTAAAAAATTTAAATGTTATGAAAAACTTTTAAATTAAACAAATAAGTTATCTCCGAGCAAGTTGCGTCTGAAAGTGTGCAAAATACGACGACGCCAACGGACGCCTAAAATTATTTATCTGCGAATTAATTTATCGATGCTATCTGTAATCTAATGGAACTGCCAAGATATCATTTATTTTAGATTTTGGAATACAGAGTAGTACAAGATAATAGTGCACCGTTAATAAAAGGCCCAAGGTGTTTTAAAAAATGCTATTAATTTAATAGCTATTTCCCGGCGGGGGAATATTATTTGTCATAGCCAGATTTTATTTTTGATGGAGGAGATACCAACACCTCAACATTATACATTTCGGGGAAGGGGGGGGGGCTTAGACCAATTTAAATTAGATTTTGTTAATTATAGCCGACTTTTACTTAAAAACAGAGTTCAGACCTTTCTAGACCCGTGACTTTCACTTTGGTTACCTTTATACGTATATTCTCTTGACCTAGATTTATATCGGTCTTTAGTGCGTGGACTTGGAGATTTTAAACCTTTCCTCTATGTAAGAGCGAGGAGGGGGGGCGTAACATTGTTATGTTTTTACAATGTTTTTAATAATGTAGACAGAAATTCTTTGGAATCCTTATGTAGTTAATGGACACTCTCTAAAAACTTGGGAGAGCATATCCAGAGATCTGCTCAGTGGCGGTTGGTACTGGGAGGGCGATGGAACGCTGCGCCACTTTCCCAAAACATTAATTTAATTATTGTTAAATTTTTTTTTACATTTTTTTTACACCGTGATACGATTTTTCTTTTGAACACAATAACTCCGGGGTTTAAACTCGGAGAGAGTCTCCGTGCTTCGGAGGGCACGTTAAGCCGGCTGTCCCTCTTTTTTTCTTTGTGTGCGTTGGGAGTGGGGAAATCTTCAAACGACACCACCCAGATGTTTTGGGTGGTAGTGTCGGATTTTTACCGACTAAAACCCCACTCCGGGAAGTTGCCGGAACCGCTCTCGCATTTCTTCCGTACAATCTTCTGCGTACTCTTGTCTATGCTCTTTCGGGACTTTGCTCTTCTTGTACGTCCTGGAGTTTATTCTTGTTGGAGAAATCTCCACCATCATCTTCTCGATAAGGTTCCAGGTTTCCTCGCTACCCAGCATCAGCTTCACGATGTTGAATGGAGTAAGTTATTGCCCCAACTGCGTTTGGGCGGTTTGTCTGCAGTCGCCCCATTTGATGCACTTAATGATGGTGTGCTCGGCATCGTCTTCCTCACCACAGAAGAGGCAGTTGGGGGTATTCGCTCTCTTAAAGCGGTGCAGGTAACTTCGGAAGCATTCATGGCCGCTCAGAGCTTGGGTGGTCTCGTATTTAAGGTCGCCGTGACTCCTGTTGATCCACGGTTCAATGTCCGGGATTAGGCGATGTGTTCATCTCCCCGTGGGAGACGCCGTCCACGAGGCCTGTCACCGCCGCTGGATTTCAGCTTGTTTTTCTTCGTGCAGGTTTTTATTCTTTGTGTGGTATTTGCACTCCCTCAGCTCGGTCTTTAGGTGGATCGGCGTAATTGCAGCCAGCACTAGAACCGCTGCCGTGGACACCGTTCTGTAGGCCCTGCAAGTCCGCAGCGCGCACTGCCTTTGGGTCGCTTCCATCAAGCGTCTGTATGACACTTTTGCAGGGCTGGGGCCCAAATCGGTGCCGCGTACAGTAGGACCGACTCCGCCACTGAGCACAGGAGTCTCCTCTTCATCTGCAGCGGCCCGCCTATATTTGGCATAATTCTGCCGATGGCCTCCATTGTAGTTGAGGCTCTGGTTGCGAACCTCATGATATGCGGTCTGAATGTGAGGGCCCTGTCGATATCCACACCCAGCACCCTAACCTGGTCGCACGTTGGAATATCGTGCCTCCCAGCGAGAACTTCACCGGCCTAATACGCTTCTTCCCCGAGACCACCACCGCCTCCGACTTCTCCGGAACGAGTTTCAGTCCTCTAGCGGACATCCAGTTGAATATGCTGGCCACCGCGCCGTTGGTTAGTTCTTCTAGTTTGTCCTCAGTCCTGGCTTCCACTACGACCGTGATGTCGTCCGCAAAACATGTTGTACTCACCCCTGGTGGTGTGGGGAGCCCGAGGACGCCGTCGTACATCACGTTCCATAGCAGAGGACCAAGCACCGAACCCGCATCGTATGCCTAAAGAGCTTCTCCTTAATCATGAGCGTTCTACCGTGGAAGTAACTTGCCATTAAGTTCAGAAGGTACGGCGGTATATTTCTCCTGGTTAGTTCTGCCATGATCAGCTCCCAACGCGCCGAGTTGAACGCATTTTTAACGTCGAGAGTGACCAGGGCCACAAAGCGTTTCCGAGTTCCCCTTCCACTTCTCGCTGCCCTGATCTTCTGGACCATGCAGTCGAGAGCGTCGATGGTGGACCTGCCCCTTCGGAAGCCGAATTGTTTGTCCGGCGGTCTCCTTGGGTTAATAATTGCCACCATCAACTAATAAAAACAGGGTTGCAGGATTCCCCAATTCGGTTTCAGCAGCCGCAGGGTCTAAATCTGGAGGCTGATTGTTGTGCAGTGGATAGAAAATGCTGCCGAGAAAGAGACCTGGAGAGGGGGTTGTGATTGTCATTTTGTGAGAAAAGCCAAAATAAAATTTGATACTGGAGGCTTTGGGGGGGGGGGGGATAGCACTTCCATAATAAAATCAAATACAATTTTGATTTACAAACCTTTTTGTACTGGTATTTTTCCTGTTTTTATAACTTAAAGTTCAGAAGGAAGTATAAAAAAGTTTATATTATTTCAGAATGATAAACAGACTGGGGGGTATGGGAGGTATCAAATACTAGTAATTGTATACGATACTATTTTGGTTGTGAATATTAAATAGCAATATGGATAAAACTTTATTACACTTTGACCGCCACATTTTTGGTCATTGTCATCCTCGAGCCGCTGCATACATGGGAGTATTTCGTAGAAGATGGTAGAGGTTAACTGTCAGATATAAATATTTGTTTTTATTCTCCTCGTTTCTATCTCTTCGAGACTTTTCAATTTTTTATCTGCATTTGTATACTTGAGTTTAATGTTTTCATTCAGAGTTAGTACATTATAACCTGTACTATTATAGACCGGGGGGTCTGGGGGGTATGGAATACCCCCCAGTACACAAGTTATGACATTTTGGATACGTCAGCGTAGCATCATCCTGAAAAGTCTGTAGAAACTGAAATCATAAGTTGTGTCTCTGCAAAAATCCAAACTATTTCAAATTCTTCAAAATCTCGGTTAACTTAGTTTGTGTTTGCCGACCATCAACCCCAGAGGTTTTGGAGGTGGTCACCGATTTAGTTTGAAGTAGTTACCAATTTTCTTCGACAGCGTTATTTTTTTCGTTGATGAAAGCCTTAACAGACCTAGACACTGTACGATAGCTGAATATAACAATTGGATTACTCGGAGGGGGTAAATCCAACCAAATTTCTGCAAATTCGGAATTTTTACAAAAAACGCGGAATAAATGAATTTAATTTAGTTTTAACTTGGCATATAATTTTAGTTTTGAATAAAATTCACGGATTGCATTGGAAAAAGGTAATCGATATATTAAATAAAAACAAAATCAATTTTATTTACTCGGACGCGATTCCATGCCAACAATCCTCGTACACACGCGAGAAAGAAAATTTCGCTTAAGGTAATTGTACTTTAAGAGCATCGATTAGAAGCGATAGCAAGTTGTAGCTCATTATAAGCTAAACATGGTTAAACTTTATTTACATGTCAGTCAAACCACGAAATTGTTATTAATGAAAAATTTCAATTATAAATTTGAATAATAAATGCGTTCCTTGCTAGTGGGTACACACCCATTAACCATTTTAAATTATATTTTTGTTTATCTTTAAATAATCAAAATTTTCAAAATTGTTTGGGTTATTTTTAGGTTTGCATTCTCTCAAAATACCGCAGTTGTTGCTCTAAGCCAAACGCCAAATTACTAAAGTGAACAAAGAGCCTCAAGCGTTGAGCTTATCTGCTCATCATTCTACGTTTCATGATTAATGTTTACAGTAGAACTTGTATGATGTGGAAATCTGTAAACTAAATTACTCTAATGTGCTGCCTCTCTAACATTTAGCACCGCAAAAAGTTACAATCGTTTAAGGGTCGCTCGACGCTGCACTGCAACTTCTTGCGCCTGCGGTCTCGGCTTTAGCCAAATAAATTGTTTTCCAATTGCGTAATTTTTAGGTGCAGCCTTCTCGAGTTATGACGCGGAAGTCGATGCAACTCCGGCGATGATGTGTAATTGTCTTCCAAATTATACCCTGCCACCAAATTAGTATATTACAACAAAAAAGCTTAAGAAAAATACACAAATTCGCTCTTCGGATGACTCGCAAGACAAAACGATTCCGAGACCGATGTACCACAATAACCTCTTCTTTTGTGCGTTTTCACCTTCTAACGCGCCACTACTACGTCCAGCTTAATTGTATTATAATTACACCCAATAATCCTAATCCTCATTTACATGAACTACAAATTTTTATAAATTCCATGAGGTGGTTAACCGAAACCCTGCGCAGGAGCGGACTTGCCTCGAGATCGCTATGAATATAATTTTATAAACCACGAAAAGATAGAAGGGCTGCTGGAGATTTGATATACCGGGGGCGTGGGAGGTATGGAATATCTCTCTTAATAGAAGCTGGTGTAATTTATTTCGAGGTATTGATTCCTAAATTTTGGTTTGAGTATTGTTATTTTAGCTCTGATGGTTCTGGAGGGTATTCCATACCCCCCAGACCCCCCGGTTTGGTACAATGATTTGATATATCACACCACGGTCTGCAGTAACAAATTGAAAGTCCTAAGGGCAATTCTTAAATAATTATTACACGACAAAGGGAGTTTGTTGCTGAATTTTAGCTTTGATGGTTCTGGGGGGGTATTCTATACCCCCAGGCCCCCCGGTTTAGCACAATGATTTGATATATCACACCTCGGTCTGCAGTAACAAATTGAAAGTTCTAAGGGCAATTCTTGAATAATTAATACATTACAAAGGGAGTTTGTTGCTGAATTTTAGCTCCGATGGTTATAGGGGGTATTCCATACCTCCCAGACCCCCCGGTTTGGTACAATGATTTGATATATCACACTTCGGTTTGCAGTAACAAAGTGACAGTCCTAAGGGCAATTCTTAAATAATTATTACATGACAAAGGGAATTTGTTGCTGAATTTTAGCTCTGATGGTTCTGGGGGATATTACATACCCCCCCCCAGACCCCGCGGTTTGGCACAATGATTTGATATATCACACGTCGGTCTGCAGTAACAAATTGAAAGTCCTAAGGGCAATTCTTGAATAATTAATACATTACAAAGGGAGTTTGTCGCTGAATTTTAGCTTCGATGGTTCTGAGGGGGGGGGGGTATTCTATACCTCCCAGACCGCCCGGTTTGGCACAATGATTTGATTTATTATCACACTTCGGTCCGCAGTGTAAGGCCAATACTTAAATAATTATTACATCACAAAGGAAATTTGTTGATGAAGCAAAATGCAGGTTTCTCATTAGTCCGGGAAATTTGATACCGGTAATTTTCTTTTTTCTTCGATTTATTAATTTTTCAATTTTCTTGTTTGGCGTATTTTTACCTCCCCCTCCCCTCCCCATAAATTGTGTATTGTAAGTTTGAATTCCGGTCAGGTTAAAGCAAAAACTATCAATTAAAAATAAATATTGCTATGTTATCTCTCTAAATTATGAATTATCTTCTAATTTTATTGCTTCGAAATTTTTGCATTTATGTTGTAATTTCTACTTAAAATAGCCATAGCACCGAAACTAATGATCTTTCGGCACACGTGATATAATAATGTTTTATACGTTGTAAAATTATCTACAAATTTGTTTCTAATCTCTTATTGTCTAAAATCAACGGTTTTCGAGTTATGCGTTGAATTAAGTAAAATTCTGCTTCTTTTCTCGTTTTTCATTAAAAACCCCGTATCTTTTAAACGAAAGGTTTTATCAAAAAAATTACCTCGTCTTTGCGAGTGGCAAATTTAACGGGCTACAACTTTGTTCTAATAAATTTTTTCGAAAAACGAATCAGTTTCGCAGAAAAATAAGAAATAGATTAACAATATTTATTTCGTAAAAACTGTTGGCGCCAGTCCGCCCCTGAACTTGCGTGCATTGCTGCTTTAAATTGAAAACAAATTTAAGGGGCCGTCAAAAACAACTCGGTAATTATGCACCTCACTATATAATTCACCACTTAAATATCATTCTAAACACAAAATTGTTTTCTTAATATAATTGTGTATCATTATCTACCACTTCTATTCATATCCACTCACTTGGGAAGTTAAAAACCTCGGTCTAGTTACCGGGGGTTCGACCTTAGCCGATTTAGCGTGGAATTACAAAAAAAGTCGGGATCCTTGTTAAATTGATTAAAATCGGGGTCACCATTTTATTGAACGCGATCTTTAAGAAATAGTGATTGATGCAGAAATCGCTTTAGGTTTGCTTTAATTGCGAGGGAATACCATAATTAGCAAAATTCTTGCCTTCCAGTTCAAACTAATGGCGTACAAATAATGTAAACAAATTGAATTGTCGCAATTTAATTCGCTTTTCGCTTAATTAGAGATTAAATCAGAAAATGCCAAGTTTTCAATTAAAAAACCTTCAATTAACGTGGTAACAGAATATAATTATTGCTTTGCGACGATAAATATCGTCGTTAACCCCGGAGTGATCGCTCGGGGTGGAAAAGTCCCAGAATTAATTTCGAGTATCCCACTGACCCCCCAGGCGTGCTGATGGTGGCCAAATTAAATTAATATAATTTGGAGATGATAAATGGACCCGTAATTATTATCCGGTCATTGAAATTTATTGCTAAACTGTAAATTGACGTGATACTGACACCTGACTTGAAAAATACCATAGAAAAATTTTTTTTATCCATCATCAAATTGCTTTCGTGGGTACTTATTATCTCGAAATAATTATAAACGTCCTTGCTTCTAAATAATTGACGTGGACACCTCGGAGGTTGGAACAATTCTTTGGAACGAATGGACGATAATTCACCGGGTGGAATTTCGGAGGAAGGAGGCATCATAAAGGAACGCATTATTTGCGTTGGTAATAATTATTTGGTTGAAATGTTTGAAGATTTTTGATAAGAAGTAATAAAGTAAGTTTTACAACCTCGATAGGTTAACTAAACAGGAAGTTAACTACGCTTACCACGTTTCACACTCCGAACTAACCTTTGTGAAGATAAACGACCCACGCTGGCGTTTTTTCTTGCTGCGGATGACTTGCAGGAAAATTTCACCGAGCAACAATTAACCGACGGTCGGTTTTCGAAAAAATTTCAATTTCCTAGGGGGGATGTGTAATGTTTTTTTTTCTTTTTAATTTTCTGCTTAACTGTTCTTGCGATTTTTTACGTTACGCGAAAGTAGCTCGGTAGACCGGCTCTCAAAGCTTCAGGATGTCGAAAAGACTACTTTAGTATTTGTGCTGCATTTATCACGCCACGTGAGACTGCAGTTTCATTATCTAACGACTTTCATCGATATTATTTATGCACTCCCGGGTTAAATAGTTCAAACGATTTTACGAGACAGCCTAGAATACCAATTTTAGCTTCCTCCGTATACTAATTTCTCTTTTGTTTCAGGTAAGCTTTTCCGGTGATTTTCGTCTCGACGGAGGTCACGTGAGTATTTTAAAGTTTTAACCATTGTCATTCGGTGGCGCAAATGAAGATTTCTTCACATGCAGCGAAGCTCTGACAAGATTAATGTGGCGAATATATCGTGTAAATTGATAGAGAGTGACAACTTAAATAAATGAAATAAGTTTGAATGTTGAGTGTCAGGCGGGAATATTGATGATGGTTTACAAACTATTGATATATTGAACAATTTTCTTGCATTTCAATTTTTTACTTCAAAATCTTTTTCAATTCACTATACCGGAGGGCTATGTTAATTTTCGAACTTAATAATCACAAGTGGGATGTGATCCATTACAATGTCTGTAACTTTCGCAAATGTCATCCGATTTTTATTTTTCTAAGCTCTTTAGAAAGGCAATCGCAGCACGTATCAAATATCCCTCTACACATTTTTGTGTAGAACTCATAGTTTCTGCGTTATCGCGTATTCCTTGTTTCGAGGTACAATAACTCAAAAACCGTGTATCCTATTGAAAAAATGAACGACATCAGCTTTTTAGCCTCAAATGTTCTTTTTCCAGACAACTTTGAAAAATTGAAATCGGTAAGCGTTTGTAGAAGTTACGAACATTTAAGTGATTGAACATGCAGCAAATTTCAAAGAGTTTTCGCATTTTAAAAGATTAAAATGTCTGTAACTTCTACAAATGTTGACCTATTTTATTTTTCCTGAAGGTTTTAGAAAGGTACTTCTTAAGGCAACAAATGATTATTCTTATTTTTTACTGTCGAGTTAATAGTTCTTAAGTTATCGGTATTCTAAAATAATAATTTTGATTAAAAACAAGAATTAACTCCAAAACTGTGCTTTTGAGAGACATTTAACTGTTTTGAAAACCCAAAATTAAAAAAAAATTTACCATTTGTAAAAAATTTGTTTTTAATGGGGATTGTGGTTATCTCCCCCCCCTCCCCCCACCCCCTTGGAAAGGATTAAGACTTGTGTCTAAATAAATTAATTTTATTAAGTAGACTAAAGAAAGGTTTCTAATTAATTAAATCAATCGCAGAATATGTATGCAACCTTAAGTATTTCAAACCGGGGGGTCTGGGGGGTATGGAATACCCTCCAGTACAGCAATAAAAAAAACTTTTTACACTTTACAAACTGTTATTTAGTTTACAGTAATAATAATAATAATTGTTTATTTAATATTTGATATTCTGGAAAAAAGAAAAAATTTTTTAGACATTTTTAGAGTATTAAATTTCTTAGAAAAGTTAGATAAGTTCTTTTTTAAAGCAGCTGTTGTAGTAGTGCTGGGGGGTATTCCATACCCCCCAGACCCCCGGTTTGAAAGGTTTAAGACTTGTGTCTAAATTAATTAATTTTATTAAGTAGACTAAAGAAAGGTTTCTAATTAATTAAATCAATCGCAGAATATATATGCAACCTTAAGTATTTCAAACCGCGGGTTTGAGTATACTATATGAGTATTCCATACCCCCCAGACCCCTCGGTTTGAAAGGTTTAAGACTTGTGTCTAAATTAATTAATTTTATTAAGTAGACTAAAGAAAGGTTTCTAATTAATTAAATCAATCGCAGAATATGTATGCAACCTTAAGTATTTTAAACCGGGGGGTCTGGGGGGTATGGAATACCCCCCAGCACTACTACAACAGCTGCTTTAAAAAAGAACTTATCATGGTAGATAACAGTTCACTTTATATCGTGAACTGAAAGCGGAAATAATTTTTAATACAGGTAAAATTATACTTTGCCTCCATATTTTTAGTCGTCGCCCTCTATGGTGACGAACTACGAGCCACCACTGAAAAAAAAATAAACGATTTGAAACTGAACAATTCGATAAAAAATACAGTTTGCAATCTTTTCAGAGAAAAGATCACCATAACTAGAGTTTAAAATTGTCGAAAACTACATAACTATTTTCACGATTCAGCAATTACCTTTCCGTCGTTAGGCTCCTCTGGAAATCAGTTTTTGATCCTTTCTCTATATAATCAATTGCTTTTTTATAACATAATCATTTAGATATTTAGAAGTAAGTGAAAAATTTAGAAAACATTTTTTTAGACATTTTTAGAGTATTAAATTTCTTAGAAACGTTAGATAAGTTCTTTTTTAAAGCAGCTGTTGTATTAGTGCTGGGGGGTATTCCATACCCCCCAGACCCCCCGGTTTGAAAGGTTTAAGACTTGTGTCTAAATTCATTAATTTTATTAGGTAGACTAAAAAAAGGGTTCTATTTAATTAAATCAATCGCAGAACATGTACGCAACCTTAAGTACTTCAAACCGGGGGGTCTGGGGGGTATGGAATACCCCCCAGTGCTACTACAACAAATAACTTATCATGGTAGATAACCATCTACTTTGCATCGTGAACTGAAAGCGGAAATAATTTTTGATACAGGTAAAATTATACTTTGCCTCCATATTTCTAGTCGTCGCCCTCTATTGCGACGAACTACGAGCCACCACTGAAAAAAAATTGAACGAATTGAAACTGAACGATTCAGTAAAAAAAATACAGTTTGCAATCTTCCAAGAGAAAAGATCAGCGTAACTAAAGTTAAAACTTGTCGAAAACTACATAACTATTTTCACGATTCAGCAATCACCTTTCCTTCGTTAGGCTCTTCTGGAAATCAGTTTTGATGCCTTCTCTATTTTCAGGAATCATTCAGATATTTAGAAATAAATGAAAAATTTTTAGAGTATTAATTTTCTTAAAGGTTTAGGACAACAGTATTTATCTTCAATAGTTGAAGACTAATAAACTACTAAAATATCATATATAAATATATGCTTTCCAGGACTTTTTTGTAGAAAAATTAATTATCTATAAAATGAAATCTAAGTATTCTAAATTTAGATTAAAATCAGTTTCGGTTTTCTAATTATATGTGTCGTGGTTTCGACTCCACGTCAATCTAATAAATAAACTGATTTACTCGAAAGAAAGTTCAAAAATTTCACATAAACACCAACACGAAATAACTATTTTTTCTTAATTTTTGTTTTATTCTAATTTTGTCATTTAGTTTTAATTTATGGAAACCCAGGCGCGCACGCCCATTTTTGTAATTATAAAATTAAATGATGATTTCTCTGGTGTATCAATTTCAAATCAAGCTTTCAGGGAAAATTAATTTAATAAACAAAAACTGATGATAATTAATTTTTAGATAACAAAATTCTGTTATAAAAAACCTGTGGTTTCGAAAATGTTTAAACCGGATTTTATTTTTTATTTTAAAACCTGCGTTTGGGAATCGGCGAATTTTACTAAAATTTTGTTTGTCCTCTGTATCCCTTTGAGAAATATAAAAGGAAAACAATTTAACAATTTTTTTCCTGTTAATTAGGGGTAAAAATTCACAAAGGAGAAATTTCATGTTTGTTTTGTTAGGAGACTAAAAACAATAAACAGAAATAATAAAAATATCAGGTCCATGTTAAGTTTTTGTTTGTACGTGCTTTTAGAGGGATTTCATTTTGGAATTAGCCCGAAGCGTTGCAGTTGGTGGGGTTCGGAGCTTTTACCTAACAATGTTTAATTATTCATTAAAATGCATTTTGAAGCAATATTTTAGTCTAAGTTCAAACGTCTATTTGCACCCTATCATACAGAGAGAACCGCTTAACCCTACAATTTCAAGTTTCTTTGTTCTATGTAACGACAGACAAAAAATTTTGAGACAAAAGTTTTACGTTTGTTAAGGGATTATAATGAGAATCTAAAAGTTTTTTTTTGTTGTGTTTACTTTTGGTGACTCCTTTTTTTTTAACATCATTTTGTATATTTTTTAAGAAAAACTTGAAGAGGGCTCCGAGACAAGTTCAACGATATGTAACAAAGTATCTTTCGTATTATTCGTTTGGGAGATCTCGGCATTTTAATTTATTTGAAATGTAAATATCTCGAAAACGGTGCATTTTTAAAAATACCTTGTTACATATCGATGAACTCGTCTCGTCGTCCGCTTTAATAATCCGCCAATAAAAATGATATACAGAGCGTTACAAATTTTTTTGTTACAAATTATAGGGGTTGCTTATTACCACGTTACGTATCATTTTACTCGTCTCGACGTAAAGATAAAGATATTTTGGAAAGAAAAAGTATAATATTTAAGGGCAAAGTATATTCGATAAAAAGTCGTTACGTTAGGATATTTAACACATTTGTTCGACCTCACAACACGTTTATTCACATCGTGATCGATTTTATAATCTTAAAATCATTGAATATCTAATCATCCAATTTAATTTAATTTTACTGAGGTCGAAAAGCCGACTTACGAGGTATAACAACTACCATTATACCATAAGCACATAGAAATAGTGTTCGTGGACGACCCGAGGCGTTCCATTCGTTTTATCTTGTTTCTTCCCATTATCATTATCGTTTTGCCTCATTAAAATTCGTTGCCCTGAAAATCGATTTACCTAAGTGATCGAATATTTAACAATAACAGTTTGGGGGTGTTACACGAACATTTTGTGAATTTTCTTAAGATAAAGTAAACCAAATCACGAAATGTAAATAAGAAATAAATTAAACAAACGCACACAATTTTACGTTTCATAATTTGTTTTTGTGTTATCGAAATAATCGAAAAGGAAGTTGAAAAATTAGGCCTGCGATGACGATAAAAATAACCGAAGAAGTAAAAACATTTTTTGTGTTTATTGTGTAAACAGAGTGCGTTTATTGATAAACAACCATTTTATGAGAATCATCTGGATTTTTGATGCTCTGTTTATCAACAGGACGGTTTGCCAGTTTGGTTAATTTGAATTTTTAATGCTGTCACCGGAGTGGTCGTATTGGTTCTAATTTTTTATCCTATCTTATATATGCTACACACAGAAATTTTTCAACTGTAAAGGAAAACGGCCTTGTAAATCGCGGTGATTTCGCTCATCCGTGTCCGAACAACACTTAAATCTGCAGAAAAATTATTATACTTTTATTACTAAAAGTCCGCCGGTATGAATCACAATACAGTTTGCTATTTTTAGATTTTTATGCGGTATTAAAAAATCATTTTGCACGAAGGGCTCGTATTTTTATTAATCTTGTTGGGGCTTAAAATTTTTTCTGAAAGTTATTGCCACCTAATCTACTTTATGGTGAATTTATGCAAGTAAGGGTGGTAAATCACGCTATTTTCTAAGTGATAACTTTAGCTTTCGTTATTGACTTGCAGGCTCGCCAATTTACAGCCGGATTAGGATAGCATGTGCGCGGAGGCATAGATAGTATCGCAACAATATTACCGTACAAAAATAACTTGAATCCGCCTCGTAGTTTTTAAATAACTAAAGAATATTTCCATCTATCATTTCGCGAAGGTAGGCAACACATCGCACTTGGTGTACAGTTGGTTGCCTGCTATTCAGTAAAAATGATAATATTTACACAAATTTAAAAATTGACGAAATCACGCATCCGTTATTAGGTTATTCACTTCATGTAAAAATATGTCACATATTTGCACGCGTTGTGTAACCTATTGTTGGCTCGTCTATTTGTAATTCGAATCTCTTTCATGAGTGAAAAACGAAATGTTTTATTGAATTTGTTAAAAAAAAAAGAGTGTAATTTCAAACTTCGTGTAAATTTTAATGGGGTATCAAGTTCTCTCCCAAATAACAATTTTAGACTTTTTCTATGTACAGGATGATATAAATATGTCATTAAGTGAATCTCAATTCCGTGACTTCTGTTTTTAATTTTTTGCGCCACTTGAATGGTAACAGCTTGTACAGTACACTGAAAAAAATCGAGCCGTTCAATTTAATTATGGCGCACATACATTAGCATTGACGTCTCCGCCTTTATCGTGTAGGTTACCCGTTTAGTTTTTTAAAACAAATGAACGTCGAAATCCCATTTTACTATTTAACTTTTATTTCGACAAAAAAATATTTTATAGATACTCAATTAGGGTTGTTAAGGTGCCGGGGGGGGGGGACAAAATCGTTAATAAACAATAGGATTATTTCCTGTGGCTTTGAATTCAAAACCAAAAATCAGCGGTAAAGTAACAGTTTATGTGGTTCCTACAGCACTTGGATGTAATCTAACCTTGGTAAATTCGTAAACTATAGATTAAATTTGGACTTTAGATCACAATAATGTAGCCAGAACGACCGGGCATTGTACCGCGGTTCCCAGCGCCGTAGCCTGTTAAATTAAGGCTTAATTCGTGCAGTACACTGCTGGATGGATGGGACATTTCGCCGTCGGCCGTTTCGCCGTCGACAATTTAGTGTTTAATTTTTTAATGTCAAAATTAACTTTCAGAGTATTTTCAAACTCTATATTTTTTAATATACTACTATGCCCTTAACTTTACAAATTTATGCATTTTCACCCTCTTGTGAAATTTGCTGAGGTAACACCGATTATTTTATTTAGCTATGAGCTTTTCGAATTGTTTTTTTAAATCGTAAATTAAAATGCTCAAATTTGTTACCTTTCATGTGGTATTTTACTTGTAACTTTCACGTGCGCGCTCCACTTGTAGTATTGCAGCTGGTCTAACAAATTTTGCTGCGACGTATTTTAACAAATAACCAAATATCACAAATTCTACCAATTTTTATGTTCTAAACAATTTGCACTTTACCACAATCAATTTAAACAAAAACATCAACTCAACTTAATTTATTTTATTAGTTTTCAAACAATTAACAATTTAAAATTTTTATTGCGGGAACGATGTTCGTCCGCTAGTCTACTCGACGTGAAGGCGTCAGCCCAAGTGTCTCTATTTCTTTTTCGTTCTCCCCACCTTATTCACATAGCAAAATTTTAACTATTTTATACAATATGATACAAATAAACAAACAATAAAACAAATTTAAACTTTAAAATTATTTTACAAAACAATAAAATAATTTTTTTTTATGTTTTTCGAAACACGACAATACAGTAGTACAATAATATAATTAAAGAAAAAAAAATTATTTCTTTCGTTTCCTAGTTTTTCAATCAAGATTTCATAATATTAGTTAAGTAATAAATTCCATTTTAATTTTAATTTTGTAGATTTTATTATTTAATTAAAAAGTAAATTTTTAATACATTTTAACACTTTATTGTAATTTAAAAAATACATATTTTCTTTTAGAAAAACTCTAAATTAGACGTTCAAAACTAGTGTTTTCGTTTATACCGGTATACCTGTTAAATTTAAAGCCGAAAACGTAAAGATAAAAATTAAGTAGGATTTCGGCAAAATTATTAAGTGAAATTACGAATTTCACGTTTGGTCGAAAATATGATACAAAGCAATAAATGAAACAGATAAAATGCATTAAAAAAGATTAAAATTTTTTTACGGTATATTAAAAAATATTTACTTTTCACCTCTTAAACAAATTTCTAATGATGACCATGTTAACATTAAAAAATTAAATACTACTAAACTTTCGAGGGCGAGTACGGCAATGGTGAAACGGCGATGGCGAAAAGGCGACGGCGAAATGTCTAAGATCCCACTGCTAGATATCGTTATAGCCGCCCCCCCATATAAATTTAGATATATAACCGCCCCTAGTTTGTGTAATTTTTTTCCGAATTTTTTTACCCCCCCCCCAACCCTGAAAGTAGATGTGGATACTTTTTATGTAAGATTTTCTTCGGAAAAGTAGAAAAAAAATCGTTGGTACTAAGATTTTTTTAGAAATCTTGGGATTTTTTAGGTTTCCTAAAATTTCATTGATTTTTCAAGATTTCCTACATTTTCTCGGACTTTTTATTTTCTATAAAATTCCGAAGATTTCTTAGCTATCTACAGATTTCTTAAGAATTCCTATGATTGTATGAGATTATTTTAAATTTAATAAAATATACTGGCTATTTTCAGATTTCCTGCGATTTTCTTGAATTTCCCAAGATTTCCTACATTTTCTTGGATTTTGTATTTTCTAAGATTTCTCGAATTTCCTGGGATTTTCTTAAATTTTTTTGGATCTCTGAAGTTTGCGTGAGATTTTCTATGATTTTCTAAGATTTCCTGGGATTTCCTCAAATATTCTCAGATTTCGTTGGATTTTACCAATTTTCTTTCACTTATACACCAGATTTATCCAATGATTCCTCCACGGGTTACACTTTTACACTTTATTTTTTACATTAGTGTACCATAAGCAGTACGTCACTATGAGGGAGAGGGGTGGGGTAAATTACATTACTTAGATATTTTCCATATTAATTTTATATTGTTCTCTTTCTCACTCCAGCATCTTTATTATAATGGGGCTTCAAAGGGTTTGCCCTCTGAAAAGCGGAAATCTGGAACTTTATTTTGGAAAAGGAATCCAGCTCGGATTAGAGTTATTGTTTGTCAACAAACTTTCCGCATAGTGTGAAAATGTTTAACTTTTGCCCTTAGGACATTTTCGGTCAGTGAATTTTAGTTGCATACAATTTGAAACTGTAAACCATGCCGATGTTTCATATTTTAAAGGATTGTGCCAAACCGGGGGGTCTGGGGGGTATGGAATACCCCCCAGCACTACTAAGTATCAAAATTAAAATTTTCTAAGCGAGATTTATGAATTTATACACAGAAAAACACTATTTTGTATTACAGAGTTTATCAATCGCCTGGGGGGTATTCTATACCCCTCAGACCCCCCGGTCTTTCAAGTTTGTCTACCTTAAGCAACATTAACAGTTCTTTGCATTTTCAAGAGTTGGATGCTAATAAAAGGTAGTAATTTAGTCCTTTGTCGTATAATATACTATTTGTGTCGATGTTTCATATTTTAAAGGATTGTGCCAAACCGGGGGGTCTGGGGGGTATGGAATACCCCCCAGCACTATTAAGTATCAAAATAAACATTTTCTAAGCAAGATTTATGAATTATACACAAAAAAATACTATTTTGTACTACAGAGTTTATTAATCGCCTGGGGGGGGTATTCTATACCTCCCAGACCCTCCGCTCTGTCAAACTTATCTACCCTAAGCAACATTAACAGTTTTTCGCATTTTCAGAAGTAGAATGCTAATAAAAGGTAGCACTTTGGTCCCTTGTCGTATAATATACTAGTTGTGTCGATGTTTCATAATTTAAAGGATTGGGCCAAACCGGGGGGTTTGGGGGGTATGGAATACTCCCCAGCACTACTAAGTATTAATATAAACATTTTCTAAGCGAGATTTATGAATTTATATACAAAAAAAAACACTATTTTGTACTACAGAGTTTAACAATCGCCTGAGGGGGTTTTCTATACCCCCCAGACCCTCCGGTCTGTCAAACTTATCTACCCTAAGCAACATTAACAGTTTTTCGCATTTTTAGGAGTAGAATGCTAATAAAGGGTAGCACTTTGGTCACTTGTCGTATAATATACTATTGGTAATATACTATTTGTGTCGATGTTTCGTATTTTAAAGGATTTGTCCAAACCGGGGGGTCTGGGGGGTATGGAATACCCCCCAGCGCTATTAAGTATCAAAATTAAAATTTTCTAAGCGAGATTTATGAATTTATACACAAAAAAAACACTATTTTGTACTACAGAGTTTATCAATCGCCTGGGGGGTATTCCATACCCCCCAGACTCCCCGGTCTTTCAAGTTTGTCTACCCTAAGCAACATTAACAGTTGTTTGCATTTTCAAGAGTAGGATGCTAATAAAAGATAGCAGTTTAGTACTTTGTTGTATAATATACTATTTGATCTACAGGTTTTGACCTTATTTTAATAGTTTCAATATTTCCTATCGGTTAGTTTGTTTGGATTTTAGATAAGTATTATAACAATGCGATATTTAATCTAAACATTAAATTAGATGGTAAATATTTGCAACGTGAGCGTGATTGGATATGGTAGTATATGGGGGGGGAGAGATAAACATTTATTAAACAATTTTTTTTGCAAGCTTCTAATATACTATTTGTGTCGATGTTTCATATTTTAAAGGATTGTGCTAAATATCAAAATTTAAATTTTCTAAGCGAGATTTATGAATTTATACACAAAAAACACTATTTTGTACTACAGAGTTTATCAATCGCCTGGGGGGGCTAAGCAACATTAACAGTTCTTCGCATTTTCTGGAGTAGAATGCTAATAAAAGGTAGCACTTTAGTTTTTTGTCGTATAATATACTATTTGTGTCGATGTTTCATATTTTAAAGGATTGTGCCAAACCGGGGGGTCTGGGCGGTATGGAATACCCCCCCCCCCCCAGCACTACTAAGTATCAAAATAAAAATTTTCTAAGCGAGATTTATGAATTTATGCACAAAAGAAGACTATTTTGTACTACAGAGTTAATCAATCGCCTGGGGGGTATTCCATACCCCCAAACTTCCCGGTCTGTTAAGTTTAACTACCTTAAGCAACATTAACAGTTCTTCTTTTTCAGGAGTAGAATGCTAATAAAAAAAGGTAGCATTTTAGTCCCTTGTCGTATAATATACTATTTGTAATATACTATTTGTGTCGATGTTTCATATTTTAAAGGATTGGGCCAAACCGGGCGGTATGGAATACTCCCCAGCACTACTAAGTATCAAAATTAACATTTTCTAAGCGAGATTTATGAATTTATACACAAAAAAACACTGTTTTGTACTACAGAGTTTTATCAATCGCCTGGGGGGTATACATACCCCCCAGATCCCCCGGTCTGTCAAGTTTATCTACCCTAAGCAACATTAACAGTTCTTCGCATTTTCAGGAATAGAATGCTAATAAAAGGCAGCACTTTAGTCCCTTGTCATATAATATACTATTTGATCTATAGGTTTTGACCTTATTTCAATAGTTTCAATATTTCCTATCGGTTAGTTTGTTTGAATTTTAGATAAGTATTATAACAATGCGATATTTAATCTAAACATTAAATTAGATGGTAAATATTTGCAACGTGAGCATGATTGGATATGGTAGTATATGCGGGCGGGGGGGGGGGGGTTAAGATAAACATTTTTAAACAATTTTTTTTGCAAGCTCCAAGTATCGTGATGTCCATAACAGGCGTTTATTCAAAGGTTATAGGGTCACTCACGCCTTTCTCTTCAACCTGAAATCTTTTATAGATTCCTTACCGCCAATATTTTTGTCATTTGAATGTGCTAGAAGCGTCACGAGACCTACAAATATTTGAAATGGATAGTTTCTTCGGTTGTGTGCGAACACTTGAAAAAAGAACATATGGAATTCTTCAATTGATTGTAAGACTTTGGATCCAAAGAGCAGATAGAAAATATTTTTGAGTGGTAATTTGAATTGTTTTTGAAGTTCGGCACGTCGCGGCGGAATTAACGGGTCTAGAAAATGCATATACGATAAAACTTAAGAATTGATCACTTTTATTACATAAAAAGTTGTTCCCAAGTTTAATTTTTTATAAGCCATCTTCGAAACGTTGACAAACTTTGTTGTCGCACCTCGTATGTTAAATCGAATAAATCGAAGTTCAAATTTTCAAGTTCACATGTCTGCAGATAGATGGGGAATTTATTTTATAACGCGATCGATAACATTGTCGTATACGAGGTGTTGGTCGAAAAGTTGGCGCATTTCTTATTTTATTTTTGAAAGCAGGGCACAAACGGAAGTGAAATATTTCAAGGTCGCGTGCTGGCTCGTAAATTTATTTGAAGAGGGTGGCCCACTTGGAACATATGTTGGTTTTCACGCCCCCAATATTGGCTCACCTTGCACTTTTTTTATGTATCACATTTTTCGTCTCTGTTTATGATGGAAAAATTTAAAATTAAAGAAGGAACTCTGTATGCGTGACGTGCCGTGTTTAATTTTACAATATTTTACATCCTGAGTTTGTGCCCCTGTTTAAATGTGCTCTACACACCTCTTCCTGTTGGGCATTGTGTTCACCATGTCGAGCTTTGAATTGCTGGTATAAAATTTAAATTTTATTGCTTGCTTTTCTATTCAACCGAATTTATGGCGGAATAGAAAACGATTTAATTAAAATAATGGATGCTGTTGTATTAGAGAAGACCCAGGCCCGATCGTCGTGTGAAATTATTATTTGAGCGTTCCGCGTACTTGTAATCCACTTGCGTTTGTTTCTTCTTCTTTACATGGGAAAAGTCACATCCACTGTAATTTTAACAGCTTTGATGCGTTGGAAGTGGCAATAAAAACTCAAAAACTTGAGGTGTGACACCGCCACTTGTCTAAAGTGCCGTCGTCGCGAGGAAAAGTAAATAAACTTCTGAGCGCTTTTTTATTTTTCAAGTTTTTCTCCTTCAAGTGGATTTATGTTCGTTGCGCCATTTTAATAGGTACAAATTGAAATTATATAAATAATGGCAGTCATTAGTTATTTGTAAACGCAACGGGGATAAATAATTCAAAAGCAGGTTAACGGATTGTGAAAATTTAAAAAATGCTCACAAGTCATTGTAAATTATCTTACGTAATTTAGTTACATTAATCCTAATCAACTTGATCGAATGTAGGTGAAGTGTGATTTATTGCAAGACTGGAAAAACACCCCGTGACGTACATACGGGCGTGCTGAAAATGCGGGGCTTCGCATTAAGATGACGTGTGCGCGGGGAGCTTTATTTACTAAATTTGACCGGATCGCTTTTGGATTTCGAAACCAGACTAAACCGATCGATTAATTAATTTATTACCCAAGATATGGAAAAATGTAAATTAATTTTTAAATTGATAAATCAAGTACTTCATAAATTATCTAAACATGGAAGACGTCGGTTGGGGCAATCCATAATTAATCACATTTTTAAATCGTAAACAAATTCAAATTAATATACGTGATTACTCGAAAATTTAATTAAAATCTAATTAATTATTCCTAATTCAAATAAACTGCCTTATATAAATTAATATTTATGGGAAATTTATTTGATAAGAAAACAGCTTACGACATACAAGCGCCATTTTCTTTTAAATACAAAAATCAGTAAAAAAATTTGTTTAGATAAAAACAAAAGAAGTAACCCGGGGGGGGGGGTTATTTTCGCGAATAACAGCGAATTCAGTTTCACAACTCAGATCCGCACGCTCTGTTACACTTTTTTTGATTTTATACTTTTGAAAAAAAAATTACGAAAATTATAATCAGAAAGTGGATTATTCACAAAATTGGTCCTTCGTGCGACTCCTACATGCAAATAACATAAGTCGATGAGTCGTCGATGCAGTCTTTGCCATACTAAATTTAGAAAATACACATAAATTTCAAAAATATTAATTTGTGTGTAATATTTCTCAGCCAATAGTAAGTCAGGAATGTGTACTATTATGACGTCATAGTGGGGAGACAATAAATCCTTCTCTAATTATGTAATTATTTAAATAATTAATGTTTAATAAAAATATTGAGATTATTATTTAAATGTTTACATGACGAAAAGTATTTAAATTATTTAAAGTACTTCATAAATAATTCACAGCTTTGATTGCACGATCAACAAGTTGCAGATTAAGTGGGCGCGCAACATTTCATTTGGGGTGAGGTGAGTTTGGTTTTTATTAAAATTAGTTTAGTTTCATCTCAATAACAGTAAATCTCGTACATAATAGAATAAAAGTTATTCCAGTTTTTTTCTGAAATTTTTTATATTCTTTAGATTTTAAAGATTCTATTGATTTCCTATGTTGTGCGGCCTGAAGGCCGCACTGTATTAAAATAATTATTATTTTGATTTTATTATTCAAAAAATTGCGAGTGCGTTATTACCTAACTGACATTGTCAGGATTGCTGGACAGTGGCGGAACAGTATTGATTAATATACGAATTAATATAAAAAAATAATATAGGAATAGGAAAAAAAGTAATTTGGAATTTCTTCTATTGTTCATTAAACTGTTTTTACTTTTTATAGTCTTATTTTAGCTTATATTTACTAAATTGATTGTAATTAAATAGCATTTTATTGTTGTCTCTCTTTAATTTATTTTTCTTGATTTTTAAATCGACAATCACGTGAAAATTGTACCGTGGCCCAAACTGCTATTGTACCATCTCACGTCAGGTACAATTATTCTAATTTAAAAGAACAAATAATTTCTGAATTACAAAGTTTAAAAAACGCAGCATAAAAATTTTCCAAAAAAACAGAAAATAATTTTTAAAGATAATCTTCAAATCGCCATAGCGCCGAAACTGTCGATTTTTTAGTGTAAATAATGAAATGCGTTTTTCAAGATCGTGAAATTATCTACAAACTAGATAATAGCCATTTACTGTCTAAAAGCAACGGTTTTCGAGTTACAAATTAAAATAAGTAAAAACCTAAAAAAAAAAAAAATAAGCCGAAGTCTTTCTGAAAACCCCGGTATCTTTGAAACGAAACTTTTTACAAAAACTTGCCGCTTATTTCCGGGTGGCAGATTTAATAGGATACAACTTTAATTTAGTACACTTTTTCGAAAATCATCAAATAAATCCCCAAAATTCATTTTTATTATTTAATTTAATCTATATAACTTGAAAGTCGTTGATTTTAGACAATTAAAGGATTAAAATCTAGTGTTTAGATTATTTTACAATCACTAGAACCAGATGGTTCTATGGCCATTTGAAGGTAGAAATTTAAAAAAAAATTTTTAACACAGGTTTACCACTGACGTGCATGAAGGTTTTAACGAGATTCCAGATATCTATGATTTGCACGATCTTTTTATTAAAATATCTTTCGTTAATCTATTAATGCGCGTCTGTGGTAGACAGATATAACGGATAACTTCTAAAAATTGTCTTCTGTTAACACCTAGAGGGCGTATATCTATTGAGAACCCCTGTATAAGAACCTTTTTCTTTGTCAGTTTTATACGTATAATCTAGTATCAAGACGGAACTGTGCGGCCTTTAGGCCGCACAATTTTAGTAATATAGTGTTTATATTATATTTCAAAAAATTCATACTCAAAATTTGAAAAACTAGTAATTTTATTGATAATATGGATAAGAATTAAGATTTTTAGAATCGGTAGCGAGGCAGAACCCTGAGTAAAATCTTAAGTAAAACTTTGATATTGTGTAAATCTATAATATATAATTTACGACAGAGAAAAAGGTTGAAAAGGAGAAGTAGCAAATGAAATTCAGAAGTCTTCGAATGAAATTTAGAAAGCAAAATTTAAATTTAACGGAGGCGTCAAATCAAATTCAGAAAGCATGAAATAAATTTAATAAAATCGTCAAATGAAGTTCAGTAAACGTCAAATTAAATTCAGAAACCATCAAATTAAAATCTGAAAGCGTCAGTTAAATTTAACAAAAGCGTCAAATGAATTTCAGAAAATGTCAAATTAAATTCAGAAGCTATCAAATGAAAATCAGAAAGTGTTAATTTAATTTAACAGAAGCGTCAAATGAAGTTCATAAAACGTCAAATTAAATTCTGAAGTCATCAAATGTAAATGAGAAAGCTTCAATTAAATTTAATAGAAGCTTCAAATGAAAATCAGAAAGCGTCAATTTAATTTAACAGAAGCGTCAAATGAAGTTCAGTAAACGTCAAATTAAATTCAGAAGCCATCAAATAAAAATCTGAGAGCTTCAATTAAATTTAACAGAATCGTCAAATGAAGTTCAGTAAACGTCAAATTAAAGTCAGAAGCCATCAAATGAAAATCTGAGAGGATCAATTAAATTTAACAGGAGCTTCAAATGAAATTCAGAAACCGTCAAATGAAGTAGAGTAAACGTCAAATTAAATTCAGAAGCTATCAAATAAAAATCAGAAAGCGTCAATTTAATTTAACAGACGCGTCAAATGAAGTTCAGAAAACGTCAAATTAAATTCTGAAGTCATCAAATGAAAATCAGAAAGCGTCAATTAAATTTAACGGAAGCGTCACATGAAATTCAGAAAACGTCAAATTAAATTCTGAAGTCATCAAGTGAAAATCAAAAGCGGCAATTAAATTTAATAGAAGCTTCAAATGAAAATCAGAAAGCGTCAATTTAATTTAACAGAAGCTTCAAATGAAGTTCAGTAAACGCCAAATTAAATTCAGAAATCTTCAATTAAATTTAACAGAAGCGTCAAATAAAATTCAAAAACCGTCAAATGAAAATCAGAAGCGAAGCGTCAATTTATTTTAATAGAAACATGAAATCAAATTCAGGAGGTGGCAAATTTAAAATGTAATTTGACACTTATGTTAGAATGAATTGACAAATCTTTTTGAATATTCGTTGAAAAATGTGAATTACAGTTGACGTTTTCTGAATTACTGCTGGAAAAGGTGTAGCTGAGCTGGAGAGTTTGTGGGATTTTCTCAAGATATTGCTGTGGTCGAAGAAGTCAACTTTTTCGAGAACTTTCAAAATAATTAAATAAAAAGTTCATCAATCAAATTGGTCATTCAATCAAGTTCTAACCTTTCCACACTAGAATCGCCTGGGTTTCACTAGTTGGTAATAAAGTGCGATAAGGATAAGGGAAGAACATTTCAAGGTTTTCTACGTCAAATAGGTCAGGTTAACATGAATATAATAGTTTTGTTTCTGCAGCAGTTTGAAACTACCGGCAGTAGTTTTCTACCTTGGTTGCGTGATGAGCACTTTTTAACAACCGGGGGGGGGGGGAGCTGGGAGCTTAGAAGAATAATATTTAAATTTTTTTTTATTAAAATATAATTCAGCCCTTTCGAATCTAAAATTACGGTTACGCCGCTGCTACCGAACGATAAATTTCTTATTTGAAGACTTGAGTTTCTGTGCTCACGTTTAATTTCTATAGAATTCATTCAAATTGTATTCTTCGAAACGTTCGGGTTAGTCGTGAGGTTACGAACTAGACTTCCTGAATGTAGTTCACAGCTGTTTCGAGTAAAAGTCCAAAAATTGTTCATTATTCTGGATTGCAATGTAGGGCTATTCTGATTTAACCGCCTGCGTAGCCGTCAGTTTTTTACATTGTGTTGTGTTTTTGTAGCATTCCGGGAAAGTTACGATTAATTTAAAATTCTAATCAGACATAAAGTGCGGTTTGCATACAATAAACTTCTCATGACACATCACATCCATTTCTATTTCGAAAAATTTGATGAATGAACTCATTTATTATTCATCTTGTCGTTATCATTAAATTTACGTAACGTAGTCGACATTTAAGTAAAATATTAACGAAATTGTAGCGAACGAGTGGTTCAACCCCCGGGCCGGTCAGTGGACTTGAATCTGTGATGTTTGTGGTTTGAAGACATTAGGAAGACCCTAATTTAACCTTGACCGTTTAAGACACAAAATTAAAATTGAGTGCACACCAAGAGCCCCCTTAATTACCGCTCGTGTTATTTCAATGGTGGTTTTTACTAGACGATTTCAGTTTCAGTTCTTGGAGCTTGCACGTCGAGTTGGGTTCGCTTTTGAGTTCGTAAAAGGCTTCGTCGTGGTGTACAAATCCGTCGAGTTCAGTCTAAATTTTACGTGCAAGCCGGTCGGCCATGTTTTTACGTTTGTTAACCCCCCGCGTCTTTTATTCTTTGTTGTTTTGAACCTTTGAACTGCGATGTGAGTGGAACAATTTTTCGACTAATTATGGAAGATATGCGCAACGGAGTTGTACTTATAAAGTGTAAGTATTTTTAAACTTGGCCCACACCGCGCCGCACTTTTTTGCGGAACAAAAAGTGCACATTTTTGAAACCTCCTCCTGCGATTTAATTTATCAATTAAAAATAACTCGCTGGCTAATTTCAAACGCAAACCAGAGCATGCAGCTCCCGATTACGTTATATATTTTGATAATTTTTTATTTTTAGAATTTTTTTTTTATTTTAATTTTTCTCATATCCAATTTATTGCACATTTAAATTGTCATTTATGTCGTTATGCAAGGTTGTTATTGTAATTGTAGAAAGTCAAGTTGCTATAATGTTTCTTTAAACATTCGAGTTAATTGACCAAGTCAGAAATTATTATTAATTAGAAACATTGTAGCTTAGAAAGGTCGTGCAAATTTTAATTTTTTCCAGTTTTGTTAATTAGAAAGTGAATTACGTAACGAAAATACTCGGGGACAAGTTCATTCAATTAGCTCTTAATTCGTCTAATGGGAGGGGGTGTTAATCAAAATGAATGGACTTCCTCGCTCGGTCCGATTTAAATCCTCTCCAACAGGAAGGATTAATGAACACGTGCTCCAGAAAGAAAACAGCTGACGAAATCCCTTCTAATGGTTAAATTCCGTGTTCTCGATATATTTCGACCCTCGGTCCAACAGATGTTTGTCAACAAAAACAAACCCTCAGCTTACCGTTCCATCAATTACCGGCTGCTCGAAAAATCATTCGCAGGATTTAAAACTGAAGTTTCGTTACGGTAGATCAACATCTTTAGAACCCAGAGGGTGGATCTCCAGCTTTCACGTGAGCAGAAAAAACAAAGAAAATGGAAATCTCGATTTCTCCATTATATTAATAGAAAAACTTAATACATCTAATGTTTTTCTTTTTTTCGTTCGTTCAATTTATACAGATTAAATTTCTTGTTGACTAAATTTGAGTGAGGATTTCAGTCATGCGATTCTAAGAGCAACCGTAAATGTTAAAATTTCTTGCATTTTAACAAAAATTATTATAAATTCACGAATAACTTGAAATAGTATTAATTTTAATTATTTTATTATTTAACACTTCCGTTGGTCAGACCAAGCGAAGATAAGGAGCGGGGGGGGGGATCTTTTACTGTTGTTGAAATTCAATTAGTCCAGTAAAGTTTCATCTGGGTAACAATTTTAATATTTTCCTATCTCACCTTATTCAAAGAGCTTCAATTTAGATTAGATACGGGAGGGGGGCATCACAAACCAGAATATCAAATATTAAATAAACAATTATTATTATTATTACTGTAAACTAAATAACATTTTGTAAAGTGTAAAAGATTTTTTTTTATTGCTGTACTGGAGGGTATTCCATACCCCCCAGACCCCCCGGTCTGAAAGACTCAGGTTTGCTTTCGTTGTACTTCTCTTTTTTTAATTTATTTAATAAAAGCCCACCGCTTCAGAGGCCGAAAGTTTATGTGTATATCTTGCGAGTGTTTCAAAAAAAATAAACAAAATTTTCATAAACATGAAAAGATCAAAGATAAAATACGATTATTTGATTGGTTGTTTCTATTAGGTTAGCCACGTCTACAGTGTTTTTTTTTATTTTCTAGTTATTTTCAAATTATAAATATAAACATTAAATTTTATGGATTATTTAATATTTCAAGTATGAGCAAGCACCTAGTGCGATTATTCGACTGACAGTTTCCACGAGGTTAGCTCCGCCCATTGCGTATTTTTATTCTACACAATTTTTTTTGAGCATAAATAGCACCCGAAAATAGTTCTTAAAAAACATTCCCAAAACTGCTTCAACTAAAAACTCACAAATCTAGAAGTACGAGAATTTTAAGTCACCCCACTCATTAAAAACATCCTCCAAGCCGTTCCGACTCGAAAATTACGGTAAAGTGTAGAAAGTTTTCTTTATTGCTGTACTGGGGGGTATTCCATACCCCCCGGTTTGAAAGACTCAGGTTTGCTTTCGTTTTACTTCTCTTTTTTTAACTTATTTAATAAAAGCCTGCGGTCCAGAGGCCGAAAGTTTATGTGTATATCTTGCGAGTGTTTAAAAAAAAGATTACGTAAATTACAAAAATATAAACATAAAATTTTCATAAACATGAAAAGATCAAAGCTAAAATGCGTTTATTTGATTGGTTGTTTCTATTAGGTTAGCCACGCCCACAATGTTTTTTTTTTTTAATTTTCTAATGATTTTCAAATTATAAATATAAACATTAAACTGACAGTTTCTACGAGGTTAGCTCCGCCCATTGCGTGTTTTTATGCTATACAATTGTTTTTTAGCATAAATAGCACCAGAAAATGGCTCTTTAAAAAGATTCCCAAAACTGCTTTAACTAAAAACTCACAAATCTAGAAGGACGAGAATTTCAAGCTACTCCACTCATTAAAAACATCCTCGAAGTCGTTCCGACTCAAAAATTACGGTAAAATGAGAAAAAAAAAATTACGGATTAACGAAATCCAATTTAAACCCAATTTATAATATGATGTAATGCTCTTAGAAGGTAACTGTGACCGGTTCTGCCCATTACCATGACGGTTTGGCCGTTGTGCGGAGTTCCAGGTCTTAGATCTCCACTTAGAGGGGGACTCCAGCTAGGGAATTTCCAATTATGTTAGTTAGGGGAAAATCACCACTGGCGTACCTAGAGCTTTTGCCGCTTTCTAATACCCCCCCCCCCCCCCCGATATAAACATTACTGAATATAACTATATAAAAAAAATTATTTTATACAAAAACATTAAAAATTAAAAAAATTTATATTGTATTTATTTTTCTTGCCTTCTTATTTGCAAAGTCTCGAATGATACCGTCAAAATTTATAACATCCGTTGGTTTTTTAGAAGGTAACTTTTTTTTTTGCTTTAATTAATTTTAATTTTGAAAAGCTCCGTTCACAACTAGCGACACTGATGGTTATTGTTAAAAAAAAATTTTATATAAAAATATGTTTCTACAAAACGAAATGAAATGCCGCCCCCCTCTAGGTACGCTAGTGAAAAGCACCCTTAGTAGTTGGCTTTATCGTTATTAACGTGGTGTCCGAACCGCGGTAAGAATAGACCCTACCGCTATTTGAACCAGAATACCTCGATTCAATATATTCAAAGCTTACGCCCGGTAAGACTAAGCTAACCGACGAGTGCTTTCACACATTACAACAAGGTACTGTAACTTTCTACGTGAAGTATACGTACTGTCAACAGAATGGGACAAACGCTGAATTTTAGAAATTCGGTCATATTAATGTTATTCGTCATATAATTTCTTTGGGTAAAGGTTAACGTACACACAGCTATTTATTGATGTACTGGAGGGTATTCCATACCCCCCAGACCTCCCAATCTGAAAGGCCCAAGATTTACGTGTATGTTATATTGCTTAGGGACGATTTTACCTGTATTACCTTAAGATTTTTTTATGAAAAATTGATGAAACAAAAATATAGCTCAATTATTATAGTATTCCTAAGATTTTCTTGGATATCCTAGAATTTCTCTGGGTTTCCGAAGTTTGCGTAGAATTTTCTTCGGTTCCTCGGATTTTCTTCATAAAATTACAAAAATGTGAAAAGTTGTAAAAATATTACTTTCATGTGTGGAAGACAAGTTTTTGATCTCAATTACAATTGACGCTTTCTGAGGTGCAAAAGGACTTTGAAATTTCACCGATGAGCACCTGCGGTAGAGAAAATGTCCATGTTTAGCAGCAGATGTTTCATGGACTCTCGATTTACCCGTTTCGATCCCGGGCGACATTTACGCTCTTAGTTGGAAGTCCGTTTTCAACTGTAGGTCCTCTATAGATCTGATAACATTTTTGTACTTTCTACACGTAATAGGGCAAGATGATGAAAAGATAAAGTTCTAAACCACAAAGAAATATTAGTTGGGGGGGGGGCGTTTAAATGCCACCGATTCAGCTGATATTTTATAGAATATTGCATAATATAAAATATTGCATATTTTTATTTCGACACTGCGGAGTTGGAAAGTATTTCAATCCCCCCCCCCGTTCATTCCGACAACTAGCAAAATAGTTTGGGCTAAAAGGGGGGGGGTAAAATATTTTTCACTGTAAAATTCAATTCTGAAATTTGAAATTTCGAGATATTGTAATAATCACACTTTTTCGATAGTTATTTGTTTTTAATGAAAATAGTGTATGATTAAATAGTTTAATGGACTAAAGTGCCACTTTTTATCCTTATAACGACGGAAAAAAAGTCACTTTAGTCCTGCAGTGTTCACTTCTTTCGACCTTCTCGTAATTTTGAAGGCGAGTAATTCTTCGTTGAAACAATTTTGCGCAGCTAGAAACTGATCAATGGCGGCTTTCCATGTGCGGTAGGTGTGACAATTACACACCTGTGGAAAGGTGGAGTTGGAACTAAAACTGCATCTCATGTTCTTTGTGAAAGTGTCATTTTTACCATTGCACTTCTGTTTTTGAAGGGGAAAGATTCGAATCAAGATCATAATTTAACATTGCTTATTTGAACATATAGGGTAGAATTCGTAGTCGTGTACTAAGCTTAGATTTTACGCTACTAAACGAGATAAGCTTTTGTCTTGAGCCAGTTCCTCTCACGGAAAGATCGATATCATTATGCTTCCAATCCAATCCACTTGGATATCCACACGTTTTATGATTTGTTACGTATGTTGGTGGAAATTGACGTCTCGAGTTACAATTTTCGCCTGGTTCTGCCGATAATTTGAAAGCAACATTGTATTTTATTTATGTGATGTAACTCCCACAGGCTCTCAAATTAATTTCTTATCGCGGCTTCTTGAAGCGTTCAAAAGCAAAATCTCGATTCTTTCTCTAAAAATAAAGAACCCTAAGGTAGGGGATAATTGGGCGACGGTAAAAACCAGTCTAGCGCTAATAGAATTTAATAAAGCCCAATTCAAACAATGGATAGCATTATCCTACACACACAGGTACCAAAACAAAAATCACCGTAACCGGGTCAAACAACAGAATTTTCTAGCATTTTACACTTTTAATTGAATTAAGAAAAATCGATCAAGTAGGTGGACATGTTTTGTTACAAATGCAAATTAAGATAAATCAAATCGATGTGGTTAATTAATTTCAAGTACAGTGGGCAGATTAAATTAATTACGGCAGGGGTTCTCAAACGGCGTTATCATTTTTGGTTTCCACTGGTTTCTCAGACTTCTGTTTTCTGAAATTTGAAAATATGCAGACTCGTGAACTTAAAACCTACCCGATATCTAATCTAATGAGCTAGAAATATAAGAAAAGAGAATCTTGCGTATCAGCACAACCGGAGTTCTCGCAAAATATAACGCTTTTTTTTTTTAAATAAAAGCAAATTACGAAACGAAACCAACTCATTTCAATTATAATTAAATTTTCAAGCTTCACTTGTAACTATGGAAATGATAATTATAGTAATGGTGAGGCACGTGGTGGGTATTCGCTTTATAGGTTTTTGACACGAGAATGCATGTTACCTCAGGTCAAAAATTAAAATTTTTACGTGTATCTTAAGTTCTGCGATTATGAGTCACTCGTTACATCATTCCGAAATAGCACATTCAACAGGTGGAAGTCGACGTTAAAAAGCGTCCCACTGGGTTTAATCAGCGATGACAATTTGTGGGAAATCGACGAAGCGTTGCTAATTACTTTCGGACAATCACAAACCACAAAATAATAAGAAAATTGTTGTTAAATAGGTGGATATACATTTATTTGCACTTGCGTGCTGGAATTGACCTAAAAACGCGGACGCGGAATTGCCACCTTCAAATGGCCATAACATCGAAACTATTGGTTTTTTAGCCTTAACTCTTCAGTGCTTTTTTAAAGAGCTTGAAACTATCTACAAAATATATTCTGACTCATTATTGTCTAAAATTAATGGTTTTCGAGTTATGATTTAAATGAACTAAAAAAATGTAGAAAAAGTTTCAGTTTTCGTGTTTCGAAACTCCGTATCTTATTAACTTCAAGTTTTACATAAAATTATCGTTGATTTACGGATAGCAAATTTAACGGGCTATAAATTTGGTCTAACAAAAATTTTGGAAAAATTATTGCATTTCTCCGAAAAACCGAGAAAAGCGAAGAAAGTGAGTGCAAAACAAAATTTATTCTTTGTTTTGTTTAGTTATTTTTGGAGTTTTCAAAAAAGTTTACTATACAAAAAGGGCAGTTCAATAAATTTGCTATCGGAAATAAATAAAAATTTTAATTTTTTGATATTTTTTTAATTAATTTATTTTATAACTCGGAAGCTGTTGGTTTTAGACAATACGGGGCTAGAATCTAGTTTGTAGATAATCACGTTTTTGGAAAATCTAGCAAATGTTTACACTAAAAAAAAACAATAATTTTGAAATATTTGAATTTAGAAAAAAATTATACCTCAGTTCTATGCACCGGCGCGGTCGGCGGGGGGGGGGGGGATGGAATTCTCTGGAATTAAAAAAAATTCTTATCAAATTATGCTAGTTTAATGCGTAAATTGCCAATATAAACATAAAATTTTGAGGACCATTCAAAAAAATTTGCTAAAAGGTACAAAAATTCCCATAAGTTCAGATCCGTTCATTTAGTGAATTTATGTCTGTGCTAACCGAGAACAGGCGATCAGAATAAAGTTTTTGCTGTGCTCGGGCTCGAACCGCGGATTTTCTTACACCGATTTGGAAAATCGTGTGCGGTTTGTTGCAGTAGTACTAATTTTGAATTAGCGTCGCAGGCGATTTTTCTCTTCGATTAGACGAGATTATTATACATTTCATCAAATATTACTATAAAAATTTCGTGCGCCTGCCATTTAGGAGAGGGGTGGGGGGGGGGTGGCTTTCAGAATGTGCGACATTATAGCAATAAAAATTTTCGTTTATTATTTTATTATTTTACCGAAAAGCCGAGAAAAGCGAAGAAAGTGAGTGCAAAACAAAATTTATTCTTTGTTTTGTTTAGTTATTTTATGAATTTTCAAAAAAGTTTACTGGACAAAAAGTGCAGTTCAAGAAATTTGCTATCGGAAATAAATAAAAATTTTAATTTTTCGACATTTTAATACTTAATTTATTTTATAACTCGGAAGCTGTTGGTTTTAGACAATACGGGGCTAGAATCTAGCTAGTAGATAATTTGACGATTTTTGAAAAATCTAGCAATTGTTTGCACCAAAAAAAGAATAGTTTTGGTGCTGTAGTCATTCGAAAAAATATATTTGAATTAAAAAAATATATATACCACAGTTCTATGCACCGGAGTGGCCGGGGCGGGGGGGGGGGGTATGGAATTCTCTGCAGACCCTCAGATTTGTCAAATTTTTTCCTGTTCTTTTTTTTCGATCCTTAGAATTAGATGAACTTCATAACCAGGCCGGGGAATTAAAAAAAATTCTAATTAAATTATGCTAGTTTAAGGCGTAAATTACCAATATAAATAAATTTGGAAAATTGTGTGCGGTTGGTTGCAGTAGTACTAATTTTGAATTCGTTATCTAGTTTTAGCAGTAGTTTGTTAATGGTTCGCATACCATATCTTAAAATTAGCGTCGCAGGCGATTTTTCTCTTCGATTAGACGAGACTATTATATATTACATCAAATATGGCTATAAAAATTTCCTGGGTTTACTATTTAGGAGGGGAGAGGGGGGGATGGGTCTCAGAATCATCTCAAAGTCATCTTTTGAGACTTTGCGGAATTGCCGGGGTAAAACCCCATATCTTCTTTGTCTGATGTTGGAAGTTGGCGTTGAGTTTTGAGATGGATGTCTTTTGGATGTAGCGCGAGGCTATGTCTGGCTGGATTAAATGATCTACTCTTGCTCGGTGGGTGGGAACAGCTTCTGGATGTTGATTGAGTTCCTGCAAAGAATGGATTAGGTGGATTAGATTAGGATTTCGATTTCTTACCCTAAATTCGACGGTGTCAAATATAATTTGAATTTTCCAACCATAAACCAAATCGAATTTTATTATTCCAACTATTCCTTTTGCAAATCAATCAACCAAATCGCCTCATTACCGCTCGGTAGCAAATTATCATAAAAATCCAAAAAAATGCGCAGTAATGCAGACGCATTAAAATCACTTTATTTAATTAAGTATTATTCACAATTTCCAATTAACAGAATTTCAAAAAAAAAATCTCACAGATCCAAAATACGCACGACTGGCTCATGCTGCCATTCTTGGCAAAAAGCCCTGAATTTTTCGTGATTCGTCCGTACCTAGCAAAATTTACAATCTTACCACTTAATTATTCAAATAAAATTTTCGATCAAAATGAATAGGGTGGGTCCGAATCACTTTGAAACACCACAATATATTTATTTTCAGAAGGTCATGCGCGAGAGGAACGAAGGCGCTCATTTTTATTATTTTCTAGGTCTAACTATTCAAGAGAAATATATATGTTGTCGTGTACTTTTTATAAAAAACTTATTTTTCATTTTCAGTGTAACTTTCATGACGTCACATGGGGTGTTTCTATGTTGTGACGTCATGCGAGTATATATCTCTGGCTAAAAAACAAAAAAAATTGGTTAGACTAGATCGTGACGATACAGTGCGGTCTTTAGGCCGCACATCCTGAGCAATCTGATTGTGTTATATTGTTGTAAAATTTTAAACGTAGATTAAATTTACCGCGTCTTTATGAAACCCATCAACCATGTGAAGGCGGTAAAGAAGCAGTCATTTATCAGCCACAATAAAATATTCATGTGTGAAATTTATAATTTCAGACGTCAAAATTGCTACTACAAATTGAATAAACTGTAAGTTGACGAAGGGCGGCCACGAAGTGTTTTCTCTAAATTTACTCGCTAATTTTTACTTTCAAGATTACCGAGGGGAAATTCCGGTTAAGTCGTCTTATTGTGAAGTTATTCCTGTCGGGTTTATTTTTAGGGTCCCTCGGAGGTGATTTGCCAATTCTTCCGCAATTTAAATTCGAGCAAAATGGGTTTCCCCCGCCGCAAAAATAATCGTTCCCGGTTATTTCGGATCATCCTGTAGAAATTCTATGTAAATCGTCGCATCAGATGAATAGATTCTATTTTTAAAATGACGTTTTTACTGGAAAACTGATGCGATAACGAAGGCAAACGAACGCTCGCAGATAATAAAACTGAGCAAATAATTTTAGATATTTTGCATTGTTGACTTATTATTAAGGCCGATTGACACGCGCGCTCTAAATTTGGCTTCATATTTTAGTACCATTAATTTAAAATTTATAGATTCCTAATTTGAATTCCTAATGAGAAAACAAACGGTAACCTACCCAAACAAACGTTACGTAAAATGTCGGAACAAAATAAACATTTGCTTTCTAGGTAAACATTGACACACACTACTACTTGAAAAACTTTGATGTTTGTAGTGCAATTTAGTCTTTGTAATTTAAAACTTTCTGGATTTACACATATGGTGTAGTAAATTAACGCGTACCGATCGGCCATGTTTTTTTTTATTTGACAGCTGTTTTGTTGTTAATTTTGTGTTTTTAGTCTGGGCGTATCAAAAATGTAAAAAAGTCGGAGCCGCCATCTGGTAGTCAGATTATTTATTTAAGGCGCGAATTTTAAATCTCGAATTATGCGGTATGTACATAACATAAACTTTTTATGTCCTCAACCTTGTGCTATAAAGCTGGAGTAAACAATTTCGTTGCGAATTGTAAATCGATATATTCGGCATTAAATTTGTCTGCGTCTGTCTGTGTTTATCACCGACGAGGAATATCGGTACGGGTTTTAATGCAATATGAAATGTCTGTGCTTGTATTTTGACAGGTAGATCGAAAATAAATAATGGGATTTATCGAAATAGTAAATAATATTTCGCAGCAATCGAAATGAAAACTGAATGTCTATCTATAGGGTGGACAACGGGAGTGGAATTTTTATTAAAAATATTTATTTTAGTTTGATTTATTTGAGCGATTGTTCTGTTACTGGCAAGTAACTTGTCGGATTTTATTTTGACTTACTGTAATGTAGCTTTTTCACGTTAGAGTGCACCTTCGATTACGACAAAATATTTTCGAATACATAACCTCTTCTTTCGTAAATTTTGGTGTAAAATCAGAGCGTAGTGCAAAATTATGTTTCGGGAAGTAATTTGATTAGTAGCCGTATTACTTCGTTAGACCTCCGGATGAGTTCAATTAGGCGACGGGTACTAGAATAAAATTCATTGTACGCTTAAAGAAAACATTTGCAACAATACGGCCAAAATGGTAATTTAGTTTTTACGTTTCGATTTGGTCGCGGATGAACAAATTGTTCGCTCTCAATTGATTCATTAAAACCAAACGGATGCGATTAATTAGAACCTTTGAACTTGGCATAATTAGGGAACCGAATGTTTGTTTTCGAAATTTTAAAGTTCCCGCTCTTAAATGTTTGGTTAATATTTGAGTGATTCATTTGTTTTAAACAAATGATTGAACCAATTTGCAGAGGAATTGAAGAAAAGGGGCCAAATACAACGTCGACATAGTAAGTCAAAGGTCAAAACGAAGTTGTAGAACGAATGACTGCTACGATTGTTGCATACTTGTGCTCCTTGATAATTTTTATTTTATATTACACGATGGTAGTATGTGGATTCTCCGTGTCGTGCGCTGGCAACCATCAACTTACATTTTTTCATTTCATTTGTTTTCGCGAGACCGAAGGGCTTTCTTCCCTAGGGTACGCCGCTGGTTTAACATCCGCAACGCCTAAAACAAAAGACTACGACATTGCTGGTGGTGATATAGAATGATAGAAACCCATGTTATGCAAAACAGATAACCTTAATTAAACTTCACGTCCATTCAAATATCAAACAATGCCGCGCGCGATATTTAGATTAAATTTTACAGAAACGCGCCCGAGAATTTTCACAATTAACTCAATAGTCCAATCGATACAAATGTAATATCACACACGGGGATAGAAAAATACGTCTCCTTTCGTGTTCCAACAAGGAGAAACCCTAAAATTTAATCAAACGACCCAACAAACTTAATTAAACATCATCATCAAACGGACGACCTTCGTAGTCTATGAAAATTTGAAATAAATAATATCAGCGAATAAAAAAATTGATTGGGTTTGTCGGTGACGAGCACTAATTTTTTTCGTAAATTACAAGTTGTAATAAATTTTTATTATATATGGTGGCGTCAGTCGCGTCCCGACGCTCACACATATTTCCTGTTGTCTTTCGACTGCCAACGCAGTTTGACCTTTAATTTGATATCCGATGCTTAGAAATGTCCGAGACTTCAAAAAATTTTGAAATGAGAAAATAAAGATCGACGAGAAATAAAACCCACTTCTGGTTATATTATAGATTTCGTGACGTCTGCTTCACCTATGCGTTTGATTAAAAAAATGTTAAGGGGGGACCGAAGCGACTAATTGAGTTAAATATTTTAGTGTTGTAAGATCGGAGTTTTTCTTGAAATAAAAAACGTGCTTTAAATTAAATCCGTCACGTAAGACGATATTTTATCCATTTTTTTTTTCGGTGGAAATCCTCCAAGCATTACATTTAGGTCAGTTAGCATTATATTACGGCATTGAGATGATGACACCAAGGCTATTTCGTAGCGCTCAATTATAAAAGAATTTAATGCATTGTCTCGAATTTATTACATAAATGCTACAGGGCGATCATAGTTTGAACTGCATATTTTAGAAGCTTTAAAAATTCGAAATGTGAGGGGAGGGGGGGAGTTTTTCATTTTATGAAATTCGCTTTCTCCTTTACTTCTCTGTAAAATATTCCTCCTCATAGCGACTTTAGAAACTAAATAAATATGTATCTTAGTGTTCCGGGAAGTGGGGGGGGGGGGTGCACAGAAAGTAATTTTCTGATTTTTTGGATCATCTATATTACTGCATGCAATCTATCGGTCTAGAAATATGGGAGAAATTAGTTATAGAATTCACTGTATTTATGAAAATATCGCAGTATTAATGAACAAAATCATTGTATTTATGAATTTGTTTATTGTATTTATAAATTACAGGTAAATTCTTTAGTTAACAGAAAGCCAGGTGAGGTATTCATTTCGAACTATTAATGTTACAGAGTCATACTTGGCTTTGTCTATTATATGTTTACAATTTTGATACTGCCTGGGGGGTATTCCATACCCCCCAGACCCCCCGGTTTGTAAAGTTTCTCCCCAACCTTTAGGCTTGTCTATTATATGTTTTACCCCCCCCCCCCAAACAAGAAATTTGATTGTCAAATCAATTTTGATACTGCCTGGGGGGTATTCCATAACCCCCAGACCCCCCGGTTTATAAAGTTTCTCCCCAACCTTTTTTTTTGTGCGGTGGAGAGGAAAATACTTTAAGTACTAACCCCGGTCTTTCCTAAGACCGGGAGTGTGGGACTCAGTTAGCTGTTACCCACTAAAAACCTGTCCTCTTTGAAGATGCCTGGAATCGCTGAAGCATATCTTCCGTACATTCTTCCGCCTTCTCTATTCTGCCCTTTCGGGTCTTTGTTCTTGATCTACCCCCTAGCATCTTCTCGATTGTCTTCCAGTTTTTCTCGCCATCTAACATCAGCTCCACGATATTTGTTGGAGTGAGGTGTTTCTTCCCAACCTTTAGGCTTGTCTATTATATGTTTTACCTCCCCCCTCCCCAAGCAAGAAATTTGATTGTTAAAACAATTTTGATACTGCCTGGGGGGTATTCCATACCCCCCAGACCCCCCCGCTGTGTAAAGTTTCTCCCCAACCTATAGGCTTGTCTATTATATGTTTTACCCCCCCCCCCTTCCCCAAGCAAGAAATTTGATTGTTAAAACAATTTTGATACCGCCTAGGGGGTATTCAGACCCCCCGGTTTGTAAAGTTTGCTTTCCAACCTTAGTTGGAAGGTAATTGGTAATAAACAGGTTTTTCCGATTAAAAAAGAAAACAAAGCTAATTGTATAACTGCGGTCTTCCGAGTTCCACTTCGATTCTTCGCGATTGTATCGGTCGTTTCCGATGTTCTGAAGAATTATTCCCGTAAGGATAGCGCTGCCGTCGCTTATTGACACAGTAAACATCCGGCTCTGTGATTGGCTCAGACTGAATCGAGTGATGTAATCGGAGGTGAAACAAAATTATGAACAACAAATTCATAAATTTAATTAATAAAATACAGTGAATTATATTTCATTGGTTAATTTTATTGATTTAATGAAATTTTTATTGTGTTGTATTTGGTTCAATGTAGGACTTTGATGACGTAAATGCGAGGATTGAACGTGGGTTTTGAGCTTTTTCCGAAGCCACAGGCTGAGGGAATTCAACAAAAGTCTGCCCGAGGGCAATCCTAACATCTACATCAAATTTCTCGTGAATATTTAGTTTGTAATAGCACAGGACAGTTTTCAGTTAAATTTCCTTGAGGTTTCCGAGAAAATAATACACAAAGAGTGTTCTCGGGCTACCTGTTACTTGCAAGAAATCCACTAGTTCCCATTTTTAATGTGGCTTCTCCACAGACATTGTTTTGGTTTCTCCGACGATAGAATCTGATTCTGACTTAAATAAAAGCACCAACCATCTTTTTTTTATTTGGGGGGGGGGGGGGGGATTTTATCTTTGCTCTGATTTATATTATCTAGAAAGCTGATTTGTTCTCTTTCGGAGTTCCTTGCGTTAAGCGAAGCAACAAATTTTCCCCTCAAAGCTCCGCTTTCAATAGTTTTCCACTTTTTTATATTTTAAACTGTTTAGTTAGATACATTCTGGATTCTGGATTATAGGTAGGAGGGTAAGGACTAAACCTCACACGTACTTAGGCCGCCAAATCGGGTTCGTTGTACTGCCTCCGAATCAGCGGCGTCCGTTCCGTCATTCGCCAAGTCATCCCAACCTTAAGATGAACTCGAGAATCTTCATAGGCAGAATGTCGCTGATTCTGACCATGTCAGGCCAGAAGTCCTCCAGCATGGTACCTCTTTTTTATTGTACCTCTGATTTAGATTTAATTAGATACATTTTCAAGATTAACACTCGTGAAACCTGGTATAATTTTACTCCTACTGCGAAGTCGAAAAACTAATACATCTGGCTGATTCTCCTCCTTGTGTCTGCATTTTTAGGATATTTATTCAAACTGTAGGTCCCCTATAGATGTGATGACACTTTTGTATTTTGCACGCATAATATATATAAGAGCAGAAGAGACTTTTATGGGATAAAAGTTTTAAATGACGAAGCAAACGAAAGTCGGGTAGTAAACTAGGTAGACCGGGGGGTCTGGGGGGTATGGAATACCCCCCAGCCAGGTAAGAATTGCTGTTGTATATTTTCTCTAAATAATAGCTAAATATTACATAGTTTGATTGTTTACAATTCGAACTTTTCAGTTACGCCACTGCTCGACGGCAGTTCTTCCGGTTATTAGAATCGAAGTTGGCGAATTTATGATTCGGAAAGTTTTAATTTTATTCGCAAACAGTGGCGTTAAAACAAACCGACAAAAATGTAAATAGATTCTTGTAAGATTAATTTTAAACGAAAGCTTCTGGTGATGCTATCAGGGCTAAGCTTCTTATCGGTGCCCTTTTAAACAGTAATTAGATCAACACAATAATTTACGAAGCCTTAGGGTGGGATATGTTGACTTTAGATCGTGCACTTAAAAGCCATCATCCCTCAAGTGCACCCCGAGCATTATTTATTATAACGGCGGAGTCGGGTCGGTTTTTTGTGTAGATTTTTTCCTTTTATGTTGTTAAACGTCACTCACCACGCAGAAAGTCACCTTGTATGTGTAGGTAAGCTTGGCGCCTTGTATGTTAATATACGCGCGGGTGTTCCGGCGTTAAGAACATTTTGTGAGCCGCAGCAGGAGACGGCGACTTGATCGTCATTCAGTTGACTATCGCAGCTTTGGGAGTTGTGATGCGTAACTGGTACGGCGAGCAGCTTTACGGATGCGGATTATAAACAATAAAAATATTTACTTTTGTTAATGTGCTTTGTTAATTATCATATTGTGCGTGACGTTTAACCAGAAGAGATAGTGTTTTTTTTCATATGCAATCTTGCGTTCAAAATTCTGGAGCGACGAGTAAGTTTTCAATTTTTTTTCTCCATCATCATGTGATAAGTGCATGTGTGTTAGTGGGCCAATTAATCGTTTTCATTTTCAACTTTCATTCTCTCCGATGCAGGTTGAATGCTTCGCTTTTAATTTGAGCGCTCTCGGTGATCAGATATTCGAGCAGCAAACGGGTTTTTGATTTTTAAATATCAAAAATTGAGGACAAAAATATTTATGAATGGAGCGGAAATGCAAATGTTGTTTGTTGTGGTGGTGGTACTTCCACCGAGCGAATTTTGGTCTGGACGAACCCAATGGTACCCCAATATTACGAAACTTCACCTTCATCCTTCAAGGTTTTCGCACCTTTTGTCCATCAGCGTTGGACTTTTTTAAGTCTCTTCGACTTCCGCGGAACGGAACTGAATTTCTTTTCTCCTCGGATCGAACGCAGAATATTTTTAGATTTGTTTACGTGTGTTGTATTTATCTGAATTGATTTACGTCGAACTCCTCCTATCACCAGTCCGATAAAATTGATGTTTGTAAGGTCGAATTATCAGGATTCAATTTTATTAGTGATGGTTTATCGTAGGTTATCAGGGTTGGATCCAAATTATTTTACAAGGTCCTTGGTTTCGTATTTGGTCTATTGAAAATTGTGCAATAGCCGGATTAGTCACTTTTAATTTTAAACTTGAACCGTTATGGTGTGGTAACATCACCACCACCATGAATGCACCACAAAAAATGTTGATGCATGTGGGTATTGAACCAATTAAATTTTTTAAGCTTCTGCAAGTTGTGGTGACATTCTATGACCCATAACAATCAGACCATTGTGGTTTTCATATTCGACCATAATTATTATTATTGTCCCGATCAAGTCTCGATCTATAAACGAGTTCTGAACACGAACTACCATAAATAGACTCTCTTAAAAATGTAAAAACGACAACAGTCATAACTTTTTTACGATCCAAGTTATCTCAAGTCCTGACCTTTGTTTCTTCAATTAAAATGCTTGATTGAGCTTTGCTCTCAAGTTTCCAAATTTAGCTTTTCTCTTCGACATAATCAATGAAAGATGGGCATATGAACTAATCCGACGATGAAACGCATCAATTTATTTATAGAAACTAAAATCAAAAGGATTATTGATTGGCACCAAACACAAAAAAGAAGACAAAATAAAATTAACTTCTCTTTCATAACAACCCCCCCCTCCCGCTCTTAGTGAAAATCTTGATCGATTTTCATTTATTTTTGAAGGAATAACGGAGAAGAGGAAATCGCACTCTTTTGTTTTGTTTATATCTTATATTAAAAGTGCCTTTCTTTTGTTTCTATCATATTCCCGTTGTCATGGCAACCATATGTTTTCTTTTTGATAGAAGCAACAAAAGACGGAAGAAGAAAATGAAGGATGTAGCCGAAAGTATACAAAGGAAAATTTAAATTTGTAGTTTTGCGAAAGCCGCGTTGGGATTAATTAATTGTTGCTTGGATTCCTCTCGTTCTTGTTTCGCTTCAGAAGATTTTCTAGAAATTTTATACGACACGCGATGACCATACTTGTTTATTTGCACCACCCTATATTTGTTTAGATCTCATATTTATTCTTTTCTCAATGTTAAAGTTCTGGTATTTTGATTTACTTTTGATTTTTTTTTAATTCTTTGAAGAAATTCAAAATCAAAAAACACCAATCGAATGTATACCAATCGAGTTACACATCAATGAAATTCCGCAGTATTCACTCGCTAGGCGTCAGACCTGACTCACTAATAACAACTAAATTTTTGATCAATAAATTTAAAGTGCATTTTCAATCAATCTTTGATCAACTCAACAAATACGAAAAATATTTTTTTCTTTTTTTAATTATACGAAAGAAATAAATTAACTCTAGGAATGTGTTGACTAAAATGTAATCGGCCTCGAGTATGTAAGGTAATTAATTAAAATAAGATTTATGAATCACAACGTTTAAATGAATAGCAACGAATATTGCACATACCCCCCAGACCCCCGGTCTATCAAGCTTACCCACGACCTTCTTTTTCTTCGTAATTTAAAACTTGATCTTGAAATCATCTTCTCTCTTTTAATGTGTACTACGCGTGCGAAGTATTACCAATAATGGTGGGGGGGGGGGCGAAGGGTGTAAATGTCATACAGATGTTAGCCGAATAACTGCTGATACTAAGGTTCTCGTTTTCGAAACTTTCTTATGATCGTCTCCGTGCTTCGGAGGGTACGTAAAGCCGGCGGTTTCCTTGAGTCGATGATTGCTACCATCAACTACCAAAAACAGGGTTACAACAGGCATTCTCCAACCAGCTTAAGCAACCGTGGGGTCTAAATGCTTAAGCTTTTCTTGATAGAGAAAGAGGCCGATGGTCTAACAGTGGACCGAAGAGGCTAATAAAGAAAAAAAGATGGGTTATAAACCAACTCTATCATCTAGGTGATTTATGATTGATCTGAAATGGTTATTTATTTTTTTTGCTAATTTTAGAACCGCATTTTCATTTTCCTGATATCTAAGCTATGTTTAATTTCTAAATCCAAATCAAACCACTTTGATTTTTATAATAAAATCTAGTTGTCATGACAACCAGTTTTCTATTTTTTCTTCGACTGTCATCCCGATCGTTTGGCTGTTTTCTCGGCGTTTGTCAACTTCTCGATCGATCGATCAATCAATCAATGTATCTTTAGATCGACAATCGATCTAAAAGGAAAATTTTTATACACTAAATTTTGTTTTACAAGAAAATTTCCTCTGATTTCTCTTAAGTTGGCTTTCCGAAAAAGTTGAATAGCTTTTGTTTGTCTTATCGTTTCCTTCACGACCGTGATCTTTTTTTTTCAATTTTACGTAATTAATCGGTGCTTTTTGCGAAGTGAAAAAGGAGATGCAGGACGGTCACGGGGAATGAACTCCGGCTTCTTCTATCTATTGTTCTTTCAGCTTTATGTCGCTCAGTCCTCGATAACTACAATATTAACCTTCTATGGAAAATATTATTTTCCTGATTGCACAGATGTAACTTCGATTTCGAAGGATTAATTTTTAGGGAAATGTTTCACCATACTCGACTACCTTGTTGAAGTGCGGGTTGGTCACTATACGGTCACCCAACCGGGTAACAACCTTGCTGGACTTCCGTGATCTAACCAAAATGTTTCTCTTTTTTTGGTGAACAACAAAAAAACTAAGATGATTTTAAAAACCAATGTTCAAAAATACATTTAATAAAATTATATTATACAATTTTGTATAAGTAAACCGACCCTTATCTCTTTTGTTTGTTCCTTTTCAGAATGTGATCTTATCGGATGTCTTCTTTTTAAGATTTTAAACTTCGCGTTGATTTCTGTTTTTTTTGCCGCTTTTTTTTTCGAAATATTATGATTGCCATGACGACCAATTGTTTATGTCTGGTAGTTTTGTCATTTGCTGGCGTTGAACCGCAGTTTCGTGGTGGAAATTTGAAAGAAAATCGATTTTCGTGCGAGTTATTGTCAACATTTTTCTCTATTTTTCATTCCAGTGTCTGTTATAATATGTATGTAAATTGTTTGTCACACAGGACACGACTTTATCTCCGTAATTGAAATGTTGACTCAATTTATGATGCAGTTGAATTTTTACGATTAATGCAATTTGTGTTTATTTCCTCTTCCTGTAGTGTTCTTTTTTATCAAAGCCAGAGGTCAAATTTGTGGCAATTTCATTAAATTTGCAATGTTCAAATGCGCATAAATGCTTTAAAAACAAAAAATTGTCTGGCGCGAACCGGTCGATATTTAATTATTATTAGCTTCGACATATAAAACAAAAACAATAAATTTTCAACCCGATTGTTTTCATTTTCTTGCAAAAACAATTTATAAACAAACAATAAAGTAAGTTTTGAATAAACAAAAGAAAATTTTGTTTGACGCTCAAATTCAATTATAAGCGTCGATACACTCACGCCCCCCCCCCTTCCCGCTTCTTTTTGGCACAATAATTACTGAGTTTGAGCTTCTAAGCGAAAATGTTTTAGTCTAGAAGAGGGAAGAAGCGAAAAATTTCCACACAAAAGAAAATTTCATTTTATGACAACACAACGAAATGAGATTACGTTTTTCTTTCGTGCTTTGTTGCTCTTAAAAAAATTCGAAAATAAATCGACTTAGGTATAAAAGATTAATTGCCGTTTTATACAAAAAGCGCGAAATCGTTATCGAATTTTCTACTAGAGAAAATTGCTCCTAGATTACCGAAGCAATAACTTCAATTTAAGTTTATCTCGTGGTTATTGCTCGATAAATTAAACTTTTCAGCTAATTAACGCCTGTAACACTTAATTGGGTTCAATTTAGTTCTCATAGGCTGTGTGACTTTTCAATTTTTCTTAACTCCTCAGTGGCGGCGCATTTCTTTCCGTACTAATGCTGTTTTTTGTTTTAGACGAATCACGTGGACGTTCTGGCACCTGGGAAGAAGCAGTATGTGAGCGCCGCATAGCGCCCCCTCTCGTGCATACGCGAACCCTGCAGCATTCTGTATCTCAGCGCAGTTCCGAAGATAGCTGGTGTTCGGGATCTGACGCAGAACTGTCTTCAGAAGAAGAAAGCGACCGAAGTGCGGCCTCGAGCACTAGGTGAGTAACAGCCCTAGGATGTGATAATATTCGGGGCTTGCCGATTTAACAAACTTAAAATTTTAAACTCACTTTGTTCACCTTTGAGATTCTCTTTACGCACGGCTTATCCTTAAAGCTTTTCAACATGAGTGGCTCGGTAAATAGGATGAACGTGCGCTTTAATTAGGACGGAATCATTTTAAATTGGTTTTAATTATGGCATTTGAATGGCTTATTAAAAGATAATACAAATTGGCGGACTTTCTCGTCAATTAGGAAGTAAACGAGTCGGTAATAAAAATCTAATTTTTATCGAGCTCTCTCCAGGGCCGTCCAAAGATATACGACGCCCCTGGGCTACTAAAATTAATGCGCCCCTCTTCAAAAGAAAACACACAAATACAAATTAGAAAAAGTCAATTTATTACTATTGCCCTATGCTATTACCCTAAATGAAAACATAAAATTCGTACAAAAATAAAAAATATATACAGGGTCTCCCCTTTCACGTGGCCATCGCACAGAAAATATTTTTTTTTAGTAAAAATGGATTAGTGCTTTTTTAAAGAGCGAGAAGAGATTTTTTGTCTAAAATCAACGGCTTTCGAGTTATGAATAAAAGTAGGTAAAAAAATGTTGAAAAATTGGAGATTTTTGTATTTTGGTTTTTTTCAAAACATTTTACAAAAAGTCTGACGACCCATTCCGGATAGAAAATTTAACGGACTACAACTTTTGTCTAGTAAAGATTTTTGAAAAACGAATCCATTTCACAGAAAATCAAAAAATAATAAACAAGGAGCTACAAAACAAAAAATTAAATTCACAAAATTTGTATTTTTATTGAAAAATTATTTAAGTAAATCTTCAAAATGACAACCCTAATTTTCAATACACTGTCGTGATTGGAATAATTCTTCAATAAAATTAATTAAATTAATTTTTTATTTTGTAGCTGCCTTGTATACTATTTTCTGATTTTCTGTGAAAGGGATTCGTTTTTCAAAAAATTATACTAGACAGAAGTTGTAGTCCGTTAAATTTCCTATCCGGAATGGATCGTCAGAATTTTTGTAATATAAAATGTTTCATTTAAAAGATAGTTTTGAAAAAACCAAAATAAAAAAATTTTGAATTTTTCAACATTTTTTTATTTACTTTAATTTATAACTCGAAAGCCGTTCATTTTAGACAATAAAAGGTTTAAATCTAGTTTGTAGATTATTTCACGCTCTTTAAAAAAGCACTAATTCATTTTTACTCAAAAAGTTATATTTTCTGGGTTATGGCCACATGAAGGTGGAAATTAAAAAAAATTAAAAACAAAAAAAGAATTTTTTTTAAATGCCGCCCCTAAAAAGCATGCTCCCCGGGGCTATAGCCTATTTAGCCCTGTGGTTAGGATGGCCCTGGCTCTCTCTTCTCAAAATTTACTTATTTCGATCCGATCGGGACAAATGTTGTCTGGTTCCGCTTGGTTATTCAATCCGTTTGTCTCCACGTTTTCATTTGTTTTGCTATTAGACCGTGAACTTTTTGTGTTATCATGGCAATTACTGCACCAGTTTTGAGATGTCACATAATTAATTGGCCCGTTTGAAGTTGATACGCTCCCATTGCGCACCACTTTTTTGGATTCACTCCAAAATGGACAAGCGATAAAAGTGCACATTGTAAATAAGGAAGAAAAAAATTATAACCAGTTTTCCAATTAATTACTTAATTGGCGTTGGACTTTCGCAACATATGCGACCTTCGTTATGTGCATTGTATAACAACAATGAAATACAAACTCGTTTGTTTATTTACATTTATTTTTAATTTAAATTACTTTTTTTTTTTTCAATTTATTGTGAGGACTTTGAACTTGCGTTTATAATTTTTTGTTCTTTCGTAGGGCCAACGGTCAACTTCGTAGCACTCTAAACAAGGCCCGTACTTTATGTGATAAATGGAGAAGTAGCGGCGGCGTTGGAGGTGTAAATAGGATATCACTGGATGGTCCAATCCCCGGAGACACGTCTCCACAAAATTCAGCCAACCAGGGTCGATTGTCCAGGTGGTTTTCCATAAGACGAGGTTCGGCCCACCAATATGACATCGAAAGCACAGAAATGCAAAAATCCTCGTCTCCAAACTCTAATAAAATGCCGCTATTACCCGAGGTAAGTCATTGTCACTGGCTTGAAAAACCGCCCGATATAACGTTTTTGTTTCCAGGTGGAAGAAGAAGCCTTCGGCGGCACCTCCTTCCTCCAAAGACGTCAAGTACCTCCCACTTTACCGCAACCGCCTCCCAATTTAACCCAACAACAACTAAAACGCAGGATGATAGTAGCCGCAATTGTACATAGCGAAAATTCTTATGTTGCAACCCTTCAAAGACTCGTAAACGTAAGTACCCCCTAAAACCCCATCTTCACAACTTAACCATTAACTTAACTTCAGGATTACAAAAAACCATTGGAAGAAAGCAGCCCCCCGATACTGAACAGCGCAAAAATCAACACCCTCTTCCACCGACTCTCCGAAATCCTCCAATGCCACACTTTGTTCCGCATAGCGCTGGCAGAAAGCGTACGGAACTGGGACCGAGAAGAAAGAATCGGCGACGTCTTCGTCGCGTCCTTCTCCAAAGCCATAGTCCTCGACATCTACTCCGGTTTTATCAATAATTTTTCCATCGCCATGGATCTAGCCAAAATGGAAGCTAAACGAAAATCCGCCTTGGCTGATTTTCTCAAGGTTCGTTACCACTTCCGCTATCTCAACAATTTTAAACCCAAAACTTTCAGGTTAAACAAATCAGTTCGCACGATCGGCTATCCTTTTTTGGATTAATGGTGAAACCGGTCCAAAGGTTCCCGCAATTCATTTTGTTCCTACAAGACTTACTGAAACATACACCTCAGGGTCACCACGATCGAATGTCGCTCCAATTGGCTCTAACTCAATTGGAATCTTTGGCCGAAATGCTCAACGAAAGGAAACGCGAAGCCGAACAGTTCCAGGCGTTCAAGGAAATGTTACGACATATCAGTGGGAAGTTCTCCGCTCGTCCTTTGTCGGACGCCAATCGTTACTTGTTAAGAGAAGACAACGTAACTCAACTGGTACGGTTTTTCACTGTTTGTTCTTGCAAAACTTTCAACTTTCTTTTTTTTAGGAATTCAATCAATGCGGTATGATCACAAAAACCAAGAGCAGACGTTTGTTGTTGCTCAACGATCTCGTGGTTTGTGTGTCTGTCGCTCCAAAATCGTCCGACGATTTTGGCTCCAACGAAAGGTTGAGCTTAAAATGGACTTATCCCGTATCGGAGATTGAAATACAAGATACCAGCACCTCGCCCACACTTAGTAGGATTTTAACCGCCGGTTTGAACCGCGGTGGTAGTTTAAAATCAAACAGTTCGTTTGATGGATCTCAAAGTCAAGGTGCCGATAATTTATGTTCCGAAATGAGCAATCTGATGCACGATTACGAAGTACTCAGTCGGATATCCGACTTGGTCTGCACACTGAAGTCGTCTTACAAAGATATGTCATTGGAAAATACCAGACGGATCTTACACCAGATCCAATATTCCATACAAAAGAAGGACGAAGAGATGGCTTGGGTCGACTCTTGCTGCTTGCAGCTTGTGGCCAAATCAAAAGGAAAAGAAGAAATATTTACTTTCCAAACCGACAATCCCTTGGTGAAAAAGGAATGGATCACGGAATTACGGCTGGCGCAGTTGGCGTTGGATCCTAATAATTCCCCGGCGTGGGAAGTACCGGAACAGGAGCAGAGACCGTCTACTAAAATGCCGTTATTCGTGAAGTCGCAGCGTGTGTTCAAATCACAACACCAAACAGAAGTGAGTATAAGTCCCTGCTTGGGTGCCAATTTGCCAAGTGTTTTAAACAAATTTTTTTTAGGTTCGTTGTGGTTGTTATTACACTGTGACCAGTCCGAAACCGACACGAAGACGAGGACGCACGCAGAGTTATCTCTGGGTCTGTACATCTGACGGCGCGAGCAGCCACATTACGATTTTGGCGCAAAACCAACAACATACTGGTTCGCTCAAGGACATAGCGTCCTTTTCGTTGGTCGAAACGCAAGTTACGGCAATGGAGTACGTCAAGGGGTCTTCTCCGTCGTATTCACCGGCATCGTCCGATGTTGTTTGGATGGGAACCGACAGTAGGCGAATACTTTTGTATGCTGCAGACGAACCCGAAAAGCAAGAAGAAGTTGCGAGTGCGGTAGTTCCGGACATAATAACCCAAATTAAGTTTTACTGTGATAGCGTTTTTGTTGCCTTGGGTAACGGAAGCTTGTTAATTTTTAAACGGAACGCGAGTGACGGCGAGTGGTTACTAAAGGATCCGCACGTGTTGAGTTTGGGTAGCGATCCTGTTTCGAGTTTATTACCGATAAATCTGAGTCTTTACGCGGCGTGCGGTAAAAAGGTGTGGGTGCTAAACGGACTTACGGGTGAGCCACAGAAAAGTTTTAGTATACAACACGAACACGTAGGAAATGTAAATTTAATGGCTCACAGCGGAATCGGACTGTGGATTTCGTTAAAAAATTCCAGTACGATTTGTCTGTATCACACGGAAACGTTTAAGCACTTGCAGGACATTAACATTGCCTCGAATGTTGTTCGCGTTACGTCTGGATCTACAAACAATTGTTGCTTGAACAACAGTCGGTCTCAAGTTAACGTGACGGCTCTGCTGGCTTGCAAGGGCTTGTTATGGGTCGGAACTAACGTCGGTATTAGTTTAACAATTCCGCTTCCACGTCTTGAAGGAGTTCCGATTATTAGTGGGCGTGTCAACATATCCTATCATGCACATTTCGGACCGATCTCGTTTCTGCTAGCTCTGCAACCAAAGAATTACAATACGAACATTTCTAAATTGTCGTCGGCGAAAGACGTAATAGAAGAGAAGGAGAAAGAAGGCGAACAGGTCTTGGAAGCCAACGACGTGAGGGTCGAGTCTCCGTTAAAAATTGAGAAACAACTTTCGGAAACCTCCGTTTCGGCGGTGGGGATAAAATTGAAACAACAGTTGACTGGAAGTCCGGGAAGTCCTGTCGTATTACGACGTAAACGATCCAAAGATAACGATATTTCTCGCCTATCGAAAACGTTGCCTCGAGGTTTAGGTAACGGCGGGTCTATTTTTTCGACGAGTTCGTCGAGTTCGCACAGTTCCGGCGACACGTGCGACGTGTACGGACTGTACGGTGAGTTGATGTATATAAAGGATTACGAAGGAGAGGAAAACATTTTAACGGATCCGATTTACGAATCTTTGCGGCGAAGTGATCCCGAGTTGGCAGCCATACCTGGAAAAGTTAGCACGTTAGATAGAAGATTAAAAATGAAAGTGAGTCGTCCACGTTCTCTAGATCTTTCGAATTGGTCGGTGGATTCGCGTTCTTCAAGTTTGTACACGTCGTCGGGCAGCGAAGAAAGTATGGCAGTGCGGAATATCGCAGGGCGGAGTGTTTCACGTAACAACTCAAACGCAAGCAGACAGTTAAATAATGTTTGCGAAAATAGTGTTAGTGATGTCGTGGAAGATGAGGTACAAAATACGAACAAAAATAAGCAAGCAAGTGTGAAAACGTTGCTGAAAAACAATAACGAAAATAATATTGCACGTAGGACAGTTATTACTATCATGGGTGGGCGTGGATATGTAAATTGGCGACAACCGTGTTGTCCTTCGGACAAAACGAGAAATTCGTTTTCGATACGGGAACCAAATAGTAACGACGCCCATTTGGTGCTTTGGGAATTAAAATTGTGATTGCATTGAAGTTTGAAGAAATTAGGGTCTAAACTAGTGAATTTAATACACAGGATGTTTCATATGTGTAGATTTGTGGGATTTAACGTTTATATTGGTGCTTGAAATGAAAAACGGAAGGGTAGAGTGGCCTTGCAGATGTAACGGGTTAGGCACGGAAGAAGCCACACTTTGATGCAAAAATAACCAGTATACTACACAACAGGGTGCATCTATTTTAAAAAATCGACGATCTTTATTGAAATGTTTGTTGCGAATTTGCCTGCATTTAAATCAAACCATTTTAATGTTATCTTTATGATGAATTACAAATTTTAGTATAATTACTTAAAAAAATATATATAAATGTTTATAATAATTTTTATTTATAAAATAATGTTTAGTATAAAAAAAAGAAAAGAAAATGTTTGGACTGTTTTTAGCCCAATTTATTCAAATGTTATACGTAAACATATATTTATTATCAATTTATTTCTACCAAATGAAGTCGGCATAATTTTCTATCGATTTATTTTTATTTAATTTTTTGTTTTCTTTTCTTTAGATTCACATGTGTAAAACGACAATTCCTGATTATTGTAAAATTCACATTTCTGTATTGAAGGTGTATTTATGAAACAAAATATTGTATTTCTTAATTGCGAACTTTTATTATGTACCTGCATCTCCAAATCTGGCATCGTAGTAAAATTAGCATTTTAATTTATGAAATCTAGAACTTACGTTTAATTATTTATAGTTAGCTGTCCTGTATCGTTTAAAATTTTCATGCAAGAGATTTTACATTTTGATTTTCTTCGAGTATTAGGAAAACATAGAGAAGAGGATATCGACATATTCTCTATTTTTATGTTTCCTCGAACTTGCGCGATCCTGTTATAAAAATATGTAACTTTGTTTAAGAGATTCACTTTTTACAATTTTTAAAGTATAAGGATTGTATAAAGAAAGAGATTGACAACTTCAATATTTTCAAGTTTTCTCGAACCTATGTGATCCTGCTCCAAGAGAGTGAACACTTGGTCCACATTTTTCAATATTTAACGTATCAAGAATGCATTTTTGTCTCTTGGAACTGATGCGATCCTGGTCCAAAAAGTGAAGAATCCATTTTAAGATATTTTACATTTTTGAAAGTATCAGGATTGCATAAAGGAATTATCGGAAACCTTTATATTATAATTTTTAAAATGGTGATGATGTATAAAAGTTGATTATTCTAACATTAATTTAGTTTTATGCGCTAATTAATTCAAAATTTGTATTTGAATTTCACGATAATATGCTGAACGAGTAGATAATATAAATAGGGGCGGACTGAAATTATGAAGTTTAAAAAAATGAAAACGAATTTTATAAATCCAAACATTTGTTGTTTTCTGTTCTGGGGACCTACGGTCAACTATGCGGGATAAACTAGAAATTATTAAAATGTTCTCGTTAAAGTTAAAATGAACTAACGTCTACCAGCAAACGACGTATACATATTCTTACCCAATTTTTAAGTTTCCAAGTTCTCGTGCTGTTACTTACGAAAACAATATATTGCCAAGGTAATATTCTAGAATGGGACAATTTAAAAAAATATTTTTATAATAATAATTATTATTTACGAAACCTAATAAAAGTAAAAGTCTGAAACGTTATCTCACTTCTGCATGTTATTACGCAATTCTACAACCTTTGCATTAAAATGTTTTTTTTAGATTTCGTTGAAAAGGTAACGTAGCAAAATAATAATACTAATAATATTAATTTATATTTATTTAAAATTATATTAATTTGTCTTTTAAATAATTTTTTTGGAGGTGTGTGTCGCTGCCCCCCCCCCCAAATCGATATTTTTATCGAAATTGGTTTCATTTGAGCTTAAGTTCATACCGTTAGAGCTTCAATCGTCACTGATCTATTTGCAAAAACATTTCGAGGGGGGAGAGACCCGCAGACACTTTGGGCTCTAAAATAGATTTTTTTGGTAAAATTGGTGTCAAACATTTGAACTACATTTAAGCCTTTATTAGCATTCAATCCCATTGTTTGAGCGTCAATCGTCGCAGTTGTGCAAAAAACCTAGAGGGGGGGGGGGGGAAGACTGTAAAGATGTTTTAACATATTTGTTTCTATTTCAAATTTGTGCGTAAATTTAATGTCAATCGATAGAGTTTCGTTCAGTGACGACGCCAGCATAAATTCTATGCCGGGGCGGAGTGAAATTAACAAGTTGGTACGGAGATAAAGAAGATATCGTAGACCAAAGCGCCGCAGGGGTATTTTTTGTAAAATTCGAGGTTAACAGCTCTTAGATTAACTTTAGGAATTTTTAAACATATTTTTGTAATGTGAAATCAATCAATTTTGTATACGGGTAAAAACTAAATTTGGTAATTTTATTTGATAATTGTGTTACTTTTTAACCAACTTCAAAAGAGGAGGTGGTTATTAGTAAAAAATAATTGAATGAAAAACTAACATATTAGTATTAGATAATATATAAAGGGATAAATAAAAGTTAAAAGTACTGTTATGAAAGAACGTCTAATATATTTGATGACTAATGTATGACGTCATGTGTGATGAGTCATGCATGATAACATCATTAGTCATTCAAATAATGCTTCGATATCAATCTAGAAACACTGAGAAGCGAATGGAAATTCCTGGATGGTTATGGAATTTTCTCAGCATGAACATGTTTTTTTAATTTCCTTTTTACTTAAAATTTCTGGATGCAATCGGTGCTTATTCATAGAGCTTCGTTTGAGCATAAATGAGCTTGTACCCCATCGTTTGATCTGCAGCTCTCGTAAAGTTACTCGAGAAATCTTTTAGATAAGAAGCTTTGTTCCCGGTACTTTTTGAAAAGTAAAATTTTTCGCTGAAATTAATGTCAAACGCTTAAACGTTTTGAGCTTCAGCTGTCTAATCAAAATTATTAGTTGGAAGGGGGAAGCGGAATAAAAAAAATATATATATATGATATATATATATATATATATGAATATTATATAAATATATTATTCAAATAAACTTTAGATTATTTGTTAATTCTTTGGGTATTCTATTGGAACGTGTATTTCACAAAAAAAATACCCTAACGCTATTTCTTTGTTTAGGTATAAGCCCACGATTTCCGTTTTGTATCTTCCGGTTGGAATAAGTGGAGGAAATTGGGTTTCATCGATAACAAAATTGCAAAGGTGGTATGTGATATCCTAGAAAAGACCAATTTGAAAAGTTGTTTTAATAATAATATATTCTCTACAAAACCTTATAAAAGTAAAAATCTGTCATGTTACCACATTTCTTTGCGTTACGCAATCCTACTGCGTTTGCATCGAAACTTCTTTTTAAGTTTACTTGAAAACGAATCGGAAAATGTCGATATTCGTTACTCAAAAATTTATAGGCTTGGATACGTATCTAAAAATAATTTGCGGTTTAAAAGTGAAGTGAAACACAGATAAGAATATAATAAATTTATTTTAAGAAATTAAATTAAAAGTTGCCTAGCGCCGTGCCAACGCGATAAATTACCTCAATTTTATTTGCCACGTTAATTTTAAAATTCAATGTACAATTTATAGCTGGAGTAGATCGATTGTACTTATATGTTTTAATTTCAAAGAAATTGTAATAGTTTTCATCATAACTGGTTAGTTCAACTCGAAAATCCTTAATCTTGTAGCGATTTTGATGAAACTGAAATAAAGTGAAAAAATGTTTCGGTTGCATCTATCATCGAGCGAGATTAATTAAAAAAAAATTGCAATAAAGCCAAAATACTTAATCGATTATACAAGGTTTTCTTGACCGACGCACAGATTTTAAGCCCCAAATTTTTTAACAACTTACTTTAGCCAAAAGTTCATCACAGAATATATCAGAAATAAAAATGAATGCTAGTAATAGCATCCAAATTATATGTTTTGTCATTATTTGGGTTTGATATTTAAACAATATTACGCTGTAGAAGAGCATTACAACTGATTAAAATTGTCCCGTGAATATAGTTTTATATTTTTGAAGTAGCTATTGGCTTATTGTATTATTATCAATGCCAAATTTTGGCAACAAATATAATGTCGAAGTTAATGATCTGTGTAATACTTTGTTATTGTTATAAAAAGTTGTTTTGAAGTTTTGTTGGTAATGGCTGGATCATCTCAATGCATGTTTTTGGCTAAGGGTACTGCTTCGGTGTGGTAGACTCACGTTGTTCTTGAGAAGTTACTATCTTTCCATAGATCTTGCTATGATATTTGCTATTACCAACTATTACATATTATCTATGATTGCTTATTAAATATTCATTATTACATAATATAATAGCACTTGTCTGTGCATCTATCCCGTAACGCACATCTGATTGGTCGGTTTTAAAAAATTTACCGTAACGCACCTTCTGATTGGTTTTCATCTATTTTATAGTAGCCAAACTATTAGGTAAAAAATATGCACCCACACGGATAGATGGCGCTGCGATACGATACTAAAATTTAACATTTCAAACATTAGTATGACATTAATTAACATTAACATCGTCTATTAACTTCATTAATCTGAGAAGTACATACATTCACATGGACGGATAACTACTCAACGCATATAATATAGGTATAGCGCACATTTTATATTTTATATTATTGTTTATATTCAACAATCGAGTCGACCCGTACGACTTTACGGTCGAACAATTATGGTTTTCAGGTATACTACAGATATTCTCTTGTGAGGCCGAAGGCCGAACAACTATATTCGACACAGTCGAGATGGCTAAAGGGGGCCGAAGGACGCCTGCGCCAGCTAGTTATTAATAATAATCATTATTGATTAAAATCTAAAAAAATTAAATATATTCTTGTCATGACAATTTCCTATCTAAAATTACTTATTTTAATAGTACTACAATTTTATCCTATTCTTATGTACAGTTCTTAACTTATTATCTAAATTTATAATAATATTTGGGGATCCAATTTTTACAAATCAATATGGGTCTTTAAATATTTCTTCTACCAATTGAACTTTTCGATCATGAAGTTTTTTTTTCAGTTTTGATTTTATTTGATAATATCTAATAAAAGTTTCCTTTTTTTTCCACAATACTATGGCAACATCAGGCGATGAACTAGAGAGAGAAACGAGAAATTATTCGTATTTATCGTCCAAATTCAAGAGAGAGAGGGGGGGGAAGATTTTGGAAAAATTGTGTATTTTTAGGGTGAATATACTAGGGTAGGGATATAATTAATAATGCAGGTAGAGGTCTAGTAAGTTAAGTTAGAAGAAACGGGGAGGTTGTTAAGGCGGTATTCGTATTCTAGTCTAGATTGTTGAAAAAATCGAACATTTTTTTTATATTGCGATAGTTTAGATATTCAAAAATGTCTCCTTAAAAGGATTTTTCGAAATCGAAATTATTTTTAGAGATATAGCTGTTTTAGTGACGCCTTATCCAAACCGAATGTACTTTAGTGTACTTTGAAATAATCTTTCATATTCAGTGTTCAGTCGAAGCCAGTGTCTGCCAATGTCTGCCGATATCTGACAGTGACTGTCAGTCTAACATCCAAGTAACGTAAACGCATGTGTTGTGAATGAAGTAACTTTACGTTAAACTTAAATCGTGTTTTTCTCGAAACTATTTTTTTCGAAATTCTTGTCATGATTTCTCAAGTTCTACTGAACCGCTTTACTTGATATTTGATGTGAATCTTCTCTATACATTTCTCTATCGTACTAACTAAAATTATAATCTTTAAATTTTACTATTTTTAAAAAATTCGGAAAGTTAAAAAAAGTTGTAAAAATACTTCTTTTCTTTTAAGACAGCCGCAATTTTGCGAAAAAACATTTCTTTTCAACTTTTTTTTTTAGTTAGGACGATAGCAGTATTTTTCTTCATTCATAAATTTTGTTTCTTTTTTTGTTTCGGATTACTAGAAGGGTTACAATCGTGACAAACTTCGGGCGTAATTTTTTTGAAATCTCCTACTTTATCCGCCTGTAACTTTTTGAAATTTTAATTTTTTCACTTATTTTTTTTGCTGCGAGTGCTCGCAACGGTGGTGCATTCCATCATGTTGTACGCTGCACCCGTTTGGCACGACGCCCTCCAAATAGGACGAAACCGAGACAAAGTACATAGAGTACAGCGAAGAGCCGCTCTACGCGTGATAAGTGCGTACAGGACCGTGTCGGGCGAAGCAGCGCTGGTGTTAGCTTCAATAACACCAGCTGACCTACAGGCCGGAGAAAAGGCGAGAACCCACTTCGGACAAGTGAACACCAACGACACGACCATGAACCTCTGGCAAACCAGATGGGACGAAGCCGAGGTTGGACGGTGGACACGGCGACTCATACCCGACATCAAAAGCTGGGTCGCCAGAAGTCACGGTGAGGTAAACTACCACATCACGCAAGCCCTCACCGGTCACGGATGCTTTAACGCATACCTCCACCGTTTCGCCAGAAGAACGACCCCCAAGTGCGACTACTGCGACGCGGAAGACACTGCCGAGCACACCTTTTTCGAATGTGCAAGATGGGAGCTGGCAAGAGTCACCGCAGAGTTGGGCACGGACTCGCAACTTACGCCCGACAACGTAGTAGCCACAATGCTGAAAAGTCCGGAGGACTGGAACGCCGTCGCAAAGATGATTCACACGGTCCTGTCCGCAAAAGAGCAAGCGGAGCGAGAGAAACAAAGGAACCAATGAAAAGAAAAGATTACAAAGAACAGAAGCTACAACATCAAACAAACGGCAAAAGAAGAAAAAGCACCCGGAAGACGAACAACCCCCACTCGATCGAAAGTAATGCCTAACGGCGGTTTCTCGGTCGAGATGGGGGGTAGGGGGGAGGTTCTAGTCAGTGCAAGTCTGACACTACCGTCATAGATGATGATGGTGTCTCGTACGAGATTTCCTCCTTCCTGCGCAAGCTAAAAAAAAAAAAAGATGTTTCGTGAATGTAGATTTTTCATCTGTAATTCTGTAAGGTCGCATATGTTCATCAAATTGTCTTTTGAAAGATCTACCGATATAACCAATTCATTTTTGATAGCATTCACAAGTAAGCTCATAAACGGAGGAAGCTAGCTTAGTAAGTCCCTAAGACGACTCTTGCTTGGAAACCGCGAGTTCTATCCTCATTCCAGCTGAAAATTTAATCGGTCTGTCCTTCGTCATCGTTCGGATTCCACGTTAAGTTGTAAGTTCCTTTGAAGAGCCCCACTTCCGCAAAAACTTCTTGCCAACCTCCTTTTACCATCACACACTCTATGTAATTAGCTTATAGCTGTTTAGAGTGCGTCTAAGCCTAATATATTTTTGCCTAATAATAAAAATTTGTTAAGTTTATTGTCCGTTGTAATTGATACAATTTTTGGTTTGATTTGGCATAATAAGTTTTCGATTTAAGTGACTTGGTTTGGTATCCATTGGAGATTGCGATATATTTAATTCTGTCTGTAATTTATTCTTTTTTTAAATTTACTTAACTTAGAGGAATACTAATTAAGCGATAGAAAATGACGCGCAAAGAGGCAATTTTATGTGTAAAGGGATGTTGAGAACTATCACGTATAACAAAACCTGCTTCGGTAGGTTTATGAAAAATAATAATCAAAATAGTGCATATTGTTATCTTAAATAATAGTAAGATCTAGGTAATTTATTCTATTGCTAATTTTTATTTCTTTGGTTGTCATTCTAAAAAATTTGATAAGATTAATATCGAATTGCAGTACCTTAACTACCTATCTATTGATTAGTATAAAACTAAGCCCAATGCAACTGGGATTTTACCTCGCAAGAGTGATATTATCCATTAAACTCAATCCCACTTTTCTTTTGCAGTTATTCGCCGATAATTATTATGTTTTGAAATCACTGTACAAAATGATTTGTACATGTATATTTAAAAAAGCAAAAATTAAAATTTTATCATAATAATTACAAAAATTGAAACGCATTGTTATGGAATTTAAAATTTCATTTGTGCAATCAATCATAAGTATCTAAATATTCGACAGTTTTGCTGATAAATTAAAAAATCTTATGATATAATGGCACATTTGCCTTTGTGTCACTAATGCTGCAAAGACAAATCAGTCAAAGTAAAAACTGAACTTTTATAAAAAAAGTTGACGAAAGCATTATTTATTCTAAGATGAATATTAAATTTTCACAACCGAATGTAACTCTTTTATTATCATTATATTAATTTGATTTTACTATGATTATTTTTTATTAAAAAAAAAACACACAAACGCGGAACCAAGGGGCGAGGGAGAGATTTCCCAGATACTCCCCAGCAGAACTGAAACATTTGGAAAATCATAAAGTTTAATTCATTACAAACAAACAAGAAATCTATAAAGGTTTTCGTGGTATAATTAAGTAATTTATTTATCTAATTAATGCGTTTTTCAATTTAATATAATACAGTAGAGCTTCGATAATCTGGATTCAATTCCAGCGCAAAAACAAATTATAAAAAATTATAATTATATGAAAAATATAGGGCAATCAATATTCATAACACAGAATTTTTTAGCCACATTAAAAAATTACTCAAGGTAAATGAATATTGCCTATTTATTCAATTTTTTAAAATTATTTTTAGATAAAAGTGATAAAACTCATAAATTCTAGATAATATGAATATATTGTTCAAATAAACCTTAGATTATTTGTCAATTCTTCGGGTATTCTATTGGAACGTATATTTCAAAAAAAATATAACCCAACGCTATTTCTTTGTTTAGATATAAGCCCGCTGCTTCCATTTTGTATCTTCCGGTGGGAATAAGTGGCGGAAAATGAGTTTCATCGATAACAAAATTGCATAAATGGTATGTTATATCCTAGAATAGAACAATTTTGAAAGGATTTTTAATAATAATATATCCTCTACAAAACCTTATAAAAGTAAAAATCTGTCATGTTACCACATTTCTTTGCGTTACGCAATCCTACTGCGTTTGCATCGAAACTTCTTTTTAGGTTTACTTGAAAACGTAACGGAAAGTGTCGATATTCGTTACTCAAAAATTTATAGGCTTGGATACGTACCTAAAAAGAATTTGCGGTTTAAAAATGAAGTGAAACACCTACAGCTAATCAATTAATTATTAATCAATAATTACCTCGATTTTATTTGTCACGTTAATTTTAAAATTCAATGTACAGTTTATAGCTGGGGTAGTTCGATTGTACTTATAGGTTTTAATTTTAAAGAAATTGTAATAGTTTCTATCATAGCTGGTTAGTTCCACTCGAAAATCCTTAATCTTGTAGCGATTTTGATGAAACTAAAATAAAGTCTATTATAGCCACGTTTGCGACACAAATTGCATTTTTTTTATTTTTTTTTTATTTTATCTATTAAAATTTTTTAACAACTTACTTTAGACAAAAGTTCATCACAGAAGATATCAGAAATAAAAATGAATGCTACTAATAGCATCGAAATTATTTGTTTTGTCATTATTTGTGTTTGATATTTAAACAAAATTAGACTGTAGAAGAACATTACAACTGATTAAAATAGTCTCACGAATACAGTTTTATATTTTTGTATTATTCAATGTCAAATTTTGGCAACAAATATAATGTGGAAGTTAATGATCTGTGCAATACTTTGTTATTGTCATAAAAAATAATTATTAAGTTTTGTTTGTTTTCGTTAAAACTGCAGTGGTACATATGATGGCTGGATCATCTCCATTTATGTTTTAGACTAGAGGTACTGTTTCTGCAGTAGTCACTTTGTTCTTCATAAGTATCTATCTTTTAACTTTTAACTATCCTTAATAACTAACGTCAAATAATTGTCACATTGTAACTACTGTGCGGTCGCAGTGACCGCGTTTTATTTCTTTCGTTAACTCACGTGTACAACTTTACTTTTGGCTTTTTTTTAAAACAGATGTTTCATTTGGTATTCTATTAAGCCAGAAAAAATTAAAAAGCAATTAATTTTAAAATTCTATTAATTTTTAATAGCACAAAAAAATTATTATCATATTTGCACAACTTTATACAACTTAAATTTAATCTTAATCTTAATCTTTCTTAATCTAAAACATGTTTAAGCAAACTAAATCGTAATTTTTTTAAGTGCAAACTTGAATAATTATAATTAAAATAAAAAAATAAAAAAACAACTAAATCGCAAAAATCACAACACCTGAAAATCACAGTTTTTGTTTGCAATTCGTAGCCAATTATTGCTTTGTGGAACAAAAAACAAAGATAAAAAGTTTTTCTTTTAATTTTGGAAAGACACAAACATTTTCTACTTAACATCATAACGTTACTCAACTTGAACCAAAATGTTCAAAATTTAGTTTCTAAAAAGTAACACCAAAAAAGGTTGGGCTCCACTGGTTTATAATCTTTAAATGTGACGTTTACTATAAACATAAAAATTACAGTAACACTAATGTGCGGTCACCGTGACCGCTAGCATTTTTGTTTTCATTCTATAAATAAAACAAGGCAACTTTCGACTACCACTATTTGTTAACATACTAGGCAGGGCCACCCTAACCACAGGGCTAAATAGGCTACATCCCCGGGGCGCAAGTCTTTTGGGGGCGGAAACTTTTATTTTGATCTTTTCCAGCTCTAAAAAGGATAAAAAAATATTTACGATCTTTTTTGGAATAGAGCAAATTAATTGATATGAATATTTTGTATACCGGGTGTCCCCGTGACCGTGGACACTTTTCGAAGACAAATTTTTAAATAAAATTTTGAGCTCCCCCTTTTAAAGCAATTTTTTGAATTTCTGATTTCAAACGGCCATAGTTCCGATATTATTAAATTTTTAGGCTTAATAGATTAGACTTTTTTAAAGATCATTCGCTTATCTACAAATTAGCTTATAATCTCTTATCGTCTAAAATCAACAGATTTCGAGTTATAAATTAAATTAAGGGAAAAACTGTTAAAAAAACTCAGATTTTTTTTCTTGCGAACCCCGCATCTCTTAAACGAAACGTCTTAAGAAACAACTGACAACTCAAACCGGATCGGGAATTTAACGAGCTACAACTTTGATCAAATAAATTTTTTTGGGAAACCAACAGTTTTTACAAAAATTCTGAAAATAATGAACAAGGTGTATATAAAAAAAAATAAATTTATAAAATTTATTTTAATAAATTTTCAAAATAGCTTCTCTCATTTTCAGCACACGCGGATTTTTTTTAAAGGTGTTGCATGGTATTATTTATAATAGCGCTTCTTTAAGGGTACACAATAAAAAATGATCTTCCTTTTTTTCTGAATACGCAGTATTTTAAAAATTTTTAATTTGGTATGAATTTTATGTTTTTGTTTAGTGTAATAGTAATAAATTGACTTTTTACATTTTGTAGTTGTGCCTTCTTATGAAGAGGGGCGCATTAATTTTAGTAGCCCAGGGGCGTCGTTTATCTTAGGACGACCCTGATACTAGGAGTGATGTAACTTGAAGGTACTAAAACCCATAATGACTAATTTTGAACGAGGCGTAAAATGGTAAAATAAACACAAATTAAAACTTTGTGCGGTCTCAGTGACCGCAAGATAGCGATTAAGGGTTAAAGCATTTATTAATCCCCGTTATAAAAGTATAAACTTGCTTTAAAAACAATAAATTATAATTATTACATAAAATAAAATACGCAGTGAAATTATATTAAAATATTTCTCTCGGGGATATTTTCCGAAAATTTCCCCAATTCCCGGGCTGTTACTTACGGGATCAATATTGCAAAGGTAATATCCTAGAATGGGACAATTTTATCGTTTAGTACGATTTTCATATTTTATAGGGAAAAATTGTCAGTGCCTCTAGGTGTACGATTATAACTGATAGTCACTGTTGGTAGTCAAGTCATCGTAGGATTTCATAAAAATGTGGAAAAAAATAATTTTAAAAACATTACAAAGATTATTTAATTTATAATTTGTCTTTTAAATATTTTTTTAGAGGTACGTGTCGCTGTTCCCCTCTCCCCAAATAGATTTTTTTTATTGAAATTGATGTAAAACATTTGTGCTTCCGTTCTTATAATTTGAGCTTCAATCGTCATTGAGCTATTTGCAAAAACATTAGGTGGGGGTGGGGGGAAGCTTTAGACCCGTTGGTCTCCCAAATAAATTATCTTGGTAAAATTGGTGTCAAACGTTTGAACTTCACTTAAGTTTTTATTAGCATTCATTTAATCGTAGAGTTGTTCACAAAATCTTGGGTGGGGGGTGGGGGGGTTAAGTAAGCTGTAAACATTTTTTAACATAATTGTTTCTATTTCAAATTTTTGGGTAAATTTAATGTCAATCGATAGAGTTTTGTTCAGTGACGACGCCAGCATAAATTCTATGTCGGGGCGGGGTAAAATTAACAAGTTGGTACGGAGGCGGAAGAGAGATCGTAGACCAAAGCGCCGCAGGCGTATGTTTTGTAAAATTCAAGGTTAACAGCTCTTAGATTAACTTTAAGAATTTTTTAAAATATTTTTGTAATGTAAAATCAATTAATTTTGTATACGGATAAAAAACTGAATTTGGTAATTTCATTTGATAATTGTGTTACTTTTTAACCAACTTCAAAAGAGGAGGTGGTTACTAGTGAAAAATAATTGAATGAAAAGTTAGCATATTAGTATTAGATAATGAAGGGAGAGGAGTTTGAGAAAATTTGTGAGCGCTTGAAAATTCTCTAATATGTTTAGTGAATTCTTACCGGCTACCGAGACGACTCCCTCCCCCCGTAGCGTGGTCAGTGGTTTCGTTTGAGCTGTTATGAGTTTGATGTTCATCATTGTAATTTTATTAAATTTTAATTATTAAAAGTAATTTAAAAATATGAAATATTTTATATTTTAATTTAATATAAATATAATGTAATAATAATAATTGGGCTTCGTTTAAGTTTTTTTTCTCATTGTTCAAGAAATGTTTGGTTTGGGAAGGGGGGGGGGTTGTTAACATGAACATATTTATTTAATTTCCTTTTTACTTACAATTTCTAGATGTAATCGGTGCTTATTCGTTTGAGCGTAAATGAGCTTGTACCCCAAATGTTTTGAGCCTCAGCTGTCCAATCGAAATTGTTACTTGGAAGGGAGGGGGGACAGGAATAGAAAAAAATTAAAATTTGTTAATAGCACAGTAAATAATGACAGAAAAAAACATATGGCGAACGATATAAGCCAATTCTATGTATATCATATTTTCTTTGTTCGTCCATTACACAGAATAAGCACATTAAAAAATTACTTAAGGAACACGGATTTTCTCTATATATTCCAATTTTTTAAATAAAACTCATAAATTTTATATAATATGAATATATTATTCAAATAAACCTTAGATTATTGTTAATTCTTTGGGTATTCTATTGGAACGTAAATTTCAAAAAAAATATAACCCAACGCTATTTCTTTGTTTAGGTATAAGCCCACGCCTTCCGTTTTGTATCTTCCGGTGGGAATAAGTGGCGGAAATCGAGTTTCATCGATAAAAAAATTGCAAAAGTGGTATGTGATATCCTAGAATAGAACAATTTTATTAAAAGGATTATTAATAATAATATATCCTCTACAAAACCTTATAAAAGTAAAAATCTGTCATGTTACCACATTTCTTTGCGTTACGCAATCCTACTGCGTTTGCATCGAAACTTTTTTTTAGGTTTACTTGAAAACGAACCGGAAAATGTCGATATTCGTTACTCAAAAATTTATAAGCTTGGATACGGATCTAAAAAGAATTTGCGGTTTAAAAGTGCAGTAAAACACAGAGTAGAATATAATAAATTAATTTTAAGAAATTAAATTAAAAGTTGCCCAGCGCCGTGCCAATGCGATAGATCTGAAAGTAAGACAACAGAAGTTGGTAAATATAAATTACCTCGACTTTATCTGTCACGTTAATTTTATAATTCACTGTACAATTTATAGCTGGGGTAGTTCGATTGTATTTATACGTTTTAATTTCAAAGAAATTGTAATAGTTTTCATCATAACTGGTTAGTTCTACTCGAAAATCCTTAATCTTGTAGCGATTTTGATGAAACTGAAATAAAGTGTGTTATAGCCACGTTTGCGACACAACTATCAGTAAAAAGATGTTTCGGTTGCATCTATTTTCGAGGAAGATTAATATAAAAAAAATAAGCCAAAAATACTTATTTGGTAATTGATTTTTTAACAATTTTTAACAACTTACTTTAGCCAAAAGTTCATCACAGAATATATCAGAAATAAAAATGAATGCTAGTAATAACATTAAAATTATATGTTTGGTTATTATCTGTGTTTGATATTTAAACAAAATTAAACTGTAGAACAACATTACAACTGATGAAAATTGTTTCGTGAATACAGTTTTATATTTTTGTGGTAGCTATAGGATTATGCAGTAGTATTATCATCAATGTCAAATAATAACATTATAGCATAACAAACAATAATAAACAATAATAACATAACAATAAAAATAATAAATAATAAAGAAAATGTCCAAGTTAATGATCTGTGCAGTAATTTATTTTTTACATTAAATTGGTGACACAGATACAATAATGGATATAAAAATGTAATTTATAAATATAATATCATCTAGTAATGGAAATAAGAGTGGTTTAAAGCAAATTTAAAATGTTTCCGTTTTATGAAACTTTTTAGTTGAAACACTGCAAAAACCATAAATAATAGAAAAGCTACAGGAAATCCAGTGCTTAGTAAATCATTTATGTTTGTTTTAAAGATTTTTTTGTAAATTATAAATTAATTAATTTGTAGTTTTATTCAATAATAACTATTTGATCTAATTAATTCTTGGAATTTTCGGGCTCACATGTAAGCTGTAACACGGGTAGGCTTTGATTAATTAAATAATCGCGGCCGTCGTGTGTTAACTAAAGGTTAATTGCTGCCACCAGAGCCTATTTATAAGCCAGACTCAAACTTTTAAATTGAAGATCGGAGACGTAGGATTATTACCAAGTCGATCGCCTTTTTAACAGCAAGAAAAGAATAAAAACCTGTAAATCACAACTAATTCTAAATTAGGTGAATTTTGGTAATTAATTTTATTCTTTAGTTTCAATTGTTTAAAATAGGGGCACTATTGCGTATTACGTTATCAAGGGTCGAGTTGGTTATATTTAAACAATTGAAGTAAAATGTTCTATTTATTAGATGGTTATATTTCGGTAAAGATTGAAGTAATTTTATATTAACGGTAATAATGCCATTAACCGGCAACTTTTAACATTATTAAAAGTTGATTGCAGTATAATTAAAATAGATGTAATTGGGTAATTTTGGTTGATAATTATTTAAACATAATAATTGTTAGTGGTATTTTGGTGATGGTTAAAACAATATTTTACTAGTGATATTTTGGTGACCGTTAAATTATTTTAAGTAATTGAGTTTAGGGTGCGTGTTAATTTTACGAGCATTTCAAGGGTACCATAGGCGGTTTCTTGAGATTGTCCTTTGTGTTAACAAGTGAAATCGACACCGATTAGGGGGTTGGTAACCAGCTGCATTTTGTTTCACAAAATTACATTCCGAACTGGAATTTAATATTTTATTACTTTAAAACTATACAAAGGAACCGTGTTTTCTAAAGTATCAAATGTTGCATTTTAATATAAGTTTTAACAACCCAAGAAATGCCATATACAGATTGATTACTTTGCAGATGACTTTTATTTGTATGTAAATTGATTGCAATGGTTTTTCTAGTTAGAGAAATCTAGAAGAATGCTCAAATCTCACCTAGACGAGAGTCAACAAACTTTCAGTCGAATCATCTTTAACCCCCCCCCCCCTTGAGACTTCAAATCTAAATTACGATCTCTGCTTGATTTAATTGAGTCACATTTGCAGGTGTAATTTTAACTAAAAGAAATAGACTTATAGTTTCGACAAACAATAATATAATTATATACAAAGTATAATCTTGCCCCAACCGTGCACAATTAAATTATATAAAATATAAACTTTTGATCCCTAAGAATGCAATTTTACATTACTGAAGTTACACAGGATTCCGATATAAAAATGATCACCAAATTAAGTAATTATTCAGAGTTATTAAAATACAGGGTGTTTGGAAATTAATTATGATTTTATCATTGCTTCAGACTTGATCCTCGAACCCAAATTTAAACAGGAAATAAAAGATTTGACATAATCCAAATATATGTAGTTTTATTTGTGTTGTGTGTTTATGATCGTCTGTCGTTTTTGAAGCGGTCATCTGTATTGTTTTAGCTATGTTAACAATTTTGTTTTGTACAACGGAAGAAAGAACGGGTTACTAGATGGCGTGCGGTAGGTAATTACTCAACGTGGTGGTTCATGGCTATTTTTCCTTGTCATCGATGAGTAGGTGTTGGCGCTAAATTCAAATTTAGAAGTCGCATCTTACAAATTAGAATATATATTTCAAATAAACTTTAGATTGTTAATTCTTTGGGTATTTTATTGGAACGTGCACTTCACCATAAGCATACCCCATCGATATTTCTTTGTTTAGGTATAATCCCACGACTTCCATTTTGTATCTTCCAGGAGGTATAAGTGGAGGAAATAGAGTTTCATCGATAACAAAATTGCAAAGGTGATATGTGATATCCTAGAATAAAACAATTTTAAAAGTTGTTTTAATAAAAATATATTCTCTACTAAACCTTATAAAAATAAAAGTCCGAAAAGTTACCACATTTCTTTATGTTACGCAATCCTACTGCGTTTGCATCGAAACTTTTTTTTAGGTTTACTTGAAAGCGTAACGGAAAATGTCGATATTCGTTACTCAAAAATTTATAGCCTTGGACACGTACCTAAAAATAATTTGCGGTTTAAAAATGAAGTGAAACACAGATATGAATATAAAAATTAATTTTAAGAAATTAAATTAAAATTTGACCAACGCCGTGCTATGGACAGATACGATAAAATGCGATAGGTCTGAAAATAAGAATGCAGCTGGTCAATATATTACCTCGATTTTATCTGTTATACTAATTTTTAAATTTAATGTACAATTTATAGCTGGGGTAGTTCGATTGTACTTATATGTTTTAATTTCAAAGAAATTGTAATAGTTTTCATCATAACTGGTTAGTTCCACTCGAATATCCTTAATCTTGTAGCGATTTTGATGAAACTGAAATAAAGTGTATTTTAGTAACGCCGGCCGGCGACACAAATATCAATGAAAAGATGTCTTGGTACCATCTATTTTCAAACGAGAAATTAAAAAAAATAAATAAAAATCAAAATTGCACTAAAGCCAAAAATATTTGATTGATTACAGAGGGTTTCCGTCACCGATGCAACTTAAACTTACTTTAGACAAAAGTTGATCACAGAACAAATCACCAATAAAAAATAATGCTAGTAGTAACAGCAAAATTATATTTTTTGTCATTATTTGTGTTTGATATTTAAACCATTTTAAGTATAGAAGAAGGACGTTGAAACTGATGAAAATTCTCCCGTTCATACAGTTTTATATTTTTGTGGTAGTTATTGAGTTACAGTAGCATTATCATTATATTATTATTATAAATAATAATAACATAACAATAAAAATTAGAAATGAACAAAGAGAATTTAGAAGGTAATGATCTGTGCTGTAATTTATTTTTGCTATAACAAAGTTGTGGTGACTCCGATAGAATCTATATCTATATTTTATTATATAAAAATGAAATGATGCATATATGTTGGTTCATCATTTGAAAATCGCTGGACCGATTTGGCTGATTTTTACTGCTGTGTTCGTAATGATCGCTATAGGTACACTTCTAAGTCCTTCAACCGATTTGAACCAACTTTAGAATACTTCCTTACTAGGATTCGGGTTTAGTTTGCTGTGCAATAAAATTTCATAAACTCGAGAGGAAGAAAAGATTGCCGTCACACAAAATTTGTGTGACGGCAAAAAGTCTTCCGGGATAATCTCAAAAATTTCCTCCCCTTACGAGATCAATATTGCCAAGGTAATATCCTAAATTGGAACAATTTTAAAAAGTGTTTTTATAATAATATATTATATTCTGTATGTTACTACGCAATCCTACTACGTTTGCATCAAAATATTTTTTTTGATTTATTTGAAAACGTGTCGATATTCATTACTCAAAAATGTATAGCCTTCGAAAACGTTAAAAAATTTACATTCATATTTCATTCTTTAAAATTTAATTATAAATTTTTTAAAATGGTTTTAGTAAATTGTCTTGATGTTCTAAGAAAGATAGTTAAGAGAGAGGTACCGATATGATACTTGGATCCAGTCCTAATATGGAAATCCGATCTGGCTTCACTAAAATGTGCTGATTTACACACCTTTATAGGTGCTACTATAGCGAGCGGTCTACCATAAAATTTCTACTAATGTCCGGTCTACCATAAAAAAAAATTCTCAATTTGACTCAATTTGACTTGATTCTAGATAAACTGTGTAATAGTTTGTCGCACATCGAAGAAGATTCACTTTTTTGCCGAGTAGTACCGGACTAAAGTGATATTTTTAGTGAGTACAGCACCCTGTTCCGAGTCGTTTTAACAAATGCAACCACGCAAATTTCGGATCGTCTAACCAGTAAACCTCTTTATATTGTGTAAAAATTACACAATTTTATGCATGTAATGTGTAAGCACATTACACTTCTTTGGGGGGGGGGGATTTCCAAATTGTGTTTGAAAAAAAATTTCAAGTACTGTCTAAATTTGAAAATGTAAATTTGAGTTGTGAATAATGTTTTGTTGAAATAAGATTGACGATATACTGTCGTATTACAAGGCGATTTTAACCGCCCCTGTAGTATTTGTAAAATTTTTGTAGTTTTGAATTTGAAACTCTTTGGAAGTTTTAGAAGTGGGGGCTTTTTTGCTTTTTTTTTGGCTTCGTAGTTTTTGAAAATTTTTGAATAATGTTTTTTTTTTAAATAGAGAAATTTTTTGAGCATTGATTTGAATTGATGGAGAATATTTTTGGTCGAATTGAACCGCAGCTGAAATTATTGATATTGTGAGTTATTTTTGATTAAAGTGATGTTTATTTGAACGAGCAACTTTTTTAAGAAGTTATTAAAATTGGATTTTGGCGAGAATTAAAATAATTATAATTGGATAATTTGAATTCGTAAGTTCAAACCCCGAGCAAAGCATAAAATTTTTATAAATTTTAAAATTTAAGTTTGTAAAATCGCCTTTTGCTAAAAATGACAGACGTAGCGGATGTGTAATTGGTAAGTCCGTTGAATTTAATTTATAATTTTATGTTTGAAATTAAAAATGTGTTTTTGATAAAAAGTTGGATGATTTTGAAAATAAACATGAAACAGAAGTTATACTTGCATCTTTCAAGATAAAAAGATTGTAATTGAATTGAATAAAAGTTGGAATTGTGATTAATGAATTAATTGAATGGTAAATTGAAAAGAAGATAGCTGCCCTGCCGGTATCGTAAAATTTTAGCGTTACAATTTTTATGGCGCTAATAATTAAAAATTCGAATTTTTGCTTGAAAGAAAGGGGGAAGACTTGGCTTGAACATGTTCTTTTACTAGTAGTGTATTTATATCGTTGACCTTCTACTTCTTCATTTACTTGGAGTTTGAAAAAAATTACAAAAAAATCTTTTAATGTTATAGTAAATATTAACGCATAAAAGACATATTTCCAACCATATCATACTTAACAAGTCGAGAAATAATTAGAACTTGTCATCATCATAATAATCCTATTCATACTTGTTAAAAAACTGATTTTACTCTTTGTTCGTGCATTACAAAGGATAGGAACATTATTATTTTTTAATAAAACTCATGAATTCTAGATAATTAGAATATATATTTCAAATAAACTTTAGATTACTGTCAATTCTTTGGATACTCTATTGGAACGTGTACTTCACCAAAAGCATGCCCCAACGCTATTTCTTTGTTTAGGTATAAGCCCACGATTTCCATTTTGTATCTTCCGGTAGGAATTAGTGGAGGAAAATGAGTTTCATCAATAACAAAATTGCAAAGGTGGTATGTGATATCCTAGAATAGAACACTTTTAAAAGTTGTTTTTATAGTAATATATCCTCTACAAAACCTTATAAAAGTAAAAGTCTGTAATGTTACCACATTTCTTTATGTTACGCAATCCTAGTGCGTTTGTATCCAAACTTCTTTTTAGATTTACTTGAAAACGTAACGGAAAATGTCGATATTCGTTACTTAAAAATTTATAACCTTGAATACGTATCTAAAACGAATTTGCGATTTAAAAGTGAAGTAAAACATAGATAAGAATATAATAAATCAATTTTAAGAAATTAAATTAAAAGTAGGTCGGCGCCGTGCTAGATAAATACCTACAGGTGGTCAATACATTACCTCAATTTTATCTGCCACGTTAATTTTAAAATTAAATGTAGAATTTATAGCTGGGGTACTTCGATTGTACTTATAGGTTTTAATTTCAAAGAAATTGTAATAGTTTTTATCGTAACTGTTTAGTTCTACTCGAAAATCCTTAATTTTGTAGCGATTTTGATGAAACTGAAATAAAGTGTGTTATAGCTATGTTTGCGACACAAATGCCGCGACAGAAATATTAGTGAAAAGATGTTTCAGTTGCATCTATCATCGAGCGAGATTAATTAAAAAAAATTGGAAGGAAGTCAAAATACTTAATTGATTATACAGGGTTTCCGTGACCGACGTACAGATTTTAAACCCCAAATTTTTTAACAACTTACTTTGGCCAAAAGTTCATCACAGAATATATCAGAAATAAAAATGAATGCTAGTAATAGCATCCAAATTATATGTTTTGTCATTATTTGTGTTTGATATTAAACTGTAGAAGAATATCACAACTGATGAAAATTGTCCCAGGAATACAGTTTTGTATTTTTGTGGTAGCTATTGGCTTATTGTTATTATCAATGCCAAATTTTGACAACACAAAATATAATGTCGAAGTTAATGATCTGTGTAATACTTTGTTATCTTCATAAAAAGTGTTGTTTTTAAGTGTTGTTGGTTTTTGTTAAAACTACAGTGGCCCATTGCGATGGCTGGATCATCTCCATATTTTAAAACTTTTATTAATATCCATTATAAAAGTATAAAATTGTTTTAAAAACAATAAATAATAATTATATAAAATAAAATACGCAGTGATCTTCCCACTGCTCATCCCACCTTATTTTGTGCATATTGCAAATTTTTCTTTTAGATTTTGTTAACTAACTTAATAACTCCATGAAAAAAGAGATATATTTTCTTATTTTATAGGTTTTCAACGAAATAATGTTGGAGGAAATTAAATTTCCGCAAGAGGATTTAAACAGCCATAGAATGCAGTAAAATTTAGTCAAAAATATCTTTCGAGAAATATTTTCATTGAATCCCTCGACCTGCGGTCTCGTGGAATATCATATTAAAATATTTCCCTCAGAAATATTCTTCGAAAATTTTTCCCTATTTCCGGGCTGTTATACTTACGAGAACAATATTGCAAAGGTAATATCCTAGAATGGGAAAATTTTTAAAAATATTTTTATAATAATATTATTATTTACGAAACCTTATAATAGTAAAAGTTTCAAACTTTACCACACTTCTGCATGTTATTTCGCAATTCTACAACGTTTGCATTCAAAAATATTTTTTAGATTTAGTTGAAAACGTAACGTTCCAAAATAATAATAATAATAATATTAATTTGTATTTATTTAATTATGTTAATTTAAAAAAATAATCAAACCTAACAAATGTTAAAATAATAAATTTTAACTGTTAAGTAAAGAATACATACTGCACAGAAACATAATATTTAAAAAAACACTAAAATGACAATAATTCACATTTAACAGGGTCGAACTAAGATATTTGAATAAACAAGAAATTGAATTCTGAAAAAATTATTATTATTATTAGCTTTACATTTCTTTCAGAATTTTGCTATCCCTATCTGGGATTATACATATCCCTTTGTTGGGGAGGATTAGACCCCGTAACACATATTAATTTATAATTCAGTTGCTATGATTTAGTGTCTTACTCACAGTGCATACTCATAAATCATAACTCGTAATCTCTTAAACATCTATGGGTGGTAGCCTTCGCGACTAGACTTCTTCATGTCTGCCGATCCTGTACTTTTGTTGTCCAGTTTCTTTCCCCCATTGTGCTCAGATTGTTTGTCACCTGGTCCCACCATCGCGCTCTGGGTCTGCCCCTCGTTCTATCTTCTCCAGGTTTCCATAGTGTTGCTCTTTTTGCAAGTGAGTTATCGGTACTTCTCATTATATGGCCTAACCATCTAATTCTCTGTGCCTTTGCATATCTCACTATGTCCTCTCCTTTCAACTCCTCGTCTATTTCTCTGTTCGTTCGTGCTCTCAATTCTCCGTTTTCTGTTATTTTGAAGCCTAAGATGGTTCTCATCACGTTTCTTTCAAACACTCTCATCTGTTCCGCCTCCGCTTTGGTCATACACAGTGTCTCCGCCGCGTACATCACGACTGGTCGTATCACTGTCTTATAAATTTTCATCTTTACATATTTTTTGAGATTCTTGTCTTTCAGAAGCATTTTGTTTGCATAAAAAGCCCTGTTACCTATTTGTATCCTCTTTTTTATTTCCTGCTGCCTGCCACCGTTTCTGTCTACATGCACTCCCAGGTAACTACAGCTCTCTATTTCTTCTATGTTGTTATCGTTTATTGTTAGGGGTTTTCGCGTATATTGTATGTTTTCCTGCTACCGAGCTTACAAAGTGTTCTTTACCTATCTTTGCATTAAAATTGCCAAGTATTAACATAAGATCCTGTTTAGGTATGTTGTCACATAATTCTTCTACTTCATGGTAAAATTCTTCTTTTTCGCTCACACTGCTGTCTTCCGTCGGCGCATATACATTTACTATCGACAAATTTGTTTTGGCTTTTACTCTAAGATACGACAATCTTCCATTAATTGCTTTGAATGCTAGTACGTTCTCGATCAATCTTTTCGCCACTATAAAACCTGTGCCGTTCCTTCCCTGTTTTTGCTCACCTGAGAAAAACGTGGTGTAGTCTTTCTTTGTAATTTCGCCTTGTCCTTTCCACCTGTGTTCTTGTATTGCACCTATATCTACTCTATATCTCGCCAATTCGTTCGCCACTTCTACGTTTTTTCCCGGTTTTAGTAGAGTTCTAATATTCCATGTTCCGACTCTTATCACATCTTGTTTGTGTTTTCTCTTTTTCCTTTTGATTTGCCTTACTGTTGCCATTGTCTCACTTGTAGTGCTTGGAGCTTCCGGTTGAGACGTACCATATTCGCTCCGATCTTCTCTATTAGTTTTTTAACTCGGCTGGTGTGGGCGTAAATTCCTTATCACACCATGCAAACAATTTACCATCGACGTGCAGCTTTCTGTATCCTATTTTAGTTTTCTTGCCTTTCTGGGCTTCTTCTTTGGCTTTTTCTACAATTTTGTCTTGTATCGCTTTGTCTTTCCGTGACAGATCATTTTCTATGTATATTTTTGTCTCTTTAAGCTTCTTTTTGTTTGCCATTACATCTAATTTTTGTTTAACATTTTTCAGTTTTGCAACTATTACTTCTTTTCCTATTTTAAAAGCCTCGACCATTTCTACATGTACCTCCATATCCTTCTTAATAAGTTCCTCTTCCTCGACTAATTTTTCATTTATTTCTTGATTGGAGTGCATTCCCTTAATAATAATATTTAGCTTTCTTCTCTCTTTCTCGAATCTTTCCAATTGCGCTTCGAGGCCCTTTATTATGTTTTCCTGCTTATGGACTCCAATTTCATTCCTCAGTTCTTGTTTTTTTGCCTTCCATTGCTCTTCCACTACATCAATCTTCAATTTCAGTTCTCCAATCTCTCTCCTATTCTCTGAGAAGCCTGTATTAACACTAAGCGTTAGCGCGCTTATCATGTTTTTTAGTTCCTCCATGTTGTTTCCCTTTACTTCACTTTTGCTTACTTGTTCTGTATAAACCTTGGTTGGTGTTTTAAGGGTTCTTTTGCTCCTTTGGAATATCGCAGCTTTACTCGTTTCTTCTGTTGTTTCTTCTCTTCGCCTTTTTAGCAATTCCTTCAGTGACCCCACACTGCTTGATCTATTACTCATTGGAAACTTATTCGCTTTTCAACCTGCATCAAGTGTTGTTGATGCTTTCTGTGCGTTTTACAGCGTGTTGCGGTCAATACGTTTACCCGGCTCGACACCTCGGAGGTACCCGCATTACATTACGTTTTATTTCGATCTATTTACTAAATTGACTACAACTTTATTCACTAGGTAGGTCTATAATTTTATTTTTGTTTGAGCAGAACTTTATTTGCACGGTGCGACTATAATTTTCAACAAAATGATAACGCGACAATCTCTTTGGTTTCTTAAATAAGTCAAAAAGTCCGATTTACCTTTTGATGGCTCGTCTAAAAACTCTCTTATCAATTCACAGGTGTTCTCCGTTTAGCCTTGTTATCTACGGCTTGGTTAATTCACCTTTATCTTCTCCCAATTACCAAAATACAGGACGCAAATACACGTATAATACCGTATCGTACTGTACCGAAAAAATAATCAAACCTAACCAATGTTAAAATAATAAATTTTAACTGTTAAGTAAAGAATACGTACTGCACAGTAACATAATATTTAAAAAAACACTAAAATGACAATAATTCACATTTAACAGAGTAGACCTAAGATATTTGAATAAACAAGAAATTTAATTCTGAAAAAATTACGCTATAAAAATGATGAAAATTACTTTAAAAATAAAAACTTTGTAATACGATATAAAGGCCTTCATTTCACAATTATTTTTGATCATCAGTCGTATATAACAGTAAAAATAAAAAGAAGTGAGAGAAAATATACAAAACAAAATTGAAAAAATTTAAAATTAAAAATTTAAAAAATCAAGAAATTTACTAAACTTTAAAAAATGCTGAGCTTACCAAATAATCAAACTAAATGACGTCACGTGTTTAAATAAAATTTAGACACAAATTATGTTAATTTGTCATTTAAATAATATTTTTGGAGGTGCGTGTCGCTGCCCCTTCCCCTAAAATGATTTTTTTATTGAAATTGGTTTCATTTGAGCCTCTGTTCCTATCGTTTGAGCTTCAAACGTCACTGATCTATTTGCAAACAAATTCCGGGGGGGGGGGGGGGAGCAAAAGCTGTAGACACATTGGACCCCAAAATAGATTATTTTAGTAAAATTGATGGCTAAAGTTTGAACTTCATTTAAGCCTTTATTAGCATTCAATCTCATTGTTTGAGCGTCAACAAACCTGGGGGGGGGGGGGAGGAATCTGTAAACATTTTTGTTTAAATTTTAAATTTGTGCGTAAATTTAATGTCAATCGATAGAATTTTGTTTGAACTGTTAGGAATTTGACATCATTGTAATTTCATGGGTGTTTTAAATTTTGTACATCTCATAGATTTCAAAAATTTCGAAGATTTCGAAGATTTTGTTTTGTTGAAATAAGGTTGGCAATATAGTAAAGTGGTAAAAAATAAAAAATTGTAATTATTTTACTACCTCCAAAAAAAAGTACATCGAGTTCGTCCCTTATTGCGGAAGACTTGACAGTCAGTTTCAGTGTGGGTTCTCAAAAAAAAATAATTAATTTCAATACCAAAAGTAATCGTCTTAAAAAATTATCTCAAATCTTTCTTAATATCTCAAATTTTTTATAGTTCTCAGAATTAACTTCTTTAATGATCAAATAAAATAAATATTTCTCTTACAAATTCCAAAAAAATTAAATAATAAATCGCCAATCAATTTAAAAAAATATATCTCTACTGTCAAACAATTGCACAAAATTCTAACAAACTACCAAAACTCAGGAGCTAAAATACGCACATCCGGCTCGTGCAGCCATTTTTGCCAAAAAGCCTCTATCTTCACCTTTCGCTTCCCCACTTTGCACTCTTTCCAAAAATTACCAAACCAAAATACATAAAATTTTACTAAAAGAGTACAGAGTAGGTCCAAATATTCTGTAACATTACAATAGATTGCAGAGTGGGTGGTTTTTGTTCAAAAATGGCAGACGCAGCGGACGTGCAATTTGTAAGTCCGTTGAATTTAATTTATGATTTAAAATATTTCAAAATAAAAGTGATTTTTTTAATAAATGGTTAGGTGAATTTTAAAATAAAAATGAAACAGACTTTTATTGGATGTAGTTATTTTCAAAATCCTTGGTTGAAAGAAAGGGGGAAGAGGTGATATGAACATGTTTTTCTATTTCATTTAGTTGAAGTTTAAAAAAATTAAAAATAAATCTTTCAATGGTACAGTAAATATTAACACAACATTAATATCTTTTAATAAAACTCATAAATTCTAGATAATTAGAATATAATTATATTTCAATAATAATTTTTGATTATTGTTAATTCTTTGGGTATTCTATTGGAACATATACTTCACCAAAAGAATGCCCCAACGCTATTTCTTTGTTTAGGTATAAGCCCACGATTTCCATTTTGTATCTTCCGGTAGGAATTAGTGGAGGAAATTGGGTTTCATCGATAACAAAATTGCAAAAATGGTATGTGATATCCTAGAATAGACAAATTTGAAAAGTTGTTTTAATAATAATACCTATATTCTCTACTAAACCTTATAAAAGTAAAAGTCCGAAAAGTTACCACATTTCTTTATATTATGGAATCCTATTGCGTTTGCATCAAAAAATTTTTTTAGATTTACTTGAAAACGTAACGGAAAATATCGATATTCATTACTCAAAAATTTATAGCCTTGGATACGTACCTAAAAGCAATGTGTGGTTAAAAGCAGAGCCGTCTTAAGATATACGACGCCCCACACAAAATATTAAATTCATACATAATTAAAAAAAGTTATATAAACAGAAATAAACTTTCAAGTAAACAGAAAACAAAAGTTGTTAAATAAGTCATTCTTTATATACAGGGTGTCTCGTCCTGACCATGGAGAATCTTTGAGGTGATCATAAAAGACAAAAACAACAGTTTTTATTTTTTTTATTTTTCTTGCTAACCTCATATCTGTTAAACAAAACTTCTTAGAAAAAAGCTGACAGGTCAAATCGAATAGAGAATTTAATCGGCTAAAACTTTGGTCAAATAAATTTTTTTGGGGAACCAACTGTTTTGCCAGAAATTCTGAAAATAACGAACAAGTTATGTAACAAAATTTTGAATTTTGATATATTCTTTTGGCTACACCTCTGGATTCTAGATTTTGGATTATTAGAGGAGGGCAAGGTTTAACCTCGCACGCACTCAGGCCGCTTAATCGGGCCCATTGTACTACCTCCGTTACAGCAACCCCGTCCCATCATTCCTCAAGCCATCCCAACCACAGGATGAACTCGAGAATCCTGGCGGGTCACTGATTCTGGCCATGTTAGGCCAGAAATTCCCCAACGTGGAATCTCTTTTTGATGATAAGGCCGGGCAGTGACATAGCACATGCTCAGCTGTTTCATCTGCTTCGTTGCATCCTCGACATACAGGGCTGTCTACGACGCCCATTGTGTTTAGATGTTTGTTTAATCTGCAGTGACCAGTTAATATATCTGCAATTACCCGTAGATTGATTCTGGATAACTTCAGATAGTATTTGGAATGCTTACTTGAGGGTGCTCTTATGGCCGCCCTCGCTTGTCTGCATTCGGTCTCTTTTTCCCATCTACTGGAGTGCAGATTTAGGATATATTGTTTTAGGAGAGTATCAAAGGTTTTTACAGATGGCGCGATCATTGGCTCAGGGCCGCAGGGAAGGCTGCCTGAACCGTTTTTCGCCAGCGAATCTGGTCTTTCGTTGCCCTCGTTACCTTGGTGACCCTTAACCCAGCGCAAGGTAAGGTCATTGTTTGGAGTTGATATCTCGTTCAGTGTCTGCATGCATTCAAGCAGCAGGCCAGAAGTGATCTTGTGATCCCTAAGCGCCACAAGAGCAGCTCTACTGTCTGTAGATATCTGTATGTTTTTGTTGCGGATACTTTTCTCTTTAACTATTCTTGCGCAATGCAGTATGCCCATAAGTTCAGCCTGGAAGACCGAGGGATATTTGCCTAGCGGTATGCTCATGTTTATCTCAAGGTCGACGGATGATATTCCTGCACCTGAGCCAGCATTGTTTTTGGAACCGTCCGAGAACAGACATATGTCGTAATCGTAGGTTTCTGTTGGTTCCAGCAGAACATTATATTTCCTGCTGAATTTATATTTAGGGTAAATTCTGTCGGGCTCCATGCTCAAAAGAGGCACTCCTGTAGAGTAGTCCTCTAGAATCCGCATGTGCCCCACAGTTATACGCTTATCTTTCCACAGCCGCCAGCTGCGCAGTCTCAGAGCAGTCCTGACCGCCATCTCCTGCACATGAAGATCAAGTAGAGGGAGGCAGAGAAGAGTCTCCAGTGCCGCAGTTGGAGCCGTGCGCATCACCCCAGTTACAGCCAGACAGATCACTCTCTGGAGCCGGTGCAAGGAGGCTGCTGTTGTCACCTGCTTGGTTCTGGGTCACCAAACAAGCGCTCCGTAACAGAACATGGGTCTGACGATAGCAGTGTAGAGCCAGAGGGTGATTCTAGGGGAGAGACCCCAGGACTGTCCCACCGCTCTTCGACACTGCCAGAAGGCCCTTCCCGCTTTCCTGAGCTTGATTTCTAAATGTTTCCCCCAATTTAGCTTTTTTCAAGTGTTATGCCCAGATACTTGACCTCATCCGTCAATTTCAGGGGAGTTCCCATTAAACTAGGCATTCTCATGCTCCGTAGTTTCCTTTTGTTGGTGAATAGAACAAGCTCTGTCTTAGTCGGATTGACCGAGAGAGAGTGCTCGTTGCACCAGTTCTCTAGTATTTTGAGAGCATTTTGCATCTGCATGCATACTGTGTTCTCAAATTTCCCGGTAAGCAGTATGGTGATATCATCTGCGTAACCTATGGTATAAAATCCTTTTTCATTTAGGCATTGGATAAGGCTGTCGACTACCATGTTCCATAGCAGTGAAGAGAGTACTCCGCCTTGAGGACAGCCCTTAACGACAATGCCTTTAACATTTGTATCTCCAACACTCACCTCTACAGCTCTCCACTTCAGTATGAAACTGATCCATTTTGCAATAGTCGTGGGAACTCCGAATCGGCGTATTGCTGAATTTATGCTATTGAAGGTAGCCTTATCAAAGTCCCCTTCGATATCGATAAACGCTCCTAGGGTGGACTCCTTGTAGTCTAGCGATCTTTCGACGTGCTCCACCACTTTGTGAAGCGCCGTTTCAGTCGATCTCCCCGGGGTGTATGCATGTTGATTCGCGTGAAGCGGTCTTTGAGCAAGAACCACGTCGCGAATGTGTCTGTCGCACAGTTTTTCTAACGTTTTGAGAAGAAACGAAGTCAAACTTATTGGCCTAAAAGATTTAGCCAGGGAGTAGTCGCTTCTGCCTGGATTGGGTATGAAGATAACTTTTACTTTGCACCATTCACTTGGTATGTATCCGTGCGCAATGCACGCCTTAAACATCTGCACCAGGTGACAGATTAGATGCTCCAGACCCCATTGAAGGAGTGCCGGGAACACTCCATGAATCCCGGGCGATTTAAAGGGACCAAATGTTTTAATGGCCCATGCTATTTTTGTCTCATCAACGACCTTCCTTGCAATTTCCCAATCTGTTGCAGTCGGTGGCTGAGTTTTTACTTCAGACCAATCAAAGTTTGAGATTATTTCACTGTCGGGAAAGTGAGTGTGTAGCAGTATTTCGACTGTCTGCGAGAGGGTGTCCGTGTAGGATCCATCCTCACGGTATAGACTGCCTGGCTGCTGTTATGGGTCCTTGGACATGACCTTCTTGAGTCTAGCCGCTGCAGTAGTTGTTTCCACTTCGTATTGGTATTTTAATGATACGAGAATATTTCGAGGCAAGACGATTTGGGCGCATGACGGAAGAAAAAGAAAAAGGAGTGCGGAGGGATTAAAAAAAAGGGATCCAGATCTTGGGGACGAAAAACGTACGTTTTTACCTTTGATTTCGGGTAATTATCGGTGATTTTTTGTGCACCGCTCCTTCTTGCGGATTTGCGTACTTTTCAAGAAAATTGTGTTTTTTTGATTTTTTTCGCTATTAGATTTCCTGAACCCCTGAAAGATCGAGCGATAGCGCCCACTCAACAGCAGGAATCAGATACGTTTTTTTTTCTTTATTATCTTCTTTTCGTTTCTTTCATCTGCAAAGTTGTACAACACCGATAATATTTTTTGATAATCGTCAGCTGCGTTCGTTGATATAGCCGACGCTCGCTTCGAATATTTTTTGATTTTTCATCTAGTTTTGAGTTCAAGCACCGTTTTAAACATTCCAAATATTGGAAGTCTTCATTAAGATTGTTGGGTGAGTGCTTAGAGAGTCGGTCGTTGCGAACGTTCCTCCCGAGTTTGTACCCCATAGTATAGGTACTTTTTTTCCGGTACGAGAGCTAGTGCAAACTTGTTGCAGTTACACCGGATTTATCCCAGGCTTCCGCAAAGAAAAGAGCTAGTTCTTCCCACCTTGGGTATCCTCACCAAATAAAAAGTTGGAAATTTCGATTTTCAACCATGTGGGAAGAAAGAAATTGCTGGGCCTTCTCTAAAGAGTTCCAGCCATTTATTTTTTTCATAAGTGTAGGTAAAAAATAAATTAAAAAAAAATAAAAAGTGTCCTTCATCACAACCTCAAAGGTTCTCAACGGTCACGGAGACATCCGGTATAAAATACTGATATAATTTAATTTGCTCTGTCCGAAAGAAGATCGTAAATACATTTTTATTCTTTTCAGGACTGATAAAGATCAAAACAAAAATTGCAGCCACCCACAAGCTAGCGCTATTTAGTTCTGTGGTTAGGGTAGCCCTGTTCAAAAGTGAATTAAAACACATAGATAAGAACATTATAATAAATTAATTTTAGGAAATTAAAAGTTGGTAAATACCTACAGCTGGTCAATATATTACCTCGATTTTATCTGTCATATTAATTTTGAAATTCACTGTACAATTTATAGCTGGGGTAGTTCGATTGTACTTATATGTTTTAATTTCAAAGAAATTGAAATAGTTTTCGTCATAACTGGTTAGTTCCACCCGAACATCCTTAATCTTGTAGCGATTTTGATGAAACTGAAATAAAGTGTAATTTAGGCTCGCTGACGACACAAATATCGATGAAAATATGTTTTGGTACCATCTATTTTCAAACAAAAAATTTTGAAAAAATGTAAAAAGAATAAACATCGAAATTGCAATAAAACTAAAATACCTGAATGATTACAGAGGGTTTCCGTGACCGACGCACAGATTTTAGACCCCAAATTTTTTAACAACTTACTTTAGACAAAAGTTCATCACAGAATATATTATCATAAATAAAAAATAATGCTAGCAGTAACAGCAAAATTATATTTTTTGTCATTATTTGTATATTTAAACAATTTTAAATGTAGTAGGACGTTGTAACTGATGAAAATTCTCTCGTTCATACAGTTTTATACTTTCGTGGTTTTTATCAAATTATATTAGAATATAGATTATTATTATAAACAATAATAACATAACAATAAAAATAGTAAATAACAAAGAGAATATAGAAGTTAATGATCTGTACAGTAATTTATTATTGCTATAACAAAATTATTTTTCACATTAAATTGGTGACCCCGATAGAACAATAAACGGTTTTTGGATTTAAATATGTAATTTATAAAGATAATATTATTATCTAGTAATGAAAATAAGAGTGGTTTAAAGTAAAATTTAAATTATTGCGTTTTGTGAAACCTTATTTTACTTGAAACACTGCGAAAACCATATACAATAGAAAAGCTACAGAAAATCCAGTGCACTTTGAGTAAATAATTTTTGTTTGTTTTAATGATTTTTTTAAATTTTATAATATAATATAATAAGATTTAATAATAACTATTTGATGTAACTATTTGAACTAACAAAAAATGTGCGTTAATAAAATGATATTTGAAGATATTTAATTATTTACAAATTGATTGTGGATAAAATAGTATACATACCTCGGTGTCAAGATTCATTCTAGGGTGATATACTCTATGAATCACCGAAACTTTCTATTTTTTTAATTATGACACTGCCACTGCTATTGTTTAGTACTAAGTCGGAGTCGTCGTTCGATAAGTTAAAACGTAATTCTCCTTAAAGTTTTATAAAAAAAAAAATAAAATCCAGTATTTATTTATACACTCTAAAGGGTGGATTAGAGAGAATTTCATACTATTCAGAAACTCCGATCCGAAATAATGTATAAATAACGAGGAACAATATACCCCACACTATTATTTGAATTATAAATTGTACAAATATTATCGTTATTTATAATAGTCGATTCACTTCAAAATGGTAGGATCTGTTTTTCTTTATTTATTGATAATAAAACTGTTATTGATATAACAAATTGTACAATAATCATCCATAAAATTGCAAAGTTACTCTAAATAATACAAAATCACATTAATATAAAAAATGAATTAATTTTGAAAGTTTTAAATTATATTATAAATGAATTTCGGGTATTCATAAGGTTTATACCACCCTCAAGCTAATGGCATGGTGGAAAGTTATCATCGCTAAACAAAAGCATCATATAAATCTTAAAAAAAAATGAAACCTAAATTGCTTTAACATTTTTTCCCTTAATTTAATTTGTAACTCGAATTCTGTTTATTTTTGACGATAAAGGGATATAACCTAATTTGTACATAACCAAATGATCTTTAAAAAAGGTCAAACCCATTAAGTCTAAAAAATAAATCATATCGGAAATTAGAAAATCAAAAAATTGCTTTAAAGGGAGGAAACCACAAGGGTTGGGACTTGGACAAAAATTTTATTTAAAAATTTGTCTTAGAAAAGTGTTCTTTATCACCACCTCAAAGCTTCTCCACGGTCACGGGGACACCCTATATAATATTGTGTAAATGTTTTGCTTTGTAGCTGCCAGGTTTATTATTTTTTGATTTTCTGTAAAATGGATTGGTTTTTCAAAAATTTTTAGTAGACGAAAGTTGTAGTTCGTTTAATGTTCTATCCGGAATGAACTATTAGATTTTTTGTAAAATGTTTTTTCACAAGATATAGGGTTTTGACGGAAAAAAACAAAGAAAAAGTTCTAATTTCTCAACATTTTTTACTTAAGTTCATAACTCACCGGTGTGAAGTTAGCAGCCAATTTCTAGCAGCCGATTTACCGGAAACACCCGAACGTATTATAAGCAAATTTTTAAATGTATCGTTTTCGTTGCAGGCCTGGAATTTTCAACATAATATATCAACAACGTTATTATGCACCAAACCAAACAAATTGGTGTCGGATTTATGGGGTTAAAGGTCATTTTCATGCATTTATCGCGGTTTTTATAACACCCCACGGTGTTTAATTCGATTTACTCATAAACGGTTTGAGAAGCCGGGCTGAAATCTTCAACATACATCAACAACGATATTATGCACATACACTGAAAATTTGGTGCCGGCTTTCGGCGGTTAAAGGTAATTTTTCTGTTTTTCTTCAAGACGAATTTCTAGCAGCCGATTTATCGGTAATCAACTTTTCATATGTATCGTTTGCGAAACCGGGCTGAAATTTTCAACATTCATCAACAACGACATTATGTACATACACTGAAAATTTGGTGCCGGCTTTCGGCGGTTAAAGGTAATTTTCATGCATTTATCGCGGTTTTTATAACACCGCGCGCAGTTTAATTTGATTTACTCATAAACGGTTTGCGAAGCCGGGCTGAAATTTTCAAGGTACATCAACAACAATATTATGCACCTATCCTGAAAATTTAGTGCCGGCTTTCGGCGGTTAAAGGTCATTTTCTAATAAACGGTTTGCGAAGCCGGGCTGAAATTTTCAAGGTACATCAACAACGATATTATGCAACTACCCTGAAAATTTTTCAGCTCTATCAGGTCTCTTGCCACCTCAACTTTAACTTCGAGAAAATTTTTTAATTGGTGGATTTGGTTACTTTCTTGTAATAATCAATAGATAAGTGGTTTAAGTAGTGTAACTCGATATTAATCATATCAAATTTTTAGCATAAACCAAAAAATGCACAAAACACTTTTTTGAAAACTAAAATGTTTAAGTTATCACAATATATACATACAGTGTATTTATATCTTGTGATAACTTAAACATTTTAGTTTTCGAAAAAGTGTTTTGTGCATTTTTGGGTTTATGCTAAAAATTTGATATGATTTTCTTGTAATTCCACCAAGATATCGCCTTGTCTAGTTTGTCTTATGCCGATAACAAGGAGGGCTTCCGATCCTCTAAGTGCGGTCCTGACTTCACTCATTTTACTTTTTAAGTTTTCGGGGGAGGCCTTAATTATTACAGCATCCCTTCTACTGTGCTCTTTCCATGCTTTCGAACCAGGACTTTTTTTTTTGCTTGTTTGGTGGCTTTCTTGCGGTAAGTTACCGTTTCAAACCTCTTTTCCGGTTTCGTGCTACCATCGTCCATAAGTCGGCTCATGATCTCTCTCTGGGCCGTCTCTAATTTTTGCAGGTTTGTTTCCTCTTTTGCGTTATTGGTAGCAATTTGAGAATTTACCAACACTTGGTTTTTGGCCTTCACCACTTGTGCCATGGTAGGTTCAGGCACTTCTGAGGTTTTTTCTTGCCCGTGTTGGGCTGTATGCTGTAGCGCGGCATCTAGTTTTCCGATTTTAACAAAGGTATCTTTTGCAGCCTCCTTGCTTTGCGTTGCTTCTGCTCGTGTCTTCTTGATTTCATCGATCAAGTTTTTATTCTGGCTTTGGAGGCTTTTTATGGCTTCACCTTGCGCTTTGATGGTTTGCATCGCTTTTTCTATGGATTGTTGATTTTTTGCTATCACAAAGCCATCATAAAGCCGGTGTGGACGTATGGTATGCCGTTGTGGGGTTCAGCAAGCGAATCAAATATTATGAAGTTGCAGCGATTTCAGTCTAAAACGCTACGGACAATTTGTGGTACACCCTGGTACGTCCCTACCTTCATCATTCATCGAGACTTAGGTATGACCACGATTAAGGAAGAAATTGCTGCCTCAAGCAAGGGAAACCAAGACTGTCTTAGCGTTCATTCAAACACCCTCGTTGCAGATAGACTACAACTATATGATCTAATGGACTTACCCCATCGCAAATAGTGCAGTGCAGTTAATTTCCATGTGGTCCTAACAAAACATGTTGTAAATGATGCAAACTATGAGAATGAGGTCTACTACTGTGTTAATCTCGGCTATGGTAAATTCACTGTCAAATGTACTACCTATTGTTCACCTTAGAACAGATTGTATTGAGATGACCCTACCTATGCAAATCTATTAAAATTTGCTTAATCCAAAAATTATTCTTAGCTGGGCATCCATTATTTATAGCTATGAGACTCCCCAGTGCTTAAAATTTTTGTTAAGCTACAGCTGGCTTCAGTACGTCTAGTCAAATTTGCTGCGACGCAATTCATTTGTAACAGATAATACGAATTAAAACAATGTGGTTACATTAACCCTTGATAGTTTAGTGCGTTATGTGCTTGAAACATAATTGCATCATTTGTCGATCGCGAGTTCGAACCTCACGCCGGACAAGTTTTTTTTAATGGCATTTTATAATTTAAAGTATGTCTATGTATGATGTAAAGCCGATCGTGTCTCTCTCTCATTTGTTCCGCGTTTTCGCTTGCGGAACGTGACAATTTTTCGTGCGTGCAGCCGGTATATCAATTTAAAAAAATTTTTTTTTGTTCATGCATTACAAAGGATAAGAACATTATTATTTTTTAATAAAACTCATGAATTCTAGTTAATTAAAATATATATTTCAAATAAACTTGAAATTACTGTTAATTCTTTGGGTATTCTATTGGAACGTATACTTCACCAAAAGCATGCCCCAACGCTATTTCTTTGTTTAGGTATAAGCCCACCATTTCCATTTTGTATCTTCCGGTAGGAATCAGTGGATGAAAATGAGCTTCATCAATAACAAAATTGCAAACGTGGTATGTGATATCCTAGAATAGAACACTTTTAAAATTTGTTTTTATAGTAATATATCCTCCACAAAACCTTATAAAAGTAAAAGTCTGTAATGTTACCACATTTATTTATGTTACGCAATCCTAGTGCGTTTGCATCCAAACTTTTTTTTAGGTTAACTTGAAAACGTATCGGAAAATGTCGATATTCGTTACTCAAAAATTTATAACCTTGGATACGCATCTAAAACGAATTTTCGGTTTAAAAGTGAAGTAAAACACAGATAAGAATATAATAAATCAATTTTAAGAAATGCAATTAAAAGTTGGTCAGCATTGTGCTAGATAAATACCTACAGCTAGTCAATACATTACCTCAATTTTATCTGCCACGTTAATTTTAAAATTTAATGTACAATTTATAGCTGGGGTAGTTCAATTGTACTTATATGTTTTAACTTCAAAGAAATTGTAATAGTTTTTATCATAACTGGTTAGTTCTAATCGAACATCCTTAATCTTGTAGCGATTTTGATGAAACTGAAATAAAGTGTGTTATAGCTATGTTTGCGACACAAATGCCGCGACAGAAATATCAGTGAAAAGATGTTTTAGTTGCATCTATCATCGAGCGAGATTAATTAAAAAAAATTGCAAGGAAGTCAAAATATTTAATTGATTATACAGAGTTTCCGTGACCAACGCACAGATTTTAAACCCCAAATTTTTTAACAACTTACTTTAGCCAAAAGTTCATCACAGTATATATCAGAAATAAAAATGAATGCTAGTAATAGCATCCAAATTATATGTTTTGTCATTATTTGTGTTTGATATTTTAACAATATTAAATTGTAGAAGAATATCACAACTGATGAAAATTGTCCTACGAATACAGTTTTATATTTTTCTGGTAGCTATTGGCTTATTGTTTTTATCAATGCCAAATTTTGACAACAAAAAATAGAATGTCAAACTTAATGATCTGTGTAATACTTTGTTATTGTCATAAAAGTTGTTTTTCAAGTTTTGTTGGTTTTTGTTAAAACTACAGTGGCCCATTGTGATGCCTGGAGCAGATCCATATTTTAAAGCTTTTATTAATATCCATTTTAAAAGTATATAATTATTTTAAAAACAATAAATAATAATTTTATAAAATAAAATACGCAGGGATCCTCTCACTGCTCATTTCACCTTATTTTGTGCATATTGCAAAAAAATTTTAGATTTTGTTAACCAAACTGATAACATCATGTAAAAAGAGATAAATTTTCTTATTTTATAGGTTTTCTAGGAAATAGTATAAAATAAAATAAAGATAATATATAAATAGAAAATAATAAGTTTTAAAATTTTAAAGTTAATAAAATAATAAATAAGTTTTAGAATTTTTTAAGTATTTTTGTAGTATTAAGTAGTATGTGATGTTATAATAATTAAACCCAACAAAATGTTAAAAAAACAAAATTTTTAACTGTTAAGTACAGAATACATACTACAAAGAAAACATAATATTTAAAAAAAAACGCTAAAACGACAATAATTCACATTTAACAGAGTTGAACTTAGAATAAACAAGAAAATAGAATTCTGAAAAAATTACGCTATAAAGTAAAAATAAAACAATCCTGTAACATAATATAAAGGTCCCTATTTTACGATTATTATCGGCCCTCAGTCATGTTTCACAGTAAAAATAACAAGTAAGAGCAAATATACCAAACAAAATTGAAAAAATTTAAAATTTTAAAAATCAAGAAATTAAACAAACTTTAAAATAAATGTTGCGCTTACCAAATAACCCAAGTAGCATTTTGTGCTGAATATCAATTGCGAGAGCGCTGTGTCAGCTTAAAATTCAGCTAATGAGCTGCGTCAGCTGCTGATTTTTAGTAACGTCAGAAGCTGAATTGCTGCTGAATTGCTAATTTGGTGGCAAAAAACCAGCTGAAATTGCGCTGCGTCAGCTTTTGAAAATGCTGACTCAGCTGATATTCAGCGCTGAATCAGCTAATATTCAGCTGAAATTCAGCTGATGTTCAGAAATTTTACTGCAAATTCTAAATACCTTTTTCCTTATTTGTATAATCTCATTAGTTAGATTATGAAATTTGGGTTTCCCAAAATAATTTTGTTTCTATTGATTTGAACATATAGTTAAAAAATTGCGACAATTTTAATTTTATAAAAATTTAATTTTTAAAAATACACTAAATTAGCTACAATGTTGTAAAAACACCTACCGTGTTAAATTCGATTACATTGAAATTTAAAAATAGCAAAAATTGTCTTTTTTTGGTTAATTATTAACACAAAAATCCCTGATTTTGCATAAATCGATTATAATCGGTAACATATTTTTAAAAATTGTTTTACTATAAAAAAAAAATGAAAATAAAATTAATATAAATATAATGTCTGCATTGGGGATCGTAAATAAAATTCTGCTAAGTCCGTAAAAACGTGCACAAAATTTTATAAAATATTCAAAAATATAATTACCACGCGAAAGTATATGACTTACTAATGACAAAAATTAAAAAATTTAAAAATAAAGTTAAACGATTGATGATATTTTTGCGAATTACTTTTACCATGCGGTCGAATTTATGCGATTTTGCTTTTGTATGCGATTTATGTCAAAGCGAAAGCCCAATATTGCATTTGTAAATAAATTATAGATTTACATTGAAAATTATTTTGATTTTAATTAACACTATTTTTATTTATTGATGATGAAAATTAATACAAATTTTGTGCACTTTAAATGTTGGTCCATTTTTTAAATTACTAATCAATTGACAATATAAAATACAAATAATATAATTTGTATTATAAATGTTCGCTAAACGCCCAATGTTGAAAGGGCGACAATTTAATTAGATACATATAATTATCAATTTAAAATAATTTTTTTAATGGCTGTTAAAAATGCTGAATATCAGCTGAATTTTAGCTGAATTTCAGCTGATTCAGCGCTGAACATCAGCTGAATATCAGCTGAGCCAGCATTTTTAACAGCTGACGCAGCGCAATTTCAGCTGTTTTTTTGCCGTCAAATTAGCAATTCAGCAGCAATTCAGCTTCTGACGTTACTAAAAATCAGCAGCTGACGCAGCTCATTAGCTGAATTTTAAGCTGACAACAGCGCTCTCGCAGTTGATATTTAGCACAAAATGTTACTTGGGTATAGCTCTTTAATTATTTTTCTACACTGCTATGTGTTCATAAAATAATAAATTGATTTATAAAAACACTTGCTCAACTGAACCGTATAACTAGCTTAATTAATTTTAATTAATTAATGGATTATACTTGTTGAATGCATACTTGTAATAATTATAATAATCTTCAATTTTGACGTATGACGTACGACGTATCGAAGCGTCAGCTTAAAATTCAGCTAATTCGCCGAAGCTGAAAAACAGCTAAATTTGAAGCTGACGCTTCGCAACGTCAGCTTAAAATTCAGCTAATGTGCTGAAGCTGAAAATCAGCTGAATTTTAAGCTGACAGACCGCAATGACAGCAAATAATTTGCTGACCAAGTTTTTCAGCACCAAATGTTACTTGGGAACCAAACTAGAAGAATTCACGTGTCTAAATGAAATTTTAGATTAAATGAATCTTTTACACCTACACGTAGAAATATGAAGTAGAGACATACAATGCCATCTATCACTTCGAAAATTAAATTTTAAAAGGATGTTTTTTTTAAATATTATGTTTTCTTTGTAGTATGTATTCTGTACTTAACAGTTAAAAATTTTATTTTTTTAACATTTTGTTAGGTTTAATTATTATAAGATAATATATTGTGGTGTTTCAAAATGATTGCGACCTACCCTGTACACATTTTAATGAAAATTTTGTTTTTGAATAGTTTTAAGTTGTAAGAAGTTAGACAGGGGGGGGGGGGCGAACCGACGAGGAGATTTGCTTTTGCCAACGGGTCGCCGCGCGAGAGACAGCGCCGACTTTTGGCTCGTTAAACTTTGGTTTTTTTGCCGACAGCGCCCGCTCGAGCATGTTGTTTCAGCTCGAGGCGATTATTGAAATTTTGATATAAGTTTAAATTTGTGAATTATAGTTGTGAGTACTGAATTTTTGATTTGAATAAATGAATTTGATGCGAATGCATTAATTGCGTGATTTTTGGAGAAATTTTGATATTTGGAATTGGATATTTTTTGATGAGTTGCTACCGAGCGGTAGTTGAATTAGTGCTTTGGATAGATTTGATGGTTTTGATTGCTTTGGAAGTAAGGATTGAGATTATAAAATTTGAAATTATTTAAAAAGTTCAAATTGGTTTTAAAATTCGAAGAATAAAATTTGCATTTGTACGAGTAAAGCCAGCTGGCGATAACAAGGCGTTTGGATACGCGCATGAGGTTAAAGTGCGAGCACATTTTAAATTTAACAGTAAATTAAATTATTGAAATAATTTACGATTTAAATTGAATTTGAATTTATTTTTGCATTGGAGAAAATATTTTTTGTTGATTGTGAAAACGCAGGAATCCTTTGACCCTTGAAAATTCCCAATTGCTCCCGCCATTCAGAGTAACCCGAGGTAACAAAGTGTTTGAAAATTTTCTACTAAAATATCACGACAATATACTCAAATAGTTCAAATAAGTGGTTTGAAAGCTTCGTATAGTTATTCTCGAAAAACTTTGAGGAGCTGTTGTCATGTTTTTATATTATTTTCTTCCTATTCTACATAATACATATTGTTGTGTTTCAAAATGTTTTGTTGAAATGAGGTTGGCAATATAGTAAAGTGGTAAAAAATAAAAAATTGTAATTATTTCACTACCTCTAAAAAAAAGTAAATCGACTTTTGTCCCTCAATGCGGAAGACTTGACAGACAGTTTCAGGGTGGGTTCTCAAAAAAAAAAAAATAATTCCAATACCGAAAATAATCGTATTAAAAAAATATCTCAAATCGAAAATAAATTTTAATTTTTAAATGTAAAATTTTTAATATTTCTTCCCGAGTTCAAACTTGCAATTTCAATTTTTTCAATTGACTTATTAGTGCTTTTTTAAAAATTGTTTTATTTTTCAAATTAAACAAATAAAATTTCCAATACTCCAAATTAAAAAAAACTCAGCCAAAAAAATCGCTCTATCAGAATTATCTTCTTTAATAATCACATAAAATAAATATTTTTCTTACAAATTCTAAAAAAATTAAATAATAAATCACCAATCAATTTCAACTTAATAATGTTAAAAAAAATAGATCTTTACCGCCAAATAATCGCACAAAATTCTCACAAAATACCAAAGCTCAGGAGCTAAAATACGCACAACCGGCTCGTGCGGCCATTTCTGCACTCTTTCCAAAAATTACCAAACCAAAATACAATACACAAAATTTTAATTTCATTTGGTTAAGTTTGAAAAAAATTAAAAATAATGCTTTCAATGGTACAGTAAATATTAACACAACATTAATATCTTTTAATAAAACTCATAAATTCTAGATAATAAGAATATAATTATATTTCAATAATAATTTTTGATTATAGTTAATTTTTTGGGTATTCTATTGGAACGTATACTTCACCAAAAGCATTCCCTAACGATATTTCTTTGTTTTGGTATAAGCCAACGCCTTCAATTTTGTATCTTCCGGTAGGAATTAGTGGAGGAAAACGAGTTTCATCAATAACAAAATTGCAAACGTGGTATGTGATGTCCTAGAATAGACCAATTTGAAAAGTTGTTTTAATAATAATATCTATATTCTCTACCAAACCTTATAAAAGTAAAAGTCCGAAAAGTTACCACATTTCTTTATGTTACGCAATCCTATTGCGTTTGTATCGAAACTTTTTTTTAGGTTTACTTGAAAACGTAACGGAAAATATCGATATTCATTACTCAAAAATTTATAGCCTTGGATACGTACCTAAAAACAATGTGTAGTTCAAAAGCAGAGCCGTCTTAAGATATAAGACGCCCCTGGGGTGCTAAAATTAGTGCGCTTCTCTTCATAAGAAAACACACAAATACAAAATAGTAAAATTCAATTTATTACTATTCCACTAAACAAAACATTAAATTCATACATAATTAAAAAAAGTTATATAAACAGAAACATACATTCGAGTAAACAAAAAACAAAAGTTCATTTCTTGTTTATTCAAATATTCTTAGTCCAAACCTGTTAAATGTTAATTTGTTGTTTTATTGGTTTTTTAAATATTATTTATCTATGTAAGTATGTATGCTTAATTTTAACAGTTAAAATTCATTATTTTAATATTTTGTTTAGTTTATTTATTTAAAAAACAAAAGTCTCTTGACCGTGATGAATCTTTGAGGTGATTATAAAGGACACTTTACTAAGACAAATTTTTAAATAAAATTTTTGTCCAAGTTCCAATCCTTGGGGGGTACCTCCATTTCAAGCAATTACTGCTTTCAAACGGCGATAGCTTCGATATTATTGATTTTTTAGGTTTAATGGATTAGGACTTTTTTAAAGATCATTTGATTATCTACAAATTAGGTTATAACAACGGATTTCGAGTTATAAATTAAAGGAAAAAATATTAAAAAACAACATCGGGAGTTTAACGGGCTAAAACTTGGGTCAAATAAATTTTTTTGTGAAACCCACTGTTTTCACAGAAATACTGAAAATAATGAATAAGATGTAGGTAAAAAAAATTAAATTTTGTAAAAAAATAAAAAGTGCTCTTCATCACAACCTCAAAGGTTCTCAACAGTCACGGGACACCCGGTATAAAATATTGATATAATTTAATTCGATCTGTCCGAAAGAAGATCGTAAATAAGTTTTTATTCTTTTTAGGACTGATAAAGATCAAAATAAAAATTGCAGTTCCCAAAAGGCTTGCGGCGCGGTGCTATAGCCCATTCAGCCCTGTGGTTAGCGTGGCTCTGTTCAAAAGTGAAGTGAAACATATAGTGGGTAAAAATATTATAATAAATTAATTTTAGGAAATTAAATTAAAAGTTGGCCAACGCCGTGCTAGGAACGGATACAATAAAATGAGATAGGTCTGAAGATAAGAACATAGAAGTTGGTAAATACCTACAGCTGGTCAATATATTACCTCGATTTTATCTGTCATATTAATTTTGAAATTCACTGTACAATTTATAGCTGGCGTAGTTCGATTGTACTTATATATTTTAATTTCAAAAAAATTGAAATAGTTTTCATCATAACTGGTTAGTTGCACCCAAATATCCTTAATCTTGTAGCTATTTTGATGAAACTGCAATAAAGTGTAATTTAGGCACGCTGACGACACAAATATCAATGAAAATATGTCTTGATACCATCTATTTTCAAACGAAAAATTTTGAAAAAATTTAAAAAGAATAACAATCGAAATTACAATAAAGCCAAAAATACCTGAATGATTACAGAGAGTTTCCGTGACCGACGCACAGATTTTAGACCACAAATTTTTTAACAACTTACTTTAGACAAAAGTTCATCACAGAATATATTATCATAAATAAAAAATAATGCTAGCAGTAACAGCAAAATTATATTTTTTGTCATTATTTGTGTATTTAAACAATTTTAAATGTAGTAGGACGTTGCAACTGATGAAAATTCTTCCGTTCATACAGTTTTATACTTTCGTGGTAGCTATTGGCTGACAGTAGCATTAACATTGTATATTAGAGTATAGATTATTATTATAAACAATAATAACATAACAATAAAAATAGTAAATAACAAAGCGAATATAGAAATTAATGATCTATGCAGTGATTTATTATTGCTATAACAAAATTATTTTTCACATTAAATTGGTGATCCCGATAAAATAACTACATAGTAATAAAAATAAGAGTTGTTAAAGTAAAATTTAAAATTATTGCGTTTTGTGAAACCTTTTACTTGATATACAATAGAAAGATTTTTAAAGATTTTTTTTTTGTAAATTAGTAGTTTTATTTAATAATAACTATTTGAACTAATTAATTTGTGAAATTTTCGGGCTCACATAGGCGGGGCTGAGATGTAGCTTTGGAGTGCGCGATGAAAGCAGTAAACTGTTAGATTCTTACAGTTCTGAGTCTTGTAATTTTTTTAAACAAATAAATATATTTATCACAATCAATTCGTAATCGACACATCCCTGACATTTAATAAGTTGGGATTTTCACTTGCCAACCAATTAGAAATCTGCACTGCTGAAATAATAAGGAGTTTACAATTATATAAATTAAATACAACCTTCGGTCACTGAAGCCGTTGCAAACGTCAGAAAATCCAATAAACATAGAAAAACTATTTACTTTAAAGTTTAAACTATGAATTGAAAGAGTAAAGTAGAAACTTTTACAATTTAGGCATATAAAAAATATTCTTCAGATTGGTCAGTAATATTAATTGACCATTTAAATTTAAAAATGATTTAATATTTTGTTTTGCAATAAGCTGCACAACCTGGGCAATTGAGTTGCACACCAATCTAGTTCTAGATTAACTTATCTGAACTCAACTGAACTTAAGAAATTTAATTCTTAAATGGATGTCTAATCTAGAAGTAATTATTTATTAATAAATATAAAATTTGATCTTTATTGTATCTAAGTAAGAGCTCGTGGGTATTCAATTCACCGACTGAGCCAAGCAAAAACTACGTGTAAAAAGTAATTAATTTTTTTTAATTTTTAATACATTAAATAGTATTAAACAACCAGTCAGTGCGGCCTAAAGGCCGCACATCATAGACAAACTGCTCTAGTTTTTATTTCTTTTTTTGTCTGTTATTGCTTTCGTAACGCATAGTCAACTAATTTATTTAAAGTAATCTATCGAACAAAATTGGGAGGTTAGTGAGAGTGACGGGTCAGTGCGGATTTCAGGCCGCACAACCTGAGTAATCGAGTTGCACACTATTCTGGATTCTGGATTTCTGGTGAAGGACAGCCCTTTACAGAGTTATGCGCACTCAGGCCACAATTGGCCCATTATGCTACCTTCATTTAGGGAGGCCAGCCCCTTACTCCCCAAGCCATCCCAACCTTAGGATGAACTCAAGAATTTTTGAGGGCCGCATGTCCCTAATACTGGCCATATTAGGCCAGAGCTCCCCCAATATGAATCCTCTATTTGACGCCAGGGCAGGGCACCTGCATAGCAGATGTTCCGTTTCATCTGCTGCTCCGCAACCACGACAGACGGAACTTTCTACAAGACCCATCGTGTGTAGATGCTTGTTCAGCTTGCAGTGCCCCGTCAAAAACCCCGCAATAATGCGTAGGTTACCACGAGACAGCTGTGCATAATATTTAGCATACCTGCAGGAGGGCCTGTGTATAGCTGCCCTCGCTTGACGACATGCTACAACATTCTCCCATATTCTACCATGTAGTTTGTGAGTCTGCTCTCTTATGAGGGTGTTAATCGTGCTGACCGCCGGCGTGACAAAAGGCTCAGCCCATAAGGTGGGTGACCCGCGCCCATTCTCGCCAGCATATCGGCCTTCACATTACCCTCATTATCTTGATGTCCTTTCACCCAACTGAGTGTAAGGTTGTTGAAGGTTGATATTTCATTCAGTGTCCGATAACATTGAAGTATCAGCCCCGAGTTAACCCTGTGGCGGTTTAGTGCCACAAGAGCCGCTCTACTGTCTGTAAATATCTGTATTTTTTTGTTTCGGATGTTTCTGTCCTTGATTGCTCTCGCGCCGTGTAGTATGCCAATTAGCTCCGTTTGGAACGCCGAGGCATATTTGCCCAGCGATATAGGTATGTTTAGCTGCAGTTCATGGGAAAAGCACCTGAGCCATCAACCGTTTTAGAACCGTCAGTGTACAGTGGTATATCTGTCTCAGCAGTTTTTGTTGTATCTAACAAAATGTTAAATTTCCTATCAAATAGGTAAATAGGGGAAATCCTGTCCGCATCCAGGTCCAAGATAGGGAGCCTATCAGAATAGTGCCCCCCCCCCGGGACTAATCTCGTTGTATATTAACTTAACTGAATTTAAGAAACTTCATTCTAGATTAGTCTTTCATCTAAAAATAGTTTATTTGCAAGTATAAAATTTGATCTTTACTGTATCTTAGCAGGAGATTCGTGGTATTTATTTCACCGTCTGATCTAAGTAAAAAATAAGTGTAATAAGTAATTAAGTTTTTTTTAATTTTTAAATTTAAAACAATTGGAGCAGAAAAAATACAGTTTGAAAAAATACAAGGAAAAAATGTTAAAAAAGTTTGGGTTTTATTTTTTTTATTTTTCTTGCGAATCCCGTATTTCTTACATGAAACTTTATAGAAAAAAACTGATGGCCTACACCGGATAGGGAATTTCACGGGCTACAACTTTGGTTAAATAAATTTTTTTGGGAAACCAACCGTTTTCAGAGAAATTCTGAAAATAATGAACAAAGTGTAGATAAAAATTAAAAAAATTATGTCTCATTTCTGATATATTTTTATTCAATTTACTATTTATCACCTCTAAACTTTTTTCTATTCTATCTATTGCTCTCATGTACATAATATAATAAAGTTACTTCTGCATCCAACACTTCCGTTTTTTTATTCATTTTTACGTTTTCTTTATAACTTCCATCTTAATAATTCTTCTCTTTTTTTTAATCTTCGGGTTAAAATGCGTCCTACTTCAGAAGCTCCACGTTGCATGCGACAAAAGTTGCAATGATATTTTATATAAAAAATAAACACAGGAAGCATTCATTTTTCAGTAATTCTTACTGATTTAGAAATTTGTTGACTTTCATTTTAAAATATACAAAATAAAATTAAAAATTTTGGTGAAAGAAATTAAAATTAATAATCACTTAAAAGTAACATATAAAATAATGTTATACTTTATTTGTTAAAATTTGTTAATGTTTTCATCTTAAACAAGTATTTTTTGACATAAATAGCACTCAAAAATGGCAGATATTATAGATATATATCACTGAGTACCCAAAAAAAAATTTAAATAAACTTACATAAATTAAAAATATTGATAAAAATATTAAATTTTACTAATCGAACCTACAAATAAAGGTAAATAAAATTACCATAAAATTGTATGATAATATCTGAATTTGAAATAAAATTCAATATTATCTAAGCGTAACATACCGGAGGTTATTGAAAATTTCAAGTACGGTTGAATTTTGGAAAAAAATAATATAAAATTAAAATGATAATTTAAAAGCCGTTCGAAACCTTGGTATTGTTCATCATCAAATTGTTAGATAGGGGAGGGGGGATGAGGTTATGTTTTTATATCATTTCCTCCTATTCTACATACATTTTTATATAAATTCGATGCTAATAATTCACGATTACGATTTCTATGAGCTTCTATGAGCTGTTTATCTTATTGCTCAAGCTTCAGCTTGCGCGAAGTTATTCAAGAAATAATTGGTTAGGCGTGTGTGGGAGGGGGATTACCATTAATAATATGTTCTTTTAATTTTCCGTTTACTTATAATTTCTAGGTTTAATCGATGCCAATCTATAAAGCTTCATTTGAGTATTAATGATCTATCGTTTGAGTTGCAGCTCTACTCAAGTTACTCAAGAAAAAAAGTTTCCTCTATACAAAACCTTATAAAAGTAAAAGTCTGTAATGTTGCCACATTTTATATATTTTATACCACAATATTTGCATCGAAATCTTTTTTAAGGTTTATTTGAAAACGTAACGAAAAATGTCGATATTCGTTACTCAAAAATTTATAGCCTTGGATAAGTACCTGAAAAGAATTTACGATTTTAAAGTGAAGTGAAAAACAGATAAAAATATAAAAAATTATTTTTGCAAATTAAATTAATTTGTGTAATATTTTTGTGTTGTTTTTAAGTTTTGTTGGTTATTGTTAAAATTACAGTGGTTCATGTGATGACTGGATCATCTCCATACATGTTTTAGACTGACGGTACTGTTTCTGCGGTAGACTCACGTGGTCCTTGGACATAATATATTGTAGAACCAATATAAAATATAAAATATTTTAGTTACATCATAACAAATATGATTAAATTCATAGAAATAATGTTGGAGGAAATTAAATTTCCGCAAGAGCAGTAAAATTTAGTCGAAAATATCCTTCGAGAAATATTTTCATTGAATCCCTCGACCTGCGATCTCGTGGAATATCATATTAAAATATTTCCTTCAGAAATATTCTCCGAAAATTTTTTCCTATTTATTTATTTAAGAATTTACGGGCAATTAGCCCTTTATTACACATTTTACAGTGGTTATTACATAAAAAAAAATATAGCAAGTTCTGCAGAGACGTTAACAATACATAATTATTCATGAACATCGAAATCATACAAAAGATAAAATCATAAATCATAACGGGACATTTAATGTCTTACACATTGGCGCGGATTAAACATACAATAGCAGGCTATACTATGTGAAAGTATTTCTCGAATCCATTACGTCACCCAAGCGTCGCCTATACTGGGAGAGACTCACACCGAAGAAATCTACAGATTCCCCCAGTTCATTACCCCACCTCATCATCCTAGACAAGGGACTGTAATATGCATAATTAGTGGAATGACACCTGAGAAAAAACAGATTCTGAGATCTGGTGCCCATAAATGGTACTCGAAACGCCACAAGTTTAAGCAAGTCCGCACATATGACAATTGAGTTGATAAGCTTGGAAAGGAAAACCAAATCCGAACTCATGCGGCGCAAGCGCAAGGGAACCAGGCCCATGCCATTCATGACCTCATTTACAGGACAATCCCGATATGAGTACCCCAATTTGTGACCTAATAATCTAATAAATTTAGTCTGCACCCTCTCTATCCTAGCGACGTGAACAGCGTAGTGAGAAGACCATACGACTGAGCAATACTCCAAAATGTACAATATTGTCTCTAGGGATTATTACGCCCAAAAAAGAATAATCATAGAATAGAGAGTTTCTGGTTCTGCTGAACGTAACAGTCCTACACTTGCTAACATTCATAGTCATAAGATTAACCTGACACCACCTCTCCAGCAAGAGCAAATCATCCTCGACAGCAACACAATCACAAACTGATCTAACCCGCAAGAAAATCTTTAAGTCGTCGGCAAAAATCAGATACTTAACAACTCTAAAGGCTGCTCCAATGTCATTCACAAACAGTGTAAACAAGAAAGGAGCCATTTTTGATCCCTGAGGCACACCCGACAGCGCCAAAACCTCAGAGGACAGCGAGGAACCCACCCTGACGCAAAGTCTTCTATTGCTCAGGTAGCTCCTGAACCAGTCAAATATAGGGCCACAGAATCCATATGACTCAAGTTTCATTAAATGTCGCTGATGGTCCACTCTATCAAAAACCTTTGCAAAGTCAGTAAAGACCACATCAACCTGACTACCCTGGGAAAACGAGTCAATTATATAGCTTTGGAGTACTAATAGATTCGTGGCAGTAGATCTTCCGCTACGAAATCCATGCTGCTCATCTACCAAAATACTTGCAAAGAGCGGAGAAGTTCTGTCCAGAACAGCACCCTCGAATACCTTAGATATACATGATTGAATTGCAATAGGTCTGTAATTCTTTATATCGCCCCTAACACCGCTTTTAAATACAGGCACAATGTAATTCAATTTAAGATTATTGGGAAACACGCCAGCTCTTAATGACTTAGAAAACAAAATCGTTAATGGTTCACTCAAATGGAAAGCACAACCCTTTAAAAATGCCGGTAAAATCATGTCAGGACCGGGCCCCTTACTGATGTTTAATGACTGCAATTTATCGTAAATCTCAGCTTGGGTCACATTACATCCAGAGACACAGCCAACACCACCCGCACAAGGCAACTCATCGCTAGTAGAAATCCTGGAGTCGCTTACATATATCGCGGAAAAATGCTGTGCAAACAGCTCCGCGATCTCCTCACATGAAGTACCTTCCACCCCATCGAGAAACATTTTCGCCGGGAGGGTACTAGTTTTTTTCATTGCACTTACGTACGACCAGAAATATTTTATATTTTCAGGAATCGATTTTTTGACATTGCTGATAAAACCTCTATAGCACTCTCGTGAGAGCCGCTTGCAGAGAGCCCTAGCCGAAGAAAACTCTAAGTACGAAGTCTCGTCCTGGGTAAGCTTGTAACCTACATGAAGTTCCTTCTTTCTGAGAATCGCCCGTCTCAGCTCGGAGGTGCACCAAACCGGAAACTCAGACGATCTTATTATTTTACACGGCGTACTCAACTTAATAGCATCACCGATAATACTTTGGAACAATGCAAAAGAATCATCTATATCCAAATGAAGGAATTGGTTATCCCACTCAAAAGAACCCAAATATTCACAAGCCAATTCATAATTACATTTTTTAAAATCATAAACAACATTAGGAACAGATAACACACCTTCGATACTACTTACACTCGCGATCACATCAAGGGCAGGATGATAATTTTCCTCGCTCAACAAAACATCAGCACAACGACATACCCTTGTGTTTCCCGATGTACTGAAAACCAGGTCCAGCATTTCACCTCTATGATTCCCGATGGCATTGACCAGATGTAGCTCCATGCAAGTGGAGAAATCCTCCATGACCTGACGGACGGCACCGCTCTGCACCACATTCAGCGCGCCATCACAAGATGTAGGAGCATTGTAGTCGCCCAAAGCAAGAACATCACTGAAATCATAGTTAAGACAAATCCTCTCCAGCTCACCGAAATGTTCTTCGTATCGATCAATAGTCGACCTAGGTGGCAGATAAACAGCGCATATCAACATATTCAAGTCTACCCTGTCGTTAACACTCACAAAGACGTGTTCCACCCGCTCAGACTCCGATTCAATTACCCGCGACTGATAACGCTTACGTACCGCGATCAAGACACCGCCCCCGCTTAGTTTCTCGCTAGTAAGACAGTCTCTGTCCCTACGATAGACATTAAAGTCATGTAAACCCAATTCAGAATCGTTTATATCAACATTAAGATTAGTTCTGATGTATTCCGTACGAATACATACTGCACAAAAACATTATAATTAAAAAAACACTAAAATAACTATAATTCACATTTAACAGGGTTGAACTAAGAAATTTGAATAAAGAAGAAATTGAATTCTGAATAGAAATGATAAAAATTACTTTAAAAATAAAAACTTTGTAATACGATATAAAGGCCTTCATTTCACAATTATTTTTGTTCATCAGTTGTATATAACAGTAGAAATAAAAAGAAATGAGAGAAAATATACAAAACAAAATTGAAAAAAATTAAATTTAAAAAATCAAGAAATTTACTAAACTTTAAAAAATGCTGTGCTATCAAATAATCAAACTAAACGACGTCACGTGTCTAAATGAAATTTAGACACAAATTATGTTAATTTGTCTTTTAAATAATATTTTTGGAGATGCGTGTCGCTGCCTCCCCCCTCCAGATTGATTTTTTTATTGAAATTGGTTTCATTTGAGCTTCTGTTCCTATCGTTTGAGCTTCAAACGTCACTGATCTATTTGCAAAAACATTTCGGGGAAGGGGAGCGAAAGCTGTAGACACGTTGCTCTATCAGAATTATCTTCTTTAATAATCAAATAAAATAAATATTTCTCTTACAAATTCTATAAAAATTAAATAATAAATCACCAATAAATTTCAACTCATAACGTTAAAAAAAATAGATCTCTACTGCCAAGCAATTGCACAAAATTCTAACAAAATACCAAAACCCAGGAGCTAAAATACGCACAACCAGCTTGTGAGGCCATTTTTGTAATTTTTGCTCTCTTTTCAAAAATTACCAAATCAAAATACAATACACAAAATTTTACTAAAAGAGTACAGAGTAGGTCCAAATATTCTGTAACACTACAATAGATTGTAGAGTGGGGGGTTTTTGTTTAAAAATGGCAAACGCAGCGGACGTGCAATTTGTAAGTCCGTTGAATTTAATTTATGATTTTATGAAATTTCAAAATAAAAGTGATTTTTTTGATAGAAGGTTGGGTGATTTTGAAAATAAAAATGAAACAGAATTTTATTGGATGTAATCGATGCTAATCTATAGAGCTTTATTTGAGTATCAATCGTATGAGCTTCAGCTCTCGTGGTTATTTTCAAAATTCTTGGTTGAAAGAAAGACGGAAGAGGTGATACGAACATGTTCTTATTTTTTATTTAGTTGAAGTTTGACAAAAATTAAAAATAAATCGTGCAATGGTACAGTAAATATTAACACAACATTAATATCTTTTAATAAAACTCATAAATTCTAGATAATTAGAATATAATTATATTTCAATAATAATTTTTGATTATTGCTAATTCTTTGGGTATTCTATTGGAACGTATACTTCACCAAAAGCATACCCTATCGATATTTCTTTGTTTAGGTATAATCCCACAACTTCCATTTTGTATCTTCCAGTAGGCATAAATGGAGGAAATTGAGTTTCATCGATAACAAAATTGCAAAGGTGATATGTGGTATCCTAAAATAGAACAATTTTGAGAAGTTGTTTTAATAACAATATATTCTCTACTAAACCTTATAAAAGTAAAAGTCCGAAAAGTTACCACATTTCTTTATGTTATGCAATCCTACTGCGTTTGCATCAAAACTTTTTTTTAGGTTAACTTGAAAACGTATCGGAAAATGTCGATATTCGTTACTCAAAAATTTATAGCCTTGGATACGTACCTAAAAAGAATTTGCGGTTTTAAATGAACTGAAACACAGATAATAATATAAAAATTAATTTTAAGAAATTAAATTAAAAGTTGACCAACGCCGTGCTATGGACAGATACGAAAAAATGCGATAGGTCTGAAAGTAGGAATGCAGAAGTTGGTAAATACCTACAGCTGATCAATATATTACCTCGATTTTATCTGTTACACTAATTTTAAAATTTAATGTACAATTTATAGCTGGGGTAGTTCGATTGTACTTATATGTTTTAATTTCAAAGAAATTGTAATAGTTTTCATCATAACTGATTAGTTGCACCCGAACATCCTTAATCTTGTAGCGATTTTGATGAAACTGAAATAAAGTGTAATTTAAGCACGCTGGCGACACAAATATCAATAAAAATATGTTTCCTATTTTCAAACGAAAAATTTTAAAAGAATAAAAATCAAAATTGTAATATAACCAAAAATACCTAAATGATTACGGAGGGTTTCCGTGACCGACGCACAGATTTTAGACCCCAAATTTTTTAACAACTTACTTTAGATAAAAGTTCATCACAGAATATATCATAAATAAAAAATAATGCTAGCAGTAATAGCAAAATTATATTTTTTGTCATTATTTGTGTATTTAAACAATTTTAAATGTAGTAGGACGTGGCAACTGACGAAAATTCTCCCGTTCATACAGTTTTATACTTTCGTGGTAGCTATTGGCTGACAGTAGCATTATCATTATATATTAGAGTATAGATTATTATTATAAACAATAATAACATAACAATAAAAATAGTAAATAACAAAAAGAATATAGAAGTTAATGATCTGTACAGTAATTTATTATTGCTATATCAAAATTATTTTTCACATTAAATTGGTGACCCCGATAGAATAATAAACGGTTTTTGTATTTCAATATGTAATTTATACAAATAATATTATTATCTAGTAATGAAAATAAGAGTAGTTTAAAGTAAAATTTAAAGTTATTGCGTTTTGTGAAACCTTTTACTTGAAACACTGCGAAAACCATATAAAATAGAAAAGCTACAGAAAATCCAGCGCACTTGGAGTAAATCATTTTTGTTTGTTTTAAATTTTTTTTTTGTAAATTAGTAGTTTTATTTAATAATAACTATTCGATCTAATTAATTCGTGGAATTTTCAGGCTTGTATGGGCGGGGCTGGGATGTAGCATTGGAGTGCTTGATGAAAGCAGTAACCGTTGGCATATAAAAAATATTATTCAGATTGGTCAATAATATGAATTGTCCATTTAAATTTAAGAATGATTTAATATTTTATTTTTGAACAGCATAAATTAATACAGTGACAAAACACATTAACATTTAACAAGGATATAGGCTAGAGGTTATGACATGTCAGTGCGGCCATATTATATGTTAATCTTGCGTAATGCATCGTCGAATGGTTTGTTTTAAGTAATCTATCGAAAAAAATTGGAGGTTACGTGAGAGTGACGGGTCAGTGCGGGTTTCAGGCCGCAAAACCTGAGTAATCGAGTTGCACACCAATCTAGTTTTATATTAACTTAACTGAACTTAAGAAATTTCATTCTAGATTAGTCTTTAAATCTAAAAATAGTTTCTTTGCAAGTATAAAATTTGATCTTTTCTGTATCTTAGCAGGAGATTCGTGGTATTTATTTCATCGACTGATCTAAGTAAAAAATAAGTGTAATAAGTAATTAAGTTTAATACTGTTACGAAAGAACGCGTAATTATATTTGATGACTAATGTATGATGTCGTGTATGATGAGTCATACATGATAATAGCATTAGTCATTTAAATATCGCTGAATTTACAATCTAGAAACGCACAGAAGTGAATAGAAATTCCTGGAGGCTTATCGAATTTTCTGGAAGGCTGGCGCGATTTCTAGTGACGAATTCAATTCCAGTTCGAGCGTACAAGTGTTAACATAAATAAAGTGAAGTGAAGTGATATACCGAGTGTTTAAATAAATCCGGACTTAGTGTTAAATAAATTGTAGTGTAATTTAGTTTAGTGTTAATCTTCGTGTAATAATTGTTTTATTGTTATAACCTTTATATAAAATTGATTTTTACATGTTAGATGAAATTGAAAAATAATTAAAATCCATAACTTACATAAAATTGTGCAAAAACTATTTAAATGAATTAGTCTGCGACACCCTGTTATAACTTATGTAAGTTATGGATTTTAATTATTTTTCAATTTCATCTAACATGTAAAAATCAATTTTATATAAATATTATCACATGTTAATAACTTTTACCATTTTATTGTTATAACCGTATCTGTATATATTTGTATTAGCCCTTTAGAATTAAATAAACGTTTTAATTTTCGTTACAATACATACATACAATAGCAGGCAAAATTATTTTTTTCTCTCTGCCAATCTGTCCGTAACGCACATATTATTGAATAGCGCTACAACCCAAGTTATTAAAATTGTATTTTGGCGAGAATTAGAATAATTATTATAATCGGATATTTGATAAGTTACATTTAGATAATAAAATTACAAAAAAAGAGAAATTTAATTTATAATTTTATATTTGAAATAAAAAATTTTTTTTTTGCTAAAAAGTTGGATGATTTTGAAAATTAAATTAAAACAATACTCTAAATTAAAAAAAAAACATATCCAAAAAAATTGCTCTATCAGAATTATCTTTAATTATCAAATAAAAAAAATTATTTCTCTTACAAATTTCAAAAAAATTAAATAATAAATCACCAATCAATTTCAACGTTAAAAAATATAGATCTCTACTACTAAACAATCGCACAAAATTTTCAATCAAAACTTTTTTTTAGGTTAACTTGAAAACGTATCGGAAAATGTCGATATTCGTTACTCAAAAATTTATTACCTTGGTCACGTATCTAAAAAGAATTTGCGATTTAAAAGTGAAGTGAAACACAGATAAGAATATAAAGAATTATTTTTGGAAATTAAATTAAAAGTTGGCCTACGCCGTGCTAGAGACGGATACAATAAAATGCAATAGATCTAAATGTAAGAAATACCTACAGCTGGTCAATATATTACCTCTAGTTTATCTGTTACAGTAATTTTTAAATTCAATGTACAATTTATAGGTGGGGTAGTTCGATTGTACTTAAATGTTACAATTTCAAAAAAATTGTAATAGTTTTCATCATAGCTGGTTAGTTCCAATCGAAAATCCTTGATCTTGTAGCGATTTTGATGAAACTGAAATAAAGTGTATTTTAGTCACGCTGGCGACACAAATATCAATGAAAATATATATTTCGGTACCAACTATCTCCGAGCGAGAAATTTAAAAAAATAAATAAAAATCAAAAATGCTATGAAATCAAAAATACACGATTACAGAGGGTATCTGTGACCAACGCACAGATTTTAGACCCATAATTCTTTTTACATTTAGATAAAATGTATAACGAAATAATTATTATGGTTTTTAAATTATTTGTAACACTTTTGGGTGATCCTGATTTGACGTATTGACAGTTGGTATTCGACAGTTTCCCAAAAAAAAAATCTAAAAAATATGCTTATCTTTTCCAACCCTTTTTATTATTTACTTCTCATTCAATCTTCTACTGTTTTTCTTTACTTTTTTCCCTTCTCATCTTCCACAGAATCTCCTTCGGACGGAGGTCACCTTCATCTTCTTTAACTTCTTCAATTTTATTTTATTAGCATTTTCAGTTTCATTTGTTTCCATAACATTTTCTATTGCATTTTTCATATTCTTCTTCTTTTCTATTGCAAAAGAATCATCTTTGGGTTCTTTCTGATTTTTATTTTCTAAACCATCTTTTGAATCTTTTTGAATTGAGTCTTGCTTTTCTTTATCTTTTGTTTTAATCTTCATTTTGTTTCCCGGTTTTTACTTTTTTAACTATTTCTTTTTCTTGTTCGTCATCTTTTATCACTGGTTCATTTTCTTTCTTCGTATTTACCCTTAATCGAACTTTCTGATTTTCTTGTCTCAGCAATTTTGTTCTTTGGATTTCTTCTATTCTTTCATCGTATTTTTTCATTTTCTCTTTGTGTTTCCTCCTGCGTTTTTCCATATCCATATTTCTCTGTTGTATTCTCTATTCATCATCTCATTTGCACACTTCTCAGCATTTAGACTAATTCATTCTTCGACTTTTCCATTTTTAATTTTTGTTTTTAATTTTCTTCACAAATTCTTAGTTATAATCTCAGGGTTTCTCTTAAAATGCATTTCATAATTATACAGCTGGCCCCACGTTACATGCGCCTAAAGATGAAGTGAGATTATTTCTTACATAAAAGTATCTCGGCTTCGCCCCTCACTGCGGGAGATGATAATGTCAGTTTCAGGGTGGGTTTCCCGTTCAAAAAAATAATTATTATTTTTTTTTATTAAAGTAAATTTACAATCTGTTCTATAAACAATAAACATTCAGTAAATAGTATGACATAAAGTAGAATGACACGAAGAAAACATTCCATTGAATATTTTCAATTTAAATTAACTTAAAAATTCTTATATAAAGTTTAAATAAATAATATGCATTAATAACAAATTAACAATTAAAGTTTATGCAAATCGTATCGCTAAGTCTGTAGTTTTGTAGCGCTTCAGTCTTCTAACTTCGTGAGTATCGTCCAGTAGCTTATTTACAAGTTCATTTGGGTGCATTTCTATTTTGTCTTGGTATTTATGAAAAAAGTTCTTAATTTCCTCACTCACTGGAGTCACTTGTATGTCTCGTTGGATCACATCGTTTGGCACATACCATAGAGCATTTGTTACAACTCGAAGGACCTTATTTTGAAATCTTTGTAAAATTTCGATATTAGATATACTAGCCGCTTCCCAAAGTTGTATGCCGTATGTCCAAATAGGCTTTACAACAATTTTGTATATCAATATCTTATTTTCCATTGTCAGTTGCGAATTTTTCCCCAACAATCAATACCGTTGTTAATTTAGTAGTTGGAAGGTCAGCGGTGTATAACAAATAAAGCATGAGTCCCAGAACACTACCCTGCGGTACGCCTGAATGTATTGGATAAAGTTTGGTATTTCTTCACCAGTAGAATTTTTTAAGAGGGGAAAAGTGTCCGAGATACAAAAAAACAGCATATTTTTGAGATTTTTTTTCAGAGTATACCTTATTTATTAATATATTTTAAATTTTATACATTATTAAGCATTATTTAAACAACATTCTGCTAAATTTTTATAAAAAAATATTGAAAAATAAGCCAGTGGTAGTGATGAAAACCGAGTCACCTTAATGCATTGCCGACTGATTTATTTTAAGTAATCTATCGAAAAGAATTGGGAGGTTACGTGAGAGTGACGGGTTAGTGCGGGTTTCAAGCTGCACACCTGGGCAATTGAGTTGAACACCAAATTTTTTTTTAATTTTTATTTTAATACATTAAATAGTATTGAATGAACAGTCAGTGCGGCCTAAAGGCCGCACATCATAAACAAACTGCTCTAGTTTCTATTTCCCTTTTTGTCCATTATTGCTTTCGTAACGCATATTCAACTAATTTATTTAAAGTAATCTATCGAAAAAAATCGGGAGGTTACGTGAGAGCGACGGGTCAGTGCAGGTTTCAGGCCGCACAACCTGAGCAATGGAGTTGCATACCAATCTAGTTTTATATTAACTTAACTGAATTTAAGAAACTTCATTCTAGATTGGTTTTTAATCTAAAAATAGTTTATTTGCAAGTATAAAATTTGATCTTTACTGTATCTTAACAGGAGATTCGTGGTATTTATTTCACCGACTGATCTAAGTAAAAAATAAGTGTAATAAGTAATTAAGTTTTTTTTAATTTTCAAATTTAAAACAATTGGAGCAGAAAAAATAGAGTTTAATACATACATACAATAGCTGGCAAAATTATTTTTATCTGTGTGCCAATCTGTCCGTAACGCACATTTTATTGAGTAGCGCTACAACCCAAATTATTAAAATTAGATTTTGGCGAGAATTAAATAATTATAATCGGATATTTGATAAGTTACATTTAGATAATAAAATTACAAAAAAAAAGAGAAATTTAATTTATAATTTTATGATATTTGAAATTCAAAATATTTTTTTTGATAAAAAGTTGAATGATTTTGAAAATAAAAATAAAACAGAAGCTGTAGTTGCATGTTTCAAGATAAATAGATAGTAGGGAGTACGGCTGGTAGGTTGTAGGTAGTTAGGCTCGGGCCTTGGCGTAAAGCGGATGAAACGCTATGCCCGCAATTGTAATTAAAATTGTTTATTTTTTAAAATTAATAAATAAAATTAAGTTGATTTGATGTTTGTTTTTATTTAAATTAATAAAGTGAAGTGCTAATAAACACTGGAGAGAGAAAATTTTAATCAATGTGCAAAAGATGCGACGCAACAAATTTGTTAGGCCAGCTGCAAGATACCATGTGCGCGAAAATATCACATACAACACCATATTACAAGGTAACAAAAGTTTGAGCATTTTGAATTTTACAATTTTAAACATTGAAGAGTCTTTTGCTTAAAAAATGGATGTCCAGTTATAAGATTAATTTATAAATTAAGCAAATTTTAGAAGATTTGTATAGCTCGGGTCATAGTAATATATTTCAAATAAACTTTAGATTATTGTTAATTCTTTGGGTATTCTATTGGAACGTATACTTCACCAAAAGCATATGCCAACGCTGTTTCTTTGTTTAGGTATACGCCCACGAGTTCCATTTTGTATCTTCCAGTAGGCATAAGTGGAGGAAATTGAGTTTCATCGATAACAAAATTGCAAAGGTGGTATGTGATATCCTAAAATAGAACAATTTTAAAAGTTGTTTTAATAATATGTTCTCTACTAAACCTTATAAAAGTAAAAGTCCGAAAAGTTGCCACATTTTTTTATGTTACGCAATCCTACTGCGTTTGCATCAAAACTTTTTTTTAGGTTAACTTGAAAACGTATCGAAAAATGTCGATATTCGTTACTCAAAAATTTATAACCTTGGACACGTATCTGAAAAGAATTTGCGGTTTAAAAGTGAAGTGAAACACAGATAAGAATATAAAATATTATTTTTGGAAATTAAATTAAAAGTTTGCCAACGCCGTGCTAGGAACGGATACAATAAAATGCAAAAGATCTAAAAGTAAGAAATACCTACAGTTGGTCAATATATTACCTCCATTTTATCTGTTATAGTAATTTTTAAATTCAATGTAGAATTTATAGCTGGGGTAGTTCGATTGTACTTAAATGTTATAATTTCAAAGAAATTGTAATAGTTTTCATCATAGCTGATTAGTTCCAATCGAAAATCCTTGATCTTGTAGCGGTTTTGATGAAACTGAAATAGAGTGTATTTTAGCCACGCTGGCGACACAAATATCAATGAAAAGATGTTTTGGTACCATCTATTTCCAAGTGAGAAATTAAAAAAAATAAATAAAAATCAAAATTGCAATGAAATCAAAAATACCTGATTACAGAGGGTTGCTGTGACCGACGCACAGATTTTTGACCCAACATTTTTTTTATATTTAGATAAAATGTATAAGGAAATAATTATTATGGTTTTTAAATTATTTGTAACACTTTTGGGTGATCCTGATTTGACGTATTGACAGTTCGTATTCGACAGTTCCCCAATCTAATAAATATACTTATCTCTTCCAACCCTTTTTATTATTTACTTCTCATCCAATCTCTTACTGTTTTTCTTTACTTTTTTCCTTCTCATCTTCTACATCGCATCATCTTAATCCGCTCTCCATTCGTCCAAAACTTCCTTTCTTCTTCTTTAACTTTACCTTCATTTTTATTAACATTGTCAGCAGGATAAACAGAAGCATTTGTCTTAACAGTTATTAGTATTTTTTTAAATTATTAGTATTGCTTTGTGACGGTAATTTTGTCGACTCTTCAATTATCTCGCATTTTGTCGCTTTATCTACATCACCTTCATCTTCTTTAACTTCTTCAATTTTATTTTCATTCGCATTTTTAGTTTCATTTGTTTCCATAAGATTTTCTATTGCATTTTTCCAATCCTTCTTCTTTTCTATTGCAAAAGAATCATCTTTAGGTTTTTCCTGATCTTTATTCTCTAAACCATCGTTTGTTTCTCTTTGAATTGAGTCTTGATTTTCTTTATCCTTTGTTTTATCTTCATTGTGTCAAATAATTTTTTTTTTAAATAATTCTGTTTTTTTTTATTTTGTTTTCCCATTTTTATTTTTTAACTATTTCTTTTTCTTGTTCGTCATCTTTTATCACTGGTGCATTTTTTTTCTTCGTATTTACCCTTAATCGAGTCTTTTTTTCTTGTCTCCTCAATTCTGTTCTTCTTTGAATTTCTTATCATATTTCATATTCATATTTCTCTGTTGTATTCTCTATCCATCCTCTCATTTGCACACATTTGGACTAATTCATTCTCCGACATTTCCATTTTTAATTTTTGTTTTATAATTTTCTTCAAAAATTTTTAATTATAATCTCACGGTTTCTTCTAAAATGCATCCAATGCATTTTATCTGACCCCACGTTGCATGCGCCAAAAGATGAAACTTCTCTTACAAAAAAGTATCTCGGCTTCGCCCCTCATTGCGGGAGATGAGAATGTCACTTTCAGGGTGGGTTTTCCGTGCAAAAAAATAATTATTATTAATGCCAAAATTCTATTTTGTAAAATTTATAATCGCAATTATTTTTAATTTTTAAAAAATAAAATTATAATTGCAAACGTTGGTTTTACTAATTTTCTATTATTTCCCATATAATTAAATTAATAGTTTCTAAAATCCAAAATTTACCCCCAATAAAATAAACTCGTTCGTCCAAACAAAAAATTAAAAATTAAAAAAAGGTCATTTTTGGCAAAAAGCCCTTAAAACCCCTACCTTGCACTCTTTCAAAATTACGAAATTAAAGTTCAAATTTACAAAATTTTACTAATAGAGTACAGGGTGGGTCCCAATATCCTGTAACACGACAATATAATAATGTAGTAGGTTTTATTATAATAAATTGTTCTTAGCCTGATTCCTTCGGTTGTAACCTTAACTTATGTAATTATTATTGTTATTTGTAAACATTGTTTACATTATTTATATTATTAAAATTTCGATAATTGCTTTTTTGATTTTCAAAATTTTGCCTGAATTTTTGATTTCTATTAAAATGAAAAACCTGTCGAGATTCGTTGACTGAATACTTTCATTTTTAGCTGTCCGTATTTTCAAAATTTTGCTCTTTTCCTTCTGTTTGTGCGACGAATTGTTAAGTCAACAAATAATTGTTCGACGGATTTACCAAATTTCTCTATCGATTTATTTACCTGTTTAGCGTTGTTTAACTAAACCGACAATGCCGTTGGAGATTTGTTTGTTAAAAAAAATTCTTTATTACTGGCAATAAAGTTACAGTGGTTGTTAAATCAAAATTTTCCCTCAAAGTTAAAGTTTTACAAATTAACAGCCTATTTTTTAGTAAATCAACTAACTCTACAACTAATCTACAAATTTCAAGAGCATATTTTTTTGCAGTTTTCATATCTTCTTCAGATATATTTTGACTTATATAAAAACTATTTTTAATTTCAATATAACTACTCCTCAATTCACCTAATTTTTTAATCTTACTATTAGTTTTTCGTAAACACTTACGCCTTTCCTGATTTTGTTTTTTTAAGTTTGTTTGGAAAACTGGAAGTTTTTCTAGGATTTCCTTCAGCTTTTCGGTTGACATGGAGTCATCTGCTTTCTTTGAATGTTGGTAGATTGTCAAATTTCACTTTACATTTATTATTATTTTTTTAAGAAATTAAAAAAAAATAAAAATCGAAATTGCAATAAAGCCAAAATACCTGATTAATTGCAAAGGGTTTCCGTAACCGACGGACAGATTTTAAACCCCAAATTGTTTTTTACATTTAGATAAAATATAGTATAATGAAATATTACTGTTTTTAAATTATTTGTAACACATAAAGCAAATTACATTCCATTGACTTCGAATTTCAATAAGAAAATAAGGCATGGTTCACACTACACGTTATCAGTTTAAATCTATATTATAATAAAATAATACATACATTTGAAAAACTCAAACTTACTTTGGATAAAAGTTCTTCACAGAATATATCACAAATAAAAATTAATGCTAGTAGTAATAGCAAAATTATATCTTTTGTCATTATTTGTGTTTGATATTTAAACAATTTTAAGTGTAGAAGGACGTTGCAACTGATGCAAATTCTCCCATTCATACAGTTTTATATTTTTGTGGTAGCTATAGGCTTACAGTAGCATAATCATTATATATTATTATTGTAAACAATAATAACATAACAATAAAAATTATAAACAAAGAAAATCTCGAAGTTAATGATCTGTGCAGAAATTTATTATTGCTGTAACAAAGTTGTGGTGGCCCCGATAAAATCTATATTATATATTAATATGAGATGTTTTATAATTATTATAAAATGAATTTTTACTTTTTTATAAGTTGCTCAGCTTTCCCCTAAATGCGAGAGATGAGACAGTCAAATTTATTATCAATACCAAAATTCTTCTCGAGGATCGAACTTATAATTTTCACTTATCACTTTTAAAATTTAGTTTATATGAATCAAAATAAAATTTTGTCGTTTCCTCGACAAAGTTTCTACCCTTCAACAAACTTCACCAATTCCAAATAAATAAGCATAATAAATAAATTTCAAAAATTAATAACTGCAAAACTAATAAGAAATCTGTATTAACATTTGAAGGGCTAAGCAACCCCCTGTAATATAATAAATTTTCGCCTTAGAGAAAAAATAATCTACCCAACCGCTACTAAATTACGCAATTGGGAGCGATTTTTCTACTGCCATATACCGAATTTTGAGAAAAACATAATATAATAAATAAATCTCAAAAATTACTAATTATTATTAATTAAGCAACCCTAGGGGGTTATAATAAATGTTATAATATTTTATAATAAATAAATTTTCAGAAAAAAATGAAAGTGAATTTCGCCAGAAAAGCGACTTTCGTGTTTTTCAAAAAATTTACGATACATACGATATTTTTCAAAAATCTTTGAATTTTATTAATTCAAAAAATCAATTACAGTGTTCCGAACTAGAGAACAAATAATCTACCCAAACGCTACTAAATTACGAAATTTACAGCGATTTTTCTACTGCTATATACCGAAATTTGAGAAAAACATAATATTTATTTCATTATTTTGTATTTATTATAATATTTATTTCCTCACAAAATTAGTCAAATTCTCAAATATTCACAATATTCAAATAAAATTTACTCAAAATTCAGCGGAGCAAAATTCAGGCTTTCGTCGTTTTCGCCATCTTAGCAGAAAAGCCCCCACCAACATTTTAGATTTTTAAAATTTTGACCACCCAATCCTAATCTTAAAACCACAAAAATTATTACAATTTATAACAGGGGCGGCCAAAAATATTTCGTAACACGACACGAAGTGGTATAGTAATTAGGTTGTCAGATTTTAATACATTAAGATTTCCACATAAGATTTTAGATAAAATTTCATAAAAAAATAAGATTATTTATTTATTAATACTATAAAATTATTTATTATTTTTGATTACTAGTCTTCCAGTACTGTCCCGTCAATTTGTAGAATAAAAATTTTACCTGTGTAACTTATAATGAATCTTCAAGTTGTGCGGCCTGAAGGCCGCACTGTCACCTTTGTTTCTGTTATGTAAAAATCGCATTTCTTAACTTTTTATATAACTCCTATCTTTCTAATGAATGTATATAGTAGAATTCGAATAACGGGCAACTTGATTGGTGTGCATCTCGATTGGTATCAAACTTTTGTTAGAGTGCACCAAAATAGTTATAAATTTCAATTGATGGCTCTTCGAAATACCGATTTTTTACTTTTTTAAGGTTGATAAAATATGCATTGAAAACAGTTACAGTCTGATGCTTAAGTTAGTCGACTACTAAAAAGAGATCTCAGGTTAGCGGCCGAGTGGAGCAAAAATTTGCTTGCAGCCGTCCTCTCTCGGCAGATAATGGCAAAACCACCGAAATAGTCCGCCTTAAAAACTCTTCATTAAATGATGTGGTCAACCAAAACCCATCTTGAGTTATAGGGCTACTGTATAAAATGTGCGTTACGGACAGATTGGCAGACAGATAAAAATAATTTTGCCTGCTCTTGTATGGATTAATCTGTATTTTTCCTGTTCCAGTAATTTTAAATTTAAAAATTAATTACTTATTAGACTTATTTTTTACTTACGTCAGTCGCTGAAATAAATACCACCAGCTCTTACTAAGATACAGTAAAGATCAAATTTTATACTTGCGAATAAACTATTTTTAGATTATACCAATCTAGAATTCTTATGTTTTTTAATTTTTTTCGATAGTTTACTATAAACCAGTTGAAGATGCGTTACGGAAGAAATAACGGACATAAAGATAAATAATAATTAGACCAGATTGCCTATCTTGTGCGGCCTAAAGGCCGCACTGATTCATTCTTTAATACTATTTAATGTATTAAAATTTATTTTTTCTTTTCCAAAAATTTTAAAAATTAAAATGAATTATTTATTACACTATTTTTTTTTTGCTTGACTCAATCGGTAAATTAAAAACCCACGATGCTGCTACTAAGATAGAATAAAGATCAAATTTTAAACTTATTAATAAATTATGTTTAGATCAGACACAAATTTAGAATTAAGTTTCTTAAGTTCAATTGAGTTCAGATAAGTTAATCTAGAACTAGATTGGGTACACCTGGATTGGGTGTTGGGTGTACACCTAGACCACAATCTATCATTCGGTCCACATATAATAGCAGCAGCAGCAAAAGCGGAAAAAGCAGCAGCGACCATCTCTAGGCTCCTCCCTAACATCGGGGGACCTTCAGAAAAGAAGAGAAGAATCATAGCTAGCGTAGCCGAGTCTATCATGCTGTATGGGGCACCCGTTTGGGCAGATGGGCTGAAGATACAGAAGTACGCAGGACTAATGCAAAAAGTCCAAAGAAAAATGGCATTGCGTATAACAAGGGGATACAGAACCACGTCAGCAGAGGCCACAATAACTCTTAGCGTCGTTGATACCCGTGGATCTCCTTACACAGGAGCGAAAAGCCATCTTTCATCAACCAAACCAGAGCAGAAAGGATCTGAGAGAACTCTCCCTAGAGAAATGGCAATCTAGATGGGAGGAAAGCAACAAGGGTAGATGGACGCACCGCCTCATCCCAGCCCTCAGAGGCTGGTATAAGAGACAACATGGAGAAACTTCATACGAGCTGACCCAGGTGCTTTCGGGACATGGCTGCTACGAATGGTACCTGTTCAGATTTAAGAGAGCTAACGACTCCACCTGCCCGTACTGCCCAGAGGAAGAAGACACCGCAGAACACACATTCTTTACATGCCACAAATGGACAGAGCCCAGAACAGTTGCTGAGGAAAAGATGGGACAACTACTGATACCCGAACAAATGGTTAAATACATGCTGACATCAAATGAAGCATGGGAAATCATAGCAACGATGGCCAAAACCATCATAGGTGAAAAAGAGAAAGAACAAAGACAAACTCAGAAAGAACAAGAAACATTGGAACATGCCATTTAAGTAACAGCGCGGTTAAGTCACGGACGGAATGGTTATAACGAATCCCGGACTGAAAAACGGGAGGTGGTTTTTAGTGGGTAAAAATCCCACACTACTACCCAGCACGGGCTGGTAGTGTCTTGTTGAAGATTTTCCACCTTTCCGACGCCAACAAAAAAAAAAGAACTAGATTGGGTGCAACTCCATGTAATCAGTGGCGCAGCTAGGATTTTGTTATGGGAGGGGCTAAAGGATGCGAGCAAAGCGAGTGGTGGTCATCTTATTTTCGAGTATAATTATTGTGTTACCACTGAAGTGAGAATTAAAAAATGAAATTTCCGAAATAACTCAGGGCGAAAGATTTATCATTGATTTTTGTTGAAAATCTTATTTTACCTACCCTTATTTTCAATAAATAGCAGTCATTAAGATTAAGAATTGAAACTGAATTGAATCCAGAGCAAAGTTATTTTGTATTTGAAATTTCAGTAAACACTAAAAATCCGTTGACCACGCCTCTACCTGGACCTCCCCCCCTTAGCCTTTAAGTATAACAGGGGCGGCATCTTAAAGTAGTGCCCATAGGCGACAATTTAATTAAATTAACTGGCTTGGCTGATTAGCTACCAACTAGCAAACACTAGCAAACCTACACTAAAAACAGTACCTAACTACAATCATATCAAACAGTCGAACGCAATAATTTTTTTGTTTTAAAAAATTTTTCATTGTACCGGTAAAAGAGCGACTATGGTAATTAAAAAAAGGAAGAGTGTCTGGGGGGGGGGGGGGGGCTATAGCCCCCTAGCTCCTCCCTTGGCTGCGCCACTGCATGTAATAGTGTGTAATAGTATATGACGTCATAATATTAACAAAATAGAAAGTTTCAGTGATTCATAGAGTATATACCAACCCTAGAAAATTTTACAAATAATAAAATTATTTTTAAATATTATTTATCTCTTTAGAAAAATTAGATAGAAAATTATGAGACAGAAAATTCCAAGAATTGATTAGATTAAATAGTTATTAATTGCTTTAAACCACTTTTATTTTTATTACCAGATGATATTATCTCTATAAATTTCATTTTGAAGTCCAAAAACTGTTTATTATTTTATCGGGATCACCAATTTAATGTGAAATTTGTTTAACAGTGTTATGATAGTGATTAATAAATGCTTTAAAATGTCAAATAGTAAAAAGTGGATTTTCGGTTGTAAGATCTATTCGAGAGATAGATACATCTCCTACAATATATGTCCAAAGGCCACGTGAGTCTAACGCAGAAGCAGCACCCTCAGCTTAAAAACATGTATGGAGATGATCTAGTCATCGCATGAATCACTGTAGTTTTAACAATAACCAACAAAACTTAAAAACAACTTTTTATGAAAATAACAAAGTATTACACAGATCATTAACTTCGACATTATATTTGCTGCCAAAATTTGGCATTGATAATAGCACTATAAATCATTACCTCCCACACAAATATAAAACTGTATTACGGGACAATTTGCATGAGTTGTAACGTTCTTCTACAGAGAAAAATTGTGTAAATATCCAACACAAATAATGACAAAAATTATAATTTGGATGCTACTACTAGCATTATCTTTTATTTGTCATACCTTCTGTAATGAACTTTTGTCGAAAGTAAGTTCGAGATTTTCAAATAAATATGAGTCAAATTATATATTATTTCAGTTTCATCAAAATGACTACAAGATCAAGGATTTTCGATTGGATCTAATCAGCTATGATGAAAACTATTACAATTCTTTTGAAATTATAACATATAAGTACAATCGAACTACCCCAGCTGTAAAAAGTTCATGGAATTTCAAAATTAACGTGACAGATAAACTCGAGGTAATATTGACGGCTGTAGGTACGCCGCTAGCCAACCTTTAATTAAACTTGTAAAAATATTTTTTTTTTATATTCTTATCTGTTTTTCACTTTACTTTAAATTCGTTTTAGGTGCTTATCCAAGGCTATAAATTTTTGAGTAACGAATATCGACATTTTCCGTTACGTTTTCAAATAAACCTTAAAAAAGGTTTTGATGCAAATATTGTAGGATTGCAGACCGTAAAGAAATGTGGTAACGTGACAGACTTCTGCTTTTATAAGGTTTTGCAGAAGATATATTATTATTAAAACAATTTTTAAAATTGTTCTATTCTAGGATATCACATACTACCTTTGCAATTTTGTTATCGATGAAACTCAATTTCCTCCACTTATACCTAGTGGAAGATACAAACTTCAAATAACTATCTTATACATAAACAAAGAAATAGCGTTGGTGCATGGTTTTGGTGAAGTATACGTTCCAGTGATATACCCAAAGAATTAACAATAATCTCAGTATTATCTGAAAGACATATTCTAATTCTATTCTATATTCTAATAAAAAAAAATTGAATAATATTTTTTTAATGTTCCTATTCAAGTACACAGTATCCTATCTAAGTACGGTTTAACTTTTGGAAAAAATTAAAATGATAATAATTTAAAAATCGTTTGAAACCTTCGTATTGTTATTCGCAAAACTATTATTAGATGGGGTGGGGGAGAGGGGTAGTCATGTTTTTATTATATTCAAGCTTCAGCTTGACGGCTGTTTTTCAATAGGGGATGGTCTAGATGTAATCGATGCTAATCTACAGACCTTCATTTGAGCATCAATGAGCTTCTACTCCATTGTTTGAGCTGCTGAAGCTGAATTAATGTAAAATTTTTAAACATTACTTGAACATGAACGTTCGGGCTTTAGCTGAATCTGAGTAGTGATTCCCAAAATCTTTGGTTTGGGAGGAAGAGAAAGTGGTGGCATGAACATGTTTATCTATTTCTTCATTCAATTGGAATTTCAAAATAAATAAATATTAATACAAAAAGACATGGCAAACGAAATCATTAATCAACAAGTCGAGAAATAATTAGAGGTTTGGAGAAGTTAGAGAATAGAAGTAATTAGAGGTAAAAAACGGAATTTTTTGTCACTATATTTTTTATTAAAATTTTTTCAATTGTGTTTAAATAAAACTCATAAATTGTAGATAATTGTTAATTCTTTGGATATTTCATTGGAATGTATATTTCACCAAAAGCATGCAGCAACGCTATTTCTTTGTTTAGGTGTGTACCTCTCAGTTCAAATTTGTATCTGCCATTAGGAATAAGTGGAGGAAATTGAGTTGCATCGATAACAAAATTGCAAAAGTGGTACGTAATATCCTAGAATAAAACACATTTAAAAGTTGTTTTTATAATAATACATTGTTTACAAAACCTTATAAAAGTAAAAATTTGAGAAGTTACCACATTTCTTTACGTCATTCAATCCAATTGCGTTTGAATCGAAAATTCTTTTTAGATTTAGTTGAAAACGTAACGGAAAATATCGATATTCATTACTCAAAAATTTATATGCTTGGGTAATTACCTAAAAAGAATTTGTGAATTTAAAGTAAGGTGAAAAACAGATAAAAGACAGATAATTGACAAGTCGGCCAATATTACCTCGATTTTATCGCCCACGCTAATTTTCATATTCATTGAACAATTTACCGCTGCAGTAGTTCGATTGTACTTAAATGTTATAATTTTAAAGATATTGTAATAATCTTCATTATAACTGATTAGTTCCACTCGAAAATCCTTAATCTTGTAGTTATTTTGATGAAACTGGAATAAAGAGTATTATAGCCATCTCAAGAGATTAATTACTAAACAATAATTACAGGGCTACCAAAAATATACCGGATTTTTTAAACGTTTAAAATAATGCATAATTTGAGTCATACATATATTTGAAAAACTCAAACTTACTTTAGACAAAAGTTCATTACAAAAAATATCACGTATAAAAATTAATGATGGTAGTAGCAGCCAAATTATAATTTTTGTCATTATTATTTATGTGCTTTACATTTACACTTTTATGCTGTTTACAATTGATAAAAATGATCCCGTACATGTAGTTTTATATTTTTGTGGTGGTTATTGACTTATAATAATATTACCAATGCTAAATATTATCAACAAAAAGATTTTCAAACTTAATGATCTGTGTAATACTTTGTTATTGTTATTGTAACAAAAAGATATTATAATGATGTTATAATATAGCGAAAGCTGCCCAGGTTTTTGTATAAATCAGGATTTGATTAAATTTTTAAAATTGGGGCCCTAAAATGTTAAAATCAAAAATAAAAAAAATATTTTTTTTGTACGTCGGTGTTATTATTAATATTAATAATAGATATAAATATTTATTATTACAATGCATGATTAGGTTCTTTCAGTTTTGATAAACATACCAGAGGACGGCGATCTAATCTAATTACTACTAATAATTTCTTTTCTATTTGTTCTTTCCGAATCATCTAATGTGTGCGATACATTACAAATCGGTTTTTGTTCTAATTGTCTTTATTTTTTATTTTATTAATTTAACTTAGTATCAATTTTGCCCAGCACCCCCACCTTAAAATTTTAAAATCGGACTTGGTACAATTGTTTGTATTTAGTTTGTACCTGTTTGTATTGCAAAAATTTTCGTTTGTACTAAAAGCATAAAAATAAAAATAAGGGTGAATTGAGAGGACAGTGAAAACTTTTCTCTTTCTTTTCTAAAGAAAATAATAAAAGATATTATTATTACTTATAATACATAATAATGTACAATCTATTTTATCTAGGGAGTTTTAAAAAACTCCGAGCAAGTTGCACTTGGTTACATTTCATTCGGCAGAAAAGATAAACAAGGGTTATTTTAAATAAATAATTTTATTTTGCCTATTTGGTACAAACGAAAATTTTTGCGGTACAAACGAAGTACAAGCATTTGCACAAAGTCCGATTTTTATATTGTCGTGTTTCGAAACCATAAAAATCATAATTCATTTATTTTGTAAATTATTTTAAAGTTTAATTTTGTTTTATTATTTCTTTATTTATCATATTGTGTATAAATATGTTTGTTAAATTATTTGCTATGTAAATAAGGTGGAAAAAACGAAAAAGGTAAAGTGAAGAGAGTGGGACTTGAAGGTTGTACAAAACACTTGAGCTAACGCCTGGACGTCGAGTAGCATAGCAGACGAACATCATTCCCGCAATAAAAATTTAAATTGTTAATTGTTTGAAAATTAAAAAAATAAATTAAGTTGAGTTGATGTTTTAATTGTGACGAAGTGCAAATTGTTAAATAAATTGGAAAAGTTGAAGAATTTGTGATAATTTAGTCGATGCGTAAAAATTAAATCGCAACAAAATTGTTTAACCGGGCGTACTGAAGCCAGCTGCAATACCATATGCGAAGCCAATGACCATACCACATTGATAGGTAATAAAATTTTAACAACAAAAATTAACAAATTTTAAAAACAATCTCTTGTTTAAAATAATGAATGAATCCCAGCCAAAAAAGAAAAATTTAATAAATTTGTATAGCTCGGGTCATTTCAATTTATTGAGGTGGGGGTGCCGGAGACATGCAGATCTTTCAATAAGAACCCTGAAACTGTATGATGCAATATTATTACTTCGAAAAAAAAAACTTAGCTGTTCACAATTTTTATTGTCTACTTATTTTATATTATTAAGTACTATGTAAGTACATAAAAAAAACTATAGTGTAGGTGAATATTGTGACAAGTCCAGTATATCACCGTAAATTGCGTTATTTAATTCTGGAAATTAAAAAACAATTCACAGTTTTTAATACTATGAATGTTTGAATTACAGCGTTTATTGCAACAAACGCGTCATTCGTAATAAACTCATCGAAAAATCACTCGCCAGGAAGGCGTGGGTACGGAGTCGGTTCCGAAAGTTTAACTCAAAAAGTTAAACAAGTCGGGAAATAATTAGAAATTGTTCATCACTATATGACAGTCATACTTGTTAAATAAACAAATTTTTCTTTATTCGCTCATTACACATAATAGACACACTAAAAAATTACCCAAGGTACACAAATTTCACCTATTTCTTCAAATTTTATTTAATTATTTTTAAATAAAACTCATAAATTCTAGATAATATGAATACATTATTCAAATAAACGTTACATTATTGTTAATTCTTTGGGTATTCTATTGGAACGTATACTTCACCAAAAGCATTCGCCACCGCCATTTCATTGTTTAGGTATAAGCCCACGATTTCTATTTTGTATCTTCCGGTGGGAATTAGTGGCGGCAAACGAGTTTCATCGAGAACAAAATTGCAAAGGTGGTATGTGATATCCTAGAATAGGACAATTTTAATAGTTGTTTTTATAATAATATATTCATTGCAAAACCTTATAAAAGTAAAAGTCCGAAAAGTTACCACATTTCTTTACGTTACGCAATCCTACTGCGTTTGCATCGAAACTTCTTTTTAGGTTTTCTTGAAAGCGTAACGGAAAAAGTCGATATTCGTTACTCAAAAATTTATAGCCTTGGAAAACTAACTAAAAAGAATTTGCAACTTTAAAGTGATGTGAAAAACAGATAAGAATGTAAAACAATATTTTGGAAATTAAATTAAAAGTATATTATCAATATTACCTCGAGTTTATCTTTTATGCTTATTTTCAAATTCACTGTACAATTTACAGCTGGGGTAGTTCGATTGTACTTATATGTTTTAATTTCAATGAAATTGTAATAACTTTCATTATAGCTGATTAGATCCAATCGAAAATCTTTGATCTTGTATCTTCTTTGAGAAAACTGAAATAAAATGAAAAGCTGTTCTGATATCATTTATTTTCGAACGAGATTAATTAAAAATAAAATAAAAATGAAATTGCAAGAAAATCAAAAATAGTCGAAAATTAGATGAAATATATAAAATAATGCATAACTTAACTTATATATTTGAAGAACTCGAACTTACTTTAGACAAAATTTCATCACAGAATATATCACACATAAAAATTAATGCTAGTAGCAAAATTATATTTTTTGTCATTACTTGTGTTTGAAGTTTGAACAATTTTAAACAGTAGAAGAACGTTGTAACTGATGAAAATTGTCCTGTGCATACAGTTTTATATTTTTGTGGTAGTTTTTGGCTTACATAATATTGTCAATGCCAAAGTTTAGAAACAAAGAGAATGTCAAAGTTAATGATCTGTGCAATACTTTGTTATTGTTTAACAAAATTATTTTTAAGTTTTGTTAGTTATTGTTAAAATGGCAGTGGTCCGTGTGATGGCTAGATCATATCCATGTTTGTTTTATACTGAAGCTGCTGCTTCTGCTATAGACTCGCGTTGTCCTTTGGACATACATCGTTGGAGAAGTAATATCTATCTGTCGAATAGATCTCATGACTGAAAATACTATTTTGACATTTTAAAGTATTTATTTATCACTGTTATAAAATTGTTTTCTGGTAAATAATTTGCAATAAGTTTGCATTTTTAATATAATACCCAATATTTCTGGAGTATTATCAAAGATATTAACCTATAACCTAGACAGCTAACTGTGTATATTTTGTATTCAAAAAAAAATGAAGCTTAGTCACGTGATCGCCGCCATTTGTAGTAAGGTCAACTCTCTATGAATTGGTTTAAAAACAAAACAAGTTTATTTAATTTACTTTTTTTGCTAGTGGAAGTTATAGATAAAGAATGATTTTTTGGCAAAAGCGTCAAATCTTATAGTTACAGACATACTTACAATTAATTTAATAAACTCATGTGGACTGGCTAGAATATTTTCTTCCTCGCAATTTAATTTATTAAATAGGTATGCGAGAATTTAGAGAAAAATAATTTTTAACTGATATTATAATTTCAGTTGCTATGTTTTCATTTGTTAAAATAAAAATCCTTGTTTTTGTATCCATTTAATTCTAAATATGTTACAGGATCGTCATCAAGAGCAATGCTATTTGCACAATGTCAAGAAGTAATGATATTTTTTTTATGCGATTAACTAATAATTCGATATGAACTAACATTGTTAGGCAATAATTAAATAACATGAAATACTGAAAATACTGCAATAGTTAAACCTATAATAAAAGTTTTTTTTTATTGCTGATCACCTGACCAGGCTTCACTTTTGAATTCATAGTTAGCTATCTAGGTTAACATTTCTGGATATATAGATTTACAGACTTATAATTATGAGAAATAGATGCTAAAATGACCCCACATTTAAAAAAATTCTCTATTGAAATTATTGCAACGAAAATTAAAACGTTTACTTAATTTAAAAGGGCTACACAAATGATACAGATACGGTTAATAACAATAAAGCAATTACTACACTAAGATTAACACTGATACAAAATTACACTACAATTATTGTTTAACACTAAGTCTCGATTTATTTAAACACTCGGTATATCGCGTCACTATTTATTTACACTTTATTTATGTTAACACTTGCACGTTCAAACTGGAATTTATTGTCACCGGAGCTCACTCTGCATTTATACCTAATTGCAGCTTCCAGAAACTTCCATAGAATTTCTATACATTTCTATAGACTTCTAGAGTGCAAGCTAAGCAATATTTGAATGACTAATGATTTTATCATGTATGACTCATCACACATGACTCATCATACACGACGTTATACATTAGTCATCAAATATAATTAAACATTGTTTCGTAACATTATGATAGACTATAAATATTAAAATTTATAGATCATAAATTTCCCAGAGCCGATTTTAGGCATCACGGGGCCTCAAGCGGAATGCTTTTTCGGGCCCCCTTCTTCTTCGTGTAGCGGACGGTTAATATTACACAATTTTCTAAATCACCGTAAAATAATATCATACACAAGACACAACCAGATTTGTACATATTTTATTATTGCTTTATTAAATAATATAATATCCCATATCTGTGTATCTGTGTATCTCACTATCTGTCCCGTAACGCATCTCTGATTGGTCGGTTTTTTTTATCTGACTATAGGGTCGAACAATTATGACTTTCAAGTATACTATTGATATTCCCCCTGTAAGACAGTGTATCTCAAGTCTGTGTATCTTTCTTTCTTGCAGTAAAGCATCTCTGATTTCTCGTTTCTTTTTACATATCTTTAGATACTTTAGGATCGAACAATTATGACTTTCAGGTACACTCATAGATTTCTAACTTATTTACTTAGATGAGTAACTACCTATACTTGCTTATTGTAAGAAGTGAAGCGAGCACATTATGGCTCATAGAGAAAACGATTATTTCCGAATGTTCTCTCTGGTGAGAAAACGAAGCATTTTCTAGTCACTTCAAGAATTGACTGGTAATGTGAAATCAACTTGTAAAGTAGTATTTCCATTGCTAGTCGTTTCTGTCACTTTTTGACATTTAATATTTTTTATTTTTGGCCTAATATTAAAATTTTTTCAATAAAAAAGTATACTCGCTTCTACTTGAAAAATTAGTCGTTACTGTTGTTTCCGAGTATAGGCCAGCAATTATACTATTCCCGAGCCCCACATAACTCGAAAATATATTTTTTTTATTTTAATTTATGATATTATAGAGCTGTATATCAAAAAAATATATAGTTTACTTACCAACTCTTGAAAAAATTTGTGGGTGTTTTCATATAAAAATTTTGTGATGACAACGGAGAAATACATTTTTAATGGAAGCGTTCAAAAATAGAAGTTAAATTGTTTCTTACTCTTACTGAGAAAGGCACCGGGAAGCGGGGGGGGGGGGGGGGGGAGTGTAAACTACAAAATAATAAAAATGTTTTCAAATAATATTTATAATTTAAATTAATAATGGTTATACCGAATTTCTTTATATACTATACTACATAATATACTTTATAATATATTGTAGTGATATTCTCTTTAAAAATATAAAAAAAAGACTCTTTACTATCTTATTTAAGTTTACCTCGGCTAGCTTTTTAATCGTCGGACAGCATTGAGCTCTTCTCAAGAGTCGGTTCCCGTGGTAGTCTATTTCACGCCACACTGTGCTCTTATAAATTTCACTCCAATATCCAAATTTAATTAAAATAATTAAATAAAAAAAAATTTAATTAAAATTAACTTCTTTATTAAAAATATTGTAATCCCAAAATAATAATTAATCCAAATATAACTCACAGTAAAATTCAATTTCAGAGTCTACATCCGACCAAAATTATAAAATTATAATCTTTACAAATTTTACTGCCAAATCTCAAAAATTCCATCCAATCAAAACTCTCAGAGCCAAAACTTTAAACAACCGCTTCGGCGGTCATTGTTTTGCAAAAATCGCACAACCTGCTGGTTCGACCACTTTTGACAAAATGCCTCGCATTTCTTGTAATTCGTCCCCACCTAGCAAATCCTGCAAAGTTACAACTTAAATCATTAATGCAAAAATTTCACCAGAATGCATAGGGTTGGTCCGAATCACTTTGAAACACCACAATATACTATACTACTTTGTACGTTAATTTTTTTTTATGTAACAAAAACTATTGAATTCGACCATAATCACAATCATTTTAAAATAATCATAATAATTTAATTCAAGTAAGACGAGAATTCGTATCTTCGCTTGTATATAAAGGTAGTTGCGCTTTCAAATTTGACCTTACGCACCCCTCCGCTCCGGTCCGTTTTGTCTAGCGCTCTATTATTAAAAATATCCTCCTAGATGATAAAACTCGCCAAGGGTGGAATTCGAAGACATAACTCGTCCGGGTGTCGATCGCAACTGACAACGAACAGCCGTTCCGCTCGGAGCGGGAAAGCTTCGTAGTCGACACCCTAGCGCAAAACGGGTGTCGAGTTGTACAAATCCCTGCTTTCCGAAAATTTTAAAATTAAAGAAAAAACTAATGCTCAATCCTACAAAATTTTTGTTACAATATCCTTCTTATAAATGTGTATTCTTACCCATAGTCAATTGGAAAAAGTTCAAATCGTTGGAATGAAATTCTGACAGTACCGAGACGTTATTAAAATTACAATTTTTTCCAATATCTTGATTTTTGAGTTGTTCGAAGCTCTTGATTTACTAGAGCTAGATGAAACATAATTCAGTGAAAAAACCCAATATTTTGTTTGTATATTGAATTGGCTTAATAATTTTTGTTCTTTTTGCGTTATAAAAATAAATTTATAAAAAACCACTTTGTATTTTATTAAATCCTTTCTTTGGCTATGATTTCATTTGGATTACAGCTTTTGTTAAATATGCTATTTCATGGTGCCCCACTCTTGCAGATCATGCTACGCCACTGTACTACTGGTGGTTCTGGATTCTGGATTGATTGTGGAGGGCAAACCAATGTTCGCATGCACTCAGGCCACAAGTCGGGCCCATTATGCTACCTCCTATTACAGCAGCAGCCCATCGTCCCTCCTATTCCTCAAGCCATCCCAACCTCAAGACGAACTCAAGTATTTTAGAGGGCAATGTGCCACTAATACTGGCCACGTCGGGCCAGAAGTTCCCTAGCATGGATCCTCTCTCCCGACGCAAGTGATGGGCATCTGCACAGCACATGCTCCATTGTTTCGTCTGCTTCATTGCACCCACGGCAAATTGGGCTTGCATCCAGTCCCATTGTGTGAAGGTGTTTAGTTAGTTCGCAATGCCCCATCAGAAAACCCGCGATAGTTCATAGGCTGTCCCGGGACAGTTGCAGGTAATATTTTGCATGCTTACCAGAGGGCTTACGTATTGTTGCTCTTGATTGTCGGCAACCAATTACATTTACCCACCTTTCTGCATGTAGTCTTAGAGTTTCTTCTTTTATGATTGCATCTAAGGTTTTAATGGTCAGCACAACAAAGAGCTCAAGGCCGCATGGTGCGTTACCCGAGCCCAGTCTCGCCAATTCATCAGCCCTTTTCGTTGCCTTCATTTCCTTCGTGCCCTTTCGCCCAGCTAAGAGTTAGGACGTTGTGTGTAGATACAGCGTCCAGCGCCCGAATGCTTTGTAGCACCAAGTCCGAGATGATTTTATGTCGGTTAAGTGCCGCAAGAGCAGCTCTGCTGTCCGTGAGTATCTTAATTATTTGGCTCCAGATGTTCATTTCTTGAACTATTTCTGCGCAGTGAAGTATACCTATGAGTTCTGTTTGGAGAACAGAGGCATATCTACCCAGCGATATCTTAATATCAAGTTTCAAGTTCAGAAGAGAAAATCCCCGCACCTAAACCTGTATTATTTTTGGAACCATCCGTGTACAGACATATGTCAGACTCGTCGGTTCTTATTGCATTCAGCAGAATTTTAAATTCCCTATCAAATATATATATATATATTGAGATGTAAAATATTTAAATTATTTTTTTTTTTACTTTACGCCCCACTATTGCCAAAAGAATGCTATGTTAATTCTCTACAATTATTTTTCTTTGTATTACTTGATAAAACCAGAATTCCTCCGACTACTCATCAACATAAGACTCTTAATCCCAATGAAATATCAGAATGATTTTTTTTTAGTGTTCCTGTCTATTTTATTGCAACTTACAAAATTAAAAAAATATATATCAACCCAGATATAAAAAGACAAATCTGCAAATATGCAATTTCACAAAATAAATCACAATGGTGACGTTGCTTATAATGAGTTTGAATATATTAATTGTCAACTTTTTCAGACGCATACCACATTATAAGCGAAGTCGTCATACTATAATTAAAGTTGTTTAAATAATTGTTTTAAATAATTGTTTACAATAGTTATCAAAAATTTTTCTTACTCGTGCTATCTTCGCACTATCACGCACGTCCAACTTACAAGTTTCTATTATCCATACTCTACTCGATTTATAGTCGATCAAATTATCAATTTTTACTTCTGCTCGTTTCCACTATCTTTTGGCTGACAATCATCCACCTTCAAAATTGTGACTCCTTTTGATTTCCAAATAATTATGTCAAGTATTTCTATCTAAATCTATTACTACAGAATTCCATAAATCTTCTCAAAAATACTCCTCAATCCAACTTCATTTGAAATACTACTTCTTAAAATAATTTTCAAAAACTAATTGCTTTACAGAAACTTTTTAACATCTTCTTCAAATTTTCACCTTCATTCTGCGTAATCTCTTTTCAAGCTGTCACGTTATCTTCCTTTTGCCAACCTTTTTAAAAATTTTTAAACACGCGCGAAACTTTTATTATTTAAATTTTATTCAAAATTTGACTACCATATTTGTGATCTGATTTGCCTGTCTAGACACAATTCTATCCAATAACTCATCATATCTGGGTTTCTCTCGATTAATAAAAAAAAACTTTCAAGCTGATATCTTTGCAATAAAATATTAAGGACCCACAAAAAGGAAAACTTGTATAATGATTTTTATGATAAAAAAAAACTCTCTCATCGCCTTCCCTCCAAAAAAGGCAAAAATAACATGACAATATATAAGCAGTATCCTGTCGGCACCAAGACCCAGAAGAGGCAGCCTTTTCAAGCAACCCGTCAGAATCTTCATATGCCCACCGGTCCCTTGCCTATACGTCCAAAGACCCCATGCCTGCATTCTAAGAGCAGCCCTCACAGCCTGTTCCCCCACGTAGAGATCCAGCGGAGGGAGCCAGAAGAGAGCCTCCAAGGCCGCAGTGGGTGCCGTATGCATCACTCCCGTTATGGCCAAGCAGACAGCTCTTTGCAGCCGATAAAGAGCGGACGCTGCCGTTACCAGTTTAGTTCTGGGCCACCAGACTAGTGCACCATAGCATAGCATAGGCCTTATAACGGCAGTGTACAGCCAGTGGGCAATCTTTGGGGAAAAACCCCAAGATCTTCCCATCGCCCTGCGACACTGCCAAAAGGCCATGCCCGCTTTTGTGGTTTTAAAATTAACATGTTTGCCCCAATTCAACCCTTTGTCAAGTATTATACCCAGATAGTTGACTTCAGTTGCTATTTTAAGAGGGGTTCCTTCTAAACTAGACAATTTCATGTGTCTTAGTTTTTTCTTTTGGTGAACAGAACAAGCTCAGTTTTGATTGGGTTAACCGAAAGAGACTGCTCCTCACATTCTCGAACTTTCCAGTAAGCAGTATGGTTATGTCATCTACGTAACCTATGGTATAATAACCTTTCCCATTTAGCCGTCGTAGAAGGCTATCCACCACACAGTCCCATAAAAGAGGAGAGAGTACACCACCCTGTAGACAGCCTTTAGTTACAACACCTTTGATGTTTGCGTCACCCACTCCAATCACAACCGCTCTGCTATCCAGCATGGAACTAATCGACCCTATGACAGCGCCAGGCACATTGTGTCTCCGTAGGGACGCACATATGCTTTCGAAGGTGGCTTTGTCAAATGCCCCTTCGATATCTATAAACGTTCCTAGCGTAGATTCCCGAGACTGTAACGATTTCTCGATACATCCTACAACTTTATGAAGTGCAGACTCGGTAGATCTTCCTGGAACGTATGCATGTTGATTCTGATGTAGCGGGTTGTGTACCAGCACTGCATCACGAATTTCTCTGTTGCACAGCCTTTCCAGTGTCTTTAGAAAGAAGGTAGTAAGACTTATTGGCCTAAAGGATTTAGCTAAGGAGTAATTACTACGACCTGGCTTAGGTATAAATATAACCTTGATCTTTCGCTACTCCTTAGGTGTATAGCCATGCGCAATGCACGCCCTGTACACCCTCACCAGGTGACAGAGCATGTTATCCAGGCCCAATTGAAGTAGAACCGGATACACTCCATTAAGTCCTGGCGATTTGTAGGGGCTAAAGAATCTGATGGCCCACGCCGTTTTGATTGGGTTTACAATCTGATTTACAATTTCTCAATCCGTCTCGGTCAGTGTCCAAGCTGTATGCTCAGTCCATACGTAATCCGAGACAGTTCTACTATCGGGAAAGTGTGTTTTTAGCAGTATCTCAGCTGTCTCCTCAAGGCTCTCCATATAGGAGCCGTCCTCTCGGAGAATGGTGCCAAGCTGCTGATTTGGGTCTTTGGAAATAATCTTCTTCAACTTGGCAGCATCCTTAGTGGACGCAATGCCGCTGCAGAAGTCTCTTCAAGACTTACGTTGTTTTTGGCGAATCATTTTCTTGTACTCCGACTGGAGGGCTTTGAATTCCTCCCAGTCAGACCCAATATCTGATTTTTTTGCCTTATTACAGAGCTTCGTGACAGTCCTCCGCAGCCGATCCAGCTCACCACACCACCATGGTGTTGCGCGTCTGCCGGTATCGACCACCGACAGCGGACACGAAGACTGGTAAGCCTTAGTAAGAGATTTTACCAGCACATTTGCGCATGTCTCAATCTCCTCAGTACTGTCAAACTTGACCTTTGTAGTGATGGACCTTGGCATTTCAGTCTCCATGGTGCTGGAGAGGACATCTAGAAAGACTTGCCTATCCAGCTTTCTTGGATTTCTAAACCGCTTAGGCTCTACTTTAGTAGCTTTAATTTTAAAGTTTATCTATCTATGATCTGACATAGTCAGCTGTTCAGACACATGCCAGTTAAATATTTCCGTCAAGATACTTAATGTTGCCAGAGTGATATCAATTAGTGAGTGGCGCCGAGGCGACACATAAAAAGTTGGTGTGTCCCCCCGGTTAAGGATCTCTAAGTTTGTACTAATAAGGTACTCGAATAAAGACTTACCTCTGTTATTGCAATCACCACTTCCCCAAACGCTATGATGGTAGTTAGAGTCGCAACCTATGATGAGGTGTCTTTTGTTTCTCTCAGTGCCTTACCAGAGTCACCATCCCTAGAGAGGGCGGCATATCCTGGGAGTCAACCATGGTGCCCCACTCTTGCAGATCATGCTACGCCACTGTACTACTGGTGGTATTATTAGTAAATATTTTTTGTGAGATTAATTTTATAAGTTAAATGCTTAATTTAATTCGTTAATACCGCAAAATGTAAGTATAACCTAACAGCGCCGTAAATACCAGTGTTTGGTGGAAGATCCCCCCCCACGTTAAAAAGCATACATTTGGTAATATATTGTAATGAATATTTTTGTTAAAAATTGATCATAACACTTGTTTGTCCGGAGTAGCCCTGACGTGCGGGACAGTTGAAATGAATTTTAGGGTCGAGGGTTCGGGCGTTCAGCAAACAGGAATTATGTTTAGGATCATTGCCATGATAAAACTTAAAAGTGTTTTTAATGCCCATTAGCACAGAAGTTTTTAATAAATAGTTATTTAAAATATTCTTTATATTGGTACCGGTCCATAACCCCTTCAATAAGAGCAAATTTTCTCACCCCCAAATCTGAAATACACTTCCGTATCCCAGTTTCACTTGCGATCTATGGTCTTTGGCCTATTATGACGTAGTAAGTCATACTACAAAATATGACTTAACAGTCGATAAATTAATTTTTAAAGTGAAAGCGACTCCCTACGATAATTAATAAACTATTTTTATATTAAATCGACAAAAAATAAAAATCTTATAAAAATTACCATGTTTAGCAGTCCGACAAAAAAATATTTTTTAAGATTTGTCTTTACAAAACTGCTACTTTAGCAGTTGTAAATCATTTTCATATATTTTAAAGTGCACTACTTAAGCAAGCTAAGCTTATTAACTTCTGGGGAAAATTAAAAATGTAAGGTTGGCAGAAAAATAGGGGTTTTTTGCCAAAGATGGCCCCCGGAGCGGTTGATTAATTTTAGGCTCCGTAAATTTTAAGTATAATTTGTGCGAAATAGATTTCAAACTGATTTTTTTTTAATATTGATTCGAATTTTGTTTTAAGAAGATTTTTGGTCAAATGTGGTCACAACTAGATTTTTTTTGTAAGTTGGGATATAATTAATTTAGAGTTGTTAGATTTATTTGATATTTGGAAGGAAAATTTTTATTGATAAGAGAGCCGACGTGTGGTTTGGTTGATTTAGCAAAAGAATGCTAATTTAAAATCGTAGGTTTATAAAAATTTATAATTGAATAATTATTGAAAACAATTTGAAAAATTTAATAACTTCGACTAAATTGGCGCTTAGATATTAGGTAGTATACCATCCTAACAGCTCACCCGAAGTACGATCCTGAGAAGAGTTTTCTATCTCAGGTGAAATTGGCGAGGAGAATTTTTTTTATAAAAAATCACTTCAAGATATACTTACAATACTTTCGTTTTGTAACTTTTGTATACTTGTTCAGAAGACATATAGTACATTCATATACATAATAATATCCCATCGTTGGAATAGCAAGCGCATGACTTAAAATAGCTAGATCCGGTCCTGCCAAAAGTTTACCTCGTTTGTTAATATTTCGTTTAGAGTACGAATGCTTACAAAGCTATATTATAATTATAACTACTGATAACAGGACGCATACCACCAAATACTTTAGATAAGTCTAGTATACTTATCTAAAGTATTTGATACAACATTGTAAATGCAAATTTATATAAACAAACTTATAAAAATAAAAATCACTATACAATCGTATTTCGCATAAAGTGAAAATTTGAAATTTTATTTTTATGTTGTGGTGATAATGGACGTCATCAAATTTATATCAGTGACGTAATTATCTCAAGTGTTATTTTTCCTATACATATTATGTACTTTTGCTGTAAATCATAATTTTTAAGGGTAAGTAATTAACAATAATTATTATACACGTCTATTTTTTTTAACTTTTAAGTTTAGATTAAAATGTTGAAAACTTTGTCGATGGGGGAATACCCCAATACACACGAAACGGATATTACCAAGGTTAAATTATTAATATCGGTAGTGGATACTAAATAATTCAAGTTTTAATTAAAAAATTAATTCTAATGGTAGTGGAAATGAAACCACCTTTAAAAATTTCATCAGTGGACATCAGTTACTTCCTTATAAATGGCATAAGAGCTCCTTGGTTCGAACTAAGCAAGAACGCTGTTCGAACAAGGTGCTTTACCACCTTCTGGCAGGTTAGGACTTAGTATATTAGCAAAAGATACAATAAATGAATGAAGTGTACTTGAAATAATTTTTATTATTTTAAAAACGCAATTCCTGGTAGTAAATTGTGGTAAAATTTTGAAACTTTTTCAAAAACTGATCGGTTAATTGATATATCGGGTTTTACACGTTGGAATAGAAAAATCGGTACATTGAAATTTATCACAGATTTTCTTATTGCAGGAAACGCTGAACACCATGGCTACAAAAACTAGATTAATTCAAGATTACCTTGACACGAACACCGGAATCTTTGAAAGTTCAAGTTCGACAAAATTCAAAAAGGTTAAATTTCAACACACGTGGTCGATAGACGATTTTGAAGATTATTGCGATTTAAATGGGACTAAAATTGCCTCTTCCATATTTTCGGATGGAACCATGGATGGTTTAAAGTGGCGTTTGGAAATGAATAATATCAAAGTGTTCGATTATATTAGAGATGATGGCTACTTAAATTTAGATTTACTTTTAATTTCAACTAATTTTGATAAACTGGAAGCTAATTGCCAAATTAGTGTTTTAAATGGAAAACTAGGACAAAGCACTCAAGTTAAAAAGAAAGTACAGTTTACAAAGTCAAATCTTAAGCAAACGTTTGGTAATTTTATCAGTAAAAAAAATTTATTGAATTCCAAAAATCAATATTTGCTTGATGGTAAATTAACTATATTGTGCGAGATAGCCATTCTAGGAAACGCTAAAAATACTTCAAATCAATTTGCAAATTCACATGATTTGGGACTTTTGCTGTTTGAAAACCCAGATTATGCAGTTGTAACTTTTTCGGTTTCGGGAAAAGAACTTCGTGCCCTTAAAGCAGTTCTAGTTGCTAATAGTCCAGTTTTTGCTGCAATGTTCAATCATAGCATGAAAGAAAACGAAATCAGTCGGATTGAAATTGTAGATATAGAATATGAAGTTCTGGAAAACATGTTGCGATACCTTTATACCAAAAAAATAAACAACTTAGAAACCATGGCTGATCGCTTGTTCGTTGTAGCTGATAAATATGCTCTAGAAGATTTAAAACGGAAGTGCGAAGAATCTATGATCAAAAATTTATCTGTTGAAAATTTTGCTCAATATTACGACTTGGCGAAACAACATAATGCAGATGAATTCAAAAATCGAGTGAAAAATTTTATTATAACTTAAGACGTTCAACTTATTACTGGATTTACATTCCATTCTTTACAATGACCTCAGTTGTTTTATTGTAATTCAGAAAAGAAAAGCTAACATTTTATTTTATAATCAATAATTGTTTGTCCTTTTTTGCTTTATAAAAATAAATTCCTAACAAAAAATGTTATTAAATCTTTTCTTTGGCTAGCATTTCATTTGGATTACAACTTTTTTAATAAAAGAAATGTTCATGTTCTATGTTTAATACATTTCTCGGACTAAATTAGTAGCAATTCGGGAGTCCATGGGGCCAAGCACCTTGGCGAAACGCTGAGTTGGTCAGAAGGGCTCTCGGTTTATAAATTTTATTAAACCACATCATCAGACTGACCATCTGGTTCATGGAATTTTCTGCAGACTGCGAAAGCACTTTAGGAAAATTCGCACCGTCACACACTTGGCAAGCGAATTGGGAGACCTACTTGAAAGAAAAGCCTGCAGCGAAGTTACACTTCTCATTTGCGAGAAGGAATTTCAAGCACACAATGCAATTTTAGCAGCTCGGAGATCTGTTTGGAAAATAATTTGGAAGAAAGGGTTGATTAGATTTATATAAAATATATTTATTCTGAGCAAGCATTAAATATGAATTAAAATGGCATCCGATTTGCTAGCAGTTGCTGAGAAATATGCAATTAATGCATTAATGCTTAATACTTTAGCCATACAAAATGTAGTAGAGTTTTTTATTCTAGTGACCAATCAACTGAAGGTTTCTGAAAGAAAATATATTTACGATAACCTCGCAGATGTGGTTAACACTCCCCAACTGGTAAGCGATTTATTTTTGCTTCCATAACTCTGCATTTTTTTATGGTATTATTTTTATAATTTAAAATTTTAATTAAGAAAATCGAAACCAAACCACTGCAAATTTGAAAAACTTTTACTCAAAAGTGCGTTTAAATCTTAACTTTCATCTGAAACCGCTATCTAAACCGGCTCAACTATCGACAGATGGCATTGGGTTTTTAAATTCATTTAAACAGGGATCCCACCGATTTAGGATAAAATATAAATATGAATAATTTGTTTACCAACCTAAACCATGGGTCTGATTAGTCAACAATAACTGAAAACCGAAGTTGCATATTTGGCTGGTCAATCGCCTGGCTCGCTTTATGGTCCGAAAACTTTCGCTTCAATTGTTTCCAAAATTTTGTTCACTTGGTTTGGGATTATAGGAAAGGCACCTGCTTTTCTGTGAAATAATTTTATTTGATTAATAATAATAATAATAAGGTCATTTGTAGCAATAAAAATTAATGTTAAACTGCAATGCTTTCCCTTATTTGAACGTCACATTTATTGTACGATCGGGTAACCGTTCAATATTACCTTCAAAAAATCAAGCAGTAACCTGATACATAAATACAAAAATCAGACGATTTATGAAATTTTAAAATCTTAAAATATGTATGTACAAATTTAACTTATAATTAGTTATAACAAAACAAGTTTTCGTTACAAAATAGAATCAGGATGATGCTTCCTCATGTGTTTTAAGACGTTAGTTCTGCTGACATACTTTTTGGGGCACACGGGGCAAACAATCATCTGAATTTTACCTTGATGCTTGGTTTCCACATGTCGTTTTAAACTCGACTTATCGCGGTACTGCATTTCACATTGGGGACAATCAAAACCTTTCTCTCCGTTCTCCCTTTTTTGATGCCTTAAAATGTGCTTCTTTAAGGTAGACTTCAATGGGAAGGTGAGGTTGCACCGAACGCATTCGAAATTGCGCTCTTTGACATGAATCAATAGGCGATGCGTTCTCAAAGTGCTGTGATTAGTAAACGCTCTTCCGCAGATTTCACACTGGTAGTGATTGGGATGCGTATGTACCCGCTTGTGGGCTCTCAAAACCGTTCGTCGTCGAAAGGCTTTACCACAAAATTTACATTTATGCTTTAATTCGTTGCTATGACCTTCCATGTGATCAACCAAGTATGTTTTTCTTATAAATCGTGCTCCACAAGCCTCGCAAATGTACTTTTTGTACTCCTTATGTGTTAACATGTGTTTTTGGTATAGAGCTCGATCGGTATACTCCTCTAGACAAAACTTACATTTGTTGTGGACATTATATACCTTCGGAAAGTCTTCACCATCCGAAATCGATTTACTAACCCTTTTATTCACCTTGACTTCTATTTCGTTGCTATATTTTGCCAGGTCAACCTCGATTAAGTTATGTTTTATTCGCATGTGATTTGAAAAACTGGTAGCGTAAAGGTGCTCCTCCCCACAAAGATCACACACAAACTTTGTTATCTTTTCAAAGGTCGAAACTTCCACCACCGGTATCTTATCTTTGTCATCTTCGTCTTCCCGAATCACAAATTCCAAATGTCCTTCAAACACATCTGCTCCATGTTCGTCAGCAAAATCGTACAACTTAACATCGTCTTTATTTTCGAACGATAACAAATTTTCGTTTTGTAAAATTTCATCTAATTGTTGTGAATCATCCAAGTCCCCCTCGAACAACTCAACACTTCTCTCTATATCCTGCTGCCCTTCTTCGTTATGGAGGTTTTCATATTTTACCATCGAAGACCTCAGATCCTTCTCGCACTGCTCGTAAATTACCATAAAATTATAAAATTGCGTAATCACAAGAACGCAATGTTCGCATAAAAAGTTAGGAAAACCATCTTCCTTGTTAACCTAAAATTACGTTCAAATATTTATAAACGTCACAGATTTTACTCTACAAATTACCTCTGCTTTGAGACAGGCTTGTAAAATCTCAGCCATAGTCAAGTTGTGCTCGTAGATTTCGAAAAGTGGCACTCTGGTTTCGCATTCTGACAAACAACTGCGGCATTTTTCCACATCCTGCACTTCCATTTTTAGTACCAAAAATATTTTCAAATTATCTTTGCACGCACACGAAACACTTCCATTTACGAAAAACTTATAGCAGAATGAGGCAAACAATAACCAAACAGCTGACAGATAAAGGTTGGCAATCCTGTTCATACCAGTTGCCGTTATAAAGTTTTCGATTCGCATGTCAACTTGCGAGATTTTTTGAATAATTAATCGATAATACTTACTTTGCTAAGCCGGAGGTCATTGAATTATTATTATTACCTGTTTTTAAAAACATAAATTTAATTTCCAACCATAAAATAAATAAAACGACAAACGGAATCTCGTTAATTCTTACATGCACGTCACTGGAGATGGATAAGATCCTCGAGGTTCACCAAACGAATTTTTTAACCGGGTTATTTCCTCAAGATGAATTAAATTTGTTAAATTGTCACTTTTACCTTTCGTACACTTCGGCCAGTCACCAGCTGTAATTGTCGATAACTTTTATTTTTTATTATCATTCCAACTGCCATCTAATATTAGAATTTTTGGCATTTTCTTCCATTTGAGAGAAGATGATTGGAAAAGAAATAAAAATTTTTTGAAAAATTTCGAAAAATCAAAAATATGGTTTATATAAAAAGGTTAAATATCCGTCAGTTTGACGGCCAAAATTAAAATTTCATTTTGCTTCTTTTAGATTTAAGATGTTAGGACAAATGCAAAACTTGTGTTCGAAATGTATGCAAAATTTTCAAAAACCTCAACAATGTGGTATGTCGACGTTAAAACATCTTAAGCTTCGGATAGGATCGGTTAAAAATATAAAACAGATAACAGGTTCCATGAAGATGGTATCGGCAGCTAAATACTCTCGAGCGGAAAAGCAACTGAGGGTGGCGCGTCCGCTAGGTCGAGCAATGCATTATTTCTATAACATAAATGAAATTGAAGCGATACCACTTAAGCCGTTAAAAATATTAGTTGCAATTACTTCGGATAAAGGTATTTGAAGTACGATGAGAAAATCAACTCGGCAAATTATGTATTACAGGTTTATGCGGAGCCGTGCACGGTCACGTTTGTCGAAGAGTTCGATTTGAGATAGAAAATGGCAAGAAAACCGAAAATTTTAAAATAGTCTGTGTTGGTGACAAGGCCGTTCAATTGTTGCACCACCATTATGCTAAGAACATTTTTATGTCTGTGCAGGAAGTGGGTCGGAAGGATCCCACGTTTGTGGATGCCATTCGGATATCCATTGCGATATTACAATCTGGATACAATTTCGACTCGGTGAAGATAATCTTCAATAGGATGAACACGATAATGTCGTACACAACCATCGATTTATCGCTGTTTAGTATAGAAGCTATTAAGGTAATAAATGTCTCTATCGCTCAGCATACGGTCATCCATCCAAGTTCGAATTGCTGAAAACGGTTTAAATTAATTAATGATTTTTATTTTCAGGCATCGCCAAATATTTTAAAATACGATGAGATCGACAACGATATGTTACAGAGTTACTTGGAATTTTCCTTGGCAGCTTTAATATTCTATGCCCTAAAAGAAAATATAACTGCCGAGCATGGATCCCGGATGACCACAATGGATCTAGCGACTAACAACGCCAAAACAATGCTCACCGACTTAAACGTAGTTTACAATCGCAGCAGACAAGCTGCTATTACAAAAGAGTTAATGGAAATTGTTGCTGGAGCATCGGCTTTGTCATAATTACAATCTTTACGGATCCCAAAGGATACTTTTATTTTGTAAATTCATAGATATAATTAAATGTAAGGTTACTTATAGTGTAATAAATTCAACCAATAACAACTGTGTGCCTTGTAACCCTGGAACAAATCAAATTAAATCTGTCATTTTTATCAAAATTGGGGTTGGGTTTGTCAAAATCAAAGTAAAGTATTCCAATTTAATTTTTTATATTTCATTGAGCAAAATGGGTAAGTGGTATGTTGCTTCTCGTTCCAATCGATCATAATTTTTCTTCTAGAAAAGAGCGATTATTACTATCGGCGAAGGGAGCTAATGCAAAATTTGGAAGTTCCGACCATGAGCGAAGTGATGAGCGAGTTGGGAGAAGACTTGGGTTCGGTTTTTCTCGAAACGTGTCCAGATCCGCTGAAACCGGACATGGGGCTGGAACCGATTCTAAGTGGAGCCGGAGACGATTTGTGGATATCGCCCAGCGATATTCTCATCGGAAAGGTGTGCTTGAAACCACCGTTTACTGACAAGCACATGAAAGCGTTAACACATCAAGGAATACTATGTACCTTGCTTGCATTCTAAAAATTTGTTCTAATCCAATGATATTTCAGTGATTGGCAGTGACATCGAGAAAAAGTTCTGGAATGAAGCCGAATTGGTGAAAGCAAAAGCTTTGGAAGAACAGGAGGAGATGTTACGGTTCATGGCAGAAATGGAAAAGCGTAGAGCAGTGGATGCAGCTCGTAAAGAGGAGCGCGAAATTTGTAGGGAAGAGAAGGAACAACTGGCGATCGAGTTTGAGGAAAGATTACAGTTCGAACTTGAAGAACTGGAAAAGAAACTCAGGAGGGAATACAAGAGATTGATGAGGCAACAAAAACGCGAGCTTGACGAAGAATGGGAAGACAAACTAGAAGCTGCGGTGGCCGAAACAACGGCTAGATTAACCGCACAATTTTTGGAAGAGATGGCTAAACAGGAAGAAATTTTGCTGAAGAAGTTTGAAATCGAACTAAAGTAGGTTGGAGATTTTACATTTTTCCTCGACTAATTTTGATTGTTGTTTAGAAAAGAGAACATTAAACGAAGACTGCAAGTGAAATCGATTCAAGATTGCTGTCAAGACAGGTTTATGGAACTCAAACACCAAATGGAGTGCAAAAATATCGCGAATATTATGTACGTGCTCTGTATGGAACGCAGGAAGTGTCAATGCGAACGTGAATATTTCGAGAAGAAATATCAACAAGATATGGCCATGTTCCAAGATGCGGTAACCGAAAGGGATATCGAAATAGCACAACTGAAGAAAGATTTGGAGAAGTGTAAACAGGAAGTTAATCTGCGTGAAGAATGCTTACTGGAGATTTTGCGCCAATTCCAAAAGTTTATCAACTTTGCCTTACGTGCTTGTCCGACTCAAGCCGAATTTCTGTTAAGCGTGGAAAAGATGATGGTGTTCGAATTGATGGATGCCGTTTGCAAGACAGATAAACTTCATGGAAAACGATTGGCTAACAAGTTGATGAGGTGGAGATCCGATGTGGAGTTACCGTCAAAAGCATCTTCTGCTTCCAAGGAATCGATCACAGCTAAAGATTACCATCAGTGCTACAACGAGGTAGACACACCGATAAGCGACCGCAGCTTAGCTTCGGCCGATTACTTAGCGGCTTTCCATTACGACAAACACATGTACGTGAGAGAAGAATTCCGAAATATGATGTCCCAAGGAATAAAGGTTACGCCAAGTAATTTGATGCTTTGGAACAAAGACGTCGAACATCTTCAGGAAGTTTTGTGTCGTTCCCAAACTAGCTTGGAAAAACAAAGAATCGAAGAAGCACAAGAAGAACTGGAAACATCGAAAGAGCTTCCGTTGAGTTTGAGCGAAGAAAGCGAATTGTAAGTATTTTTTCTCTTCCCTCGTCTTCTATTCTCATCGTTTTTTTTAGATCGTATCAACAGCCGAAGTATACTAAATCTCAACAGTCGAGAAGATCTAGCGTCTACTTTAAAGGGCTCAAAGGCGACGGTGGTTTCCTGTTTCCATCGTTCAATTCGAACCAGAGCTCGATAATACCGTCACCATCGGAAATATTCGAAGAAATCAAACCAAAAGCTTCCGATTCTAGCATAATAGTAGAAGGAATTTGTTGTAAACCTTGTACCATTCCGAGGAAGAAGCAGCAAGTGGTGATAGAAAATAAAGGAGGGGTTTCGTTGATTGGAACGAAAAATTCATTGGAACTACAACAAGATGATTTGTTAAGAAAACCGTCAACGGGGTCGTTTAATACAAATGAAGGTTACCACATGAAACGAAGCAGCTTTGGGATATTGTGCGCCCAAGATTCGCTTCTAAAACACAGGATGTCGATAAAGCCAACAAGTAAATTGTTTCTTCATCGTGAAAGTTTAGTGGGGAAAGATATCATTGCCCTAAGTAGAAGGTCAAAATCTGTCGATTTGGGCAACAACAATAACGCTAAGCCTTACATGCCTCCCGAAAATGATCCTCTGAATGTGTCCAGATTAAGCTTGAGCAGAAATTCATTTTTCGTGCACAAGCAGTCCCTGATTTTTAAAAATTCAAGCAAGGAAATAAAATCCACCCAACATTCGTCCCACATCAAAAAATCATTGAAGCGTACATCGCTTACGGAGTCTGATAATGAACAAATCCAAATAGTGAAATCAAACGAATCTTTGTTGAAGAAAATTCGCACGTCGTCTAGATTATCATTACACAAGGATTCTTTGGATCTTCTAAGGAGTCAATCTCTCATGTCGAAGGTTTCGTTGATATGTTCGAAGAAAAAGCTTCATTGTTCTGACGAAAGCGTCGAAATCAAGAACGGAATTTTGGCCAAATCGATTCTCGAAGGAAGTATTTCGAAGAACGTGAAGATGTCGCATATCGAAATAGTTCCAGCGCAAAGTTTAGAGGAAATTGAGAAGTTGGAGATAATAACGCCGTCACTTTGTTCAAACGTCGACCTTAGTTTTAATATTGCAGGGGATTCTCCTGGAATAATTTACCATAAGAAAAGAAAACAACCTTCCTCGAAAGGTGCGTGACAAACACAAATTTTTAATCCTTTTAACTTCTTTCATTTTAGAAGAATTAGAAGTGAAGAGGGACAACTTTTTAACGAAACCAAATGTTGCCTACATAGCCGGTGACGAGACGGCGAAAGAACATATACAGGAAAAGGAAGAATTTGCTATTCATCGTGTCAATTCGTTAATTTCCATTTTCAGAAAACATCCCAGTTTGATTAAAACTTTCACGCCGTGCACTAAATGAGCATAGCAGTACATTTTTTTAGGTAATTAGATTGATCTGTAATTTTTGCTAAAAAAAAAACGTTAAGGGGTACAATACATTTTTTACACAAAAGCTTGAACGTAAATATTATTCTTGAACGATCGTAAAAAATTATTTAGTTTTCGACCCCAAAAAACCTAGATCAGCCACAGGAGTGGGAATCAACTAACAGATAACGAAAAAAGTTTATATTAGTATGTTTGAACATTTATTTACGAAAATTTACTTCAAGTAATCCTTAAACGGCTCATATTGATACAGTCGCAATCTTTTAATCCTCATTATTTCTTTATACTTATCTGTGTCCATATAGCGCTGAGGTGGTTGAGCAGCAGCCAGTCGAAGTTTCTCTTTAACATATTCTTCGGCATTAAAAGCCTCGGCTTCTTTACACTGTGATATCAAACCAGCTTGAAAGTCCTTCTCTTTTTTAAGTTCTCTTCGTTGTCTGACCTACAACAACAAATGTATTCAATTTTGAGCTTTAAAAACCTGAAGCCTACCTTGGCCCATTCGTATTTCATCTTTTTTCTCAATTTTTTCAGTTTATGCTTCTTCATCTTTTTTCTCCTTATCACCATCAATCGTGCAGCTTCCATCTGTGGTTTGTTGAGCGCTTTGGGATCTTCAACTTGTTTATCGACATTTACTGGTTCTTCGATAGGTAACTTCCAATTCCTTTCTTCGATGTTGTTTATTATCAACGGATTTATTATTTGCGGAAGTGTTATCGGGGAAGGATCTTGCCATATCCACGCGTTGCCGGTCTTACCAGTGGTATGCAAGACCGAAAATAATTGGTCCAATCGGTCGTTTCTTATCAGGTTAGTTTGTACATGTGAAACACCAGTTGAGATTGAAGGAACCGAAATTTTGCTCACATTTATCGATTGTGTCGATAAGCATCGTGAAAACGTCGAAATTGAACCTTAAAATTAAAAAAATTGCATGAAAATTCTGATATCCACGTGACGTGATAATTTAGCTACCTGTTGGTAAAAGTCTTGGCAATTTAGTCAAAAACATATTTTCGTTTGAATTAACGCTTTAACATAATATAATAAATTAATAACATTAAGAAACTTGCAAAAAATGGTAGGTTATGTCGGCTGTGTACCCGATGACAACCTATGCAACTTATGTAACATAAATACCAGGGACGTTCGTAAAACAAGGAATTACATTTTGTACTATTTTTATTAATTTATTTAAAAATACTGCGTTATTATGTTGCATTGAACTAAATCTAACTTCATTAATTATTATTTGTCTTTAAAATTAAAGCAAAATGAGAAATAGCGGGAAAATTGTAGAATTCAACATCAGAGCGCAGCGGAAAATTTTCAATGCGTCAGGGCGCCAAACTTAAAATTTTTTTTTCTTTCTACTTACCTTTCTTTTTAATTTATTAATGATTATCAAGATCCGGATTTTATAAACCAAATCTTTTTTTCTGTAAGTCTGAGACGATGCAGGCTGCATTAGTCTAATTTTAGAAATATTTTGGTTTAAGCGTATTTTTAGGTAATTTTTTAAATTCCAATAAAAATTTAAAACCAATTTAATTTAATTTTAAAAATTAATTAAAGATTTAATTTCTAATTAATATTAATTAATTTTTGTTACATTACTTATAGCCAATGTTTTATATATTTTTATACAATTTTTAAGGGCATAATTTACATATTAAAAAAATATAAAATAGCGTGACAAAATAAATATTAAAACTGGGGCACTCAGAAATATTTTTTTTGTAAATTTTTTAATAAATTGACGAATTTTGTCATGAAAATGTCTGGGTTGAACAAAATAATGTCTATATTTTTTAAAATTTTTTAACTGCGTATTTCGAATTTTTTGTCTACCTAATTTTTTTATCATGGTATGTGGACCTCCTCCGAAGGTGTAATCTAAAGAATGAAACATTTTTTATCGAGTCACTTCAGGTAGGTTATTTTACCTTTAATTATTTAAAAGGAAAAGGTGGTCGGCCGTGTATATCCATCACTTTCTATCTTAATGGTAATTTGTGTACTTCCTGGAATACAACACCTTTCGGTTAGTGGGGACCGAATAAAAATTTACACTACGCACGAGATAAATTTGAGAGCAAATGCTATGCAGACAGGTGGGTGGATACCAGAAGAGTTCAAATCAAATTTAGTTTCTTCAACTAGCAATTCATTCATTAGAAGAAGAAAAGGTAAGAAAAATTGTTGTTTACCCCCTCCCCCTTTGTCTATTATTAAAAATCATAAATTTTTTTATGCTGTTTTTTAATTTTCTTATTTTTCTACGCCTATGGATTTTTTTTATGTTGCACAAGTTACTGGAAGTCACAGGTGGAGTTTTATAAGAAATGGCACCTGCAAAATAATAATGAAAGGTGCCACAAACGATTTATGTAAAATTATTCTCATTAATCATGATTTCCGGTTCAAATTTTGTATTCTGATTAGCAATAAAAAGCTTTTCGTTTTTAACGAATGTTCAGTGTCCGCCTAGCCCTACCCGTACTAACCGCCACTGCTCACAAATATTTTTGAAAACCAGACTCCAAGGAGCCTATAATCTATAAACAATAAAAAAACTTAACGGCTGTGTTGAATCAACAGTACAGGCCGTGCGGCCTGAAGGCCGCAGCGAGCCGTTACTCTTCCGTAACCTCCCAATTTTGTTAGGTTGGTGCGTTAGGAAAGAAATATCAAACAGAAAAACAGATCTTCAGTTTTCGTTTTTAATTATTTTGAAAAGTATTTAAATGCTAATCAAATTTATATTTAAATAATCTACAAGATTTAAATAATATTTAAATTTATTGGGATATTTCTAACTTTTTACGCTTATTATTATTATTCATTTTTTATTGTTTAAATATTGTAAGGTTAAAATTATGCTGTTACGGAAAGTGCAAGACCGGTTTTAGGAAATAAATTAAATTCAAGTTTTTTCAATTGATTGACGTAAAACCAATAAAAGGATGTGTATTGACTTCTAACCGTTTTTCCACTACTTATCTCTGGCTGCACGGATAGTGAATACTTAAATCAGGTCCGGAGTAATAATAATTACTTGCCAATTTATTGTTTTACTTTACTGCCGGCGACGGACGGCACTGAAGTGAGGCCTTCTACTGTATCTGGATTTCTTGTGGAAGCCAAATTGCTTTGCACGCACTCAGGCCGCACATCGAGCCCATTATGCTGCCTCCAGGTTTCGTCAGTAGCCCACCGCCTCCCTCACTCCCCAAGCCATCCCACATCGAGGATGAACTCGAGAACGTTGGAAGGCAGAGTGCTACGGACACCGGCCATGGTGGGCCAGAAGTCCCCCAACATGGATTCTCTTTTGGACGCTAATGCCGGGCATCTGCAGAGCAGATATTCCACAGTTTCGTCTGATGATTCATACCCTCGACAAGTAGGACTTTCTACCAGCCCCATTGTGTACAGGTGATTGTTTAATTTGCATGTTCTATTATGCGCAGCTTATCTCTTGATAGCTGCAAGAAGTATTTAGAATGTCTGCTTGAGGGCCCTTGTATTGCTGCTCTTGCTTGTCGACAATTCTTTGTATTGATCCATCTGCTAGTGTGCATCTTATGGGTTAGTTCAGTCAGGAGAGCGTTAAAGGTCTCGATGACCGGCATAATGAATGGTTCAGGTCCACAAGGTGCATTGCCCTTGTTTCCTTGATGCCCTTTGATCCATCGCAGAGTTAGGTCATTTCCATTTGTCGATATTTCGTTCAGCATCTGTATGCATTGAAGCACCAGATTTGTAGTGATCATATGACAGTTGAGTGCCATAAGGATTGTTTTCTGTCGGAGTTTCTTTTCCCGGATTAATTACGCGCAGTGCAGTACGCCTATGAGTTCTGCTTGGAACACAGAGGCATACATTCCCAGCGGTAGACTCACGCTTAGCTTTAGTTCAGGAGCAAAAATGTCTGAGCCTGAGCCAGCGCTGGTCTTGAAGCCATCCGTATACAGAGATATATCTGTCGTGTTTAATAAGATTTTAAATTTTCTATTGAATAGATATTTAGGAGAGATGCCATCGGTACCGAGATCCAACAGAGGCAGTTTCTTGGTACAGTCCTCCAGAATTCTTGAGTGTCCTACAGCATCTTGTCTGTGGATCCACAGACCCCAGGTCCGCATCCTAAGAGCAGCCCGCACCGCACACTCCTCCACGTGGATGTCCAGGGGAGGAAGGCAAAGCAGAGCTTCCAAGGCCGCAATTGGAGTCGTTTGCATCACACCCGTTACCGCTAAACAGACCGATCTTTGAAGCCGGCAAAGGGAGAAGGCCACTGTTGCCAATTTGGTTCTAGGCCATCACATAAGGGCATCGTAACATAGCATTGGTCTTATTATTGCTGTGTAGAGCCAGAGGGCAATCTTCGGGGAAAAGCCCCAAGACTTTCTCATGGCCCTTCGACAGTCCTCGCTTCCCCATGCGATGTGATGAGAGTTTGAGTCGCATCCTATGATGAGGTGTCTTTTCTTTTTCTCACAATAGCTCACCAGATCCATCAGTTTCTGCGAGGGTGGTAGATCCTGGGAGTCTATGGGCAGGTAAGCAGATGCTAGAATAACATCTTCTAAGCCAGCCCCAAAATTGCAGCCTAGCCTGACCACTGTCAGATCGCAGTCTCCAAACTGCGGCAAGAGATCGGTCTGAAAATTGCTAAGTATGTAAATACCTGTTCTAGTTTTATTAGAGACTTCCTGTAAAGGTATTCCCTTTTAATGATGACAGGCCAGAAATTCTAGCCTTTACTGTATATGGCTCTTGTATCCTTGCCCATGGCCATGTGGCGGCATAAAGTCGCTGTCGCCGCCCGGCCATGCTGCAGGTTAGCTTGTATGAGTTTCCACTTTCCCAAGATAGCCATCTGACCTACTTACTGTGGTGCCTCATTTGGTTTTGAAAGTTCGGCAGCATCCTGAGAGTCCTCATGGGTGCCCATAAGGTCTATCATTTCTGCCGCCACTTCCTCGGTTGTTGGTGTAGGTACATTGTCGTTGGTGACAGCACGATGTACCTCGACCTTTATAGTAGAGAATTTGGAGTTCAACTTCCCTCGCCTAGTGTTAAAAGCGGTTTTGTCCTACTCATTGACGCCGAAGACAATAAGGTTCTCCGGAAGGTCGCTACTGTCCATGTCATTGAAGACGCACCACTCGTTAACTTTTGTCCAGGTGTTCTGTGCCGTCAGCCATCCTATGACCTCCTCAGTGGGCTCAGGTTTTTCCGGGACCCAAAGGGCAGCCTTAGACAGTCTGGGCAGATCGTTGATCTAAACGACATCCAGTTTAGCATGCTCCCATAGTGCAGGAAAACGCTTAACTGTGTTTTTCAGCCAATTTAGGGACCTTTCGTCACCACAGATAATCCGTAGGATCTGTCCTAAGTAACGAATGCCCTCAAAAATTGGCGCTCCAGTTTTAGCTTCTAAGGCCGCCGAGACAGCCTTGCTTAGAGCTATATTTAGTTGTTCGTCAACTAAAATTTTCTAAGTCTCTGTGAGCTTGCCCAGGGGATTTTGACGATCAATGACTGCTACTCTTAGATGGCTGAGTGCAGCCTCTCTGTAGCTTTTTGTCTCCGACCCCTTCGTGTTGGGTGTAGGATTAGCCCAGGCTCCCCTACCCTCTTCCCCTGCTTAAGAGGCGAGAGCATGGAGTCCTGGGACCTAAGCCTCTTTTTCGATGCTTCAGAATGATCGGAGGACGTTTTACCACACCTCCTCCATGGCTTTGCATCTTTATTCCGCTTACTTTCAGCAGGCAGTTCTCCCAAACCCCCGGGATTTGATGTTCCGACCTGTTCATGCGCGGTATGGGTGTTGAGACTTTCTTCTCCGCTCCACAGAGGTAACGCTTTTTAGGGTCCCTCAGTGTCGGGATTGTGCTGAACATCCACAGGGGACGTTCACTATGGACATACCCATCGCATTAGTATTTGGGGCATCCCTAGAGGACGCACTCTGTAAGCTTGAATTTGATGTGTCCGAGGACACACCTGTTTGGTTGTTTTTTATTTGTTGTTGATCCATATGGAGAACTGTTATATTCACCTTCCAGAGTCCAACCAGGGAGACGCCGAACTTCGGGGCCAAGGCTACTCAGAAGGTATAGCTCCCAGAAAGGCACAGTGTTTGTACACCGTATCCTTCCCAAAGAGCTCGTCCAGCCGTTCCTTTTACGGAGCAGGACAACCGATTGACCTAAGTGGACTAGTTTAGGCCGCCCGTTTAAAAAAAAATCGAAGCCAAAGTGGAGTGTTGCTGGACCTAGGAGAACTACAACCGCTCCCAGGCCAGCTCGGCACAAACATGCGGGTACCTGTAATTAGTCTGATTTCTCCACGTCAACCGTCGTCCCGATTCTTAACCCAAGATCCGAGCACGGAGGGTTTTAGACCTCAGCCCGAACCCAGCGAACCAAAACAGATCAAACACGAGGGAGATTTAGGTCCCTGTCCCGAGTCCTAGTCCGACGCTTCTTTGAAACACGCAAGCCCCGTCACCACAGCAAGGTTCAGGTACATTAGAGTACCCACACTAACTTTCAGAACCCACTTTCCCACACTAACTAACAGAAGTCACTTTTTTTTTGTAGTTAAGTAAACTCCAAACTAAAAGATGACATATAAGTTTTATACTGGGGGGTCTGGGGGTTTGGTATACCCGCCAGAAAATTAAATTTTGATCCAATTTAAATTGAAGAAAAAGATATCCTTTCTCGCTGACAAAGTTTTAACTATTTGAACCATTTCAAATCTTTGGTGCATATAATTTGTGATAAGTAGTCGAATAATTGGCGTATAATATTCGAGTAAAAACTCTTAATCGTAAAACAAAAGAACCTCTGCCTTAATTTATTGAATATTTTCTTCAAATGCAAACTATAATTATTTTATTAAACTGGAGGGTATTCCATACCCCCCGGTCTGTAGCAGTTTCAAAATATTCTTTAAGCTGAGGTATATTAACACAATCGTAAATGCGCTAAATCGACATGTTCCAATGTCGTTCACGATTTGAAATTAATTTACTCAGATCCGTATTAGGAAAAACAAAGCAACCAATGAAAAGTTAACAAAATTTGACTTATTATTATTGCGGATTTTGATAATCAAATAATTAATTTTAAATTATAATTAATCATACACATAATCTCTGGAATCTCGTTAATTCATTCACGCCGCGCTAAAAATGGAATTTTACCAACGGTACCGGCCGATTACTGTATATAATATTTAAAAAGTCTGATTTGAATGTAAAAAAATCGAGGTGGTGGTTAATTACCACACATCTGGAAAAGTCAAAACTTTGCGAGCGTTGTCCGGATTCCGCTAGGAATATTAAATTAGCCATAACTTCAATCTAAATGCAATGCTTTGTCTAATTTCGTGTAGACGTCCTTTCCGGCGTAATTGTCAAAACAAAATAATCGTGTAACAAATATTAGATACTTAATAATTTTGCATTGACCCTTGATTGCTCTATTTGCACATTCCAGTTCACTCAAATCTGCTTGTTTTCCAAACATGTGGTGTAAATTACTATTGTATGAAAAAAAAAGAAAGGAAAATCTTCGGAGGCAAATTTTAAGACAATCCAAGGAAAAATCTTCTAAATGAGATTTTTTGTCCCTTTTGGGCACTGATTTTTTATTTGGACATCAAATTTAATTATCTCCCCCCCCCCCCGTCTGAAGACAGTTTGTGAAAAGGTATTTTCTATTGTCGATATTGTTATTTCCAGTGGCGGCTCGTGGTTTTTCATTTTAGGATGCTAATTATGAAATTTAGTGTAAACACCCCAATTAAATGCTCAAATTTTTTAAGTTGTCCAATTTTAATTTAAAAATTTATAAAATTACGAAGGCTGACGCTCAACTGCGCCATATTTAATATACAATAAGTGAATTTTCATTATAAATGCTAGAATACTTACAAAAAATTCAAAAATGAAAAAAAACAACATTTTAATAGTTCAGATTTTTTTCTTCAACTTTGAACTAGGATTTCTGTGTTTTTTTTTCAGAATTTCAAAGAGGGATGAGCCTTCCGTGCCTTCTCTGATGAGTCGCCGCTGGTTATTCTTTGTTTGTAATCAAGTTTATTTTACCATTTCAATGTAACAATGTTTCATTAATAACTGACATTTGCTCAGACTTTCGCTAAAATGTCGGGAATTTCCATTTTTATGTTCAGTAACCTCGGCGCACACCGGTCATTCGTTCGTTTAAATAATTACAATATTTAAAGAATTTTTTATTTAATTTTTAAAAAATATAAAAAAAAAATTATTACAATTTTACTAAAATATTTTTTTTCTCTTTTGTCAATATTTAAATAATTTTAAAGTGGGTACATATTTAAATATAAATACAAGATTTTTGCGTTTTTTTTGTGAAAAAAATGCGAGGCCGTAGGCCGAGCTACGTACTTAACCAATTTACCACCCCTCACATACGGAAAACCTGTAGTAATTTTTTTTTAAATACTTGAGCGATGAAACGATTATTGCGAGACCAAAGTTCAAGAACCACAACCTCGACAATTGAATTACCGATGAGAAATTCCGAGTAAAATTCTCGGCATTTTTTAGTTCAAACGGAATTTTATGGTAAAATTGAGGTTGCAGGCCGTGTTAACTTATAGCGCACGTACGTAGGCAGTAATTAAAACTTCTTGGAGCGCAAGTTGAAAAATGTTGCTGGTATTTCGTACACCGGAAATTAACCCTCGCGTCAGTGAACTTAAAAGCGGTTTGTTGACCAATTTTAAGATGGCAAATGTAAGCGGTTTGTTTTAAAAATAACGAAGCGATTAAATTGCAGATATAAATCGAATCTCCCTCGTAACTTTCCCACGACGACGTCCTTGGCGAGGGTTGGCGGGTAAAAATACAACAGCATGTGTTACTATTTACCTGATAGGGATAATTGTTCCACCCTTGAAGATATTTTTAGGTCCCTCGCGAGTTTGAGTTTCCAGACAAAAATGATGATCTTCCAACGTTCGAACAAAATACGCGATGGAAACTTTCCAAGGACGTTGAGTTTAAAAATATCGTGGCCAACTATGGTATAATAGTGGGTTGCGAACGAATAAAAAAAAATGAAAGGAAAAAAATTTATTAAAAAAAAAAAAAACAAATGACGGTCGTACAAAACAACTTACAAGCAGCGATACAAACACAAAAATCGTTGACATGAGGCATTGATTCCAAGTAACTATTGGCTGTGATACGAATCAAATCAACATATCACACCAAGAGTTCCTTCAAACCAGAAACCCAAGTAGAAAAAAAAGACAATCGGTTAAAAAACAATTGTTTGCACTGTCGAATGCATTCTGCTTTGCTGAACTAGCTTTATGTTGGCAAAAACACTCATACAACTAGATCACCAAAGAAGAATAAACCCGACGAAAAGTCGAAATAATAATCGTTGATTATTCCTCGAGTTATAAGCGAGTGTTCGATCTAGTCACAACCGTTAAAAACGTGTCCACTAGAAAAAACACGCGCCCATAAAACGAGTTCCAGATTTAAAAATTCAAAAAACAAATAATTCAGGTTGAATCTAAATGCATGAGGCTTTTGCGTTACAGTAAAACAAACGATAATAACACACTAATAAAAAACAAACAAAATGCATATAAACAAACAATAAAATCCGGAGACGACAACTCACCACGTGTACACTCGTCGCCCGCCGCAAACGAAATGAATGAATTGGCGGGAATTTAGTCCATATACGCGGGAAGTTGACAAATATGCGGAAGGTACGCGCATGTCTAGCCAGTATGTGAACGTTAAATTCTTAAAAACCGTTTCAAAAGCTTCCAAAGAAATGCGTAAATACCTTTTCAGGTAGAAGAAACTCTTAAATTTCTATTTTTAACTCCCCACCCCTCCAAGAGGGTTAGTCGTCTACGAACCCCCCAATGCTTCCTGTTGACGCTGATACAAATACTTAGACACATTAATTTTATAAAAATCCAACTTTTCAAAATTTCACTCGCCAAAAATATTGTAACAGCCTTGAAATTTCTTTTATTTCATTTATCCAATTCAATTATTTAGAAAGTCGAACAATTAAAAATTATTACACGTCCGAAAGTGGATCGGAACCTGCCAATTTTATGAGCCCGATCTGTTTTGTTTGAAGAAAATTCAGAGTTTTTCAATCGTCAATTGTTTCATCAAATTTCGCACTTACGTAAAACAAAAGACGTCGGCCAAACGGCCATCATTGCTCTTCTTCGAATTTCTAATAAACTCATAAACAATAAAAATATTGAATATTTATTTGTAATTACCACAGCGTTCAGTAGAATATTAATAAATTACTTAAATGTGTTTGTGTGGGGGCGAAGGGGGGGGGGCAGGAAATCATCATATATGTAAATATTTTTATTAATTTCTTAGAAGCATCGGCAGATGTTGACTATTGAATTCTGCGAAAAGCTTCCTTTAAATTCTGCCAGACAAAAATTTTATGATCTTGTATTCTTAAAACCCATAAAAATACAAACTCTAGTACCCCGAAAAATAAAAATTCTATTGTTGTTCTCCCAGTTCTTCTTCTACGCAAACGTTCATTCATTAGAAAATCGCACTGTAATGTAAAACAAATGACGTCGGCCAACCAAGCTGTGTTGTTTACATTTTAACCAACAGAATTTCTAATAAATTTTTAATTAAAAAAAAAATATTATTTTATATTCCTAATATATTTATTTTTTGTGTTATAGTATTCACTAGAGTTTATAAATTACTTAATAAAGTGGGGGGGGGGGGTGAAGCAACCCATCAAATGTAAACATTTTTATTAATTTCTTAGAAACATCCTGTTAAGTTCTACGAAATATTTATAGAAATTCTGCAGACAATAATTTAAAACTTTGTATTCTTAAAATTCATAAAAATTCTGACTCACTTTAGTTTTCCGAAAAAATTCTTTTGTTTAAAACGAAAAATTTCAGTGTTTTTATTATTTTCCTACAATTACTTAAAATGTTCACCCAGATAAATTGTACGAAAATGTTATTTAATTTGAAAATCTCACTTTAATGTAAAACAAAAGACGTCGGCCAATCAACACCTGTGTTATTTAAATTTGAACCAATAGAATTTCTAATAAATTCGTAAACAATGAGAATTTGATTTTTGCGGTCAATTTGGTAATTTCAGAAAAATTATTATTTTATACTCCTAATATTTAATTGCAGTTACATAGGTTCAGTAGCGTATTTATAAATTACTTAAGGAGGGGTGGGGGAGGGGGAGAGGGGGGGGGGAGGGAGGTAAACAACCTATCATATTATTATGTAAACATTTTAATTTAAATTACTTGAAATGCTCACCCAGTTAAATTATAATACAAAAATGTTTTTTAATTTGAAAATTGCACTTTTATATGAAACAAAAGACGTTCGGCCAATGAAAATTTGTTATTTACTTTTAAACCAATGATCAGTTTTTTTCTTCGAATTTCTAATAAATTCAGCAAGAATTAAAATTTATTTTTAATCCTGATTACAACAAATGTTTTGATTTAAAAAAAAATTATTATGTTCAGTGCCGTATTTATAAATTACTCAGAGACGGGGGGGAGGGGAGGGAGAAGTTCACATCACATGTACGTATTTTTATTAATTTCTTAAACATCAGAGGATGCTGACCTTATTAAATTATATTATGTAAAATTTCTTTAAATTCTGCCAGACATACATTTTTAAATCTGATATTCTTTAAAATCCATAATTCTTTAATCCCACTTTAGTTCCCCAAAAAAATTCTTTTGATACGAAGAATTCTATTGTTTTTATTATTTTCGTAAAATTACTTAAAATGTTCACCCAGTTAAATTCTGGGAAAACATTTTTGAATTTCTACCAGACATAAATTTTAAATGCTTAAAATATTCTAAAAATTTATAAAAATGCTGACCTACTTTGGTTCCCCGAAAAAATTCTTTTGTTTAATACAAAGAATTCTATTGTTTTTATTATTTTCATAAAATCACTTAAAATGTTCACCCAGTTAAATTCTAGGAAAAAAATTCTTGAATTTCTACCAGACATAAATTTTAAATACTTTAAATATTCTAAAAATTTATAAAAATGCTGACCTACTTTGGTTCCCCGAATAAATTCTTTTGTTTAATACGAAAAATTCTATTATTTTTATTATTTTTTTAAATCACTTAAAATGTTCACCCAATTAAATTCTGGGAAAAAATTCTTGAATTTTTACCAGACATAAATTTTAAATACTTTAAATATTCTAAAAATCATAAAAATGCTGACCTACTTTGGTTCCCCGAAAAAATTTTTTTGTTTAATACGAAGAATTCTATTGTTTTTATTATTTTCTTAAAATCACCTAAATTATTCACCTAATTAAATTCTAGGAAAACATTCTTAAATTTCTACCCAGACATAAATTTTAAATATTTTTAAAATCTATAAAAAAAACTCACCTAATTTAGTTCCAGAAAATTAAAAAAATAAATTATTGATGATTTCGGGTTTTTTAAAAATTATAAAATTTTCAAAACCAGAGTTTTTGCCTTTCTTCCCCCTCCCCCTCCCGATCTTTTGAATTCAGAAACAAAAGCTTTATAAACATGTTATATAATTGATTTTATTAAACTGGAAGCCCACAACACCGCCCCGAAGCAACAGTAAAATTAAAAATTAATTAGATAAAAATCTGAAAATTGTTTTAATCGCTTTATTTTAGATCTGGGATAAACGCACTAAGTTTCCTCCCTCCTAAAAGGTCTGAGTTCTGCGCTATTTGGGAAAGATTGCGACTAAACAATGTTTTTTGCGAATATCTCGTTAACCGCTCATTTGATTGGAAAAAAAGTAATCATAAATATTATTCAGAATAAAATTCTTTATAAAAAAGATCTTAAGCATTTTTATGCTAAAATAAAGCATTTTCGAGTTATAGCTACGAGAAGTCAAAGTTCTCCTTCTATAGGTATTTTGACGATCAGATATTTTGATTATTTTTACCAAACCTTGTTTTATTTTATATTTTGCTTTTTAAAAAAATTTAAATTTTTATTTTCTCAAAAATTAATTTTTTTGACAATTTATAGTTTTCAGTGTTACAGCTATGTCCCCGAAGTTCCATGACTTCAGTAAATTATTTTCATATTTTTAGATAGAGGTCAAAACATTAACTGCAAAAAAGTTCTTTGTAAAATAGAAGTAAAAGGTACTTAGTGAACCCCCCCCCCCCCCCCGACATATAATTTTATTTCGTCACTGTTACTGTGAACTCTAAACAAGCTGAGCGGTTTTTAGCCATTTTGATTGCTGAGATTGCGCGGCCTAAAGACCGCACTAATAGAGATTTTGATAATAAGTTTAAACAGCAACAAGTTTACGACAAGTAAATATTCAAGTTTCATTGTAGGAATTTTTGTTTCTATCGTTAGAGCTGTGAAGCGATGAATACTCGAGTCGGGTTTGCAGGTAAAATTATATTATTTCTACTCCTTTAAAAATCCAACACTGCTGATTTTCTATTCTTACCTTTTCTTGATTTATTTTTGACATTTCGATAATAGGCCACATCCGAAGAGTTACAAAATTTTGTGAAGTTCGCAATTCGAAGCCATAATTTCCGCTCTTTGGTTTAAACATCGATTGCACCAAACCACTATTGTGGTTGTTTGATGCAATGAATCATATCTTATCGGATTTATTGTAAGAAAATAAGAAACTTACAAAATTGCGATCGTATGTGATATATATAAGCATTTTTCTGATAAGTATGAAAAATAACAACATTTTTTTTTGTGATTAATTTTAAATTAAAGATAAAAAATAATAAATTTTTAATGTCTAGAGAATTTCAAACATGAATCATGTCTAATCATTAGAAACTTTAAAAAATGCACAAATCAAGTTAAAAATTTGTTAAAATCAGAAACTTTAAAAAATGCACAAATCAAGTTAAAAATTTGTTAAAATCAGTAACTCAAAATTTTATCCGCATTTTTGAGCAAAATAATTCGAAAATAAAGCAAATGTGGTTAATTTTATATTTTAATTTTTTTTTTTTGAAAATCATTTACGTCGCATGTGCAGAAACTTGAAACGACAAATTTCAACACTAGAGAAACTTATCGCATTGTTTAATGAAATATTAAACAAGCAGCAATTTCTTGAGTGACTCATAGAATTATGTGAAAAATTTAAAAAAAGATAAGATGGTGTTCGTGCACTATCGCATAAATATTTCTACGATACATAAATTTTATAGAATCCTTGAAAATTATTTGTTACAGTTTCGATGACTATTATTCATGAGATAGTCAGAAGTAATATTTTACCTGCTCGACCCATAGAAACGGCTGCACATTTGCAAAGGGCGCTAAGGAACGCAACTTGAAATGCGTTCCTGTGGGAACTAAATATTTTTCTGAATCGATGCACCAATTTTTCATAATAATCAAATTCGTAATTTTTTTCTACCATAAAGCAGATTTTTATTATGCGGGCGCACGAGTCAATTTCAACCCCTCATATCCGAATCAAACAATAATAATTTGGCCACCCGCATTATTAGCGCCGATCCTTTTAAATAATAAATATAATATCACTTAATTATTTAATGATGCAGAGAATTAGCTCGATTTCTTGCCCGCGCTTTTGTAAATAAATAAAATCCTATTTTTAAATTTAAGGGTTTGAAGCAAAAATACACCCCTAATAAATGTTCTAAATAGACGAAACAAGAAAGTCTAACAGAGCAGCTTTTCGTGGCGCCTTTGAAATCCTAGGGTAGTTTTTTTTACTTGAAGGCATTCGCCCTTCTTGTGAACAAAACGGAACCTTTTCATGGTTGCATAAATTCTAACAATACAAATTTAAGAAATTCCAGTTAGTAGAACTGAAAAAATTAGATAATTTAGCAAAATAATCAGGTTCAGGAGGCCAGAAACGCCGCAGTTCAGGAATTGTATTGATAACACAAATAATAATAAATTATACATATTAATTTGCTCTAGGTCACAGGTCGGCAACCTCTTCAACTCTTGGAGCAAATTTTAAAAGGTTGAAGGATATTATGTAAAATAGTTGTATAGCTCGTAATTTATTCAAAAGTAAAAACTACGTATTATTATGTTCATGATGGCCAAACAGCTCTTGCGGCGCTGTAACCCCTCTGTAATATTTATTTTCATTGTTTATAAATGACAGTGTTTTCGAGGGAAAGGCAAAGCTAGCGAGGGCTCTGGGCTAATATAATATTGGCTTTGTCCTACCGTAGAGCCCCCACGGGTTAGGCCGACCTCAGCAATGATCATATAGCCAGATAAGAAACTGTTTATTTTATAATATATTGTATAGTGTGTTGCCTTTTCATGAAAATATCTACCGAGTTTGCCCTAATAATTTAAAGATTAAAAATGTTAGAAAAAAGGTAAGAATCAGGTCTGGGCTATCGAATAGCCCAGATCTGAGTCTGAGAAAAATTCTAGACACCCTATTTCCCAGCCGTTTACGATGGATGAACTGCAGTCGGCCGCTAAAAATACACCTACTAACTAGCAAAGCTCTTGGACCTGATTGCATCCTTGGCGAGATAGTAAAAATAGTGGCAGAAGCTCTCCTGAGACTCATCAATCGATACGCAGCCCGCAGAGGTTTCCCGAAAATATGGAGACAAGCGTTGCTGGTGCTGATACAAAAGGGCGATCAGCCCCTGGACTTTCCAAGTTCATACAGGCCAATCTGCCTGTTAGGCAACATGGGTAAGCTGTATGAACGATTACTACAGCAAAGACTGCTAAAACCAGGGCCGGAGCCTGGAGAACAAGGATATTTATGGCTCTTGTTACCTTTGATGTAAAAAATGCTTTTAATTCTGAGGATTGGAAATTAATCGTACGAGGAACACAAAAGAGAGTCCTGGTCCTCATCATCAAGTGTTATTCGTCTAAGCGGAAAATAATAATTGAAGTGGAAATGTATACCGGTCGCAGAACCATGACCAGCGGCGATGAGAGTAGAGCTAATTGGGTTTGCCGATGACATCTTCATGTTGGCAAGAGCGAGGGTGGAAGACGACTTGGTCGAAGTTGTGGATGCGGCCATTGAGTTGATCCTGGAGTGGACTACAGATGGTCCCCTATAAGACAAGACGAAGACGGTGTTGCTTTCGGGAAGACGCAAGCTTAAGCCGATATCAGGATGGGGAGCTGCGTGATAGCGCCAAAGAAACAGGTGAAGGTGCTTGGTATAAACATAGACCACAGACTCTGCTTCCTTCCCCACCTTGAGGTGGCGGCGGATATACCCCATAGATGCTGGTACGGCACTAGCCAGATTGATGCCAAATGTGGGTGGTCCGTCTGCCCCAGATTGATCTGATGGCAGAAGAGAGAGCGGCAAATTACAAGTCCGATAAAGCAGATAAAATCGCTAACAAAGCCAGGTTGCCTTATGACATCGTGGTAGGCAAGATGGGCCGCGATTGAAACGGGTACGTGGACAAGAAAGCTCACCCTGGAAATCCTTCCGGGGGTGACTAGGAAGTCACCTTCCATCTCACCCAGGTGCTGTCAAGACACGAATGCTTCGGTACCTATCTGAACAAGATTGGCAGATCTGTAAACAGCTCTTGTTGCTACTACGAGGAGAAGAATCATGCGGTACACACTTTTTTCAAGTCCGTAATTGAAAAAATCAGAGAGCGGAAACGTACGGAAAAGTGGGCAGGAACCTCACAGTGGAACTATGCAGACACCTCCACGGTGAACGGGTTTCAAAAAGGCAGTGAAACCTGGGAGGCGATGAAGAAATGTTTTAGTCCATCGGTACGCCACAGACTACCGTCATTCTGGTAGGAACACAAAAAAAGATAAGTATTATATTGCTCTTGATTTCCAAGTTATTGATTGGATTTTACAATATCAGGGGAAAAACACTGCTGCTCTAAAAATTTTATTTGGGCGATACCAATCACATGTTTTTAAGACCGGGAGGTCTGGAGGGTATGGAAGCTTCCTTCAGATTTGGCAAGTATGTAAACAAAAAGCAAAAGATGTGCTGGATGGTATTCTATACCTCCCAGACTCCCCGGATCGACAATTACGCCTTATATCGACAAGAGTTACTTCCATAAGCTATCTTTAGTCTTAGCTATCTAGCTCTTGATCTTCCGCAAAAACGTCGATGTGTCTGACAAAGTGGAAGACTTCTCCATTGTCTTGCTTTTTGACTCTCGGGTCTCCTTTAGCTGTGTCTTTAAAAGTTGGAAATTTTTTCGGTTTTCTTTTGCCTTCTGTATTATCTGTGGGCGTTGGTTCACCATTATTTTTACTGCTGTTCTCTTCTTCTGGGCTTAGATTACCTTAGTTTTCATATGTACTAGCATATAAGTGGAATAGGCCGCAAGACTGAACCAAGCACTCGGTGAAAGCAATTCAATTACCAATTACAAAATACTTTGTTAATATTGAAAGTTCTTCAAAAATTTGTTTCAACACGAAATGGATTTTTTGATTAAAAGATAAACAATCTTATTGTGCAGTAATTTAATTCAAATTTCAGAAGGGGGAAGGAAGGAGAGGGGGCGAAGTAACCATCTACACCAGCAGTTACTAATTAGTTTTGACAGCGGAACCCTTGGGCGATGTAAAAAATTTGGCGGAATCCCAAGCCGATTTGTTTACTGCATACAAGGTTGTGTATGCACACTACCCCCCCCCCCCCCCCCCCCAGTGACCAAGTAAATACAAGTATAAAAATTATTTATTATAGAATTATAAATTATTACAATTATTATTAGTGAGAAGTATGACATTTTGTTTTCTCCTGACAAATTCTTTTAATATTTGGTTTGAGTTCTGAAAGCTGGATAAAAAAAATTTATTTTTACGCCATTTTGAAATTCTTTTTGGCGGAACCCTATTTGAGAACCGCTGATCTACACCGTAAAAAATGTTTGTTTAAGTTTCAACAAATCATTTACCAAAATTCAATTTTCGTTAACTACAAAATAGTCGATTTACTCCCACAGGAACTGCATCCGTGCTTGATTTCAATTAACAAAAAAGCAATTCAATTAAAAAATAAATATTTAAAGCTGAATTACTAAAAATAGAAAATAACTTATAAAAATTCAAGAATTTTTTAAGTATTTTTGTGGTATTTAGTAGTATGTGATGTTAAAATAATCAAACCTAACAAAATGTTAAAATAATAAAATTATAACTGTTAAGTAAAGAAATACATACTACAAAGAAACATAATATTTAAAGAAACTAAAATGACAATAATTCATATTTAACAGGGCTGAACTTAGAATATTTGAATAAACAAGAAAATAAAATTCTGAAAAAATTACGCTATAGAAATGATAAAAATTACTTAAAAATAAAAAACTTTGTAACATAATATATTTTTCGATCATCAGTCATGTATAACAGTAAAAATAACAAAAAGTGAGAGCAAATATACCAAAAACTTAAAAAAAATTTAAAAATTAAAAAATCAAGAAATTAACCAAACTTTAAATGTTGTGCTTACCAAATAACCAAACTAAACGACGTTATGTGTCTAAATGAAATTTTAGGTTAAGTAAATGAATATGAATCCTAAATCCCCTATACAATGGGGTTGAAGTAGAGACATACACTGCCATCTATCACTTCGAAAACTAAATTTGAAAAGAAGTTTCACATTTTACCACGTTTTTGTACCTAAAGCTTTTTAATTGGATTACTTTGATTTTATTAATGTTTTTTCTTTGACGACTTTGCTGTCGTCAGTTTCGCCGTCGGCTATTTCGCCGTCGGCCGTTTTGTTGTCGCCGTTTCGCCGTTTGAAATTTAGTGTTTAATTATTTAGTGTTAAAATGAGCATCCATACACAAACCTGCATTTAAAAACATAAAATCTAATATGGAGAAAAACTAAAGTTAACCATTACTTCTTTGCCATTTTAAAACTCTGGCAAATGCTACGGTATTTATAACCTCACATAGGTAAATTAAGGTACCGGTAAATTTGAAGTACTGTAAAAACGTCAATATAACAGTTGGAACATTTAAAAAAAAGGTGAAAGAATTTAACTATTTTATTAACAAAATAATATAAAAAAATAACAAGGAGAAACTATTATTAAAAAATAATATCAATAATTGGTTTTTTTGAACTGTTTAATCTCAATACATTAATGCAACTTAAACATCATAAATACCTGCTTCAATTTTTAACTTCAATTTTCGATTTTTTTCTTCTACTTACTTAAAATATCTTGAATTTCTTGAAAAGTCTTTCCTTTGGTTTCAAACACGTAGGTTAAGACAAAAATAACCGAAAGAAAGCAACTTCCAGCGAATAACCAAAAACATATAGTAATTCCCAGCGGGCTATAAATTAATTCAAACATCTTGCTTACGAAAAACAGCAAAATCCAATAAACACAGCCGGTTAACGTCGTGGCAGACGACTTCATATTCGGAGGAATAATTTCTCCCATAATAGTCCAAAGCAAGGGACCGAAGCCTAAAATGTAAAAAAACACTACACCCACCAAACAAACTATTGGCAACCAATGAAAGTTGTCCAAATTGTAAGACTGATATCTGAAGTAGAAGAAGCAACCCAAAATAAATTGGAAAATAAACATTCCGGCACCCGAAATAATCAACATTGGTCTTCTTCCCAATTTATCAACAAATATGGGAGTTATAAAACTGGAAACAACTTTAGTCGCCCCGACGACCATAGCGCTATATTCTGCTGAAATGTTACTTCCAGATACCTCAAAAATACTTTGACAGTATAGTACGATCATGATGGTACCAGAAAAAACTTGAAACGTCACCAATCCAAATATTATCGTTTGTGCCTTTCGCAATCTTTTAGACTTGAAAATGTCCATAATGGAACCTTGCAGCATTAGACTTTCTTTTACGGTTGAAGTTATTAGTCTCAACTCTTCTTGTATTCCTTCATGTGTGGATGAACGAAGCTTCATCAGAGACCTCTCTGCGCCCAGAGTGTCATCTTTCAAGATCAAGTAAAACGGACTCTCTGGCAGAACAAACCAGCCCAACATCGTAGCTAAAAGTGATAGAAATGCTATCGCAGTGTTGAACCAAAATATGGTTAAGAAGGGGCCGATCACGTAGCACAGAAGTTCACCGCAAGTTTCGAACGTCGATATAGAGGCACAGAGTTTTCCCCGAATGGAGGTTTCGGCTATTTCGGCATTGTAAACTGGAATAACCGAGTAAGTACAGCTAGCAGCCATGCCCATTAAGAATCTGGCTATGTAATAGAGGTAAATTTTATTCGCAATTGATAGAGCGAAAAATGAAACGCTGAATATAATTCCACAACAAAATATAGCGCTAATTTTTCTTCCAAATTTTGCTAACGCGTACCCCGACAGGAGAGGTCCAAAAATCCCACCTAGACCGTAAAATCCACCTAACCACGATGCTTCCGTTATAGTGATTCCTTGCCCGAAGGGATTGTCGGAAAAGTTTCCATATTGATTCCCATATTGAAGTTTTGGGATTGCAGGTGAGCTCCAGCTCACCGTCATTCCGGTGATAAAAGCAAACAGGTTTGCTGAAAGAAAAATATTACAGGTTTCCTTGGTATATTTGTGGTACTTACCAGAAAATATGCTCAGGTACAAATGTGATCGACTTCCTGCAGCTGTGGGCATTGCATAATGGAACAAAACCATCTCTGTTTTTTATATGGTAGTTTCTTGTTAATCAAATTCTTTGCTTTTAATAAGGAAAATTAATTTTGGCGGTTTGGTTGTTTCGCAATGGAAAATTTTCGGGTCACTCAAATAATACACAAAACACCTCATCAATGAATTTATAAAAAATAAAAGGCGGTGTTAGTACTCAAGATTAATCTTATCTCAAGGTTTTCACAATATAATTTATTTAATATAAATTATTTGAGCAGCGACGGCTTGTAAAGATTTAAATAAAAAAATCATCACCAATTTTTCAAAATTTTTACTGAAAAAAAGACAACTGTTAAACATTAAGGATGTTATCAGTGAGGCTGCATTGTCTGCAGAAATTTTAATAAATATATGTGCAGAAGAATTCTGCAAGATTCAGGAAATGTTCTGAAAATTATATTTTATGATTTAAAGTTTGGAAAAGTATTTTAAAATTTTTACTTTGCATAATAAAAATTGTCATGAACCGCCACTGGTTATGGATATCTTTGTCAATTTAAAAAACAGTTAAAATGCTTTGTTTGTTTCACATTAATTTTGAAATTTTAAATGTTATCTACATTTCATTTAAAATAAAATTGCGCGTATTGCGTCGCAATAAGGGTAATTATTACTTATTACTATTTTAATTATTTTTTACACTAATTATTATAATTTTATGCTGCTTTATACCTGAAATGCTATCGCAAGTGCTTAAAATACAGTAAATATCCACAGGTTTGGATTGGCACTACCACCGTAGGTTTGTAAGTTTTGTAAAATAACTGAGAGAATACGATTGACTGCTATATTTTTTAGTAAAAATGTAAAAAATGTTTACCAATGAGAGTCCGTTTTCAAAGAAACCAGAAAGATAAAGAGGACGAGAGACAAAAAAGAGACTGTAAAATTTTTAAAAGTAAGGTAAATTTAATTGTTTTTCAGATTATTACCATACATTTTTTAGAGAAACCGAATTTAATTAAAAAATCGTGAACAACATTAGTAGTATGTAATCAGGACACCCCCCACCACTTTTGCACCTCCCACCACTTTCTGTATGTAATCCGGATTAAACCACGCCCACTTTCCAAGGTCAAGCATTCTATTGGTCGCAAGCCACGCCCACTTCCCAAGGTCAAGCATTCTATTGGTCGCAAGCCACACCCACTTTCCAAGGTTAAGCATCCTATTGGCCGTAAGCCACACTCACTTCCCAAGGCCAAGCATCCTATTGGCTGCAAGCCACACCCACTTTCCAAGGTTAAGCATCCTATTTTTATGTAAGCCACACTTACTTCCCAAGGTCAAGAATTCTATTATTTTTTTGTAAGCCACCTCACTTCTCAAGAACTGTAAGAACACATTATAAAATCACATCTCAAGGTTGTCCAAATAAATTGATAGGTAATCATTTAAAGGAATTAAAATTTGGGCTTAACCAAATATGGATAATACAAATTTTTTTTATATTGTTCGAATTTAAAATTGTGTAAGGAACCGATATATTTTGATAAATATTTAAAATATAAATTTATTTATTGTATACGAGTAGCAGAAGTACGAGAAAGCATTATTTATGTTGTAAAATTTTTAATTATAATAAACATAATATTATAACAAACATTATCTCTCCATAGTGAGTTTAAATACACTATCATCTCTTTTGTTAAGCCATCAAATTTATCAATCTAAAAGATTTTTTGATGAAGTATTATTACCTTTAATCGATTTAATTACTAATGCAATTGAAAGATTTGAATGTCTTAAATAAATTTACAATTATTTGGGCAATATACACAACAAGCAAAAAAATCTATTTGATATTAAATGTTTTAATACGAAAATATAATTACTACTAAATCAACAAACTAAAATGAATAATAATATCGGTAAAGAGATTATGGAAGGGCAGATGACTTCTGAGCCTTAACAACCTCGCTAATGAATTTTAGTCTTGGCTTTCAAAACTCATCCTGTTGGAAGAATAAAAAAATAATAGAATTCTTGACCTTGGGAAGTAAGTGTGGCTTACATAAAAATAGGATGCTTAACCTTGGAAAGTGGGTGTGGCTTGCAGCCAATAGGATGCTTGACCTTGAGAAGTGGGCGTGGCTTGCTACCAATAGAATGCTTGACCTTGGAAAGTGGGCGTGGTTTAATCCGGATTACATACAGAAAGTGGTGGGAGGTGCAAAAGTGGTGGGGGGTGTCCTGATTACATACTACTAACATTGAAACATGTTATCTGACGTATTTATAAGCATAGCATAGGGTGACCAAAGATTCTCGTTTCTCTTTCTAGTTCATCGCCTGATGATGGCATAATATGGTGAAAACGTTTGCGATAATATACATACGGTGTATTTATATATTGTGTTAACTTAAATATTTTAGTTTCTAAAAAGTGTTTGTGCATTTTTTGGTTTATTCTAAAAAATTTGATATGAATAATATACTATTGCCATTTATATATCAGGTTTATACTTGGCACTCATGATTCTGTGAGTGCTTAGTCGGGTGCTAATCTTGCTAGATGCACATACTTTACTTTGTAAATAAAAAATATTTTAAAATTTGTAGAAGTTTTGGTGTATGAAGTTTTAATGCTACAAAGCCGGGAGGTCTGGGAGTATTACATACCTCCCAAGTCTGATGACTCTTTTGCTTCACGTCAGTTCTCGCAGACGAATAGTGTGTGCCACGGATTGTCTTTGTTGTTGCAATAGAAACATCCGACATCTTCCCGCTTACCGTATACTTGTACAGATAAGACGAAAAGCAGCCGTGGCTGCTAAGCACCTGGGCTAGGTGGAAACACACCTCGCCGTGATCTCGAGTCACCCATGCCTTGAGGTCTGGAATAAGGTCTTGTATCCTCTATTTCTCATCGGGTTTAGAGCATGTTTCCTGCCACTTGCGCAGGAGTGCCAGGCGCACCTCTCTTCTTTGACCTCTACAAAGCGCGTTCAAAGAAACTTTTTCTGCTGCCAAGAGTTCAATAGGCGGAATCCCGGCAATGACCAACGCCGCTTTCTCATACCGTCCGATATGGTCGCGCTACCTTAATTGCCAATAGTCGCTATAATCTTGCATAATCTCTTCTGTAGCTCTTCACCTCTATGGCTCTGTACCAAATAGAGCCGCACATAACATTATGGAGCCGGCTACCCCAACCAGTAACCGTTTGTTTGCCATTATAAGGCCGTGGACGTTTGCCATCAGCCGCCCTAGCTCTCTTGGTCACGCGACATATATGTTTACCAAAGATTAGGGTCTTATGCAGCGGGACTCCAAGATAGGTACCTGATCGCTACCGGCGGTTTTATTTCTACTCCTTCCAGCATAAAAGTGATGTTCGCCTTACGCCTTCCGAAAAGGATTGGCGCTTCGATTTTTTCCAGCACTAGTGCGAGTTCCCTTCTTTTCATATATGTGTTGATAATTTTTAGTGCGCTGTTGATGTTATCGGTCAGCCTCTTCAGGTAGCGGTCAGTGGTCAACACCAGCAAGTAGTCGGTGAAGCGCAGCACCTCCACCCTTTCGGGTTGGGGCTCGAGGAAAACCCCATCGTACATGATATTTCATAGTCGGTTCAAGAACCGATCCCTGCGGAACCCCACTGGTCACGTTTATTGTTTCTCTCAAAGAGATCATATCAATTTGTATTTGTCTGCCGCTCAGGAAACTGTTCAGAATTGGTCCTCTAGGTATCTTCTCTTGCCTCCGATGCCACTCCAACCACCCTTTGTTGAGCGTGTTGTTTTAGTGTCATTTTTTATTTGTTAGTTTCTCATTCATTAAATTAAAGTTGGTTAACCAAAATAAAAGTTTTTTTATATAAGCCAAGAAGCAAACAACACCATCTTAGCTTTTAGTCTCACTCTTTCAAGCAACTTCTCCATATGATCTATCAAGCAGATCGATCTGTAGGAAAACGGAAGACCTGGGGGTCTCTTCCCTTTTCTCAACAACAGTAAGGTTGCCCGCTTTCAGATGGTTGAGAAACACCCCTCCTCCAGATATCCATTGAAAACCCGGAGAAAGGTGTCCGGGTACAGACCGAGATTGCGAGTTTTAGGGCATCCGCTAGTATTTGGTCCGGTCCAGAAGCCTTGTTGATTTTCATCTGCTTGGCTGTGTGGTTCACCTCTTTGATGTCAAATTTTGAATCGCTCTCCGCCGGCAGCTCTTCTCTAGTTACGCTTGGGTGTGCTGGGAACAGTCTCCCCTCTCAAAGCTTGTATAATTTATGGCTACCTTCTAACTATGGATGTTCCCCTTATTTTTTTTCTGTAGTCCAACCCTCATGTGTTCTTTTTGATATCGTCTACTAATCCAGCTCAGCAACATCACTTGCTCTAGCTGCCAAGCTTCTTTCTCTTTATTTTATATAAATTGAGAATGTGTTCCTCTTTGTGTAGCTTTCTTTAAGCTTTTCTTCTCAGGGAGATAGCCTCCCTTCTGATGTTGGCTATTTTTGCGCTCCACTAATACACCGGCTTTTTATTGCTTTCTTTTCAAGTGTTGTCCCACCCTGCACGCGTCTCGAATGCGCTGGGCAAATTCTTCCAAATTGCTTCCGTTGCATTTCCTCAGTTGGTTGTGAATTTCTGCGGGAAATCTATCTTTGTTAAATATGTATAGACGCCATTCGGTTTGATCTTTTCCCCTAGCGTCTTCCAGCGAATATCGGATGTAACGGTGGTCACTGAAAACGACTTGAGAGCTCAAGTAACGTTATAGTGTGCCTTAGCATTAAAGTTCTCAGCAACCAAAAAAAGTTTCGTTCTTGTCCCGCAGTCCTCGAACAGCGCTTTGAGTTTTCGGTTTATACCTGCCAACCTAATGTAAGTGATGTAGAAAATTGCAGTTTTATCTAATAGAAAATTGCCTAGAGAATTGCGTGAAAAAGTTTAGATACCTGTTACAGCTTAATTCTTTGGTTGGTTGGTTTCGGCTTACTGTTTACTAACTTTCGAAGATAGAAGGTTAGCTTACTTTTAGGATGATGTTTTTTGTATTAAATTTACTTTTTAGTGCCGTTTAAAAATTAATAATTAATAAAATTCTGTATGATGTTCTTCCTTCCAATCAAATACCTACAGCCGCCTTATGAATTTTTTGCTCTTATAAAGAAGAAGGTTACTTTGAGATCTATGGAAGTTGGCAATTGTATAGAAATAATAAATTTACATAATTGATATAAAGATCCAGAGAAATCAAGAAGAATAAAAAAAATTTAATTATACTTTCAACGCCTAAGTTAGGCAACTTACACTACATTAAAACTTTTATTACGTACATATTTTTAAAATTACAAGAGTTAAATAAAATAGAATTTGTTACAAAAACCTTAAATTTAATTTATTATAGCAAAGCTCATGACAATACAAAAATTAAGTTGAATTAATAAAAGTGTAAACGTAAAATCCAATATGGCGCATATACGAAAAACAAAAATTGGCTTTTGTTTCTTCGCCATTTTATAAGTTTTAGCAATTGTTATGGCATATATTATAACCTCAAATAAGGTGGAGGTAAATTTAAAATGTCATTAAAAAAACAAGCGCATAAATATATATTTTTTTAATTTTCTATATAACAAAATGAGATATTGTAATAAAATTAAGTATCAATAATTAAAAAAATGTTATACAAATATAAAATAACCTAGAGAAACAGTAGTTTTTTTCTTATAATTACTTCAATCTTGAATTTTCTTTCACTTACTTAAAGTATCTTGAATTTCTTGAAAAGTCTTACCTTTGGTTTCGATCACGTAAGTTAAGACAAAAATAACCGAAAGTAAGCAACTTCCAGCGAAAAACCAAAAACATATCGTAATTCCCAAAGGACTAGAAATTAATTCGAACATTTTGCTTATAAAAAATAGCAAAATCCAGTAAACACAGCCAGTCAACGTCGAGGCAGACGATTTTGTATTCGGAGGAATAATTTCTCCCACAATAGTCCACAGTAGGGGACCTATACCTAAAATGTAACAAAACACTACACCCACTAAACAAACTATTGGTAACCAATAAAAGTTGTTCAAATTGTAAGACTGATATTTGAAGAAGAAGAAGCAACCCAAAATAAATTGGAAAATAAACATTCCGGTACCGGAAATAACGAGCATTGGCCTTCTTCCCAATTTGTCAACAAAGTTAGGAGTTATGAAGCTGGAAATTACTTTAGTCGTCCCGACGATCATAGCGCTATATTCTGCTGAAAGGTTACTTCCAGATTCCTCAAAAATACTTTGACAGTATAACATGATCATGACGGTACCGCAAAAGACTTGAAACGTCACTAATCCGAATATTATCGTTTGGGCTTTTCGTAATCCTTTAGACGTGGAAATGTCCATAATTGACCCTTGCAAAATTTGACTTTCCTCCACCGTTGAAGTTATTAGTTTTAACTCTTCTTGTATTCCTTCATAAGTAGACGAACGCAGTTTCATCAGAGATCTTTGTGCACCTAGAGCGTCTTCTTTCAAGACGAAGTAGAAAGGGCTTTCCGGTAGAACTATCAAGCCGAATATCGTGGCTGAAAGTGCAAGAAGTGCAATCGTCAGGTTGAACCAAAATATGGTTAAGAAAGGCCCGATCACGTAGCACAAAAGTTCACCGCAAGCTTCGAAAGTCGAGATCGAAGCACAGAGTTTTCCTCGAATGGAGGTTTCGGCTATTTCGGCATTGTACACTGGGATGATCGAGTAAGTACAGCTAGCAGCCATGCCCATGAAGAATCTGGCTACGTAATAGATGTAAATATTGTTTGCAAGTGAAAGAGTGAAGAAAGAAACGGCAAATGTAGTTCCACAACAAAATAAAGCGCTAATTTTTCTTCCAAATTTTTCTAACGTGTACCCCGATAGAAGAGGTCCAAAAATTCCACCTAGACCGTAAAATCCACCAATCCACGATGCTTCCGTTATGGTGATACCTTGTTCGAATGGATTGTCGGAGAAGTTTCCATTTTGGAGTCTTGGAATTGCAGGTGAGCTCCAGCTAACTGACATACCAGTTAGCAAAGCAAACAGGTTTGCTGGAAAAAAAATGTTAGGTGTTTATATGTCATATTTGTTTTACCTACCAGAAAATATGCTCAGGTACAAATATGATCGTCTTCCTGCGGATTTGGCCATTGTGTAAGAAAACGAAAGAGACCCTCCTTTTTATATTGCAGTTCCTCGTTAACTAAAAGTAAATTCCAGAAATGTTTGTAAACAAGTAATTTTAGCAGTTTGGTTGTTTCGTAATGGAAAATTTTCTTGTCACTCAAATAAAACACAAAACACCGCATTAATAAAATTATAAAAAATTAAATGCGGTGATAGTATGCGAAAATAAATCTTATCTCAAGTTTTCACAACGTAAAATTTAAAACCGGCGGATAGAATTTTCTACAGGTCCATTGAGGTGAATAGTAAGTTGTAGACTGTTCAAATTTGTTATGTTTATATTTTATTATGTTGTATAAAATGCTAAAACTAACAAATATAATAAATAATGTGGGCCAGGTTTTTTTTTTAATTATATATTATGTAAATATCATTTCTGTAGTTCATGCGAATGATTATTCTGTTAGTGATGCAGAAAAGACTTTTGGAAACTTTTCGACTTTTAATTGAAAACTCGTAACAATGGGACTGAAAGTTTCGTTAGCAAAATAATTTTTGATGGGACCTTGTAATACAATCAATGTATTTTGTGTAATATAGTATGTTTATATAAATTAGTTCATACGTAAGCTAATGGTCGTAGTACACCATCATATTTTACATGTAAATGTACATGTAGATCTTGAATGTAGCGTATACTACACTAAAATTGCACTTGTATTTATACATGTATTTCTACATGCAAAAATTGACGGAATAGAACAGGTCCTATTTTTGAAGGTCATACACGTGTATTTCTGGTGACTATTGGGGATTTTACACTTAGGAGTTGGCGTTTCACTTGTTGCACTTAAAACAGAATGGAAACGCAACTGAAATAACCTGAAATAAGAAATTGGTGACAGTTTTTTTAGTGATATTTTATTTTTCCAACTATAGCCAACATTACTATTTTAAAAACTATATCATTTTTAAGATGTAAATATGACAGTGTACTACAGTACAGCGTACATGTAAATTTACATGTATTTTATCATATATTTTTACATGTATAAATATAATGGTGTACAACCGCTTTTAGTTTATGTAAAATAAATGTTTTTTTTTTATTTTTAACAACGAACTTGATTATCTTGATTAATACAGTAGCTAAATTATTTGAACAGTGGCAGCTTGTACAAGATCGGCTATGAAAAATTAATTTTTAAAATTAGGAAAGTACTTTTTAATTATTACTTTGCGTTAGCTTGGACGCCACTGCTTTTGGATATCTTTGTCGATTTTAACTTGACATTAAGATTTGTTTGATTTAATTTGCTTTTAATTACGTTCATAGTATCAAACATTAAAAAAAATTGTACATTAATCTCGAAATTTTAAATATTTACATTTCGTTTAAATTTAAATTGCGATTATTACACCGCAATAAAGATAAGTCGCACTTATTATTACTGTATGCTGCTTTAATATAGATGTTGTCGTAAAAGCTTCAAATAAAGTAAGCAACATGGAGTGGAAAAGAAGGCAAAGAAGTAAATTTTCCATGGACGGATAGGTTTCGGGGTCCAGGGGTCGCGAGGACACGCGCACTTACTCCTCGATTAATTTTCAGACATTCAGACAATTTCAAAACATTTAGACACAAAGGGTAAATTTTTCGAAAATATTATGTGCAATAGAAATTCCTAGAGTTTCTTGGGAGCCTCTAGGATTTTTAGAAATCCTTAGAATTTCATGGAAATTGTTGGAATTCTTTAGAATTACAATTTTTGTTTGAATTTTCTTACAGATGCATGAAAATTCTTAGAATTTGCTTCAGTGGCGAAACTAACGTGCCGTGAAATCTCCCCGCATTACGAGTACCCATAACCGTCAAGGCTTAGAACTAATTGGTTAGTTTTGTACAAAAATATGCACTTTTGATTACCTTAACTTATGAATGACTGGAACTCTTTAGAGAAGACCCAGCAATTTCTTCTTTCCCACACGGTTAAAAATCGAAATTCCCAACCTTTTATTTCGTGAGGATACCCAAGGTGGAAAAAACTAGCTCTTTTCTTTGCGGAAGCCAGGGATGAATCCGGCGTAACTGCAACAAGTTTGCACTCTCTCTTGTAACCAAAAAAATATTCGAACCGAACGTCGGCTACATCGACAAACGCAGCTGACGATTATCAAAAAATATTTTCGGCGTTGTACAACCTTGCATATGAAAGAAACGAAAAGAAAGTAATAAGGTAAAAACTTATCTTATTGTTGCTGTTGAGTGGTCGCTATCGCTCGATCTTTCAGGTGTTCAAGAAATCCAATGGCGAAAAAGAATCGAAAAATCACAATTTCTTTGAAATTGACGCAAATCCGCAAGAAGGAGAGGTGGTAACTCCAGTAATTCTCACTTCACCAAAAAATTACCGATCACTCACATAAATCAAAGGTAAAAACTAACTTTTTCGCTCACAAAATCTGGCTCTCTTTTCTAATCATTCCGCACCTTTTCTTCCTATCTCCTGTCATGCGCCTAAATTGTCTTGCGTCCAAAATATTCTCGTATCATCAAAAATACAAATACGAGGTGTAGCAACCGCCCTGGGCAACTGCCCAACAGCATCAACATTGTTAAGTTTATTGTTTGCTTTGACAGTTCGTAAAAAAATATTGACATCTGGACATCCTATGTTACAATTTAAATTCATTAATTTTTATCTTCTTCTAGAAGTTTCTAGAATTTTTTAGAAATCGTTGGAATTCTTTAGAATTACAATTTTTAGGAATTCTTTTAAGAATTCTTGGAATTGGTTCAGTCGCGGAACTAACGTGCGCTGAATGTTCTTCTCCTCCCGAATTGCGGAAAACCTATAACTCGCAAGGCTTAGAACTTATTCGTTAGTTTTGTATAAAAATATGCACATTTGATTACCTTAACTGCCCAGTAGCACCAACATTGTTAAGTTTATTGTTTGTTTCGACGGTTCGTAAAAACATATTGACATCTGGACATCCTATATTACAATTTAAATTTATTTTTCAAATCTTTACTCTTTTGTTAGAGATAAAAGACAATTAAAAATTATTACTGAAAATGTATAATCATAATAAAAAATATAAAATAATTTTTATTTATTAACATAATTTATTAATTTGTTTACTATAAAATTTTCCCCAAATAAATATTTAAGGAGAACACATGAAAAACTAGTTGCCAAATTAATAATATATAATTAATTTATTAATTCTAATTATATTTTATAGTATCAGAATGGAAAATAAATAAATTAAATAATTCCAGCAGTGTTGCAAAATAAGAACAATAATACAAATTCACCAATGAAAATTAACCTTCGATTTTAATCTAATTCTCCGTTTAAAATTTAATGCCAAATTAACATTTATCATGAAATCTTACCTAAATTCTTTGCTAGTATGAAGAAGACACGAAAATAGAATTTCCACAGTTAATTTTTGCTGCTACTACTTTCTTTTATGGCTAAGAGATTGGGGAGATTATAAAAAATTTTTCTAATAAAATTATGGTAGTCGGGAGGGTAAATTACAATTACAAACATTAAATAAGTAAAAAGTTCAAAAAACTGTAAAAATAGAATTTAAATTCTTTTAGCAAAAGTTAGAAGATCCTTAAAGCTGCCAAACTCAAAAACTACTGACCTACAAAGACGGTGCTCTCTAAGCTCACATAATTTTTAAAAACATCCCTGAAGCCGCCGGAGCGGTTTTGTCCATCTATTCAGCTGGGTTATTTTGCTCATAAAAATACATGCAATGAAAACAAATACAAAATTGATACATTTTTATCTATTTAGCAGAGTTTGAATTTCTTGGAAAAACTTAGCTTTGGTTTCTATCATATAAGTTGAAGGCAACTTCCGGCAAAAATCCAGAAACAAATAGCAATTCCAATCGGATAGTAAGGAAGGGGCCCAAAACGTAAGACAACAGTTCGCCAAACGTTTCGAACGTCGAGATCAACGAACAGATTTTTTATCAAATTGCAGGTTCTGCAATTAGTCGATGCGAGCATTATCAAAATTTTGTCGCAAGTTACAGCAGTTCTATCTAAAACAAAATTATACAAACATTTAAATAATTGGTACGGCTTAATTCTTACAGCTGGCTTCGGTTTACTGCAGGGTAGGGCTAAAGAACTTGAAGCTCTTCTAGTATTTCGAATTAAATTCACCTTTCAGTTGCATTGGTTTTGATTTACTAAACATTATTTTATTATTGATTTAATTTAGTCTTTGCTGTACTAAAGTTCTAAATTTTTATTGTATTTTATTGTTGTCACTGATGATAACGGTTATATATTTTAAAAAATTGTCTAATACTTGGAAAATTAAACAAATGATGGTAAGATTTATAATTTAAGCCGCAAATTGTAATCACCCAGAAGTTCATAAAATTGAGTGCTACCATAAAAGTTGCAGTTTAAAAATATAGTTTTTATCAAATTTTTTATTATTCAGTATTTCCTCTGAAGATTTTTTTTTGTAGATTGAAATTCAATTGCAAAATTAAGAAAAATCGCAAGAAAGACTTACATTATTCTGAGACTAAACGAAGAGTTTTCAAATTTACCTTAATTTTTTTCGGTAGTGAATGAAAGGACTTCCACAGTGAATTTGCATCGCCAAAATTAATTATACCGCAGCATAGACGCTCATTAGCCTAGTTTGTTAGATGAATAACTGCTGACATTAAGGTACCCGGTTTGAATCCGGAAAGTGTCTAAACTTTGTTATGAGCGTCTTCGTGCTTCGGAGGGCACGTAAAGCCGGCGGTCTCCCTGAGTTGATGATTGCCACCATCAACTATTAAAACACAGGGTTACATGCATTTCTCAATCCGGCCTAAGCAACCGTGGGGTCTAAATGCTGTAACTTTTCTTGATAGAGAAAGAGGCTGATAGTCCAGCAGTGGACTGAAAAGGCTGATAATGATAAAAATATTAAGATCAATGCATAAATAGTATATTATCTACGATGGAGATATGTGAGATGCATTACCGGCGAAGGCTTTTGAATTCTCTGCCGGTAATGCATTGTTATCTCACAAGATTGATATACTATTTTATCTACTTCCTTGCTTAAATAGCATTTAATAATCAATAATAATTAAAATAATTTGCACTTTACAAATGGAAGCATAAAAGCTGATTATTTCGAAAATGAGACAAGATATCGAAAAAATAACGCAAAAATGTCCCCCCCCAGCCTGCTTACCCCCCCCCCCCCACCCCGAGGGTAGAGTTCCCGCTACCAGATGCACTAATTAGCGCGCACTAACTCCAAGAAATATGAATAAAAATTCGATTAAAACAAATAAAGTAATAAAAGTTATAAAAAATCTAGTGATTGAAAAATAAAACAAATGAGTAATTTGTAAAAAAAAATTGTGTAATTTCATTAACATGGGTGATACTTTTGATGTTGATGAAGCCACGGCAAAGCTTGTAGAACAACTATTGGCGACGAAATCAAAAAAGAAATATGAAATACAGTGTTTTATTTTATTTTATTCATGTTTATGTGCTTGTCGTGTAGTTATTGTAGTTAGTGCCGGTATTACATATATGTCAATATATAAACGTCAGATAATATTACCTCCCTTGGGAATTTTACAAATATTAATCAATGCAGCAAGTAACTGCCGTCATATCCACGCCATTTGATGGAGATAAGTACGCATTTATTTACCGGAAGTAGATAATAGCACAAACTTGGCTTGTTTCCCACGTTGCAAACATGCAGACGGTATTCTTCGCAGAGCTCGAGTAGCGTCTGCCTTCTACAACTGTTGTAGTGTACTTTCCCCAACTCGGGGGCTATAGCATTAAAATCCCCAGAGATCGAAAGAGGTTTCGTTCTTGTCCCGCAGTCTTCAAACAGCTTTTCGAGTTTTTCCACATCCCAACTCAAGGTTTATACCTCCCAACCTAATATAAGTGATGTAACAAATTGTAGCTTTATCTAAAACAAAATTGCCCATACGTTTGCGTGAAGAAGTTTAGGTATCTGATACATCTTAATTGTTACGGTTGGTTTCGGTTTACCGCTTACTAATTTTAGAACGTTAGCTTACTTCTAGGATGATGTTTTTTGTATTAAATTTTCTTTTCAGCGCTGTTTAAAAATTAAAAAAATTCTGTATGATCTTCTTTCTTACAATTATATACATACCTACTGCTGCCTTAAAAACTTTCTTGCTGTAAAGAAGAATGTCAATATGAGATCTATAGAGGTTGGTAATTATTCAGCGAGAAAAGCAATAATAAATTTAGAATTTCAAGAGAAATTAAGAGAAACAATCATAATTTAATTATACTTTTAACGCCTGAAGTTAGGCAACTTACACTACATGAAAATTTTTATTACGTAAATAATAATATTTTGTTAGTAAAACATATTTTTAAAATTACATTAGTTAAATAAAATAAAATTCAATACCAAAACCTTAAATTTAATTTATTATAACTAAGCGCATGATAATTCAAAAGTTAAGTTGAATTTATAAAAGTGCAAACGCCGAAACTCGAAATTAAATTAATTTGTCAAGATTTTGAATGATTTTATTTCCAAAAATTATTAATTTCAAATTTTGTTTTTTGAAACGTAATCAGAATTCAGAAACAAACCTACAAACGGAAAATCCAATATGGCGCATATACGAAAAACAAAAATTGGCTTTAGTTTTTTCGCCATTTTACAAGTTTTGGCAAAGGTTATAGCATATTATAACCTCAAATAAGGTGGCGGTAAATTTAAAATGTCACTAAAAAAACAAGCTGATAAATTTATTTTCTACATAACAAAATAAGATATAGTAATAAAATTAAGTATCTATAATTAAAAAAATGTTATACAAATATAAAATGGCCTAGAGGAACGGACAAACGGTAGAAAAACGGGATAATCGTTTTTTTCTTATAATTACTTTAATCTTGAATTTTTTTTCACTTACTTAAAGTATCTTGAATTTCTTGGAAAGTCTTTCCTTTGGTTTCGATCACGTAGGTTAAGACAAAAATAACGGAAAGTAAGCAATTTCCAGCAAAAAACCAAAAACATATCGTAATTCCCAAAGGACTCGAAATTAATTCGAACATTTTACTTATAAAAAATAGCAAAATCCAATAAACACAGCCAGTCAACGTCGTGGCAGACGATTTCATATTTGGAGGAATAATTTCTCCCACAATAGTCCACAGTAGGGGACCTATACCTAAAATATAAAAAAACACGACACCGACCAAACAAACTATTGGTAACCAACGAAAGTTATTCAAATTGTAAGACTGATATTTGAGAAAGAAGAAACAACCCAACATAAATTGGAAAGTAAGCATTCCGGTACCGGAAATAACTAGCATTGGCCTTCTTCCCAATTTGTCAACAAAGTTAGGAGTTATAAAACTGGAAACGACTTTAGTCACCCCGACGATCATGGCGCTATATTCTGCTGAAATATTACTTCCAGATTCCTCAAAAATACTTTGACAGTACAAGATGATCATGATGGTACCAGAAAAGACTTGAAACGTCACCAATCCAAATATTATCGTTTGAGCTTTTCGTAATCCTTTAGACTTGAAAATGTCCATAATGGACCCTTGTAAAATTTGACTTTCTTCCACGGTCGAAGTTATTAGTTTCAACTCTTCTTGTATTCCTTCATGAGTGGACGAACGAAGCTTCATCAGAGATCTTTGTGCACCTAGAGAGTCTTCTTTCAAGATAAAGTAGAAAGGGCTCTCTGGTAGAATAACCAAGGCAAAAATTGTGGCTGAAAGTGAGAAGAGTGCAATCATCATGTTGAACCAAAATATGGTTAAGAAGGGCCCGATCACGTAGCACAGAAGTTCGCCGCAAGTTTCGAAAGTCGAGATCGAGGCACAGAGTTTTCCTCGAATGGAAGTTTCGGCTATTTCGGCATTGTACACTGGAATGATCGAGTAAGTACAGCTAGCAGCCATGCCCATGAAGAATCTGGCTACAAAATAGATATAAAGATTGTTTGCAAGTGAAAGAGTGAAAAAAGAAATGGCAAATGTAGTTCCACAACAAAATAAAGCGCTAATTTTTCTTCCAAATTTTACTAATGTGTACCCCGATAGGAGAGGTCCAAAAATTCCACCGAGACCGTAAAAACCACCAATCCACGATGCTTCCGTTATGGTGATTCCTCGTCCAAATGGATTGTCGGAGAAGTTTCCATTTTGAAATCTTGGAATTGCAGGTGAGCTCCAGCTAACTGACATACCAGTTAGTAAAGCAAACAAGTTTGCTGGAAGGAAAATGTTAGGTGTTTGTGTGGCATTTTTGTTGTACTCACCAGAAAATATGCTCAGGTACAAATATGATCGTCTTCCTGCGGATTTGGCCATTGTGTAAGAAAACGAAAGAAATCCTCTTTTTTATATTGCAGTTCCTCAATTCCAGAAGTGTTTGTAAACAAGTAATTTTAGCAGTTTGGTTGTTTCGTAATGAAAAATTTTCTTGCCACTCAAATAAAACACAAATCACCGTATTAATAAAATTATAAAAAATTAAAGGCGGTGATAATATGCAAATACATATTATAAATCTTATCTCAGTTTTTCACAACGTAAAATTCAAAACCAGCGAATAGGATTTTCTACAGCTCCATTGAGGTGAATAGTAAGTTGTAGACTGTTCATATTTGTTATGTTTATATGTTATTATGTTGTATAAAATGCTAAAACTAACAAATATAATAAATAATGTGCGACAGACTTTTTTTAAAATATATGTTATGTAAATATCATTTCTGTAGTTCATGCGAATGATTATTCTGTTAGTGATGCAGAAAAGACTTTTGGAAACTTCGAAAACTTGTAACACTGGGACTAAAAGTTTTGTCAGCAAAATAATTTTTGATGGGACCTTGTATTGAATTAATACAATCAATGTATTTTATGTAATATAGTATGTTTATAAATTAGTTCAGGCGTAAGCTAAGTTTATGTAAAATAAATGGTTTTTTATTTAATACACGATTTTGTTTATCTTGATTAATACAGTAGCTAAATTATTTGAACATTGGCGGCTTTTGCAAGAAAAGCTATAAAGAAATAACTCAAAAACTAATTTTTAAAATTTTGATTGGAAAAAGTATTTTTTAATTTTTACTTTGCGTTATCCTGGACGCCACTGCTTTTGGATATTTTTGTCGATTTATACTTGACGTTAAGATTTGTTTGATTAAATTTGTCTTTAATTTCGTTCATTGACTCATCGAATATTTAAAAAAATTTATACCTTAATCTCGGAATTTTAAACAGTTACATTTCACTTAAATTGCGCTTATTACACTACAATAAAGACAAGTCGCACTTATTATTACTGTATGCTGCTTCAGTATCGATGACATGCTGTCTTAAATTATTCAAATAAAATAAACAACCTGGACCGGAAAAAAGAGCAAAGAAGTTAATTTTCGATAGACGGATAACTTTCGGGGTTCAGGGGGGCGCGGGGAACACGTGCGCTGACTTCTCGATTAATTTTCAGTCATTCATACAATTTCAAAAGATTCGGACACAAAGGGTAAATTTTTCAAAAATGTTGTGTGCAATTTGTAGAAATTCCTTTGGAAATGCATGCAAATTCTTAGAATTGCTTCAGCGGAGGAACTAACGTGCACTGAACCTCTCCCCCCCCCGCATTGCAGGAAACCTATAACCTTCAAGACTTAAAAAGCCTATAAGATAGTAGCAGGCAAACTAAGGGGAAGGACTAAACTCCCAGGACTCACGTCAGCTAGAGTCAGGATGATCGCCGAAGCACTCTTCTCGGCGCATCCTATGGAAGTCCATCAAAAACTTCCTACCCCGGCTCCATGGGACCCCTTCACGCCGGAGGAACTCCGGGCGGCAATATCCACCCTTTCAACAGACAAAGCCCCTGGCCTGGACAAAGTACCAGCAGTGGCCCTAAAGATCTTGACCACTGAGAGACCGGACACCTTTCTCTCCGCCTTCGACAAAGCCATCGAGGAAGGTACCTATCCTCTCGACTGGAAAAAGGCGAAACTGGTGTTGATAAGGAAGGGCCAGAAGCCCCTAGAAGACCCTTCCTCTTACCGACCAATATGCCTCCTGGACCATGCTGGGAAGCTGTTTGAAAAGTTGATCCTGCGACGACTAATGCAGAACATCGAGAACAAAAGAAGCCTCTCCGAGAACCAGTATGGCTTTAGGAAAGGCAGGTCTACGATCGACACGCTGAAGAAGATAGTGGACACGGTGAGGACGGCCAAAGCGGGAACACACCGAACCCGCGAGTACTGCCTGGTGGTGACCCTCAACGTGCGGAACGCCTTCAACAGCGCCGGATGGAGCCATATCCTAAAAGTTCTCCGAGACACGAAGGTGGACCCGCACATCTACAACATCATGGTCAGCTACCTGAGCAGGAGGACAATAATCTTTGGAAAGAAAAGAAAGGACGACAACATGGAGGCAACAAGCGGCGTGCCAGGGACTAGGGATCAGTTCTCGGCCCATCCCTGTGGAACTTGATGTACGACGCCGTGCTAAAACTCCGTCTACCAGCGGGAGCGACACTGATAGGATTCGCCGACGACCTGACGCTAATAGTCAGCGATCGGGAGGCCCAGGCTATGGAAACGAAGGCAAACCAGGCCATTTCCATCATCCTTCAGTGGATCAGAGACAAAGGGCTCCAGCTGGTTCCGGAAAAATCTGAAGCCGTCATGGTTATCGGAAGGAGAAGGATGCCCAACATCCGCATCCACATAAACGGATCGGCCATAAGAATCAAAGAATCCGTTCTGGTGCTAGGAGTTAGACTGGACAAACACCTCAACTTCTCCCAGCACATCAGAAAAACGGCGGCGAAAGCAGAGGCGTCGGCATCCACCATCGCACGCTTGATGCCCAACGTGGAAGGGCCGAAGGCAGCCAAGCGAGGAGTGCTCGCAACCGTGGTGCATTCCATCATGTTGTACGCTGCACCTGTTTGGCACGACGCTCTCCAAATAGGACGAAACCAAGACAAAGTACATAGAGTACAGCGAAGAGCCGCGCTACGCGTGATAAGTGCATACAGGACCGTGTCGGGCAAAGCAGCGCTGGTGTTAGCCTCAATAACACCGGCTGACCTACAGGCCGGAGAAAGGGCGAGAACCCACTCCGGACAAGTGAACACCAACGACACGACCATGAACCTCTGGCAAACCAGATGGGACAAAGCTGAGGTTGGATGGTGGACACGGCGACTCATACCCGACATCAAAAGTTGGGTCGCCAGAAGTAACGGTGAGGTAAACTACCACATCACGCAAGCCCTCGCCGGACACGGATGCTTTAACGCATACCTCCACCGTTTCGCCAGAAGAACGGCCCCCAAGTGCGACTACTGCGACGCGGAAGACACTGCCGAGCACACCTTTTTCGAAGAAAAAGCACCCGGAAGACGAACAACCCCCACTCGATCAAAAGTAATGCCTAACGGCGGTTTCTTGGTCGAGATGGGAGGTAGGGGGAAGGTTTTAGTCAGTGCAAGTCTGACACTACCGTCATAGATGATGATGGTGTCTTGTACGAGATTTCCACCTCCCTGCGCAAGCTAAAAAAAAAGAAAAGAAAAAAAAGAAAAAAGAAATATTATAAGTTTTTGGGTTGGGTTTTGGTTTTTACAGAAATATTGAAGTCTTTGTCCGGTGTCGACACATAAAAAACTACAATAATTTCATTACTTACACTGCGTTGGCAACTATACTTTGAAAGTCATGGCAACTCATTTTTAAAGATTAATAAATTATAAATTCACAGATATTTTATAAAAAATATAAAATACTTTTCTAAACTAATTTTTTTTTAATTTATGAAAAAAAATTTTTGGTTAAACCTAAATTATGCAATTTTTTGACCTTCTTGTGAAATATTTAAGACAAATAAAAAAAAAATTGGTAAGATATAGTAAATAGAGATTGTAATTAGACTGAATTGTATTATTTCGCACTAAATTGGCTTAGCGCTGTAATGTAGGCGCGTCAAATTGCCTAACTGATTGAATTACTTGTTTAGGATTTGAACTTCAGATTTCAAGATAATTTTACCATAAAATTCCAGTAGCATTTCAGTTGCTACTGTTTAAATATGCATCGGTTCGGCATTAAATTAATAGCCCCACGCCTTTAGTCAGTTTGATGTTGCAGATGAACGGGCGTATAAAAGGTTATTTTATTTATTTTAACCTGAGTTAATGCCGTTCGTTTGCTTTGATATTATAAAATGTTACCTTATTGTACGAATCTCGTTAATTTATTTTTATTTTCAGTCAGTAAGTAGTCTTTCATTGTGTCGCTTCCTATCTCACTTTCTTTTTGTGGTAATCGTATGTCGTATCGATCCGTCACTGCCTGCTTCTGGTAGGTACTAATTATTTAATTTAGTACCACATCTATTACTTTTTTTATTTTTTGATTTATCCAACAAGTTTGATTTGAAACGGCAAGAAATCATTTAACACCTGGTTGGAATGCCAAGAACTAAGAGTAAATAAAAGTTTTTAATATTTATAATTTATTTAACATTGTTTTAATATCAGCATAAGGTGTATCATCGGTTTCTATTAGACGAAAGTGTATATAATAACCTGCAAGTCCACAACACACAGCGAAAGCCACGAACAATATGCCTAATAAGAAGTGATGTTCAATCAAGATGAAAGTTAACGTACCTACGACAAAATATAAAGACCAAAAATAAAGGCACATGATGACTAAAGCATTGTGTACAAGTAAGGGTGCAAATAGTTCCATCGTGATCATCCAAGGAACGAAGCTACACCCACAGCTATAAAACGAGAGTAAAAACATGAAAGAAACACACGGTAACCACGATGCATTAATCGGAATGTGCAGTTCGAGTTGATCGTCAAAATAAAGAAAGGATATGACTACCAAAAATAATGAAATTGCTATAACCGAATCGCGTAGAATTTTGCGTCGTGGGGTTTTGGTTAACATTAGAAAAATCAGCAAACTTGCGGCGAAGTGAGCCAATCCACTCGTACAGGCCGAATCGGTAGGAGACCGATGGGAATACGGGTTTACTTCCAATTCATCGAAAAATAATTGGGCAAAAGTAATATAAGCCATAACACCAGAACAATGTGGCAAAGCCAGCAAGATGGCTGATATCGTTAGAGCATTGATGTCGCACTTCTGCTTTCGTAGGTCGTTGTAGGTGGTCTCTTCTCTTTGATTCGCTAAAGTTTCCATATCACGCATTTGTTTATCAATTTCGGATCTGGGTCTACTTTCCATTTTCATCAAGACAACCTCGGCTTCAGTGAACTTCCCCCTCTTAACCAAATCGTACGGGCTTTCTTTCAGATAAAAGAAAGTCAGCAAAAAGGAGATCCAACTTACTACTGCGGAGAAGATATAAAATACTCTGGTTTTAAAGTAGCCAACCACAAAAAACGACATACAGACACCAAATGCGTGGTAAGCGAAGAAGACCAAGTAAACATTCTTGGGATAGTATCCAGTGCAAGTATCTAAATTATAAATAGGCACAAGCAGATAGGTAGAACCAATTCCAACTCCAAGAAAAAATCTTGCAATATTCATCATCATAAGCTCACGATAGAATATCAGCGTAGTGTAGATTATAACAAACGGCAGGACGGCCAATAGTAAAATGCTCTTAAGTCTTCCGATGATGTACAATAATATGGCACTTAACAAAGTCCCCGCTATTGCGCCGAATGCTAAAAGCGTAAAAATAACGTAGCACTCGAAAGCGGTGAGTCTTCGAAGTAATTCATTGTCGGAAAAGCAATCCATAGTCATCTTGGGAAGAAAAGTTGCAGTGAAGGCCAAAGCCGCTCCAGATTGAAAAGCACTCAAATTTTCTGAAAAGAAAAACTGAATCTTTTAGTTTTTAACAGCTAAAGCCTCACCTGCAGTTGTTTTCATCCATTCTTCTTTACTTTTGATTTTTTCTAGTAATTTCATGACGAATATCAACTCTGACAAATCTGTAATGACACCTCAGCAGAGCCAACTACGACTGGGATTCAAAACGATAGGTTTTGCACACTTCCAAAATAGGCAAAAGGAGCTTACATTTTATTTTTAATTTGAAGAAACCCTGGACTAATAACATCATATTCTGGTTTAACAACATTATTTTATCTAAACAAAAAAAAAAAATTAAAAAAAACCTAAGTATTCTAAACTTTTAAATAAGTTAAAGTTTTATACTTCAAAGTGCGTGGTAAGCAATTAAAATGGCACCATTACACGTGGGGTTTTATGCGATTCACGTTGACGGTTTTGCACAAGACAATTTTTTTGTATTAAGTATTACATCTTGTCCATTCTCTCCAACATTTTTGTAACCTACTACTAACCATGATTACAAAGTCTAATGAGAAGTAACCACAAACTAAAAATTTCAATCTGGAACGCCAACGGCTTTGTCAACCATGGCCAAAAAGTCAAATATTTTATTACAAACCACAACTTGGACGTTATGCTTATATCAGAAACACATATGACTGCAAAAAGTTATATAAAGATCCCAAAATATTCGATATATTATACCAATCATCCTGGGGGAAGAGCTCGAGGAGGAACCGCAATCATCATCAAGAATAGCATTAAGCACCATGAGATAACCAACTACAGCGAACACAACCTCCAAGCTATAGCTGTGAAAATAGCAGACTGGAATGGTAAACTGATCCTAGCAGCAGTTTACTGTCCTCCTAATGTCACCATTAAAAGAGAAAACTTTGAATTCTTCTTTGAAATTCTTGGACACAGATTTATTGCAGGAGGAGATTTTAATGCTAAACACCATCACTGGGGCTCTAGATTGATTACACCAAGAGGCAGACAATTATACCAAGCAATGATGAGAAAAAATCTGCATCAACTCTCCTCAGGGCAACCAACCTACTGGCCAACTGATCTAAATAAAATACCAGATGTGATAGACTTTTGCATCACTAAAGGAATTGCAAGGAATTACTTAAAAATTGAGTCTTGTCTGGATCTCTCATCAGATCATTCTCCTCTACTAGTCACCTACGAATGTCGAGTAACTGAAAAGTCTTTACCACCTAGCTTGACATGCAAAAGTACTGACTGGGAGCTATTCCGTACGATATTTACAGAACAACTAAATATGAATATCCCATTAAAATCAGAAGAAGGCGTAGATGAAGAAGTTGAAAAATTAAATTCATACCATTCCCAACGGAAACTCGACCAGAAGAAGAAAAGTTCACACATAAATTTTTAGAAGCATCTTATCAAATGGACCTTCCAATTAAACCCATAAAAGTAGCATAATGAACAGCATCAACGCAAAGAAGGCACCGGGGTACGATCTGATAACGAGAAGAGCACTGAAGAAACTACCACCAGCAGGAACTAAAATGATAACTATCATATTCAATGCCATACTTAGATGGGTTACTTTCCCTCACAATGGAAGGTGGCCCAAATAATCATGATACAAAAACCCGGAAAGGATCCAACGGAGGCTGCGTCTTATCCTCCGATCAGCCTCTTGCCTGTTTTGTCCAAGGTGTTTGAAAAAATTTTGTGGCTAAGCTTAAACCACTGCTTGAAAAAAGCCATTTAATACCCAACCATCAATTTGGATTTCAACAAAATCATTCCACCATCGAACAGGTACACAGGGTTGTTAGGAGAATAAGAGAAGACTTGGAACATAAGCGATTCTGCTCGGCCGCATTTTTTGACATCTGTCAGGCCTTTGATAAGGTGTGGCACGCAGGATTGGTCTACAAGATCAAGAACAACTTACCTCATCCTTATTGCCAACTATTGCGGTCTTACTTGACAAACAGACACTTTCTCGTGAAATGTAGGGAAGCACATTCTACTCTGTGTCCTATAGCATCTGGTGTACCTCAAGGCAGTGTGCTTGGACCATTCTTGTATGTTCTATATACTTCCGATCTGCCAACTAGCACCAACACCGAAATAGCCACCTTTGCGGATGACACTGCAATAATGGCCTTACACCAGGACTCAGGCGTGGCATCTAGATTTCTGCAGGAGCACCTTGACGAAGTGGATAGGTGGCTAAAGATGTGGCGGATCAAAGCCAACAGCATAAAATCTACTCATATCATGTTCACCTTGAGTAGGGGGACATGTCCGGTGGTCTCGCTAAACAACATTCCTCTGCCGCAGGGTGAGGAAGTCAAATACCTCGGTATTCATCTACACAGACGCCTGACATGGACAAAACACATCTGGAAGAAACGGCTACAACTAGGCCTTGTCTACCGTAGGGTGTTGTGGTTAATAAGTAGAAACTCTAATCTCAGCATGGGAAACAAACTCCTAATTTATAAAGCCATCATCAAACCTGTGTGGACATCTGGGGTTCCGCTAGTGAATCAAATATCTTAAAATTACAGCGCTTTTAATCTAAAACATTGCGGGCGATTTGCAATGCACCCTGGTACGTGCCAAATGAGGTCATACATCGCGACTTGTGCATGGCTACAGTCAAGGAGGAAATTGCATCCAGAAGCAAAAAGTATCAACACAAAGTCAGCGCTCATCCAAACATCTTGGCTTCTGATCTTCTTATCGCGCCCAATATTAGAAGGTTGAAGAGGGTTGACCCTCTGGATTTGGCCAAGCGTACCTAGTGACCTAAACAAATTTATTCATCACAATGTAAATGTTTTGCATTCATCATGAGACTTACCAATGGGTCAGCTTCATCCATGTTATTTTCTTAAGTCAAATAATAATACTTATTGTTATTAATGTAACAGATTGTATTAAGTTCTAGGATGTTAATAAAAAAAAGAGTATTACAGAATATACAAAATATTTGATGGCATTATTTTCTCCAAAGAAGCTGTTGACAGTTCTTTTCTTCTACATTTCTAATTCTTTATTGTCTAAAATCAATGGCTTTCGAGTTTTAGATTAAATTAAACAAAAAAAAGTTCTGCAGATCTTAAATTAGAATTAGAAAGCTGATCTCCAGTGAATTTTATATGGTAGGCTTAATAGAGCAGTGAACACCACTGTTAACAGAGTTAACAGTTTACAATATTCAACAGAATAGAAATAAAATCATAATTTAAAAATTTACTAAAATTAAAATATATATTTACACAGCAATAAATAACAAATAAAATTTTTTCATTTAGATAAAATGACCTGGATTTCTAGAAAACTTTTTCCCTTGGTTTCAATCATGTAGAATATCACAAACAGTGCTGCAAGTGCACAAAATGCAGAGAATAACCAAAACGTGCCACCTAATCCAATAGACGAGTTAAGGGATGCAAAGGAGTAAGTCAAAAGAAAACCAGCAAATGAAGAAAAGCACGAGATGATGGTGGAAGCAGGAGCTTTGATGTTTGTAGGAAATACCTCGGCCATGACTGTCCATGGCACAAATCCAAAACCAAAGTTATATGATGTAATGTAAACTACCAGGCATACCATAGGTAACCAGTTTATATTGGAAACGTCTTTTCCATTTTCAATCATGTAGAAATACAATCCTAAAGGCATTTCAGCAATACACATACCGACAGCTGATATGAGAAGCAATATTCTTCTTCCAAGGCGATCAACCGCAAACGGTGTGATAAAACTAGTTACAAATTGTACTCCTCCTATTATCATGGTGGAAATTTCGGGGGGTATGGTACTTCCAGTTGCACTGAATATGGTTTGCGCGTTGAATAAGACGACGATAATTCCAGAAAGTTGTTGAAAAGACAGCAAACTTAGAGTGATGATGAAAGCTTTTATGGACGCTTTCGATTTAAAGACGTCTCTGAAGGAGCCAACGTTTTCCTTATCTATATCTACTGCATATTTAATGGTTTCCATTTCTTTCGTGGCGTTCTCTTCATTAGTGCATCTGTATTTCTTCAACGATTTTATTGCCCGGGAAGTATCATCGGAGGCAATTAAATAATATGGAGTTTCCGGAACGAAACACACAAATAAAACTAAAAATATAGCTGGCCAAACTGCGCACGATAAATTAAACCACATTATCGACAAGTAGGGTCCAATGACAAAACCATACAATGTTCCGGACATGAGGAAGACGTCAATGGAGGACGAAATGGTTCCACGATTGCAGTCTTCCGATATTTCGGCTAGAAAGTGGGGCAAAATGCTAAGTACGGCTCCAACCGCAAAACCTGACATGAATCGAGAGATGTAGTACAGGACTATAGTTTTCCCAAAAGCTAACATCAAGTACGACACCAAAAGAGGCACTCCAGAAAAATAAATGAGTGTTTTCTTGCGTCCTAACTTGTTGGTTACAAAACCGGTAAAAATTGGGCCAAACATGGCACCTAACCCAATTAAAGAACTAATCCATGATTCTTCTTGACTTGTTATAACCGCACCAAGTGGGTTTTCGTCAATTCTGGTTTCGTTTGTAAGTTTTGCGAGTACCGGTGAACTCCATCCGATTAACAGTCCTCCAGAAAAAGCCACCAAGTTTACTAAAAATTTAAAATTTAAAATATTTTTATTTGGTTATAATTATTATATAAATATAAAAAATTTATAGAAAAATTGTTAAACTCACTTACCAATAAGCACTGAAATATATAAAAACCTTCTGTTTCTTTTTGGAGAGTCGGCCATTTGAAAAATTAAAAGTGATAAATTAAATTTTAGCTGATAGTTATTCAATGAAATCGTTGAAACTGAGAATAAATACGTTTTATTTATTTTATCTGATCGACAAGTAGAGCGATATTAATTATTGTTCTTATCATTATTTGTACTTAAACTATAAAAAAATCATTAAAATTATCTTCTGGTCACTCATTTATGCATAGATTCGAATACTTTTGTTGTACTTAAGTGTGAATTATTTATAGATTAATTTTGTTTTGCTTTTCGATATACATAATATATTTATTTAGTTTATTTAGGCCATTGGTAATATTAACTAGAAACAAAGGATATAATATTGTCAATTGAGAAGTATAACCAATTTTTTCGAAACCTTCAACAGAAAAGAATCCTTCTCAGACCGATGTCAAATTAAATTAATCTTTTAATCAGAAATTATTTTGTAACAATTCATTTATCGTTAATTTTATCTTCAAGGACAATTGGCCTACTTCAAGTTAGAGAAAATTACATAATCATCAGATGAAACTTTAATATTTTTTATTAGTTACTGTCGGATAACTATCACCCCGAATTTCAAAATTTCAACTGCACTATAGGAAAGAGAACAATTTTCTGAGCATTTTGAAGAAAAAAGAACCTTGGACCGTCCATTAGTTTTCGAGAAAACGGAATTTTAAAATTACGAAAAGCAGGAGGATGTAACATGATACACCCGATGTGTGACGGTTGGTCTCACGTTGATTTCCCAACTCTTCATTTTGTTGACGGTACGTGTGCTTTGATATACTCTTAATGTTGTTGTCAGTCGCGGTCGACACCCGGACGAGGTCTATGGCTTCGAGTTCCACCCTTGGCGAGTTCTGTCATTCTACAGGGATATTTTTAAATTGTTTTGCCTTACACAAAAATTGCTAATCATGCAGCCGTGTTAAAAGGTGTATCTAAAATACAAGTAAATTTTACATCTTTAAATTCGAATTTTTCGAAAACTTATGGATGATCCAAAGATTTTTTTGTTCTAAACTGCTTAGAAAATTGTCCTCTTTCCTATAGTGTAGTTAAAATTTTGAAATTCGTGATGATAGTTATCTGACAGTCCCCTTTTTATTTATTATAGTCTCAATTTTTAAATTAACAAAGATATTTGAATTATTATCACCAAATTTAGATATTGCAATAAAGTTCACACAAGTTTTATAAATAAATATTTATCGCATTTACATTGATTGCACTATTCTATTTTGTATTGTTAAATTATCACTCGAACTCAAGTTTTTATTTATTGTAAAATTTTCGATTAGGTACCAAAATTTTACATCTGGTTGATATAAATTTTTTTAAGTCTCGTTAGGATTTATTGATAAATTACGAGTATTTTGTACTTAAAATATTTTTTTGTCATAAAAAAATTTATAGCGTTTCTTCGTCAGACACATTTTGGTTTTAACTTCTACTGCTTTTACGTCAAAGTCGTAAACTATCAGAGTCAGATTTGTTCCTGCTGGGTGCGGCAGGCTGACAATCTCGTCAAACAGAATCGAGTATTTAACCCTGAGGAACTCCGCCTGTGGCCTCAATTTCTCGTGCTGCCCTTTCTCTTCACAGTCGGATCGTGCGATCTTCAAGGTAGCTGACAATGATGTTATGTTAGCGCCATCTGGTGTTACTAAAAACGTTCCGCACATCTAGTGTTACCACGAGATAGAACTTCCTGATTCTACGGGTTCCTCTGTTAGCTTCTTGCATGATCCCTACTAACTTCTGCAATGCACCTACCGTAGATCTGCCTTTTCTAAAAACAAATTGGTTGTCAGATAAGCCACCGTTGTCCTAGACGTTGTTGTTTAGACGTTTAAGTATTATCGTTTCGAGTAGCTTACCGGCATGATCTAGAAGACATATCGGTCTGTGGGAGGAAGGCTCTTCTAGTGGTTTATTGCCTTTTCTTAGTAAGACTAGATTAGTTTTCTTCCAGATCTGCAGAGAAACTTCTTCCTCAATGCAATTATTGAGAGCAACCAGAAACCAATGTTCATCTTCGATGGCTAGGGTCTTTATACCAGACCCGGCACTTCTTAGGCTTCCGGCTATGTGAAGACCTAGAAGTAGGTAATCCTTCTGAAAGGGAATCCAGGAGTGAGTGGTGGGTAATCTCAGATATATTGTCTTTTGGTAGACAAGAAATAGCGTTTCGACAACCAATTGGTCCCTAGTTGGATTAATTCCAGGACTTCGTCATGATCGGGGTCCGTCTCTTCGCTTTTGAAACTCTCTTCTGAGCCGGTTGGCAGTTCTCAGTGGTTCACCAATGAACAGGATTATGACACATAACTTCCTTCTTGGCATTGCGAGAGTGTAGGTTTGCACGAGTTGATCCGCATTCATCTTCTCTCTCGCCACGGTTTTATTGTGTTTCTTCTTATAGATCTTGTGTGATAGTCAGCCACGGAATGCGATGGGTTGGATTGCCAGACTGATGTTTTGGGCTTCTAATCTGAAGATAATGTATTGATCATCGCTAAGCGTTTCTTCTTTAAGTACCTTCCAACCAGACATATTTTGAAGAGTCCGCCGGTGAGCTACGGTAATGTTCAAGACTCACGCAAGACACAGCTTACACACTTCCAATTTGGTGGCTCGCAGAGCATCCGTAAGAGTTTCCGCTCTTTTCTTCATGCGTGGAGATCCCCATCGGGAAGACTTGAAATTCAAGTTTGCCTCTATTACCATGTCGCTTATCCGTGTCGCCGAGTGTGCCAGTAGATGTTCCAGCTTATTCCAAATAATAACTATATGCTGTTATGCCCTCAATCGAGACCCATGCGTAGCTTTGTCCTGCACCACTTTGATGTTTTGAGGCACCAGCAGATAGATGGCTGCTCTGCATGTTGCATCCTGTATTAGCTTGGCCGATTTTTTAATATTCGGCTCGGACAGGAGGACGATGTGGATTCTCATCGCCGCCGCGGCAGCTTCAAGCAGATCTTGCGCTACTTTAGCGGTGTGCAGGTTGGCCTGTAGGAAACGGGTAGGTTTCCTCTTCGAGAGATGTTCCCCCACGTAATCGTCGGTTAAAAAACTCTTCTTCTCGTGGTTTGTGGACCTCGCGGTCTGAGAAGATTACAACCATTGTCGATGTGTTTGCCGCAGTTAGAGGGGAGGTATTGTTGTTCTTCGGAAAAGATTGGTTCTTTGATTATCATCAGGCGATCCGTTTCAACATCCCTTGGGTATGTTGGCTTACCTTTTCTGATAGAGCTTCTTTCTCCTTCTTCCCATACCTAAAATTGTAAAAATAATCAAACTAAACAAATGTTAAAATAATGAATTTTAATTGCTCAGTAAAGAATACATACTTACATAGAAACATAATATTTAAAAAACATTAAAAAATTACAATAATTCACATTTAATAGGTTAGAACTTAGAATATTTCAATAAACAAGAAATAGAAATCTGAAAGATTACGTTACTATAGAAATAATAAAAATTTTTAAAATAAAAAGTTTGTAATACGATATAAAGGCCCTTATTTCACGATTATTATTGATCATCAGTCGTATTTAACATAAGAAAAACGTAAAAATAATGAGAAACAAGAGAAAATATACCAAACAAAATTGAAAAAATCAAGAAATTAACTACATTTATTAATAACATTTGTTTAGTTTGATTATTTATACATTGCATACTACTAAAATATACCACAATAAATACTCAAAAATTTCATTTTTTAAGTTATTTTTCTATCTAAAATTGTAAGCTTAAATTGTAAATTATAACCAAATTGTAACTTGAACTAAAAGATCTAATAAAAACCTATCCCTCAAGGTTACTAATCTGTTTAATTCTAGAAATATTCAAGGCAATTTTTATCTAAGATTGGGGGAGCAGGGGAGGGGGGGGAGGTGTAATACTTTATACATCCAGCCCACCTGGTTACTAAAACAATGATTTTAATAGTTCATCTATAGGAATCTAAATTTATAAAACTTTAATGATTAGAAATAATATTCATATTAATTATGATAGCGTAACCGGTAGCCGGGGGGGGGGGGTATGGTTATTAGTATTACAGTATAATTGATAACAAATAGACCAACAAAGACACCTGAAAGAGTATTTTGACTATAAAAGTAAAAAATATTTTAAGTATAGATATGCAGTCGTTTTTCAAAAACGTAAACGTAAACTTGTGTTACTTCATCACAAGTAATTTGAACAAAATTACTAGGTCATTAGTTAATGGTTTCAAAAACCAAAGGTCCTCCTAGGAATATATTATCGTGTTTTGAAACCGTGTTTTTAATTTGTAAATTTGTAACATACCGTACATAAATTTATTTATTTATTTGTATAAAAGATTATGTTGGTAACCGCGTAAAGTAGAAAAAGAGCTTCAGGCCGCGGTGATGAATGTGGCCGGATGTGATAATTTGGTCGTCTCATATAATTTAAATTTTGATGATTTTTAATGATTAAAGTGAGTTTAATTTGGATAAAAAGTTGTTTTATTTAAGTGAAGTGTTTCGAGAAAGTGGTATTCTGAAGAAGTAAGAGAGCAATTTTCACCCAAATAATAAAGTATGGTAAGGAAGTTGCAGGTTGGCTGGGATTTGCAAATCAAACGCTATCTCAGTTTGTCGACGTTTCGGACGCCTTTATGGGTCCATTCTCAAGACTAAGAAAAGAGAACAACAATATAAAACCGACAAAATTCAAAAATATCGCTTTCAACACAGAAAACACCCAAAAAACTCACCGAAAAACCCATAAAGAATGGACCCATAAAGGCGTCCGTAACGTCGACAAATTGAGATAGCATTTGATTTGCAAATCCCAGCCAACCTGCAACTTCCTTACCATACGTATTCTGAAGATTTGGGGTTGTTCTTTTTGTGAAAATTATACGACAAAGTTGGATAAGCCAGACGATAAACCATAAAGTAAATTTTAGTATGAACAAATTTATTGACCACATTGAAAATAAAATTAAAACTGGAATTTAAGTATAAAAACGAAATATTTTAAAACGACAAAATTAATTTCATATTTGAATTAGAAGAGTCTCATGCTCAACAAAATTATTTGCATGCACCACCCGAAATTACGATTTTATAAAAGTTAAAATAAAAAAATTAAATCATTTTGTAATTATATTTTTCACAAAAAATATACAGGAGCATCGTAATATCTATCATTCTTTCAGTATAAACGTTAGGATGTAGAATACCAAATACACCTCCATATCATTGTTAAAATTTTCTAATTAGTTTTCGTTGCTTAACGTTAGTATAAACTTTTTTAAAGAATCTTGAAATTTAGTTTTGGAAACAGAAGAATGCTGAAACTACAGAGGTTTCAGAAAAACAGTTTAATTAAAAATTTTTTTTTTAATATCGATGTTTCTGAGAATTGTCAAGGCGGCTTGGACGTCGCCCTCGAATACCAGCAAAATCTAATCGAAGGCTTCATGAGGTAAATTATCAATAAAACATCTCAATAATTCTTCATATTCTACAATATTAGCTAGGAAAGCCCTTCTGAGTAATTACAAAAACTGCTTTATTATTTTTGTTATTTAAATTGTCAGATTAAAGTAGGAACACTAGAAATTTTTCAATTTTATTTATTTTCAAGTAATTGTTTTAATTTTACATTATACTAAAAGTGAATTGTTTGTTTAGCAGCACAGCAAAGAAACCTGCAAGTTGATCTTCTTTACAGAAAGATACAAATAAAAAATATATGTTTGTTTTTTTATTTGTTTAGCTAAAATATCTTGGATTTCTTGAAAGCTTCTACCTCTGGTATCAACCATATATAATGACACAAATACTACCGCAACGGCACAAAATGAAGAAAATAATCGGAATATCCACTCATTCTAATAGCTGAATTAAGAGATGAAAAGGAATAAGTTAAAGCAAAAGTAACCAATACAGCAAAGCATGCAGAAACTGTGGAAGCTAAAGCTTTGACCTTTGTGGAAAAAACTTCCGCAATCACGATCCATGAAACACTTCCAAAACCAAAGTTATAAAAACATTGTAATTAAATAATCTTGGAATAAACAAGTTAATTAAACGTTTTTTAATAATGTTTTTATTAAGCTTTCGACGTTGGTAAACGTCTTCATCAGAATATTTTAATTAACTTGTTTATTCCAAGATTATTTAATTATATTTCACAAGTTAAAAAATTAATTTATTAAAAACAATGTATCTTATCAAACAGTGCAAGTATTACAGTATTTGTACAACGTAAATAAAAATCAATGTTCATAAAAATTAATAAAAAATAATGCACTTTAAAAATTAATAATAGTTTTATTTACCTGTGGATACGCCACTGACTCAGTAGGATTTCGTTCTCGTTTACTATAATAAACAATTGCAGTTCTCAGGTACAGTGGAAACCATGTGCTTCCCTTGACGCTGCTGTTGGAATAAAAAAATTCAGCTTCTAATTTAATTACGTGTATTGTTCGATGCAATCTTCACAAATTATTACGCGTCTTGCAATTTTCAATATGGCGCCGCGTCTTATCTTTATAGAAAAATGTGGCTTTTATAAAATAATGAAAAATGACTTCCAGAAAAATGTCTCCGCTGCAAAAATGTTTCTCTTCGAAACTTGACAAATGGTCTCCTCTTCGAATACTACTTTCGCACAAGGAAAACTAATTTTTGCTGATCAGCAAAACTATTTGCAAGTCAACCGGCTTCAACGCTCTTTCGCCGACCTCTCGAATGCCTTCGCGTATACTTCTCTTATGCAATCTCTCAAAAATTCTCTGTTCAACTTGATAAAACAAAATCTTGAAATTAAGTAAAATTTCCATACACCCACGAACATTGTTATTATCACTTTTGTTTTAGGTCACTGCATTTTATACAAATAAAATTGTGTTGATAGTTTTTGCGTTTTAAGTTTAACATAAAATAACTCTGCTTACACCACCTTTCAACAACGGTTGTCTCATGCAAGAATAAAGACTTTGCACAAAAATACACCACATCATATAATAAAAATTAAAAAAAAAGTTTTTTAAAAGAAAATATTGAACATCAGCGTTGAGAAGTCTGTAATTAATCTACCAACAATCAGTTTGACTATTGGAATCCGAACGAATACTACAAATGCCGAAGGTTTAAACACCGGGGTTAAAAATTGAGATCTGGCGAGTGTTAGAAAAAAGGCGGGGGGGGGGGGGGAACTAGATATACTCTTACCACCGCTTTTTCTAATTCATTCGCGCCTGTAGCTGATGGCAGTGAAGAAAGAGCATTGGGAGAAGCAGTTCTCGCATCCGTATCGTAGGCGCGATGGTCCGGTTTGTTCAAGTCAACATCTACCACAGCGAGGTTCTTATGTCACTAAATACGATGATATTGACGTGGCCTTGATGCGTCGAGAATTAAAGAGGGCCCAGTGAGAGGTCTTATCTCTTTAGACGACCGGAAGTTAACCTAAGAGACAGAAAAATAAAAGCTAGTCTGTGTGACCTTGTAATTACTTTTTTTAAAACTAGGCCAAACCGGTAACCTAAAATACAGCTTTGTTTAAATAAAATATTTCAAAATTGTTCAAAAAGATTGCTTTATGCATTGACTTCACGTTACATTTACATTTAAAGTACTTTTATATAAAATATTACATTTAATATCTTCTGTTCTCTAAATTTACTACCTTAACTTTAGCGACAATATTTATCTCAAAAAAAGCCACAAATGCCCATGATCACATAGAATAAATATGAACACTAACTGCCAAAAGATCTAAATGACTTAAAGAATCTTGACCAAGATCACCTGAACCGTTGGTTACCCAATAGTCGATTTAAAAAATTCCGTACGCGTTTATTTGTTATATTCTGTATATTTTCCGATGTAAATTTGTGCAAAAAATTGATTGGTGCAAGCAGCTTTTTAGTAGGTACATTATTTAAGCTGTTATTGGAGATTAAAGAAAATATAGTCGTTTTACCGTGAAAAATCTAAGTGTCGATTTTAAAAATACCGTACGCGTTTATTTGTTACATTCTGTATATTTTCCGAAGTAAATTGGTGCAAAACATCGATTGGTGCAAGCAGATTTTTAGTAGGTACTTTATTTAAGTTTTTATTGGAGAATTAAAGAAAATATAGTTGATTTACCGTGAAAAAGCTAAGTGTCGATTTAAAAAATTCCGTACGCATTTGTTACATTCTGTATATTTTTCGTTGGGTACCCAATAGTTCTTGTAAATTAAAAAAAAAAAAATTCAATATTAACAATTTTATTTATTTTCACATTGATTAAGTTTAGCATCATTTTATTATATTATAAGTTCGTAGTCGACCCAGATTCGTGGTACAGGATTGCTAATTAAGGCCGTCCTGTAAGTTAATCACTTCTTCTACACAAATGTGACGTAAGGATTTTATTTATTTCGCTAAAATATCTTGAATTTCTTGAAAGCTCCTACCTTTGGTTTCAACCATATAAAATATCACAAATGGTACTGCAAGTGCACAACAAGCAGAGAAGAACCAAAACGTGCCGCCCATTCCCATAGCCTCATTAAGATATTCAAAAGAAAAAGTTAATATAAAACTAAGTCCTGCACAAGAACTTGCGGACACTGCGGAAGCAGAAGCTTTAACATTTGAAGGAAAAACTTCCGCCATTACCGTCCATGGTACAATTCCAAAACCAAAATTATAAGAAATAATGTACACAACTAGACATAGTATGGGTAACCATGAAATACTGGATAAGTCACTTCCATTATCATTTAAATGAAAATATAATCCCAAAGGGACTTCAGCTACAAACATTCCAATAGCTGAAACTAGAAGCAGTAACTTCCTACCCAGCTTATCCACCGCAAAAGGCGTGATAAAACTAGCGCCAAACTGCACAGCCCCAACAATAATGGTAGAGATCTCAGGAGGTATATCGCTTCCAGTTGCACTAAATATTTTTTCAGCATTGAATAAAACTACAATTATTCCGGAAAATTGTTGAACTCCTAGCAAAGTCATGGTAATAATAAAAGCTTTAGTGCAAGATCTCGACTTGAAGATGTCAAAAAAGGTCCCAACGTTGTTTTTATCTTGTTCTACGGAATATTTTATAGTCTCCATCTCTTTCAAAATGTCGCCTTCAGAACTTGATCTGCATTTTTTCAACGAATTCATTGCACTGGAAAGATCATTGGAGGCAATTAAATAGTACGGACTTTCAGGAACAAAAATAAAAAATAAAACCAGAAATAGAGCTGGCCAAACAGCACACGATAAATTGAACCACATAATGGGCAGGTAGGGCCCAACGACGTAGGCATATAATGTTCCAGACATAAGAAAAACGTTCATGGACGATGACACTGTTCCGCGCATCCGATCTTCGGATATTTCGCTGAGAAAGTGAGGCAAGACGCTCAACAAGCTTCCATACGAAAAACCTCCAACGAATCTAGCGGTATAGTACAAGTAGATATTTTTGGCGAAAGACAAAATTAAATAAGAAGCTAGGAAAGGTACTCCTGAGAAAAGGAGGAGTGTTTTCTTGCGTCCAATCTTGTTACACATAAAACCGGCCACAAATGGACCCAAAAGTGCACCCAATCCTAAAATTGAACTTAACCATGAGCTTTCGTTGCTTGTTAAAACTGCACCAAGTGGGTTGTCGTCGATCAGGTCTTCCTTTGAAAGTTTGGCAATTACTGGTGAACTCCATCCGACCATTACTCCTGCAGAAAATGCCACTATGTTTCCTAAAAGGTAAAAATTAATTCGGATTAATAATTTCAATTGAAAATTTTGTAAAAAGTTTACTTACCAATAAATACATAAACATATAAAAAATTTATACGTTGACTTGGATGGTAAACCATTTTAAATGTTTTTAACCAGTTAATAAATTTTAGTTGATGAGTTATTTGGCATAATCAAATAAACTGCTATTTATAAAACGCATTAACTCCCATTATGTGTTTGATAAGTGAAGTGCTAATGATTATTATTTTTTATTGATTGCATAGATATATACATAATAGAAAATGTTATAAAGTCCTTAAACTTATCTTCTACCCACTCTACACATTATATAATCTCAAAGTCAAAATTTTGTAGTGTAAGGCAATTCAAAATATTTGAAATTACGTTACAAAAGTAATTAAATATTTAGACGATATTTTTCGTTCCGGTTAAACTATTTTGGATCTGTTCAAAACTCTTACCCTTGGTTTCGATCATGTAAAATGCTACGAACGGCACTGAAATTGCACAAACTGCAGAGTATAACCAAAAGGTTCCTCCCATTCCAATTGCGTCGTTAAGGAACAAAAAGGATTTGAGCGAAGAAAAATTCAACAATCCACAGAAACATACAGAAAGTGTGGAAGCAGAAGCTTTAATATTTGCAGGAAAAACTTCCGCCATCACGGTCCAAGGTACGATTGCAAAACCCAAGTTATAAGAAATAATGCAGATGATCAGACATAGTATGGGTAACCAGGAAATACTAGAAACGTCTTGGCCGGTTTCATTCATATAAAAGTACAGTCCTAATGGAACTTCGGCAATAAGCATACCGACGGCTGAAACCAGAAGTAAAAACTTCCTACCTAGTCTATCCACCGCTAAAGGTGTGATAAAACTAGCGCCGAATTGCACTGATCCGATGATTATGGTGGAGATCTCAGAGGGTATATTACTTCCGGTAGTATTAAATATTGTTTGAGCATTAAAAAAAACGACGGTAATTCCAGAAAGCACTTGAAAAAATATCAAACCTAAAGCAATAGTAAATGCTTTAATAGAAGCCTTTGATTTAAAGACATCCCTGAAGGAACCAACATTTTTCTTATCCTGTTCTATCGAACGTTTTATAGCATCCATTTCTTTTGTGAGGTTTTCTCCAGCAGATCTGAATTTTTTCAATGATTGAATCGCACCGGAAGGATCATTGATTTCGATCAGATAGTAGGGACTTTCAGGAACAACAGACAAAAATAATATTAAAAAGATAGCTGGCCAAACAGCGCAGGATATATTAAACCACATAATGGTCAGATAGGGTCCAAAAATGAAAGCGTATAACATTCCAGAGTTGAGAAATACATTCATGGAAGACGAAACGGATCCACGTATCGAGTCTTCGGATATTTCACTGAGAAAATGAGGTAAAACGTTCATAAGAGCTCCCAAAGCAAATCCTCCAAGAACTCTAGCGATATAGTATAGAATTATGCTTTTCCCAAAAGCAAGTATTAAGTACGACGCTAGAAGAGGTGCTCCAGAACAAAATAAAAGTGTTTTCTTGCGTCCAAATTTAGCCGACACAAAACCGCTTAGCGGTGGACCAAAAATACTACTCAACCCCAAAAGCGAACTAATCCATGATATTTGGTCGCTTGTTACAACCACACCAAAGGGGTTTTCGTCTAAACTAGTTTCGTTTGTGAGTTTTGGGATTATAGGTGAGCTCCATCCCATACTTATTCCAGCAGAGAAAGCAATTAAGTTGCCTGAAAATGAAAAAGTAGAGAATGAACTTAAAAATCTATATTAAATTTTCTTACCGATAGTTACTGCAACGTATAAAAATATTCTACTTTTATTTTCAGTGTTGGCCATTGGAAAAATTGAAGCTGTGCAGAGACGTTCAGCTAAATATTACGGCAACTTTAAACTAATTCAAATTATTATACAAGTAAATATAACACTAGCCCATAAAACTATAATTTTTATCAATGTTTATTTAAATTAGAAGGATTTATAAATTTTATGCTACATTACTGTATTGAATGAATTAATGTTAGGTACACGTAATAAAAAAATATACTCCAATTTGATAAGCTCAAACAAATAAAATAAAATTTGTAAGAGCAACAAATAGTTTTGTATTTTTTTTTTGCTTCACAGCAGTTTTCTTTTTCTGAGTGTGTGTGTCCTTTTGACCAACTCTTTTATGGTATTCTATTATTATTAATTTCGTTTATAATAATTGAATTATTTTTTTTCTACCCTTTTGACGATTTTGTTGATTCAAGTATAAGAATAAACAGACTTTATTTGGTGATCAACTTGGTGTTCATTTGTTCAAAATCTGACTAATTCCTATCATCGTAAATAAGTAAATCTGTCCGTTTCACTTCGTTTCTAACCCCTTTTATGATTTTTAAAAGGTGTTAACATAATACAATCGTATAATCAAGGCTTACAATTTTAGTTTCAGTAAACAATTTAAAATTTAAATATAATCCTGCTGTTCAAAAGAATACACACCACTAGCGACCTCTATGATTGTTTTCCAGATGTTAAAGTAGTGTAACTTGATATTATTAATTATATCAAAATTTTAGAAAAAACAAAAAATATCGAACAGAGTAAACAACTGAAATCTTTGGAAACAATGAAAATTAATAAATTAAAATATTCATCTTTTTTATCGCACAGTTAATCTGACTTAAATAATTCACTTCTACTAAACATTTTTCTCCCTTCCCCTCCCCATGTTTTTATATTAACAAATAATCTCCTCCTCCCCTCTACTAACTTAACCTGCAAGACCTGCATCTACATTTGTTTATTAATATTCTTTATACTTAAAAAAAATCCCCCCCCTCCGTATTTTTTGTTCTTTTTTAATTTTAAGGTAAGTTTATTTTCTTTTAAATAAAATGTCGTGTTTCGAAACCATAAAAATCATAATTCATTTATTTTCTAAATTATTTTAAAGTTTGAATTTGTTTTAAAGCTTAATTTATCATATTGTGTAAAATAGTTAAAATTTGCTATGTAAATAAGGTGGGGAGAACGAAAAATAAAGTGAAGAGAGCGGGACTTGAAGGTTGTACAAGAGACTTGGGCTGAGGCCTTCGCGTCAAATAGACGACCCGCAATAATAAGTCCTAATTTTGATTGTTAATAAAACAAAAGTAAGTTGATTAAAAATGAAAATTGTTTTTGTTTGTTTTAATTGTGGTGAAGTGGGTGTTTAAAACATAAAAATTGGAAGAAATTGTGATAATTTTTAGTCGTTGAGTGCATGAAATGCACAAACGAATTGGTTAGACGAACTGACTCCAGCTGCAATACTACATGTGGAACGCGCACGTGAAAGTTACAAGTAAAAGACCACATGAAAGGTAACTAATTTGAGCATTTTAATTTACAATTTTAAAAAACAATTTGAAAAGCTCATAGCTAAATAAAATAATCTGTGTTACCTCAGCAAATTTTATAAGAGGGTGAAAATGCATAAATTTATAAAGCTGGAGGCATAGCAATATACCTACAATTATTTTCTTTGCTTATGTGTAATAAAGATTATTATTATTATTATTATTCTTTTGACTTTTTAGATATCTCTTTTTTTTTATTAATTAAAAAAAATTAAATTTTTTTTCTACTCATTTTGTCCCCGTAACTTGCAGTTCTGGTCCTGCTCGTGAACAGGCTTACTCGAAAACTTATAAGATTTTGTCAATAAAATACATGAAGTTATAAACCTGAACAAAAAAGTGAAAATTTTGTTACTAAACCTTGTGTGGCACCAATTGCGCTAGCACGGCCCTATTAGCGTTCATGGGTGTACTTTACGTAACGGCTAATCCAGAAAATTCGGTGACAATAAAACGTTATCTCAGAGAGTAAGATTTGTTTGGTTTCTGCTTGTGTTTGAAATTGTTGACGATCCACCTAGAAGCAGCGCCGTGTGATGCTATGAGGTATCTGAACTTCTATAAGCGGTAGTCTATATATACTAAGTGCACGGTGTACCAATTATTTTGCGAATTCAATTAATATTGTGTATACGTAGTATGTATTCAAACTTTTGCACGGTAGTGTAATATTGAAAGTAAACTAAACAAGATTTATTTACAACAATATTTAAATATATTTAATAAATTTTTTTTTGCTGAAGCGTAAAAAACGTTATACAATTTACGGGAACTGTCAGACAACCCTCACCACGAATTTCAAAATTTCAACTGCACTATAGGAAAGAAGACACTTTTCTAAGCATATTAGAACAAAAATATTTGCGAATTATGTGAAAGTTTTCGAAAAAATCGAATTTAAAAATGTAAAATTTACATGTATTTTAGATATACGTTTTAACATGTATTTATGATAGACCGTGGTTGAGTTAGACAAAAAAATAACAATTTAAAAATATCCCTGTATAATGGCAGAACTCGAAGCCATATAACTCGTTCGGGGGTCGACCGCAACTGTCAACAACAGTAAAAGTATATCAAATCACACGTTCCGTCAACAGAAATAAGACTAGGGAGCTCAACGTGCAAGTTACCATCGCGCGACTCATTGCATCGGGGTGTATCGTATTACTACTACCTGCTTTTAATAACTTTAAAATGCCATTTTTTCAAAAACTAATGCACGATCCTTCGACATTTTTGTTGTATTATACTCAGAAAATTGTCTTCTTTCTTATAGTGCAGTTGAAATTTTAAAATTCGTGGTGAGGGTTGTCTGACAGTACCGGAAATTCCTACAAATCCTGCTTTCTGGAAAAATATCATGAGCAATAAATTTCGACAATTAATTGTTGAAAAAGGGCCAGTACAAGTTAAAAAATACGATTTTCAATTAAAAAATAAAGACAAACGTCGATTGAAACGTTAATGTAATTTAAATTATACCGAATTAATACACGAGTTTGCCAAAAAAAAAAAATTAAGAAGAGTAAACTGTAAATTTGTTTTTAGATGTAATAAAATTATAATATAATATTAAATTTAATAAAACTTGTTATTTTAGTTAATAAATATCCCTGTTAAAAAGCGGCATTTTCAAGATTTGCCTCACTCTTAAAAATTTCACCACACGGCTCTGCCTAGAAGAATTGCGGCGCCAAAACTCAAAATAAAACAAATAGAACAGGAAAAGATATTTAATTTTCGTATTATTAAATGAAATTGAAAGATAGTTACAAGATGAATAACTGGCACTGGTATTAATAATAATAATAATAATAGGTTTATTCAGAGCCGTATTTAGACTAGATTTTCGGGGGGGGGGGGGGTTAAAAATATTAAAAAATAAATAGCAAATTTATTAAAATACAAAGGAAACTAAAATTTAAAACAAAAAATAAAAGTATAAAGTACAACATATTTAAAAAATAAAAAAATACTACAATAAAAAACAAATATAAAATAAAAAATAGAAGAAACTCGATAAATAAATAAATACCTAAATAAAAAAATTTAAGTTCCAACTTAAACCGTTAATCATGCTAAAATCGGCAAAATAAATACAATTTTGGTAATTTTTTTCAATTAAAATTTTTATATATTAATTTTTGAAATGTAATGTTTGCAGAAAAATGAGTAAAGGGAGGTTTTTTTGCCAAGATAGCGGAAACGATGGAGACCTAGATTTTGCTCCGCTGATTTTTTGAGTATAATTTTGTGCAAGTATTTTTGCAATTAAATTTTATTTTTGAGTATTGTTATTGGAAAATTTGTTTAAAAGTATTTTGGTCGAAAGTGACCGCAAAAAAGTTGAAATTTTGTGAGAAGATTGTTTTTATTTAATTAAAGTAATTATTTTTTTGAGCAATTTTTCTTTATTTAAATTCGATATTCAAAGAAAATTTTGAATTTTGTGAACTTTATTTAATGGTTGAAAATAATTTGTCGAGGGAGCGACAAATTTTGATTACAGGTTGACTTCTGGGGGGCATCGCGGATAAAATTTTGTTTGTGCCATTGTAAAAGTTTTGTTTACTACAATATTTTTAATAAGTTTAAACTTATTCATATTTTAATTTTAAACTCTTTTGTAAAAAACCGTCTTTAAATAAAATTTTTTAATTTATTAAAAATCACAAGCTAAATTCTTATTTTACGAATGGTAAATAATGTTGTCAAAACGAAGAACTAAATTACACCAAAATATAAGACAATTTAGTTTGCAATGCCCACTCTAATTTATTGCGGAAGTGTTATTTTAAGTTATGTTGCCGATGATGGTCATAAAATTTATTTTTCTTTTACAATTTTTGGTTCAAATAATTTATAGCAATTTAAAATTTTTACCATAATAGTAAGAATTAAGATAAAATATCTATTTCATTTATTTCAATATAGGAGTAATAACTAACAATATTAATTAAGGGGCCGCAGACTTTTACACAGTACTGTAAATAGTATATAGGGCTTTTTTATATTCTTCATCGTCAGTTTTTATATTTTTGCAATTTAGTAGTAGGTGTATTCAATCTAGTGTCGCCAATCGCCGGATATTAATACGAATTTCCGATTTTTTAATTTGAGATTTAGTTTATTAGCAATATCTTTAGTTTTAATTTTTTTTAATACTTCAAGTTTAATGTTTTTGTTATTAGTTGTAAAGATTGTTTTTGCTTTTTCTGATTTTTTTACGATTGCAGACGGACTTCCAGTACTTGATAAATAACTTTGAAAGGGGGGAGATTCTAACCCCTAAAAGCCGCCCCCCCGTAAATACGGCTCTGATGATTAGAAAATTCCAATCCACACTCGTGTATCATTTCTGTATGGTGGTAGTATTGTTGCGGGCAGTGTGACAAAATTAGCAGTAGCGATAGCAATGTGAACTGATAATCAGTTGCTCAAAAAAACAAAATAAATAACAAAAAAGTCTAAATGGAGACCAGTGAGGTAGCAACTCACACTATCAACTTGTGTAACAGTGCAATATGCACAAAATTAAAGCAACGCAGCAAATAAATGACAACAAATATGCTAAAATAGAATCTTGCAAGCCACTTACCCTGTTTACTTTAAAGGTGACGATAGGTTCTCTCGATACAGATCTGCCTCGATTCCTTGGTAACTGTTGGTAATCTACAAAATAAATAGCTGCAAGGTAACTATTAAAGCACATTATCATTCACTGCGTGTATCTGAAGTAACTGATACACTATTGATACTGGAGCCAACCTCCACTAATATTATCTTCGACTTCACGGATGCAATCGAGCAGTGGCGGTCCGTTAGTAAGTAATTTAGGGAGACTGGAAGTCTGAAGTATTAAAAAGTACTAATAACAGTACTTACTTATTAAGAGGGCGGCCGCTGCGCATTTAACCGCTACGAGCGCTACATGTACAAAATTACACAAATTTTTATGAATGCACAAATGTTCAACACTTTAAAATTTTTTGCATCTATTGAAAATATATGAAAACAATAGATCTATTTAGGTCACGAAAAAATTTCATTACAAAATTCGGCGGTGGTGTATTGTTTATTGTTAATTAAAATTTGAAAATTTAGGAATTTTTTTGTTAATAAAGTGAACTTTTTTTATTTCGTACCCAAGCTACCATTATAAATGTGCTAATTTAAAAGTATAAACGTTAACAGTTCATTAATAAAGTTTTTCTGTATGTTTTTGCGATAATTAAAATATTTCAAATTTAGATTCAAATCATGAGTAGCAACATGTAATTTTTCTAGTTCGGTCATTAGTTCATAGGGTAATAATACAGAATTCTGTACTTTGCTTTTATAATGTTATAAAAAAGTAAAATTTATCGTATATATAGATTAGGCATGTTTATGAGGCAATTATGACCATAAGAAAATAAATCGGGCACCTCTTTTGTGGTAATTCGAACACATTTTTTTATCTAAATTTGACTTTACTTTTGCATTACAAACTCGATATTTACAGCTAAATTACGTAAGATTTTGGTAACTTCACATTAATATAAAAGATAAGCAGATATTTTTTTACAATATTGAATATAAAGAAAAACAAAGGGTCACTTTTTTAAAGTATAAAATAAATAAACACAATTTAAAAAGTGAATTCTTTATTAATAATCGTATGTTCGCGGAGGAAAAACAGTGCCCAGGTCAACCCTTCGGAGGCCCCCGTTAATCAAATAATCTATGAGTCAGATTAAGAAACTATCAGCAATTTTCAAAACAATAACAACTTTTGTATACAAAATGAAACAAGGCGATTTTTAGACAGTTTCACTTTGGATACGATTTTTTTCTTCCGTAGTAACCTAGAAAATCAACAAAATCAGAACTAGCTTATAAATTTTATTATGTTAATATTTTTACTTGTAACCGTAGTGTTTGCTGTTTAGCTTCCGTCAGAATAAATTGTGAATCCTCAATATCCTCCGGTTCATTTGCAAACTGTCCATAATCTGTGTTTTTACTCACACTTCGTGTTTTACAACTCCGTTTGCTTTTTTTAATTGCAGGAAATAAATTTTTTCGCAAGTAACCGTTTTTCGTTGGTGCTTTTTAATAAAGTTTTTAAAGTGACGGCCTGGACTACTTCCAACGCATTTCTTCCACGGATTCACATGCCACGCAAAACTTTTATTGTATCTCAATCCTGATAAATTCACCCTTCGTTCATATGAACCGCGTTGAATTAAATTTAACCTTTTTCCCATATTAAAGCGATCAACAATATTCATTAACCTTTCAGCACGATTATTGTTTTCATTTTGTATTAATAGGTGTGCCTTCCTAACTAGTAAGTTGAGTACACTTACAAAAAAAATAGAAAATTAAAAAAATATCGATGAAGAAGAAACTGATGACGTACCGTATAAATGATTAAATATGCTCGTAGCTTCTAGGTCAGAAACTAAATTATCAGAAACTAAATATAACTAAACTAAGAGAATAATTAAAAATTTGTTAAATTTCATTTACCTCGCACTTTCATCATTCGAATTATCAGCATATGTATTAGATGTTGTATTTTCATCAATCACTTCAAAAAGTTGCGTAGAATTCCCATTTCTTTTTCTTTCCCAACAAAGTTTCGAAACTTTACTTTTCTTCGAACGTTTGGCAATACGGCCTAAGCTTCTCCCCATTTTAATAAACTTTATGAATTTCCAATAAAAAACTAAAATAATTTGATTAGTAAATTATATATCAAATTTTACTTACTGTGAATGATGTGATACTGTTGTTAACACTTTAAATAATCAAATTATATTTTTTTTATCAAAAAACTATAGTAACTTATAAAAATTATCTTATAGAAAATTTTATTATATTTCGTTCTAAAAATAACAGCTCAAATATTTTCAAGTTTTAAAGTGTATATGGTCGCCCCCTTTTGATTAATAGTTTAAGGTTGGTGGTGATCTTAGCTAATTTCGATAAAAGCTTCGCTAATGTCGTCCTCTTAACTATGTGTCTAAATAATGTACATAATAATTCTTGAGTTTAAAACTCAAGTTACACTCTATTAAATCATTTTGTATCGTCTTAGATGTTCCTTTAAATATTATTGATAACAAAAACTGTTCTTTAAGTAACTTCTCTTCTTGTGCAAGTAGTTCTAGTAATTCAAGATGATTCTTTTTATTTAAAAATTCTTTATTTTCCGGATGTCCACGAAAAGCAATTTCTTGCTTACCCAAAAAACAAACAACCTGGATTAAACGTGTTAGTAAACGTCTATTTATACCGACATTTTCACTATGTTTTAGGGCAGCAAGTTGTCGACTTTCTGATAGAACATGTGTAATTCTAACTTGACCCAAAACATGAAATTTTTCTTGATTTATCAAGTGATTTTTTGAAATAGAGTGTTTTTCTGCCTGCCTTTTTATTGTCAACAATCCATCAACACTCCATTCGTTTTCTCCGCCAAAAATTACCCAAGTAAAACAAAACATTTTATTTCGCTTATCGCAACCAGTAAGCCACAAAAATTTGATATACTAACTACATTGAAATTTTCTTGTAAATTTACCTTCTTTAGATTCTAATAAAAGGCTGGTTGTTTGGTCTATTAGTTTTTAATTTACAATTTTGTTTATAAGATAACGTATTAAAATTATTTTTTAACAAAAAGTCCAATATATTGTTTATTTCCATTGCTGAAAATTATTTAAAAAGTATAAGGGAATAAATGCACAAACACGTTAAACTTGTAATAACAAATACTACGTAAATTATTTATATTGCATAAACTTTGAAGAGACTTGACTCAACGATGGTAGATTTGCTGTATGTAATTTCCCCACTCCTACACGCTCCTACGTTATGTATTAATTGTATTTAGCATATAGAAGCATTTTAAGTATGAGTCTTTCGTATAAGCGTTTCTTGCAACTGGCAGCCTTTGTTATCATATCAGCAATTTAGCATCGCTATGAAATTTTAAACGCAGATGTTGATTTCAAAAGCTCTTCTTTAAATAATAATTAATATGTAAAAATATAATTAAGAAATTAAAACACCACATAATTTTTTTAATACGAATAGTGTTCTGTAAATTATGATTTTTAATAAAACATTTTTTTTTTGTTACTGGCTGTCTTTCTCAAAGACTCCCCTGACTGGCCGCCACTGCAATCGAGATGATATTTGCTACTGATTGAGTCATACTGATCGATATATAATACGGATACAAAATCGATGTTATTCCATGTAATTGATTGTCATCGGTAGGGATTTACAGCGACGACAGGAACGAGCTCCAAAATAATTAATATTTTTCAAAATTAAAATTTTAAAATTGCTCTTCAAAATGGCGTCCACAGCTGGATATTATCTCTACCTCAATAATTCCAATATTCATCTAAAACGATGATTCCAAAATAACGGGAACTAATCGGTCTTAAAAAAATATCTCAATACCCTCAAAAATCCACAGGAAGGATTTCTTAATTGCAAATTTACGGACTCTTGATATTCTACCGTGTTCAACTATTCGACTCTGTATTGTCGTGTTTCAAAACACAAAAAAACCAATAATTGATTTGTTTTGTAAATAATTTTTAAAATTCAATTTTGTTTATTTGTAAACACATTGTATAAAGTTGATGAGTTTTGATGTAAGTAAAGGTAGGAGAAGTAAGTGGGAGTACGGCGAGTAGGTCGATGCAAGGAGAGACGGGGTCTGGCCTTGGTGCCAGGCGGTTAAAAACACCATTCCGCAACAAATTAAAATTATAATTATTTTTAATAAATAAATTAAGTAAATTTGAGTTTTTATTTATTATAATTAATTTAATTAAAGTGAAGTGAAAATAAAACTGAAAGAAACCTACAGTTGTGAAAAGTTTAGCCAACGTTGCAAAGGTGCATAGCAACGAATTTGAGGCCAGCTGGTATAACATACGCTCTCCAATACCACATGCAATACAAAACAAAGAAACAAAAGTGAGCATTAAATTTATAAGTTTACAATTTTTAATTTGAAGAGCTCATTAAACAAGAGCGGATGACCGATTAATGCAATTTCTGCAACAGATGAGCAGGCAAATCGATGAAAAACTAGACAAAAATCATAAAAGAATAATGGAAAACCTGGATAGAAATCATAAAAAAATTCTGTTTGATTATTTTTTCTTCCTTCTACTGCTCTCTGGATATCTTCAATCCAAAAAATCTAATTTTACCACCAACTCTTCTTCTACTTTAAACAATATTCTTCACACAAATAAACCTCTATTGAATCTTTTTGTATGTCTCTTAGGCATCAACATGACTCTTCTTTCAATTCAATTCATAAAAATTCTTCTCAAACTTTCATTGACCGACCGCTCTGCTTATATTATCTGACTCTCTTTTTCCTTTATTGACTCTTTTATCCCCTTGGATATTATTTGCAATGTGTCTTCTTTTCATTGGTTGTACTTAATGTCATTTTATTTTCAAATCTAGATTTTTACATTATTTAAATTTTGGCTGTTGTCGGCATTTGGTGAGTCATGATACAAACATAAAAATAATAAAATCAAAATCGAAAAACAAATAACTTACGAACTAGATAAACATAAAATATTAAACATACTGAAATCAAAATAAAGAACACACAAAAAAAACACAGACTAGTAATAGAAATGTTAAAATAGAGTTTTGCTTTGTTTTGTTTCCCTAGTTGCAAATACCGTTATCTTATTGCTAAGTTCGCAACCCATTTTAATCACTTAGTGCGGACACTACAATATATTCGAATTCATTTTTAATCTTATCAACAAGTGAAAAATGTGTTTTGTTAGGCGAGGTTCATACCTAACTCAGAATAAAGCCCAGTAAACACATCGAGCGGAGAACGTAATTGTAAAATGCAAAATGCATGTTACACTTGATCGAAACTATTATCGACAGGTATTGCTGTACTAGATTACTCTTTTTATTCTCTGTATTTTTGTAGTACCTAATTATTTATGTATTACCTCTTTATTCATATTTATTCATTTATCTTTTCTGAAGGAATGAACGTTGGAGTATACTTGATTTCATGGGCGGGGCTACCCACAGTTGGATTGCAGCATCCGTATTGTTAGCATCAATTTAAAATCTCTTTAAAATAGGAATATGTTAATTTTAGCCAATTTTAACTTAAAAAACAAAGATCTGCGTCTTTGCCGAGTAGGACACATCTAGGACGTTATTTTTAGTGAACATAAACGAAACTATGGCAAATCTCGGATTCATGTAATTGAGCGGGGCTAAGCTTATCGAAACAACCGATGTATGGCTGTATTAAAAATGTATTATTATATTTGTAATTTACGTCAGATCTTAACATAATTTTATTAAAATATTTTCAAATTCTTGGTGTACTTTATCGTCTTATCCCCATCTAAGCAGTAATTACATTGTGGCCACCATTGATTTGTTATTATCCAACTTATTCAATTTTTTGCTAAAAAAATTAGCTTAAAATTTCTGTTGGTAAAAACAAGCAGCATTACTTCAAAATAATGTCAAGTTCAACGCCTTAGCGCGATATAATTTTAGGCCACTTTCATTAATACTTTTTTAACCATTTTTAGGAACATTCATAAAATACGTTTGCAAATAGATGGGAAGGGGGAGGGGTCTAAAGACAGGTGACGTTTGCAGTTCATCAATTATAAGTATTTGTATGCTATAGTTGATCGTTGTGAATTTGTAAAGTAATATCTGTGCGGGGGAGGGGGGGATTCTAGAAAATGTAATGTATTTTATAAACGGCCCATTTCTGTTTCAATTATTAAGAATTAATTAACTCGATTGGAAAAAAATAAAATAAAACCGAAAATGAAACACTTTTTTTTTCAGGAAATCAAATCTCGATTGTCTTTCTTTCGGTAAATAAATATGTTATATAATTATATAATAATAAATAAAATAATAAATATGTATGTAAATATGTTTTATTAGACTAAAATTTTGAAACAACTGTCTAAAAAACATAAAAATTGATCAAATGTCAGCTAAGTGCCAGAAAATCTAAATGACTTAAAAAGATCTTTACCAAGATTACTTCAAACATTGCCTAACCGAATACCACTAAATTCAGAAAAATTTTGGAGGTGGATTAAATTGTCTAACTTTAGAATCTCTTTATTTCAGCAGATTCCTAATCAACGACGTCCTGCAAGTTGATTTAATTTATTTAGCTAAAAGATCTTGAATTTCTTGAAAGCTCCTACCTTTGGTTTCAACCATATAAAATGTAACAAATGGTATTGCAATTGCACAACATGCAGAGAAAATCCAAAACGTACCGCCCATTCCAATAGCGGAATTGAGAGATGCGAAAGACAAAGTCAAAATAAAACCGAGCAATGCACCAAAACATGCAGTAACTGCGGAAGCAGGAGTTTTAACATTTACAGGGAAAATTTCCGACATTACGGTCCATGGTACAATTCCAAAACCAATATTATAAGAAATAATGTATACAATCAGACATAGGGTGGGTAACCATGAAATACTGGATACGTCATGTCCATTGTCATTCAAATAGAAGTACAACCCCAAAGGTACTTCAGCAATCAACATTCCAATAGCTGAAATTAAAAGCAGTAACTTCCTACCTAACTTATCTACAGCTAAGGGTGTCATAAAACTAGCAAAAAACTGTACAACCCCAACAATGATGGTGGAGATCTCAGGAGGTATATCACTTCCAGTTTCACTAAATATTGTTTGAGCATTGAATACAACAACAATTATTCCGGAAAATTGTTGAAATGCTAGCAGACTCATCGCAATAACAAAAGCTTTAATGCAGGATTTCGACTTGAAAATGTCGCTGAAGGACCCATTGTTTTTTTTATCTTGTTCTATGGAATATTTTATGGTATCAATTTCTTTCGAAATGTTGCTTTCAGAGCTTGATCTGAATTTTTCCAATGATTTTATTGCACTGGAGAGATCATTGGAGGCAATCAAATAGTACGGACTTTCAGGAACAATAATAAAAAATAAAACCAAAAATAGAGCAGGCCAAACAGCACACGATATATTAAACCACATAATGGGTAAATAGGGCCCAACAGCGTAAGCATATAATGATCCAGAACTAAGGAAAACGTTTATAGATGACGACACTGTTCCACGTATCCTATCTTCGGATATTTCGCTGAAAAAGTGCGGTAAGACACTCAACATGCTTCCACACGAGAAACCTCCAACGAATCTTCCGATATAGTACAAGTTGATATTCTTGCCGAAAGCCAAAATTAAATAAGAAGCTAGGAAAGGTCCTCCCGAGCAAAATAGAAGGGTTTTCTTACGTCCAATCTTGTTAGACAAAAAACCAGCCACAAGTGGACCAATTAGCGTACCCAATCCTAAAATCGAACTTATCAATGAATTTTGCCCGGTTGTTATAACTGCACCAAATGGGTTTTCGTTGACCTTGTCTTCATTGGTAAGTTTTGCGTTCACTGGCGAACTCCATCCTACCGTTATTCCTGCAGAAAATGCCACCAAGTTTCCTAAAAGAAAAAAATTCAGTCAGATTAATAATTGCATCATAATAATTTTGTAAAATGTTTACTTACCGATAAATACAGAAACATACAAAAAATTTATGTGGTGACTTGGATGGTAAACCATTTCAAAATTTTAAACCAGTCAATTAATTTTAGCTGATGTGTTGGCATAGTGTAATAAACTGCGATGTATTAGGCTTATTACCGCCACTTAAATATATCTGATTTACAAGTGGAGTGCTATCGATTAGTTTTCGTCATTGATAGCCTAGATATAATAAAAAAATTTAAGAAGTTTCTAAAATTATCTCTCGCCCACACTGCTCATGCTTTCCCCCAAAAACAATTTTAATAATATCTTCTACTATTTCATGTCGTTTGTATTATATGATATTTTCGGTAGGGTCAAAACCAGATTTAGATTCTGTAACTAAGAACTAGAAATCTTGTTTCCCAAAGATGTTAAATTAATAGTTGGCAGTCAAAAATAAATTAGCATTGTAAGAATACTTGCAAACAGTAATCTACATTGAAGCCGATCGACAGTCAAGTGTCTATCACAACTTTTGCTTACAGAACAATATGTAGTAGGTAAATACGCAATTGTAATAAAAATAAATGATTTTTATAATATTTATATTTTCGTAATATGTAGTACTATTTAGACAACATATTTTGGATTTCTTGAAAACTCTTACCTTTTGTTTCAATCATGTAAAATATGACAAAAGGCACTGAAATAGCACAAAATGAGGAGTATAACCAAAAGGTCCCTCCCATGCCAATTACGACATTAAGAGACGCAAAAGATTTAAGCGAAAGTCAGTGATGAATAATAAGACACAGAAATGGTGGAAGCAGAAGCTTTAATATTTGCAGGAAATACTTCCGCCATCACCGTCCATGGTACAATCCCGAAACCCAGGTTATAAGAAATTATATATACGACTAGACATAGTATAGGTAACCAGGAAATATTCGATACGTCTTAGCCATTGTCATTCATGTAAAAGTTCATTCCTAAAAGTATTTCAGCAGTTAACATTCCGACTGCTGAAACCAGAAGCAAAAATTTTCTGCCTTGCCTATCTACCATCAAAGGTGTGATAAAACTAGAGGTAATTTGTACTGCTCCGATGATCATGGTCGAAATCTCAGAAGGTATGTCGCTTCCGGTAGCATTAAATATTGTTTGAGCATTGAATAAAACGACGAGAATTCCACAAAGTTGTTGAAACGTTAACAAACATATTGTAATGATAAATGCTTTAATCGAAGCTTTCGATTTAAGAACATCCTTAAAGGAGCCAATATTTCTCTTATCTTGCTCTACCGTACATTTTATAGTCTCCATTTCTTTCGTAACGTTTTCTTCAGTAGAAGATCTAAGCTTCTTTAATGATTCTATTGCACCGGAAGGATCATCGGTAGCGATTAAATAGTATGGGCTTTCAGGAACAAAAATCCAGAATAAAACTAAAAAAATGGCTGGCCACATAGCGCATAAGATATTAAACCACATAATAATGAGGTGGGGTCCGAGAATATAAGCGTATAACGTTCCAAACAGAAGAAATACGTTCATGGAAGACGACACTCTTCCACGTATGGAGTCTTCGGATATTTCGCTAAGAAAATGAGGCAGAACGTTCAGTAGAGCTCCCGACGCAAATCCTCCAATGAATCTTGCAGTATAGTATAGGATTATGTTTTTTCCAAAAGCAAGCATTAAAAACGTTGTTAGAAAAGGTACTCCACAACAAAAGATAAGTGCTTTCTTGCGTCCTAATTTGGTCGATATAAAGCCAGCTAGCGGTGGACCAAAAATGCCACCCACCCCAAAAAGTGATATAATCCATGATTCTTGTTGGCTTGTTATAACCACACCAAGTGGGTTTTCGTCTATCCTGGTTTCATCTGTGAGCTTTGGAGTTATTGGTGAGCTCCATCCGACAATTATTCCAGTAGAGAAAGCAATTAAGTTGCCTGAAAATAAAAAATTTAACATGGAAATGTCTTTGTCCAGCCAAAATTCAAAATCATTGGTTGGGGTAATCTCGCTAAACTTACCGATAGATACTACAATGTATAAAAATGTTCTACTTTTATTTTCAGTGTTAGCCATTAAAAAACCTGCAGCTTGGTAAAACCCTTCATCTACCAACGATCTAACAATTAATGCGACTTGAATGCAAATTAGATTATTACATAAGTAAATATAACATATTATCCATCTATAAAATAATAAATGAATGGCTAATTGCAGAAAGGGGACATGTCACATTTCTAAAAATGTTCATTTTACTGCAAAAAAAATGTGATATGTCTTTATCAGCTCACAGTTTCAAGGGGAATAATATAAGATGTTAAATTTTTGCAGTACATTGTGTAGATCAACAATTAGATCAACAAAATATCAAAATTTTAATTTCATACAAAATGTGACATGTCCCCTTTCTGCAATTAGCGATTCAAATATTATCGATGTTTATTTAAAGATGAAACTATTATAAACTTAATTATGCTAGCATTACTATGGTGAATGAATTAATAAACGAAAGATAAAAAAAATAAATTTGCTCATTATCGCAATGTAATGTGTTATATTATGTAATTATATTTATTATACCGCAATTTTTAATTATCCAATATTTTTGCTGCGCAACAAATAAGTATTTTTGTTAAACTAACCAATAAAAAAAATTTACTTTTCTCTGTAGATTTAAGGTCCAGCAGCTGTAAACTATAGCTTTTTTGCATGAAAAATTTGGTACAATTGTTTATTTTAAGATGATGTATTTGTTTTCATTGTTATTTATATAAACGAAATTCTGAGAATCAATCAAAAATACGCGTACAATAGTATTGTAATGTACAATAGTACATTTTACTGGTTGTTACCATAAGATTAGTCCCGCCCATGGTGGGTTTTCATTTTTTAAAACTATTTTTGGGCATAATCTACATTTAATTTATTGAAAAAGTTATAGAATTAAGGTTTGAAATTTTTGTAGTAATGGCGATATTTGAGATTTACCGTAGTTGCGCTTGTCAAAGCTCCCGTTCCGTTCGCTCCGGCCATTCCAAGCCGTTTTAACAAGCGCTGTACTACTAAAAACATCCCCCTAGATGGTCCAACTACGCAAAGTGTGATTTATTAAATGATATTAAGGATAATGAGAGCTTCTCATTCTTTAAAACTCACCTCTGGTCGTATATATGTTAAGCACGCAGACCGCCAACTCAATGCGACTTTCGAACGAATCTTACATGAAAATCGGTATTTCAAATTCGAATTCTGTGGTGCACTTTATCGTCTTACAACCATACTGTTTAAAAAATATACTTAGCACTGATAAAAAGTAGCTGCAAAAATTTAAAATAGTGTTGAAAGATTGGTGAAGATTCCAAAACATAATCACAGATGTTCTCGACAGAAAAGGTACTTTATTTTCTAACAAGAACATTAGGTATACAGATATACTGCATAGAGCCGATAAACTAATAATTTTAAATACAAATTATTTTTAAATTTTAAAATTTACCTTCAAATTGTGATGATCTGCTTAATAATTACGTAATATTTATAATAAAAATAAAATATGAGCTCTACAGGCCTTGCAGGCTCATGGCTTGAACGATTTCTCTCCACTTTTTCCGGTCCCTCACCAACACCGTCCATTCTTCCACCCCAATCGCTCTGAGATCTTCTTCTACTGCATCCAGCCATCTTATTCTCGGTTTTCCTCTTCTTCTAGTACCTATAGCACCCTGTCTCAGAACTTTTCGCGTCATTCTTTCTTTGAACAGTCTTTTCACATGTCCCAGCCACCTGATTCTCTGCGCCTTGATTACTTTTGTAATATCCGGTTCCCCGTAAAGATTCATTACTTCCTCGTTTTATAATCTGCGCCATTCGCCATTTATTTGTCGGCCACCATAAATTCTTCTGAGAATCTTTCGCTCCCAACGTGCTACCCTTTCGTTATCAGCTTTATTCAGGGTCCATGTTTCGCAGCCATACAATACCGCCGGTATTATCACTGTCTTATATATTCGCACTTTTGTTTCCCCTGGTTATTCTAGCGCCAATTTCTTTGCTATTATTAAGGTTATTCGTTATTAAAGTCCCCAGATAGTTAAAACTTTCCACGTCTTCGAAGTTATATTCTTTAATATTTTCTACCCTAACCTTAAAAGTTCTGTCGTCTTTAGCTATGTTTGTTTTTGCGCCCATAAACATATATTTTGTATTTTCTTCATTTATCTGCATCCCCATTTTTTGTGCTTCCAGGATGAGATTTTTCACAATTTTTTGTAATTCGTGCTGGTTTTTTGCAACTAATACCAGGTCATCCGCGTAGGCTAGGCACTGGTGGTTTGCATTGTATATGGTTCCTCTGGTGTTTATTCGGCTTCCTCTGATAATTTTTTCTAGCACCAAGTTGAACAGCACCGCCGACAACGGGTTACCCTTCCGCAACCCACTCTTAACTTCAAAACTCTCCGATATTTTGTTTGATAGCTTGACATAGTTTTCGGTTCTTTTCAGAGTCATCTTCGTTAATCTTATCAATTTATCTGGTATCCCTAAGGTCTTCATTGCAACATATAGCTGATTTCTATTTACTGTGTCATACGCTTGTTTGAAATCTATAAAGATTGTATGCAGCTCTACTTTATGTTCATAGCAATTCTGCTGTATTTGCTTCAGGGTTAATATTTGGCCCGTCACAGATCGATTGGTTCTAAAACCGCATTGATAGTCTCCAATTATTGCCTCGGCGTACTTGCTTAGTTTTTCCTTTATTTTTGTTGCTAAGATTTTATATACAGTATTTTGCAATGCTATACCTCTGTAATTTTCAAATTTGGTTCTGTCTCCTTTTTGTATATTGGGCATAGCACTGCTCTTGACCAACCATCTGGCATTTGTTCTTTGTCCCTTATTTGCTGTACCAGTCTTGCTATTTCCAGTTGTAGACTCTCTCCTCCATATTTGATTAGCTCTGGTCTAATTCCATTTTCACCAGGGCTTCTATTGTTTTTCATTTTAATTATTGTTTTCTTTATTTCGGTAGCAGTTGGTGATTCGACTTCCGGCTCTTGCAACGTTCTATTTTCGTCTTGTTTTTCATGTTCTCTATTTAACAGTTTATAGAAAAACTCTCTCCACTCTTCCATAATTTCTTCTTCTCCACATATTCTTGTAATGCAATTATATCGACTTTGTATTTTTTCAGCTCTCTTACTAATACCTTCATTGCTCCTTCTGTAAACGTTCCTCTTACATTCCATCTCTTACTCTATCTCTTACTATTGTTTCTTTTTCGTATCCATTTTCGTTTGTCCGTTTTATCGCTTTGTTTGTCATATCTAGTTTCCATCCCGGTAGATTTGTCGCTAGTTTTATGGTGTAGAGGCCGCGACGTTTTTAACTATATTCCCTAAATGTCGATCCCAATCCCATCGCTCACGATCCACAAAAATTTTTCCGTAGCCAACCCTTGCATCCTTTCCTTTGCTTCTCTCAAGTTTTGCGATTTTTCTCAGTCTTGCTTGTATTTTTTGTTCTTCTTGGGTCAAATCGTCATCGATGAATTTATCTGTACCCCTTAGTTTAGTCTTTGCTCTCATCACCGCTACTTTGTCCTGCCATGATTCTAATTTTATCAGAACAAAAGGTTTAGCAGATCTGGGTTTTATTATTTCAGCCGTTGTTATTGTTACGTTGAGGTCTAGTTCCGTTCTCAAAAATGCTTCCGCTTTCTTTTTTATCATTTTCTCGTTCTTCCTTTCTTTTTTTTTCAGCTTGATTTCGTCTGTTCTCCAGGTTTACGATTCTCTCTTTGAGCATATTATTTTCTTCATTCAGAATCTTGATATCTCTTTCGTATATTTGTTGTCCCGACTTAATGTCTTTAACTTCGTTTAGCAGCTGCTTCATCATTTCTTTTAAGCTATCCATGTCGTCGTCAGTATTACTATTGAATAACAGGTGGTCTGATGGATTTTTTGCTCTTGCGGAAAATTTCAAACTCAGCTTGTCGCTTTTTTGTACTCTCCTCGGTGTTTGAGCTCTCACTATCGTATTTTTCTTCCTTGTGTAACCAATTCTTCTAGATCTCCGTCTTCACACCTTTTTTCAATCGCTAAAATCACCTTCCAATCAATAGTCTATAGTTTATCACTTCTGAAAAAACACCACTAATTGCTCTAGCGTGACGCAGCCGTGTTTACGGTACTATCATCGACAATCATATAAATTGTTAATATTATTTTATGGCCGTAAAATGAAAGTGTGTTTTGTTGAAGTTTGTATTAAATGTAGCCGAAAAGCGGCATCGTATCGGCCGGTAACAGGACATTCTGGCCGAGAACGGCCTGATTTTTTTGATTAAACCTTAAAATAGTTAAATATATAAAAAAAATAAAGTTAAGATATTTTGTTAAATTTTTGTTAAATGGCCTTAAACAGGCATTCTCACATTTGGCCGTCCCTGTCTTGCCGGTTGACCTAGTATCCCTAAATCCTAACCGTTTTGTTTTCGGTTAGTTTAGCTTCTGTACTTATATGTAACATACTATATCAACTCTTTTTATGTAACAATTTTTCAGTTCAATAATTTTGCTTATTGCTATTGTCGGTTTCATCTAAGTTTCGTGTATTTTGAGCTCAGCTAGCACTGCGAATTTATTTGCAATTACACCGGTGTTGCTGGTGGTTTGTATAGTAATTGTCTGTTATCATCTTCCACTTGAGTGACTGTTTTTTTTGCTTTCGTTAGGTAGGTTCATCCGCCATCGGTTTTGTTATTGTCTTTTCCGCTCATAATTCGGACAAATAAAGCAAATTCAAATTTCTTATGTTTAAAAACGTTCACAAATAAAGTTGCACTACACTGGTATTAGGAACCACAAAATTTAACTACATTTACACTTTCACGTCTGCACTCTATGACTGCTCGGACGAGAATGTGTATATTCAATGTGGTATGATCGCTGCCTTAATAATGATTAATATATTACGCATATCAATAACAAAATTATTTTATTTTAATAAGCAAAAAATTTCACTTTCTATGCGTGAACTTCACGTACACATTTTATTAATCAACTTTAGAAAAGGAGGAGGTTATCAATCAGGTTGCATTTTTTTTTAATATTTGTTACCTCAGAACTCCGTCATTTATAAACCGATTTTAAAATATTAAAAACACCAGCCTAATATTTCTGTCGATAAAACAAGCAGCATTTCCGTAAGAAAATGTTAAATTTAGCGCGTTAGAGCCAGCGAAATAATTTTAAGCCAATTTTATTAATATTTTTTGAACTATTTTTCTATTTAAATTAATAAAAATTAATTAATAGATCAAAATAAAACAAATAAAGAAATAAAATTTGAATGAGATAAGTGAGGCATAAATTAGCCAGTTCCATAACCGAAAATAAAAATTTTTTTAAGAAAAATTTTGAAATACCTGTATAAAAAATATATAAATCAAAATTTTCGATTGTCCGCTAACTGCCTGATAATCTAAATGACTTAAAAAGACCTTTAACAGGGTTACTCGAAACATTGACTGCATCAAAACTCAAAATCAAAAAAATCAAAAAACGTTGTCTTTGTTAGTAATTATTTTGAAGCTGCATTAAAATCAACGACGTCCTGCAAGTTTATAGACTAATTACTCCTTGGTCAAGTCAACATTTAATTTCCTTCATTTATTTTCATCAACATTTAATTTCGCAATTAATATCTACACCCCAGATAACAATAGAGATTAGAAAAAAAAAAAACAAAGTGTTTTCAAGAAAAAATTTTTAAACGGTTTTGTAAAATTTATTATTATAGAGTTTTATTTATACACTGTAAATGTTTTAATATATTTTAACAATTTATGCACTCTTGTATAATTGACTTTGTTCGTCCCAACATTTAAAAACTGTTATCACCTGTTATATCTGGTAGGTAATCTTTTTTCAGTGACCTCCACCGTACTTATAATATTTGTAATCTTTACCGTTTACAGTTCTGAGGATGGACAAATAAATTGTCCGAAACGTTGACGGGTCAACATTTTGTTTTATTTAAGTCAACTGCCCAACAACTCCATCAATCTACTATATAATTATTGGACTAAGAATCTTATCATTTAAATTTAATTTATTTAGCTAAAATATCTTGAATTTCTTGAAAGCTTCTACCCTTGGTTTCAACCATATACAATGTCACAAATATGCGATATAATTGCGATATAGTACAAAATGACAGTTTTGCCAAAAGACAAAATTAAATAAGTAGCTAGGAAAGGTCCTCCTGAGCAAAGCAGAAGAGTTTTCTTGCGTCCAATCCTGTTGGACGAAAAACCCGCCATCACTGGACCGAATAGGGCACCTAATCCAAAAATAGCACTAATCCACGAGTTTTGCTCGCTTGTTATAACTGCACCAAATGGATTTTCGTCGAGCATGTTTTCATTGGTAAGTTTTGCGTTTACTGGCGAACTCCATCCTACCGTTATTCCTGCAGAAAATGCCACTAAATTCCCTGAAAGAAAAAATTCATTCAGGTTAATATTTAATTACATCATAATATTAATTTTGTAAAATGTTTACTTATCAGTAAATACAGTGGCATACAAAAAATTTATGTGGTGACTTGGATGGTAAACCATTTCAAAATTTTGAACCAGTCAAAAAATGTTAGCTAATGTGTCAGCATAATAAAATACACATTAATGATCTTCATTGATTGCATAGGTATATTAAAAAATTTTAAGAAGTTTCTGAAATTGAACCGTGGAGAACCTTTAAGTTGGTTACAAAGAACACTTTTCTAAAACAAATTTTAGATCTGTATCATGACTAAGAGCTGGGCAGCTCTAAGAGTCTCGAAAAGAGTTGAATCGCAAAACAACACCTCGATGACTGGGTGGAGCTAGCTGGACTAAAACAATCGCGAATGTTCATAAGGGCACCATCGAGTGAGTCTAAAAGGAATAAAATACTCATTTTGAGTAGGAATCAACTTAGAACGTTAGTGGGTTTCTTCACAGTGTACTGCTGCTTCAAAAAGTACATCAGCATTATGGGGCTGGCGGAAGATCTTGCTTGTAGGATGTAAATTTATTTCTTTTTATCTACACATTGTTTATTGGTTTCAGAATTTCTGTGAAAACGGTTGGTTTCCCAAAAAAATGTATTTTATCAAAGTTGTAGCCCGTTAAATTCCCTATCCGGTTTGAGCCATTAGTTTTTGTCTCAAACGTTTCGTTTAAGAGATACGGGGTTCACAAGAAAAGTAAAAAAAATAAAATTAGAATTTTTTAAAATTGTTTCTTTTAATTTAATTTATAACTCCAAAACCGTTTATTCTAGACGATAAAAGGATATAACCTAATTTTTAGATAAGCAAATGATCTTTAAAAAGATCTAATCCATTTAGTCTAAAAAATCAATAATATGGAAGCTATGGCCGTTTGAAATCAGAAATTCAAAATATTGCTTTACACAGATGTTCTCCCCAAGAGGAGAAGAATAAGAAGACCATTCAAATTCTACGCTAAAGAGGGAATCCTTACCAAGATTAGATGACTGTATTTTAGAGTGCATCCGAGATTTGCCGTGTACTCACTAAAAATATCCTCATAGACCGCTCCTACTCGGCAAAGTGTGCTACTAGGAAGGAGGTGGATCTTCCTCGATGTGCTATGATATTTGCGATTTTATAACTAATTACATGTTATAATTCCTAAACGATTATTAACTTAATCCCAAATAATCCTAAAAGATTATGTTCCTAATGCATTTATACTTCGATTTATATTGACTAAAATAATAAATAATACTGACCAAATTAACAAATTATACTGACCAAAATATTATAATATACTGATCATTAATTTTAAAAAATACTGACCATTTAATGATAAAAATACTGACCAATAAATTAGTTGGCCATAACTAAGTACATATGTTATGTGATTTTAATGCAAAATGAATGTAATTTTATTTCTTATAGTTTTGGTATTAGGTTCTTTTTTATTGTGCGATAATTTTAAGTTTTGGAAATATTTTAATGCATTAATGTAATGACGGCATTATTATTTAAACGTTCATTTGATTTAAAAAAAACTATTTCTTATTTTAATTTTTGTTACGTGTGATTTGAATTACATTTTTTGAAAAAAAAAGGTGGGCTTCCGTGGGCGCTTGCGCTTGTACATCACCAATAGCTTAATCCGCCACTGATTGTAAATGAAATAATATAGCAAAATTGTGCAAAAATTGGTGAATAATCAAACGGTGATCTACATTGAAGCTGATCGACAGTCAAGTGTCTATCGAGCGACTTAATGTTATCGCGAATACTTTCAGTTAACAGTAATCAGGATTTTATAATACCTTTAACAATTTTTGATAAAAATTTGCAAAACTTGAATGGTGAGATGAGGATTCAAACAAGTATGTAGGTATTATATACTGAGATGACCCTAGCTATACAAATCTATATCTTACAGGCCCTCCGGAACAGAAACATCAATCTGCACATCTATAACATCATCGTCAGCTACTTGGAAGATCGCGCGATTAAACTGGGACGAGAGAGGACACAAACCGATATGGAAGCAACAAGTGGTGTACCACAGGGGTCGGTTCTTGGACCCGTGTTGTGAAACACTATGTACGACGGAATCCTCCGGCTACAGCTTCCTACGGGAGCCACCCTTGTGGGATTCGCAGACAACTTGACCCTAATCGTCTGTGATCAAGACGCAAAAGCGGTGGAAGCCAAGACAAACTCGGCTATAGCCACCATTGTCCACTAGACAGGCCAGAAAGGGTTGACGCTGGTTCCGGAAAAATCGAAGGCGGTCATGGTCTCTCGCCGAAAGAAGGTGCCAAATATTGGCATCTCCATGGAAGGATCTCCAATTTATCTAGAAGATTCGGTGCTAGTACTTGGAGTGAGGCTAGACAAACATCTTAACTTCGCCGAGCACATCCGGAACACGGCGGTCAAAACGGAAGTATCGGCGTCAACCATCTCCCGCTTGATGCCTAACGTAAGAGGACCCAAAGCCACAAAGAAAAGAGTGCTCTCCATGGTCGTGCATTCGATCTTATTGTATGCTGCTCTTGTGTGGTCTTCGTCCATGGAAGTGCAACGTAACGCAAAGAGGCTATTGGCAGTGCAAAGACGCCCTGCGTTAAGGGTGGTAAGACAGAACTGTGTCTGGTGAAGCGGCATTAGTATTGGCGTCTATACCACCGGCGGAGTTACAGGCCGTGGAGAGAAAGAACATCTACTCTGGGCAACAGAATGCCAAAGCCAGCACCACACAAGAATGGCAGCGCAGGTGGGAGGTAGCCGAGGTCGGATCATGGACGCGGCAACTCATACCCAACATCGATACATGGGTCGCCAGAAGTCATGAAGAGATCATGCGATCACTGCGCGGCGGACGACACGGCCGAACATGCTCTATTTATCTGTGCTAGATGGGCTAAGGCTAGGACTACCGCCGAGCTGAGAGTGAACTGTAAACTCACACCTGACAACGTGGTGCTCGTTATGCTGCGCTGCCCCGAAAATTGGAAATGGGTGAAGACCATGATCCATACCATAATTAGTTTCAAGGAGGCAGCAGAGAGAGAGGAGGAGGCTGCTGCACGCATACATAATAACCAGACGTAATAAAACGACGTAACAGATCAGATCAACTTCGACAAATCCGCCAGGTTGCAAAAGTAATGCTTCACGGCGGTTCTCGTGACCAAACAAGCGGGAAGGCTAGACACCACTATGGCAGGTGATTCTCTGGCCATGAAGGAGAAAATTTTTAGCCAGTAAGAATCTGGCACTACCACCTCTATAGATCTAAGAGGTGGTGCCTATGCAAGATTTTTTACCTCCTTCCAACGCACCAAAAAAGACAAAAATACAAATCTATAAAATTTTCTCAATCCAAAATTATCTCGCCAGGATACATCCATTATTAATTAACAAGAGACTCTTATGTGGTTGAAAAGAAATTGTTAAATTTTGTTACCTTACACGTGGTATCTCTCCGCCAGCTGTTCACACCTGGACGCTTGGCCAAACAAATTATTCAAATTATTCTCACTCGCACTTCACCAATAAATTAAAACAAAAACATCAACTCAACTTAACTTATTTTATTACTTTTCAAACAATTAAAAATTTAAATTTTTATTGTGAGAATGATGTTCGTTCGCTAGTCTTATTGACGCCACTGCGTCTCTCGTACCTCTATCACCTCTGTGTTGGACAACCTTCAAGCCCTACTCTCTTCACGCTCCCCACCTTTTTAAACTTAAAATTGAATGTACAGTATGTTTACAATAATTTAAAACAAAATTTCAAAATTATTTTACAAATAAATAAAATTAACGCTTTTAATGGTTTCAAAACACCACAATACTTTTATGATTCTATTGCACCGGAAGGATCATCAGTTGCGATAAAATAGTATGGGCTTTCAGGAACAAACACCCAAAATAAACATAAAAAATAGCTGGCCAAACAGCACAGAAGACATTAAACCACGCAATAGTGTAGATTTCAAGAATGAAAGCGTATAATGTTCCAACCAGAAGAAATATATTAATGGAAGACGACACTCTTCCACGTATAGAGTCTTCGGATATTTCGCTAAGAAAATGAGGCAAAACGTTCAGTAGAGTTCTTGACGTAAATCCTCCAATGAATCTTACGGTATAGCATAGAACTTCTTGTTATTTTTACTGTTATACATGACTGATGATCGAAAATAGTCGTGAAATAAGGGTCTTTATATTATATTACAGAGTTTTTTATTTTTAAGAAATTTTTTTCATTTCTATAACGTAATTTTTTTAGAATTCTATTTTCTTCTTTATTCAAATTTTCTACGTTCAACCCTGTTAAATGTGTCATTTTATTGTCATTTTAGTTTCTTTAAATATTATGTTTCTTTGTAGTATGTATTATTTACTTAATAGTTAAATTTTTATTGTTTTAACATTTTGTTAGGTTTTATTATTTTTAACATCACATACTACTAAATACCACAAAAATTCTTAAAAAATTCCAAAACTTTTTTAGGTTATTTGCTATTTATAAAATTATGTTTTTTCCATAAGCAAGCATTAAATGCCCCAAAACAAAAAGTGCTTTCTTGCTTTCTATTGCGATCCACTCACCCCAAAAACCGATATAATAAATGATTCTGGTTTCATCTGTGAACTTTGGAGTTTGAGGTAATCTAATTAATAATTACGTTTACTTACCAATAAATACTACAATATATAAAAATGTGCTACTTTTCTTTTGAATGTCAGCCATTATAAAACCTCACATCTAACTATTAATGCAACTTGAATGCAAATTAGATTATTACACAAGTAAATATAACATATCCATTCATAAATACTAAATATTATCGATGTTTATTTAAAACTGAAGCTAAGATAAATTAATAAACATATAATATAAACTACATTTGGAAACCATCGCAAACGAACAAAGTTCATTAAACTTTTTAAAATTTTTAATTGTTGTAAAAAATGTACTTTATCCAATTTTTTGCTGCCACAATAAATTTGGCTGAAGTTGTAATCATCAACCATAATCATAATCACTTTTTTACAGTGGACCAAACAAGTACTGCAAGCTTTTAATACATTTGTATTATTTCCAAAATTTTAATGTGTAGCTAAATTAGAAATACTAAATCGAATAAATCGGCAAATTCTAAGTAATTTTCAAAACTGAAAATTTAAAAAATTTGTAACTTTTTTGTAAGAGTTTGTTACAGGCAGAAATTAGTCTCAATCGATGCACCAAGTAATTCTACGTAAGCCCATACATCAGCTCCTGTACGGGGGGGGGGGGTCGCGTTTCAGTTTTGAAAATTAAATAAATTTGTAACTTTTATTTAGGAGTTCGAATTCAAAGTTTATATTTAGTTCAAATTTATATTACAGTAAATTTTAAATTTGTTTTATTAGACTAAACATTTGAAGTAACTGTATAAAAAACATAGATATCAAAATTTTCAATTGTCAACTAACTGCCAGAAAATCTAAATGACTTAAAAGGATCTTTACCAAAATTACTCGAAGAATTGGTTAAATCAAAATCAGAACACCTTTGTTTTTTTTAGTAATTATTTTGGAGGTGAATTAAATTGCACCAGTAATAGACTAATCACTTCTTAGTCAAGTTAATATTTAATTTATTTCGCTAAAATATCTTGAATTTCTTGAAAGCTTCTACCCTTGGTTTCAACCATATAAAATGTCACAAATGGTATTGCAATCGCACAACATGCAGAGAAAAACCAAAACGTGCCGGCCATTCCAATAGCGGAATTGAGAGATGCAAAAGAAAAAGTCAAAATAAATCCGAGTAATACATCAAAACATGTAGCAACTGCAGATGCAGGAGCTTTAACATTTGCAGGAAAAACTTCCGCCATTACCGTCCATGGTACAATTCCAAAACCAAAATTATAAGAAACAATGTACACAATCAGACATAGTGTGGGTAACCATGAAATACTGGATACGTCATTTCCATTGTCATTCAAATAGAAGTACAACCCCAAAGGTACTTCAGCAATCAACATTCCAATAGCAGAAATTAAAAGCAATAACTTCCTACCTAGCTTATCTACAGCTAAAGGTGTGATAAAACTACACAAACTGTACAGTCCCAATAATCATGGTAGAGATCTCAGGGGGTATATCGCTTCCAGTTGCAGTAAATATTGCTTGAGCATTGAAAACAACAACAATTATTCCGGAAAATTGTTGAAATGCTAGCAAACTCATCGTAATAATGAAAGCTTTAATGCAGGATTTCGATTTGAAAATGTCGCTGAAAGACTCATTGTTTTTCTTATCTTGCTCTACGGAATATTTTATAGTTTCAATTTCTTTCAAAATGTTGCTTTCAGAGCTTGATCTGAATTTTTTTAACGAATTCATTGCACTGAAAACATCATTGGAGGCAATTAAATAGTACGGACTTTCAGGAACAATAATAAAAAATAAAACCAAAAATAGAGCGGGCCAGATTGCACACGATATATTAAACCACATAATAGGTAGATAAGGCCCAACGACGTAGGCATATAATGTTCCAGACATAAGAAAAACGTTCATAGATGATGACACTGTTCCGCGTATCCGATCTTCGGATATTTCGCTGAGGAAGTGTGGCAAGACGCTCAACATGCTTCCAAACGAAAAACCTCCAACCAATCTAGCGATATAGTACAAGATGACAGTTTTGCCAAAAGACAAAATTAAATAAGAAGTTAGGAAAGGTCCTCCTGAGCAAAGAAGAAGAGTTTTCTTGCGTCCAATCCTGTTGGACAAAAAACCCGCCATCACTGGACCCAACAGTGCACCCAATCCAAAGATAGAACTAATCCACGAGTTTTGCTCGCTTGTTATAACTGCACCAAATGGGTTTTCGTTGACCATATTTTCATTGGTCAGTTTTGCGTTTACTGGCGAACTCCATCCTACCGTTATTCCTGCAGAAAATGCCACCAAGTTCCCTAAAAAAAAATTTTATTCAGGTTTATGTAATTATAATAAATTACATAATAATATTTTTGTAAAAGTTTTACTTACGGATAAATACAGAAACATACAAAAGATTTATGTGGTGAATTGGATGGTAGATCATTTCAAAATTTTGAAAAGCTGATGTATTGGCATAGTGAAATACACATTAGTGTTTTTCATTGATTGCATAGGTATATTAAAAAATTTTAAGAGGGAGAAGAGAAAAAGTGCCTCTAAGCAAAAGATTAGAGCTTTCTTGTATTCTATTGCCACCCACCCCAAAAATTTCATCTGTGAGCTGTGGAGTTTGGGGTAATATAATTAATAATTAGGTTTACTTACCAATAGATACTGCAATGTATAAAAATATTCTACTTTTTTTTTTAGTGTCAGCCATTAGAAAACCCGTAGCTTGGCAAAACCCTGCATCTGACTATTAATGCGACTGGAATGCAAATTTAATTGTTATATAAGTAAGTATAACGAAGCTATCCATAAAATAATAATTATGCTATTATCGATGTTTATTTAAAGCCGAAGGTATGATAAACTAATTATATGTTAGAATAAATTAATAAACATAGATAATAAAAACCAAATTTGATAACCTTCGCAAACAAACAAATTTAATTTAAACCTTTTAAAATTTTTAATTGCTCTAAAAAAATACTTTATCTAATTTTTTTCCTGCCACACCAAATTAATTTTGTTGAATTAACTAATAATTAAAATAATTCGGTACAATTATTTCTTGTACATCATCGGCCAGAGCCTGGTGGTTATGTTTCTCGTGCGATTGGTGAGCTATGAGATATGGAATGTCCATTTGAGGCGGTTGTCCAAGGTGACCCCTAGAAACTTGGATGTGGTATTCTAGGGTATCTGTTCTTGTAACATGAAGAAGTGCGACATGTGGGGTTAAGTTGTTGCTCGAGTTGACCTCGATGGGCCAAGTATCGAACCACATTTCCAACGCGTTGATGGCTTTTTGAAAATAAGCCGTTCCTGTGTGTCCGGGTTGACGAAGAACGTGTAAAATGTAGTGTCATCAGCATATAGAGAAATTCTCGTCTTTGGGTGGATTGGAGTTGGAATGTCATTGCATCGCGGCATCGCGAAAATGATAAATAGTGTCAGGGTTAGTTGAAACCTTGGGAAACCTTTTGGGCAGTGATAAACCTCTTGGAGAAGCGGGCTCCGTTGATCTTGATGCGGAATAGCATCGCTACTAGGTGGAGTAGTGCCGGGTGGATGATTGCCTGAAACATTTTAAAGAGTAGATTTTGGTAATTTTTCGAATTGATTGGTTCTGAAATCTGAGGAACTCGATCTTGTTGGTCCATTCTAGATCATGATGGGCGTTGACCTCGGTAATAACTTGTATTTTTAGAGAGTTGTAGCGTCGTTTGTCGTCGGGGTGGAAGGTAGCCTGCGCTTGTTTCCTGGCTCGACGCTTTTATCAACGGTCGTCGTGATCTTAGTTGCATTTTGAATTGAGATGGAGATTGAAGAATGAAAGGAGGTGACATACTTGTTTAGGTCAGCAGGCGTGTTGATGATGAGAATGACATCCATCGTTGAGAGGAGGTGACTCTAGAAAGCCGGTCAAGTGACTTCGTCAGTTGATGCTGAAATTGTAGGTGTTTGATGAGAGCGATGTTAAGGAAGCTGGATATGTCCGCATAATATCAAGAATGCCGAAGTCGTCAGCAAGGTTGATTAGGGTGCATTCTTCACTGTTGAAGTGCCAGCACCTCCAAGTGTTTGACGTTTAAGTCTTCTGCAATTATATTTACGCTAGAACTTTTAAAGAAAATGTCGAGGTTTTCTCTCAGGATTTTCCTTCCTGGGCGGATCTAGGCTGAAGTGATCTGTAACCAACCAAAGTTTTTAGCGTGGATACCGACCGCCGTGGCTTTCAGGTGTTGGAGGTCCTAAGTAGGTATTTCGTGGTGTTTCATTGAGGTCTTGATGTACATGATGGTGGGTCCCCCAACGTTGGGTTGGCGGTCGTCTCTGTATAGGGTGTACAAAGACAGGTTTGTATTGTGACCTACTCGGAGGTGCGTCTTGCTGACCAGAGCAATGTCCAGATCATGAATGTGAGCAAAGGGGAGCAACGGTTTTTTTTTTCTAAAGAGTCTATTGACATTCAACAAGCGATCTGGAGAGATGTGGGTTGCTCGTCGTTTCTTCGTTAGTTGGCGTGGTTTTGTTGACGAATTTACCTGCAACTATCTGCAGATTATCAATTACTTTTGTATTGATTATTTTTGAGCTTTACCAGCGCTGCGAACTTGTTTACAATTACACTGGTGTTAGTATTGGTCGTTGTTTTTTTACTGCTGGTGCTTTGATATTTATGTTATCGTCTTCCACTTGGGCGACGGTTCTTTTTGCTTTCGTTTAGGCAGGTCTGACCTCCATCTGTATCGTTCGGGCAAATAAGGCAAATTTAAATTTCTTACTTTTAAAAACGTTTGCAAATAAACTTGCACTACACTGGTATTATCAAATCCAAAATTTATCTATATTTACGCTAACACGTCTGCACTTTATGGCTGTTCGGACGAGAACGTGTATATTCAATGTGGTATGGTCGTTGACTTAATAATTAATGTATTATATATTGTAATTTTATTTTTTCAATATGAACAAATAACTCAATTGACAAACCTCAATTTCTTTAATATTATGAAAGTACAAATTATTTCATGATAAAAAATGTTAATAGCATTGTAATTAAGATAGTGACCACCATAGCTTCCTTACCCAACTGATTTTATTATTTTTTTAATTTTATATTTCTTTATTGCTTTCACTCCAATAGCTTTTATTAATATTTAATATTTAAACAGAAAAATGTAAAAACATTAGCCTAAAACTTTTGTCGATAAAAACAAGCAGCATTATACCTCAAAACATTGTCAAGTTCTACGCGTTAGAGCTAACGAAATAATTTTAGCTGAATTTTATTAATATTTTTTAATCATTTTTTTATTTATATTATTAAAAATTAATTAATTGGTGAGAATAAATCAATAACATAAGTGGGGCAGATTAAGTTAGCCAGTCTCATAACCGGAAATCTCCTTTTATCCTTTTAACTTCTTATCTCAAAAACCGTTCTGATTTTGATTTTATTGTTTTAATTTGTTATTTTGACCACATCAAGTTCAAATTTATATTACAGTAAATTATAAATTTGTTTTATTAGACTACAAATTTTAAATAACTCTATAAAACACATAGAAATCAAAATTTTCAATTGTCAGCTTATTGCTAGACAATCTAAATGACTTAAAACGGATCTTTACTAAGATTACTTGAAACATTGGTTAAATCAAAATCAGAGGTGGATTAAAAGTATTACATTATTTAATTTTGAAACTGACTTCTTAGTCAAGTTAATATTTAATTTATTTCGCTAAAATAGCTTGAATTTCTTGAAAGCTTTTACCTTTGGTTTCAACCATATAAAATGTCACAAATGGTATTGCAATCGCACAACATGAAGAGTAAAACCAAAAGGTGCCGCCCATTCCGATAGCGGAATTGAGAGGCGCGAAAAAAAAATTCAAAAGGAAACCAAGTACAGCATTGAAACATGTAGAAATTGCGCCAGCAGGAGCTTTAACATTTGCAGGGAAAACTTCCGACATTACGGTCCATGGTACAATTCCAAAACCGAAACTATAAGAAATAATGTACACAATTAGACATAGGGTGGGTAACCATGAAATACTGGATACATAGTTTCCATTCTCATTCAAATAGAAATATTGCTTGAGTATTGAATACAACAACAGTTATTCCGGAAAATTGTTGAAATGTTATCAAACTTATAGTAATAACGAAAGCTTTAATGCAGGATTTTGATTTGAAAATGTCGCTGAAAGACCCATTGTTTTTCTTATCTTGTTTTACGGAATATTTTATAGTCTCTATTTCATTCAAAATGCTGCTTTCAGAACATGATCTGAATTTTTTCAACGAATTCATTGCACTGGGAACATCGTTGGAGGCTATAAAATAGTACGGACTTTCAGGAACAATAATAAAAAATAAAACTAAAAATAAAGCTGGCCAAATAGCACACGATATATTGAACCACATAATGGGTAGATAGGGTCCAACGGCGTAAGCATACAATGATCCAGAAGTAAGAAAAACATTTATGGATGATGACACAGTTCCACGTATGCTATCTTCGGATATTTCGCTGAGAAAGTATGGCAAGACGCCCAACATGCTTCCAAACGAAAAACCTGAAACGAATCTTGCGATATAGTACAAAATGACAGTTTTTCCAAAAGACAAAATTAAATAAGTAGCTAGGAAAGGTCCTCCTGAGCAAAGAAGAAGGGTTTTCTTGCGTCCAATCCTGTTGAACAAAAAACCCGCCATCACTGGACCAAATAGTGCACCCAATCCAAAAATAGCACTAATCAACGAGTTTTGCTTGCTTGTTATAACTGCACCAAATGGGTTTTCGTTGAGCATGTTTTCATTGGTAAGTTTTGCATTTACTGGCGAACTCCATCCTACCGTTATACCTGCAGAAAATGCCACTAAGTTCCCTAAAAGAAAAAATTCATTCAGGTTAATATTTAATTACATCCTAATTATTTTGTAAAAGGTTTACTTACCATTTCAAAATTCTGAACCAGTCAATAAATTCTATCTGATGGGAATATAATATGTGTGGTAGAATTAAGACCGAATTTAGCTAAATGTTATAATAATAGTTGGAAATCATAAATAAATTACAATAATTATAAGTGAAATAATATAGCAAAATTGTGCAAAAATTGGTGAATGATCAAACAGTGAAGCAGATCGACAGATCAAGCGACTTAATGTTATCGCGAATACTTTCAGTTAACAGCAACCAGGATTTTATAATATCTTTTACAATTTTTGATAAAAATTTGAGAAACTCGAATGGTGAGATAAGAATCCAAACAAATATGTAGATATTATACTTCAATGATTCTATTGCACCGGAAGGATCATCGGTTGCATTCTATTGCGATTTACTCCAAAAACCGATATAATAAATGATTCTGGTTTCATCTGTGAGCTTTGGAGTATGGGGTAATCTAATAATTAAGTTGACTTACCAATAAATACTGCAATGTATAAAAATATTCTACTTTTCTTTTCAATGTCAGCCATTAGAAAACCTGCAGCTTGGTAAAACCTTCATCTAACTATTAATGCGACTTGAATGCAAATTATATTATTACATAAGTAAATATAACATAATATCCATCGATAAAATAATAATTATTATCGATGTTTATTTAAAGCTGAAGCTATGACAAACTAATTACGTTAGTATTACTGCGTTGAATAAATTAACAAACATAGATAATAAAAACTACATTTGATAACCATCGCAAATGAAGTTTATTTATAAATTTTTAAACTTTTAATTATTGTAAAAAAAATATTTATCAAATTTTTTTGCTGCCATAACAAAGTAATTTTGTTGAATTAACCAATTTAAAATAATTCGGTACAATTATTTCCTGTAGATCATCAGCTAGATCCTGGTGGTTATGCCTAATTAAACCATGTTTCCAAATTCTTGAAGATAAGTCGTGGCTAGGTGTCTGGGTTGATAGAGAGCGTATAAATTGCAGTGTCATCGGCATAACGAGAAATTTTCGTTCTTGGGTTGATTGGAGTTGGAATGTCACTGCATCGTAACATCACGAAGATGTTGAAAGATGTTGAAGATGTAGGAAGCTACTAGGTGGAGTAGTACCGGGTAGATTTTTGCTTGAAACATTTAAAAGAGTAGACTTTAGCCATTTTCCAAGTTGATTGGTTCTGAAAGCTGAGGAACTCAATCTTGTTGATCCATTCTAGATCGTGGTGGGCGTTGACCTCGGTAATAACTTGTATTTTTTGTGAGTTGTAGCATCATTTGTCGTCGGTAAGATGCGCTTCTTTCCTGTCTCGGCGCTTTTATCAACGTCATGTTAAATTGAGCTGAAAATTGAAGAATGAAAGAAGGTGTTCAGGTCAGCGGGAATGATGATCATGAGAATGACGTCCATTGTTGAGAGGAGGTGACCGTAGAAAGCCGGTCAAATGACTTCGTCAGTTGATGCTGAAATCGTAAGTGATTGATAAGAGCGATGTGTCGCTCTTATAGGTCGCTCATAGGGATCGTCAATTCGAGTTGAGGTGTGTTCTTCACTGATGGAGTGACAGCATCTACAGGTGTTAGGCGTTCAAGTCTCTGGCGATTACCTTCTCGCTGGAATCATTGAAAATGATGTCGGAGGCTTCTTTCAGAATTTTTCTACTTGGGTGGTTGTAGGCTGAAGTGATTTGTAACCAACCAAAGTTTTTAGTGTGAATACTAAACGTCGTCGTTTTCAGGTGTTGAAGGTCCGGAGTATGTATTTCGTGGTGTTCGATCGAGGTCTTTATGTAGGTGGCGGTGCCTCCTACTTCAGGTTTGGCGGTCGCTTCTGTATAGGGTGTACGAAGGTAGGTTTGTACTGTAATCTACTCGGAGATGCGTCTCATTGACCAGAACGATGTCCAGATCATGCATGTGAGCAAAGAGGTGCAGAAGTTTTTTTTTGTAAATAGTTCATTGACATTCCAATAAGGGATCTGGATGGATGTGGATTGCTGTCGTTGTCTATTCATTAGCTGGCGTGGTTTGGTTGACAAATTTACCTGCAACAGTCTGCAGGTTATTAATTACGGAGACGCTGATGTTAATGTCTCTGAGTACATTTGCGAAAACTGTAAATAAATTGTATATTTATTTATTATATTATTACATACTATTATTTATACTGTCGTGTTTTGAAACCATAAAAACGTGAATTTTATTATTTTGAAGTTTTGATTTTATTATTGTAAATTATTTATGTATAAATGTACTGTACTTAAAATTTTAGTTGTAAATGAGATGGAAAGTAAAATAGAGCAGGAGTGTGTTCAGGAAGTCTGGCAGAAGGCGGAGTAGAGGCCTTGTGCTCTGGCGGGCGGGAGGATTGTTATTACCGCTACGCTATAAGTTATAATTTTGATTGTTTGAGAATAAAAAAGATTTTTAATTTGAATTGATTGTTGTTTTTGTTTTATTTTATTTAGAAAAGTGCTGATTGATAATTTTTGAAGAATTTCTGATAATTTTGGTTGTTGCGTGGAATAAATTCACAAATAAATTTGTTAGACCGGCTCTGGCAGATGTGGAACGTGCACGTGCAAGTAACGACACATTTAAAATAATATTTTAAAAACGATACAAAAATTGACAATTTATTTAAAATAAATCAAAAAAGTCTCATTCTCTCAAATAATCTGTGCACTCTAACTAATTTAACAGAAGAGTGAAAATTTGTTAATTTTATAAGGTTGGGGGCATGGCAATACTATATTATATAAGGTACTAATTTCCAACGTTCGGCAACGTCAGTCAACTCGGGGTACTTGGTTCTGGTGTGTTTATATAAATAATTATTTTCTGCTCTCCATAGCGGATAACGTTTAGGATATTTAAGTACGTTATCATACAGTTTAGAATACCAAGTATCGGGATTTGTACTAGGATTAACATTAGTAGACTGTAAGTTGTCCGTTTGAGGTGGGTCTATCGCGTCGATACTGCGACTTAACGCATCAGGGACCAAATGTTCACGACCCTTACGATGTACGATAACGAAATTGTACTGTTGTAAGCGCACAGCCCAGCGAGCAATCCTACCAATAGGGTCTTTAATGCTGTTCAGCCATTTAAGACTATGGTGGTCGGTAATAACCGTAAAAGTAGGTAGACCTTCTAAATACGGGCGTAATTTTTCAATCGCGAAAACAACCGCTAAGCACTCTTTTTCCGTTGTACTGTATTTTTGCTCTTGTTTAGTTAAGGTTCTGCTAACGTATGCTACAACTTTTTCTCCGTCAGAATGTATTTGAGAGAGCACACCGCCTAAACCATAGTTGCTGGCATCTGTCGAAACATAAAATGGTAGGGTATAATCAGGACATGAGAGTATGGGAGCCGAAACTAGACAATCTTTCAATGTTTGGAAGGACTTATCACAATTGTCTTTCCATTCAAACCTCGAATTTTTACTTAATAAAGAAGTCATTGGTTGAACAATACTAGAAAAATTTGGTATGAAACGCCTATACCATGATGCCAACCCCACAAACCTTCTCACTTCAGTAGTGTTTTTAGGAGGCTTTATGCGTAAAATAGCTTCGACTTTCTCTGGATCAACATGCAATCCATTTTTGTCCACTACATATCCTAGATACCGGAGTTCTGGTCTACAAAAATGACATTTGTTTTTGCTTAAAGTTAACCCTGCGTGTTGTAATCGTTTTAAGACCTCTTTCAAAATTCTCGTATTTTCCTCAAATGTTTCACTTATAATAATAATATCGTCTAAATAAACGAAAACAAAAGGCTCGAGTTCGATACCCAAAATCTTATCTATTAGACGTTGCCATGTAGCTGGCAAATTAGACAGGCCCATAGGGAGCCGTTTAAATTGAAAAAGGCCGCGATTAGGAACCGTAAAAGCCGTATAATGACGAGAATCTTTGGAAACAGGCACCTGATAGTATGCAGATTTTATATCTAGTGAGGTCAGATACCGTGCATTACGAAGTCTGTCCAAAATGGCCGTTATGTAAGGAATGGGATAGGCGTCGGAAACGGTCACCTTATTGAGCTTACGATAGTCGACCACAAAGCGATAAGATTGGTCTTTCTTTTTAACCAAAATTATGGGAGACGACCAAGCGCTAGTAGAAGGTTCCACTACATCATCTGCTAATAATTTATCTAATTCGGCATCAATATGTTTTTGCAATATAGGTGAAACGGGATAATACCGCTGTTTAATTGGTGGGGAGTTTGTCTCAATTTTATGTTCAAACAAGTTTGTACAACCTAAAAGATCATCAGCATAGTTAAATGCGGTGTTAACGATATCATTCAATTGTAGTTGTTGTTCGCTCGTGAGATTATTAGTCAAAATTTGAGTGTTAACTTCGTAAACAAAATTAGTATCGCTCTGTTTTGAAAATGTCCAAGCTCCATGTCTTAAATCAGGCACAATGGCCATTGATTTCCAAAAATCAGTACCTAAAATAAGTGTATGAGGAAGAGAAGGTATTATGAGGACCTTGATTACTTTAATCCTATCCTGAAGTCTAAAGGGAACATAAACCGAACCCGCACATGCGCATCGCTCGCCATTGGCTACTGTACAATATTGACTTTCGTCTGACTCTAGAGTAAGTCCCAGGGAAATAAAAATATCTAAACCCGCCTTTCCCGCAACTGTTCTGGACGCACCCGAATCTAAAAGTCCTTTTATCGGAGTATTGAGTATAGAAACTTCCAGATAAGGTCGCTCATCACCGTCTGCATGAGCTAGAATAAAGTCTAAGAGTAGTTGATTTTTATGGGATAAATTGGTATTGTTATTGACCGATTTGCGTTTATTAGAGATCGTTATTCGGTCTTCTAACGTCCCTGATATGAGTTTAAATTACAGCGTGGACAAGTAAAAGTTGTTACGTCAGGACGACCGCATCTATAGCAATACCTCTTTGTTTGGGGTTGAGGACAGTCTCGACGACCATGTCCGACGGTTCCACAATTATAACATTTAATGTCCGAACTGGTAAAGCGAATGTTTTTAACTGCAGATATAATTGGCCCTTCTGTTGAGGTACTGGGACTCTCCATATCGATATAAGCTAAATCTGGTTCTATTAAATTCATATTCTTTCTAGGAGGTGGATTATACGAATCAATTAAAGACTTTCTCGCGTCAATTTCTCTGCCTACCTTTATTAGGTCGTCGATGGACTCGATACTTTGAAATCCTCGTTGGGATTGATAAAATGGGGACATGTTGTCCATTACTATTGACAACTTAACTTTTTCGGAACATGGACGGGTCAACCGATTAAACATATTTATCATGATAGCACAGTACATGCTAAGCGATTCTCCCGACCCTTGAGTTCGAGCTTGAATTTCGCGTAATAATTTTTTTATCATAATCTGGCGGCTGGAATTGATTCCGAAACGCTGAAGCTAGCTCACACCAATTATTCAACTTGTGTTTGGTAGCGCGGTACCACAGCAAGGCAAGTCCCGTAAAAAGATCAGTGGCCGAATTGTAAAGTTGTTCTTTAGTGACGTTACGAGCTGAGCATAATTCGTCAACACGTTCAAGAAACGCAGCAGCAGATATTGAATTATCTCCGCTATATTTTAAATTTCATTGTGAAACTGGGATAGATTTAGGTTTTGAGAAAGTAGGCTGCATACTCTGCGATTGCAGAGGTGATACTCTCTCACTTTCTGACTCTGAGGAGGATAGTGACTCAGATTCCGACTCAAATAGCTGTGCTATTACTGTTTTAGGCGTAGATTCTGCTCTATTAAATTTTTTTGCTTTGTGATTAAGCGTTGTTGTTAAATTAACCAGCGTGACCAAGATATTAGCCTTTGTTTTATTTTGCTCGTCGGTAGAAGCAGGACATTGGTTAGCCCTATTGACCAAATGCGCTAATCTTGCAGTCGTCTTTAAAAATATTGAACTACTAGAGCTATCTCTAAAACTTTTTATGATACCTGAAATTTCTTTAATTTTCTTCTCTAAAATTTCAACGTCTAATGCAAAAGTAAAAGGGTAGGTAGGGTAAGTCAGTGAAGAACCCGATTTTTCAAGTTTTAAAACGCTACGCAAACTTTTTCGCATTTCATGCACTGTACCGGGTTCCGTAATACCGCGATATGCCAATTCATAAGAAAGCTCCTCCTTCTCTAAACGATTAATTTCCATTTTAGGATTCATAACGTGAAAAAACTATAACCAAAAACCTAAATATGCAAGCAAAAAAATTTTTAAAAACAAATTAAACTCCCCCCTTTCCAAAAAAGAAACCTAAACAAAAATACCAAAACACCTAACAGTTAAAAATTGAGAAGATCAAGTAGAAAAAAAAATAACCCGTTGGGCGCCAATTTTGTACCCTGAAAAATTATAAACCTAAATTGCCAACTAAGGTATCACCATAACTTATCTCAGGGCCCATGGGATTTTTGTAACTCAATGGGTACAAAAGATTTCCCTGGGCTAGCTCAGGTGCTCTCTGGTTATACGAAGTAATTATGTAGGGCGCCAAGTAATTAAATTTCAGGATTCCAGAGAACTTATTTGGTAATTACTAACCACTGAGATGTAAGCCAATTTACGAAAAAAAAATATTAAGTAAATAAAAGAAACCACCACAGATTACATCGAGCACAATAAGATTTATTAATGGACAACAAAAAAAAATGATCAACAATGTCTTACACTTATCACTGATAATAATAATATAAATTAACTGAATATGAAGAGAAAAGTTGTTGCGCACCATACGAGATCAAGTCACAGTTGTCTATAGTTCTACGCAAAGTTTATAATTTTGAAATTTCCTAAATAAACTCTTAGGTAAAAAAAAACTTCAAACGATCGTCATTAATTAGAAAAATATAAGTGTCGCTCAAGACCCGGAGAATTGCAATTCTTTTGAGTCGCGGTAATTTTACACTAACATAGGTGTGCCCCGAATGTTTAAATCAAAATCCGAATTTTGCGTATCGCTTCACAAAAAAAGATGTTTACGTGATGGCAAACTTTAACTTTTCCTAAATAAAAATAAATTAATTTCTGCTCGAACTTAATAATACTATAACAATAAAATTTACGCAACAATCAATAAAATAATATAATGACGAAACGAAATAGATATACGTAGTATAAAACAAATAGATAATTTCGGGTGCCATCCGGTAACCAATTCCAAATCCAAAAAGTTGATGGTCCGGATAATATATAAAATCAGAAGTTGAAAGCGATAATACACAGGATGTCAAATAGGTAGGTACGCAAAGATCCCGAAGGTAATAATATAACGGACCCTTATGCTGGTTATCATCAAAATAAGTTAGTAACTGATACGTCTAACCTTATACTGGTTGCTGTGTGGAAGTTTGATGGAACATTGGACGCTCCAAGTCTCAATCCTCGTAGATCCAACAATACGAAAGAAGGAAGAACCACTATTTTAGGAATATTTCCAATCAAAATTAATTATTCCAAAATATATATTCCACGTGTGCCCGTAAAGGTGCAATAAAGAAAAATTTCCAAATGAAGCACTCTTCCGAAATAGAAGCTGTCAGGTCACACAAGGCTATCGTGATCCAGAGAATTTCAGGAGAACTCACAACAAAACTGCTACCTTTCTTTCAAAAACGCTTTCCCTTCTTAACTAAAAACCCCGTTCTTATTATCTTATCCATACGCACATTTTTCCAAAAATCAAACATGTTCCCAAAGAATCAAAACTTAACCCAATCGCCATCTAATATAAATATATCAAACTATACAAACTTAAAATTAAAGAATTCGGCACAATAAACTAAAATAAACTCCAATAACATAAAATTCATGTAACAAACGACTTAACTAATAGTGTGCTTTTATTCGACAAAAGAGTAGAATAATTAAAAAAATAAAGTTAAGATATTTTACAACCTGTCAAACATCAAATTTTTGTTAAATGACCGTAAACAGGCGAAACTACGAGGGAAACTTATCATAAAATAACAGGCATTTGATTGACAATAGAGACGGAGTTGTCACAGGAATTTACTCTTGAGGTCAAATTGTTCAACCGCATCAAGAGCTAGTCAACGTATTTTTTTGAGTTTAGCAAAAGGTTTTGTTAATTTCAAAATTAATAAAATATCACTATAATATATCAATTTTTTTTAAATAAATAATTTGTTAGTTTCCTGGTAAATAAGGCAAATTCAAATTTCTTATGCTTAAAAACGTTCACAAATAAAGTTGCACTTCACTGACTGGTATTACCAAGTTCAAAATTTAGCTATATTTACACTAACACGTCTGCACTTTATGGTTGCTTGGACGAGAACGTGTATATTCAATGTGGTATGGTCGTTGCCTTATAATAAATAATATATTGCTACGCTATATCAATAACAAAATTATTTCATTTTAATAAGCAATAAATTTCACTTCTAGCTCGTGGCTAGCTGTTCTATATGAACAGATAACTAAATTGACAAACTTAAATTTTTTCGTTAATATGCAATTACAAGTTTTTTTTAGATAAAATTGTAATTAAGATAGTGTTCACAATAGTTTTGTTACCTAACCGATTTCATTTTTTTTAGCTTTTATATTTCTTTATTGTTTTCGTTCCATTTGATTTTATTATTATTGTTATTTATCCTATATAAAAAGGAGAAATATAGAAAATTTTGAAATCGCAATTGTCTTCCTTTCGTTAAATAAATTGTTCGCATTTTGATATTATTGTTTAAATTAATATTTTGAAAACATGAAATACATACATGTATATTTACATCATAATAAATTTTAAATTTGTTTGATTAGACTAAATTTTGAAATAGGTAACTGTATAAAAAATATATAAATCAAAAAACGTAGTCTTGGTAATTTTTTTGGAGGTGCTTTAAAAGTTCTACTTTGTTTAATTTTGCAATCTTTTTCTTTTAGAAGATTGTAAATCAACGACGACCTGCAATTTTATAGACTAATCACTTCTTGGTCAAGTCAGCATTTAATTTATTTAGCTAAAATATCTTGAATTTCTTGAAAGCTTTTACCCTTGGTTTCAACCATATAAAATGTCACAAATGGTATTGCAATAGCACAACATGCAGAGAAAAGCCAAATTGTGCCGCCCATTCCGATAGCGGAATTGAGCGATGCGAAATAAAAACTCAGAAGAAAACCAAGTAATCCATTGTAACATATAGAAATTGCGCCAGCAGGAGCTTTAACATTTGCAGGGAAAACTTCCGACATTACGGTCCATGGTACAATGCCAAAACCGAAACTATAAGAGGTAATGTACACAAGCAGACATAGGGTGGGTAACCATGAAATACTGGTTATGTCATTTCCATTCTCAATTAAATAGAAATACAAACCCAAAGGTACTTCAGCAATTAACATTCCAATAGCTGAAGTTAAAAGTAGTAACTTCCTACCCAGCTTATCTACAGCTAAGGGTGTGATAAAACTAGCTACAAACTGTACAACCCCAACAATCATAGTAGAGATCTCAGGGGGTATATCGCTTCCAGTTGCAGTAAATATTGCTTGAGTATTGAATACAACAACAGTTATTCCGGAAAATTGTTGAAATGTTAGCAAACTTATCGTAATAACGAAAGCTTTAATGCAGGATTTCGATTTGAAAATGTCGCTGAAAGACCCATTGTTTTTCTTATCTTGTTCTACTGAATATTTTATAGTCTCTATTTCTTTCAAAATGCTGATTTCAGAACTTGATCTGAATTTTTTTAATGAATTCATTGCACTGGAAACATTATTGGAGGCAATAAAATAGTACGGACTTTCAGGAACAATAATAAAAAATAAAACCAAAAATAAAGCGGGCCAAACAGCACACGATATATTGAACCACATAATGGGTAGATAGGGCCCAACGGCGTAAGCATACAATGATCCAGAAGTAAGAAAAACATTTATGGACGATGACACAGTTCCACGTATGCTATCTTCGGATATTTCGCTGAGAAAGTATGGCAAGACGCCCAACATGCTTCCAAACGCAAAACCTGAAACGAATCTTGCGATATAGTACAAAATGACAGTTTTGCCAAAAGACAGAATTAAATAAGTAGCTAGGAAAGGTCCTCCTGAGCAAAGAAGAAGGGTTTTCTTGCGTCCAATCTTGTTGAACAAAAAACCAGCCATCACTGTACCAAATAGTGCACCCAATCCAAAAATAGCACTAATCAACGAGCTTTGCTTGCTTGTTATAACTGCACCAAATGGGTTTTCGTTGAGCATGTTTTCATTGGTAAGTTTTGCGTTTACTGGCGAACTCCATCCTACCGTTATTCCTGCTGAAAATGCCACTAAATTCCCTAAAAGAAAAAATTCATTCAGGTTAATATTTAATTGCATCATAATAATTTTGTGAAATGTTTACTTATTAATAAATATATTTCAAAATTTTGAACCAGTCAATAAATGTTAGCTAATGTGTTAGTATAGTAAAATATACATTAGTGTTCTTTTCAGTACCTATATATTATATAATGTATGTGGTAATGGTTAAGTTAATCGTTGGCAAACAAACATAAATTACAATTGCCAGTAAAATAATAATTATAACGAAATTGTGCAAAAATTTGTTAATGTTCAAACAGTGATCTACATAGAAGCCGATCGACAGTCAAGTGTCTATCGAGCAAATTAAAGTTATCGCGAATCCTTTCAGTCAATAGCAATCAGGATTTTATATTACTTTTTACAATATTAGATACAAATTTGAGAGACTCGGATGGCGAGATGAGAATCTCATAAAAATGAAACCATAAAAATCAAACTAAAAGGTTGCTAGGACAACGTTTCAAAAAAATTAAATTTTTACTCTGATAAACTCTGGTTTCCCGGTCGACTCTGGTTTCATCTGTAAGCTTTGGGGTTTGGGGTAATCTAATTAATAATTAAGTTTACTTACCAATAAAAACTGCAGTGTATAAAAATATTCTACGTTTTTTTTCAATGTCAGCCATTAGAAAACTTAGAGCTTGGCAAAATCCTTCATCTAACTATTAACACGACTTAAATGCAAATTAAATTATTATGCAAGTAAACGTAACATATCCATCCATAAAATAATAATTGTTATCGATGTTTATTTAAAGCTAAAGCTATGATAAACTAATTACGCTAGTATTACTGTGTTGATTACATTAATAAACACAGACAATAAAAATTAAACCATAGCAAACAAAGTTCATTTAAACTTTTTAAAATTTTTAATTGTAATACTTTATCCAATTGTTTTGCTGCAACAACAAAGTAACTTTGTTGAATTAACTAATTAAAATATTTGTGGTTATGCCTCTCGCGCGATTAGTGACCTTTGAGATGTAGAATGTTCATTTGAGGTATCTAGAAACTTGGATTCGCTATTCGTGGTATCCGTTCTTGGGACTTGAAAAAGTGAGACCTGTGGAGTTTACCACGATTTTAACTTTGTTGAGTTGAACTCAATACACCAAGTATCAAACCACGTTTTCCAAATGGTTGATGACTTTTTAAAGATGAGTCGTCTTGATGGATAAATTGCGGTGTCATCGGCATAAAGAGAAATTTTCGTCTTTGGGTTGTTTGTAGTTGTAATGTCGCTCACGAAGATGTCCAGTAGGGACAGCAAGGTCCTTTAGGGGACTCCTGCAGTGTGATGAACCTGTCGGAGGAGGGACTCCGTCGAGCTCGATCTTGGTGGACCAGTGCCGGCTGGATTTTTGCCTGAAACATTTTAACGATTAGACTTTGATGCCAAACTTTATCGAACTGTAAATTGTCCTTTGTTGAAACCCAGTGTGAGGTGCTCAACAGTCTAGTTCGCAAAAGCCGAACTAGTCTTCACCTGGCTTGTGGATAAACACTAGGCCTGCTTCTTTCAAAACCTGGAGAAAAATTCTAAAACGGAGAAAAGAATTAATGATATCTGTGAGGACAGCAATGACTTTACAAGGCATTTTCTTGACGGCTAGATTGGGAATGACATTTGGTCCTGGGGTTTTCTTGTTATTCAGGGATCTGATGGCTCGTGTGATTTTGTTGGAGATGGCCGGGGTCGATGTAGGTAGGGTCTGCTATAGAGAGATCTTAGTAGACGAAATCACGTACCATGTCGAAGTGGTTTTAATTGTTGCGGTTGTTGTTGAGGCTGCACTGGGTCTAGACGTTGTCAGCAAAGGTTTCAGTTTTTTCTGCGTCGCTCTTGGCTTGGGTGCCGTCCGGGCAGGTGACGGCTGTGATAGTACAGGACTTGTACTTTTGGATGATGTTGACGAGTTTTCAAGCGTATTGGTTTTGAAAGTCGAGGGACTAGATCTTTCCAGATAACTTGTTCTTTTAGTGAGTTGTAGCGTTATTTGTCGTCTAGTGGAGGGCAAGCTTCGCTTGTTTCCTGGCTCGGCGCTTTTGTCAACAGTCATAATAGTCTTGGTTGCATGATAAATTTAGCTGGAAATTAAACAACGAAGGGTAGTAACATACCTGTTTAGATCACCGGGGGTGTTGATGATGAATACTGACCGTCGTGCCTTGCAGGTGTTGGACGTCCGAAGTAGGTATTTTCTGGAGGTGGGAATGCCTTCAACCTTGAGCTTGACGGTTGTTTCTGTACAGGATGTCCGAAGGCAGGTTTGTACTGTCACCTACTCGGAGGAGCGTCTCGCTGACCAAGCTGATGTCCAGATCATGCTTGTGAGCAAAGGAGAGCAGAAGGTTTTTTTGTGAGAAGTTCATTGGCATTCTAATAAGCGATTTGAAGGGATGTAGATTGCTGTCGTTGTCTAGTCATTAGCTGGCGTGGCTTGGTTAACAAATTTACCTGCAACAGTCTGCAGATTATTAATTACTTAATAATAATTAATTACATTTGCAAATGCTGTAAATAAATTGAATATTTGGCTTTCTAAGGCATCTGGGTTCGGGAGGGGAGGATTTCCTGATAGTATTTCACAACACTTGGAACGTGTACTCGCGCAAGCTCTGATAGAGCATGGGGGGGGAGTGCTTAAAAACATGAAGTTAAGATATTTTTATGTATGATATTTGTATTTGGATGTAAATAGGGGAAACTACGAGAAGTACTCACATTAAAACAAAAGAAAATTGTTTTTTGGTTTCTCTCTGGCTGGTATAAAGTTGAATTAATCTAAGATTTGTGTTCACTTTAGCTGAGTCAAACAACCAGCAAATTTTCTGAAAATGAAAAATTTGGCATACTTTGTACTAATATTTTGTTATTTTTTGGTAGTTTTCCAAAGATACTTTACAACAAAATAATTTAATTTTATTCATATCAATATAAAAAATATGGTTTGTCATTGTAAAATTTAAAGCTGAATAAGTGATTTAAAATATTATGTAATTAGTTTAGCAATAACTTACTCGTAAAATGATAATTAAATAATATTATCATTATTTCTTTAAAGTTGAAGTAATTAAAAACTGTTGCTATTATTGTATGATAATAAAATATAATATAGTTACATAATCGTAAATAACTTAAGGTATTATTGTTCATGAAAACAAAATAAAAATTAACTGAAATTAACTTTAGCTCATACTCATTTTCAAAAACTTTTTGATATTAATGAGTGGCTGGTTTTGTTTCCAAGATGTCCATAGGATTCCAATAAAGTACATAACTAATAAAATAGAAAATAACTTAAAAAAGTTTTAGAATTTTTAAGTATTTTTGTGGTATTTAGTAGTATGTGATGTTAAAATAATCAAACCTAACAAAATGTTAAAAAAATAAAAATTTTAAACTGTTAAGTAATTAATGCATACTACAAAAAATATTTAAAGAAACTAAATATTATATAATCTAAATATTATATTATACTATATAATCAACCATGTTAAATGTGAATTATTGTCATTTTATTTTCTTTAAATATTATGTTTCTTTGTAGTATGTATTATTTACTTAACAGTTAAAAATTTTATTTTTTTAACATTTTGTTAGGTTTACACAACTAATAAATATAGTTTATTTTATAAGCCAGCTCTCTATTGCTCTCTGGCTCTCTATATAAATATTTTAGAAGTCAGTCGATTATTTTGAATCCGTGGAGATCCCGAGCCCATTAAAGTGATCAACTTGGGCTAAATTGAAGAAGTGGTGCAATTTCCACGACTCGAACAGGCAGAAACCAAAAAGTAAACTTTATGTTTTTGGAGTCGGAAGATCAGATAGATAGCACCTAAAGAGACTAAACCAGTCACCCAAACTCTTGTAGAGACGAGCACAAGCATGATAACAGTGGCTCTTCAAGGCAGGCTAAATGGCTCTCTTGTCTTGGTAGGGTAAAATTTTCTGCAAGAAAACTTTCAGAATTGTCGGGAGGCAGTGGCAGTACTATGCCACTACTTTGATAACTGTAAGAACACTATTGATCTAATACAAGAGGAATGGTTATTAAAACTTAATGAATCTATATTCATAGGTAGTTTCACAAATAAAAGCAGGACATGTTTTATGTCGCTGTATAGCAAATGCGACCTAACATCAGTTTGGACAAGCTACGACTTAAGGAATAGTCCAAAAGATGTCGTTTTAACGTCCATCTACTTCTCAATTGACTCACCGGAGCTGCCACCTTCTAAGAGGATAATAAATCTGCAAACAGAATGGTATTCTTAGATCACCTGTCCACATTCATGGAGACCAAAATGTTGCAGAGACCCTCCGACAAAGAAGGGCTAACAACTACTCAGGAGATTGAAACGTATCCTAATGAGCTGCAGAACTGAGTTGTCATGTCCGCTAATGACGGTTGGATTGCGAGTTAGAGCAACTCGACCAGCTAAAGAAAGCAATAAAAAAGTTGTATAATAAAGCGCAAACTCTGATAAGGACTCCGATTAGACAGCGAGTTCAAGAAAGCCTTCTGCAGCTTCTGCGGCTAGGCTAAATAAGATCATTAGAAGAAATCTATATCAGCAGCTCGGTAGCTTAGACAATCTCTGATTTTGATTGGACTGAGTTTATAAGCCATCCACTGAGAAATTGCAAAAAAGGCTGTGAATAACACCAAAAGGGCATAAGCCATCAAATCCTTTAGCTTCTTCAAATCAGCTGTCAAAATTATCGACACTCTACTAAAGCAACACACCTTAGAGCTGCACTCCTGCAGACGGATAAAAGAAACTAAATACAGACCCTCTGGTAAACATTCAAAATATTACTTGAAGCTGTCTAAAGTCAATCTAAGAGTAATTGCAGAGATTGCTAACTGAACAAACATCTTAACACATTGTGACTTGTAGATGTTGGGGATGCAACAGAGCAAGCCAAACGGCGGAACATGTGCTTTGTCACTTTGTTTGATAATCACAAACAACTAAAATTCTTGAAAGTGAAATAAAATATAGATAAAACATGAGTAGTTGAACCCATACCGGCTTTTGTCTACTACCCATCTTAAATAAGTGATTTTGAACTTTTAGTTCAAAATAAATAATGCTAATAATATTTTAGATTTACATTAAGTCACGAAAGCACTGCAAAAACATATTTAAAAAATTATAATAGTTTTTTGGGAAAACACGTTTTCAGGGAGGTGAAGATGGTTAGAGTAAATATTTATTATACCTAATCATTTATTAAAATCTTAAACTACTATTTACATATTAATAATTTTCATTTTTTTTCAGAACATAAAAAATAATGGTTATTGTTGATTTCAGTCAAATTCTCAAAATTTTATTGACCTGATTATAAAAATTCTTTGGAATACCTGAATTATTTATTACGAAGTCACCATAATTGTAATTATGCAGCTAGAATATTTTGAATTTCTTCAAAACTTTTACCTTTAGTTTCGATCAAGTAAAATAACAAAAAAGGCACTGATATTGCACAAAATACGGAAAATAACCAAAATGTCCCACCCATTCCAATTGCTTCAACTAAATATGGAAAGGATTTTGTTATAAAAAAATGTAATAACGAGCCGAAACACACAGTCAGGGTTGAAGCAGAAGCTTTGATATTAGCAGGAAAAACTTCCGCCATAACAGTCCATGGTAAAATTCCAAAACCAAAATTATAAAAAATAATGTAACCTATTAAACATAGCGTGGGTAACCAGGAAATACTAGAAACGTCCTTTCCATTATTATACAAGTAAAAGTACACTCCCAGAGGTACTTCAGCTGTAAGCATGCCTAAGGCTGAATATAAAAGTAATAATTTTCTACCAAACCTATCCACTGCCAAAGGAGCTATAAAACTAGCACAAAATTGTACGGACCCAACAATGATAGCCGAAATTTCGGGAGATATACCTCCGTCCGTTGCACCCAATATGAATTGGGCATTAAACAAGACGCTATTTATTCCAGAGAATGCTTGAAATCCTACTAAAGTCAAAGATATAATCAAAGCTTTAGTCAAACCTTTCGACTTAAATGCAGTGGCGAAAGAATCAGCTTTTCCCGCTTCTCTGTCCACTGAATACTTTATCATCCTAAGTTCTTCTCCGAGGACATCTTCAGAAGCAGACCTAAATTTTTTCAAAGATTGAAGTGCACCTGCAAAATCATTGCAAGCGATTAAATAGTAAGGACTTTCGGGAACAATAAAGTCAAATAATATTACAAATAGTAAGGACCAAACAGCGCAAGTTATATTAAACCACATAATGGAGAGGTAGGGACCAACAACGTAAGCATACAGTACTCCAAACATGATAAATATGTTTATAGAAGCGGACATCCTTCCCCGCATTGCATCTTCGGATATTTCACTAAAAAAATTGGATAAAACGCTCAGAACGGTTGCAAATGCACAACCGCCAATAAATCTTGCAAAATAATAGAGATAAACAGTTTTCCCAAACGCGAGCAGTAAGTATGAAACTAAAAGAGGTATTCCAGAACAAAGGATAAGTGTTTTCTTACATCCTATTCTGTCTGTCCAAAAACCAGCTACAATGGGGCCACAGGTTCCACTTAATAGAAAAATTGAACTGATCCAAGAAGATTCTTCACTTGTTATTATAGCACCGAAAGGATTTTCTTCGATTCTGGATTGATTGGTTAATTTTACCATTACCGGAGAGGCCCATCCGATTGCTATACCAGCAGAAAACGCCACCAAGTTTCCTATAAGATTAAATGTTAAAAAATTTAATGCTATCGTGGTTTACTTACCAATAAATACGGCAACGTATAAAAATATTCGGCTTCTATTTGCATTGTTGGCCATTAAAAAATTTAAAAGAAGTCAATGATATTCTGCTAGATACCACGGTTAAGCGTAGTTTTGTCAATACAAAAATTTATATACTATGATAAAATTCTCATAAGTAGTAATTATAATTTTTTTATAATTAAAATTTAAACAATTATATTCTCGAGACCTCTTACGTAAATTAACATGCACACAATAGTGAAAAAAACAACAAAATTACCCACAAGTAAAGAAGTTTTTTAGATTGATGAGTTGATAAATACAACGCAAATTACATTTAAAATTCAGGACACATACTTGTATATAAATTCTTTTTCTTTGAGTAAGTGTTGACTTTCGCCTCTCGCTTGCCGCAAAAGAGTTAACTTAACGTTTTTATATAAACGTTATTTCACGCCTAAACTCCGGTTTAACACAGTCCAGAAGAATAAATTTTTTCGGTAAATGATTCATTAATGAAGAACTTCTTTGTTTTTTTATATATTTATTTTTTATTTCTAGACTTGGCTTTTTTAAGAGATTACGAGATGCAAAGGAATATACCAAAACAATACTAACCAATGCAGTAAAAAATCCGGAAATTGTGGAAGCAGCAGCTTTAACATTTTTTGGGCAGAACTTCCGCCATTACGGCCCATGGCAGAATTCCAAAACCAAAATTATAAGAAATAATGTATACAATAAGACATTATAGCAATGGTAACCACGAAATACTAGATACAGCATTTCCATTGTCATTTAGATAGAAATACAACCCAAGTGGTACTTCAGAAAAAAACATTCCAACAGCTGAAACTACAAGCAATAACTTTCTGCTCAGCTTATCCACCACCAAAGGTGTTATAAAGCTAGCAAATAATTGTATGGCTCTAAAGATCATGATGGAGATCTCAGAAGGTATGTCACTTCCAGTGGTATTAAATATTTCTTGAGCATTCAACAAAACCACTATAATTCCGGAAAGTTGTTGAAATACCAGCAAAGTTATTGTAATAAAAAAAGCTTTGATACTAGAATTTGATTTAAAAATGTTCTTCTCATCCTGTTCTACTGAATATTTCATAGTTTCCATTTCTTTCAGAATGTTGCTTTCAGTGTCCTATCTTAATGTTTCAAAGGTTTCATTGCACCGGAAGGATCATTTAAAGCGATGAAATAGTATGGACTTTCGGGAACAGAAAGGAAAAATAACACCAAAAATACGGCTGGCCAAATAGCACACGATATGTTAAACCACATTATGGACAGATAAGATCCAACAACGTAAGCATACAAAGTTCCAGACATGAGAAAAACATTCATGGATGTTGAGACTGTTCCACGTATTTCATCTTTGGATATTTCGTTTAGAAAATGTGGTAAGGTGCTCATCATGCTCATGAATGCAAAACCCCCAATGAATCTTGCGACATAGTACAGGATGATGGTTTTACCAAAAGCAAGCAGTAAATACGAAGCTATAAGAGGTGCTCCTGAGCAAATGAGAATAGTTTTCTTGCGTCCCAATCTGTTGCACAAAAAACCTGATGCAAATGGACCAAATAATACACCCAATATAAAAAACGAGTTAATCCATGTTTCTTGGTAGCTTGTTATAACCACATCAAGTGGGTTTTCCACGATTCTGGCTTCATCGATTAATTTTGCGTTTACTGGTGAACTCCATCCAACCGTAATTCCAGCTGAAAAGGCCACCAAGTTTCCTAAAAGTAAAAAAAATATTAAAAAAAAAATACATTGCAATATAATCTGGCTACCTTACTAATAAATACAGCAATATAAAAATATGTTCTGCTTTTACTTGCATTGTCGAACATTGAAAAATTAATCAGGAATCAACTTAAAATATACAGATATATAGAAGTAATTATTATCACTTATATAACATTTAAGTAATTAAAACCTGAGAGTTACTATTGTACTGTAATTTGATTTGATGGTTGTTTTTGTTTTATTTTAATTAGTGAAGTGCTGATTACTAATTTTTAAAGAATTTGTAATAATTTTAGTTGTTGCGTGGAATAAATTCACAAATAAATTTGTTAGACCGGCGCTGACAGATGTGGAACGTGCACGTGCAAGTTACGACGCCACACAAGGTAAAGGTCGAATATTACCAATTTAATCGACACATTTGAAATGATATTTTAAAAACGATACAAAAATTGACAATTTATTTAAAATAAATCAAAAGACTCTCATCCTCTCAAATAATCTGTCACCTCAACTAATTTAACAGGAGGGTGAAAATTTAGTAAATTTATAAGGTTATAAGGCTGGAGGCACTTAGGGAGGAGGTAGTATACCTGGTAGTATCTCATGACTTGGGATTTATACTCGTGCAGCCTCTGCTAAAGCTAATAGAAGAGGATGTCCTCTGGTAACGGGAGTGGATATCAATGACACTTGGTTGATTGAGTCGTCTTGGTTTTGGATACTTGGAGCAGCCTTTCTAACCTGATCATAGATGTTCTCGACAGAAAAGATAATTAATTTTCTAGCAAAAACATGCTTACACAAAAATATAGCATAGAGCTGATAAAATAATAATTGCAAATAAAAGTTATTTTTAAAATTTACTTTTAAATTGTGATCATCTGCTTAATAATTGCGTAATATTCATAATAATTATGAATAATAGAGTATAATAATTTTAAGGTTTGTATAGTAAGCATTTTTCAAGTTTTATATTAATAACAGGCATTTGATTGACAATAAAGACGGAATTGTCACCGGAATTTACTCCTGAGGTCCAATTGTTCAACCGCATCAAGAGCTAGTCAAGGTATTTTTTTGAGTTGAGCAAAGGGTTTTGTTAATATATCAAACAATTATATCAATTTTTTTTTAAATAAATAATTTGTTAGTTCGATCATTTTGCTTATAGCTATTGTCGGTTTCGTCCAAGTTTTGCGTATTTTTGAGCTTTGCCAGCGCTGCAAACTTGTTTACAATTACATCGGTGTAGGTATTGGTTTGTATAGTAATTGTCGTTGTTCTTTGTACTTCTGGTGCTTCGACATTTATGTTATCGTCTTCCACTTGGGCGACTGTTCTTTTTGCTTTCGTTAGGCAGGTTTATACGCCAGTAGTATCGTTACTGCCTTTTCCGCTCATAATCCTGGCAAATAAGGCAAAATTCAAATTTCTTATGTTTAAAAATGTTCACAAATAAAGTTGCACTACACTGACTGGTATTAGCAAGCTCAAAATTTAGCTATAATTAATATATTTCTACGCTATATCAATAACAAAATTATTTCATTTTAATAAGCAATAAATTTCACTTCTAGCTTGTGGATTTTTTCTATATGAACAGATAACTCAATCGACAAACTTCAATTATTTCATTAATATGCAAGTACTATTTTTTTAGGATAAAATTGTAATTAAGATAGTGTTCACAATAACTTTGTTACCCAACCGATTTCATTTTTTTTTAATTTTATATTTCTTTATTGTTTTCACTCTAATAATTAATTATATTATTATTATTTATCCTTAATAAAAAGGAGGAATCTAGAAAATTTTGAAATCGCAATTACTTTCCTTTCGGTAAATAAATTGTTCGCATTTTGATATTATTGTTTAAATTAATATTGACTGAAAGTCAAGTTAATGGTTGTCAAACAAAAATAAATTACAATTGCTATAAAATAATAATTATAGCGAAATTGCGCCAAATTTTGTCAATGTTCAAACAGTGATCTACATTGAAGCCGATCGACAGTCAAGTGTCTATCGAGCAACTTAAAGTTATCGCGAATCCTTTCAGTCAATAGCAATCAGGATTTTATATTACTTTTTACAATATTAACGTTTCGCAAAAATTTAATTTTTTCATCTTTAAAGCTAAAATTCTGGTTTCTCGGTCGATTCTGGTTTCATCTGTAAGCTTTGGAGTTTGGGGTAATCTAATTAATATTTAAGTTTACTTACCAATGAAAACTGCAATGTATAAAAATATTCTACTTTTCTTTTCAATGTCAGCCATTAGAAAACCTAGAGCTTGACAAAACCTTTCATCCAACTATTAATTGAATGTAAATTAAATTATTATGCAAGTAAACGTAACATATCCATCCATAAAACAATAATTGTTATTGATGTTTATTTAAAGCTAAAGCTATGATAAACTAATTACGCTAGTATTACTGTGTTGATTACATTAATAAACACAGACAATAAAAATTAAACCATCGCAAACAAAGTTCATTTAAACTTTTTAAAATTTTTAATTGTAATACTTTATCTAATTTTTTTGCTTCAACAACAAAGTAATTTTGTTGAATTACCTAAATATTAAAATATTTAACATAAGATGCTGCTTTTTTTGCATGCAAAGTTCGATACAATTACAACCGTTAGCTGTGCGTTCGTCTTGATGGATATATTGCTGTGTCATCGGCATAAACAGAAATTTTTGTCTTTGGATTGATTGGAGTTGTAATGTCGCTCAAGAAGATGTTGAGTAGTGTTGGGGACAGTAAGGACCTTTGGGGGACTTCTGCAGTGATGAATCTGTCGGAGGAGCAGTCTTTGTCCATCTCGATCTTGGTGGACTAGTGCCGTGTGGATTAAGTGATTTTAATTGTAGCGGTTGATGTTGAGGCTGCACTGACGTTGTCAGCGTCGCTCTTGGCTTGGGTGCCGTCCGGGCAGATGACGGCTGAGAAGGTACAGGACTTGTACTTCTAGATGGTCTTGACGAGTTTCCAAGCTCATTGGTTTTGAAAGTCGAGGGATTAGATCATGTTGGTCCAATCCAGATCTGTTCTTTTTAGATAACTTGTTCTTTTAGTGAGTTGTAGCGCCATTTGTCGTCTAGTGGAAGGTAAGCTTCGCTTGTTTCTTGACTCGGCGCTTTTGTCAACGATCGTGAGAGTCTTGGGGTTGCATGATGAGTTTAGCTGAAAATTCAAGAATGAAGGGTACTGACATACAAGACAAGGTACGTTCTTCTGTGTTGGAGTGCCAGCACCACCAGGTGTTTGGCGTTTAAGTCTCCGGCGATTATCTTCCCGCTGGGGCCTTTGAAAAAAATATAGAGGTCTTCTCTCAGAATTTTCTTTCCTATGCGGTTGTAGGCTGAAATGATCTGTAACTAACTAATTTTTTATTGTGAATACTGACCGTCGTGCCTTGCAGGTGTTGGAGGTCCAAAGTAGGTATTTTCTGGAGGTTGGGATGCCCTCAACGAAGACAGGTTTGTACAGTCACCTACTCGGAGGAGCGTCTCGCTGACCAAGCTGTTGTTCAGATCATGCTTGTAGACAAAGAAGAGCAGAATGTTTCTTTAGCATTCCAATAAGCGGTCTGGAGGGATGTGGATTGCTGTTGTCGTCTAGTCATTAGCTGGCGTGGCTTGGTTGACAAATTTATCTGTAACAGTCTGCAGATTATTAATTAATTAATAATAATTAATTACATTTGCAAACACTGTAAATAAATTGAATATTTGTCTGTCTAAGGCAACTGGGTCCAGGGGGGGGGGATTACCTGGTAGCATTTCACGACTTGGGACGTGTACTCACGCATGCTCTGATAGAACATTCGGGGAGGGGGGGATGTTTAAAAACATGAAGTTAAAATATTTTTCAACATTTAGATTTGTGTTTACTTTAGCTGAGTGAAACAACTAGCAAATTTTCTGAAAATGAAAAATTTGGCATACTTTGTCCTGATATTTTGTTATTTCTTAGCTGTTTTCCAAAGATACTTTACAAAAGGAATTACATTTTTTTCTTATCAAAAGTAATTTAATTTTTTTCATATCAATATATAAAAATATGGTGGGTCATTGCAAAATTTAAAGCTGGATAAGTGATTTAAAATATTATAATTAGTGTAACAATAACTTACTCGTAAAATGATAATTAAATAATATTATTATTATGAAATTAAATAATAATAAAAACAATTAAATAATATTATCATTATTTATTTAAAGTTAAAGTAATTAAAAACTGTTTGCTATTATTGTATGGAATGGATTAATATGTAATGAAATATAGTTACATAATCGCAAATAAATTAAAGTATTATTGTTCAGGAGAGCAAAATAAAAATTAACTGAAATTAGCAGTGGTGGTTAGAGCTCAGATGCTTTAGCTCTGAAAATATTTGCTCTCAAAAACTTTTTGATATTATTAATAAGAGGCTGGTTTTGTTTTCAAGATGTCCGTAGGATTCCAACAACATAAACATATTACATAACTAATAAATATATTTTATTTTATAAGCCGGTTCTCTATTGCATAAATATTTTAGAAGTCAGTCGATTATTTTGGTGTTGCTGAAAAACCTCAAGCAATGAGGGTAAAAGAGCAAAGTCTACGTATACTGAGCGCAAGAGTACAAATCGGGGGGGGGGGGGGGTGATAGTGTCATTTACAAAAATGCTGCTGAAAAGTACACCTGAGTAGAGGAACTAGATGAGATTCAAGTAGTTAAAATTAAAAATAGCATCACCGCTGAAGCTCAGGCAAAGTCAGCATTCATCTTCGGCGGGTTCTACCACTCGGAGCTGATTTTTCGGATCACCTGCAGAGATCAGAGTTCAGGTGGACGATTTACCAAAGCTGATCAAAGTAATTCTTTGAATCCGTGGGTAACCCGAGCCCACTGAAGTGGTCAACTTGGGCTAAATTAAAGAAGTGGTGCAATTTCCACGATTTGGACAGGGATGAACCAAAATGTAAACTTTTTGTTTTTGTAGTCGGAAAGGCAGATAGTGCCACCATCAAAACTAGAGGAGAGAGAGGTTGAACTAGAAGTTCACCTCAGAGTTTTCCTCAAACTTCTGGATCTAAAAATACTAAATCAATCACTCAAACTCTTGTAGAGACGAGCACAAGTCTGATAACAGTGGCTCTTTAAGGCAAGCTAAATCTCTCTCTTGTATTAGTAGGGTAAAATTTTCTAAAATTTTTGATAACTGTTAAGAACACTATTTTGCAAAACTTAATGAATCTATGTTCACAGGTAGTTCCACAAACAAAAGCAGGACATGTCTTATGTCTATAGCAAATATGACCTAACAGCAGTTTGGATAAGCTACGACTTAGGGGATAGTCGAAAGGATGTCGTTTTAGCGTCTATCTACTTCTCAATTGATTCACCGGAGCTGCCACCTTCTAAGAGGATATTCTTAGATTACCTGTCCACATTCATGGAGACCAAAATGTTGAAGGGCTAACAACTACTCAGGAGATTGAAACGTATGCTAATGAGCTGCAGAACTGAGCTGTCATGTCCGCTAAAGACGGCTGGATTGCGAGTTAGAGCAACTTGACCAGCTATGGAAAGCGATAAAAAAGTTGTATAATAAAGCGCAAAACTCTGATGAGAACTCCGAGTAGACAGCGTTAAAGATACATCGGTCGGAGTTTAAGAGAGCCTTCTGCAGCCTCTGCAATTAGGCTAAATAAGATCATTAGAAGAAATCCATATCAGCAGCTAGGTAGCTTTGATAATTTCTGATTTCGATTGGACTGAGTTTATAAGTCATCCACTGAGAAATTGCAAAAAAGGCTGTGAATAACACTAAAACGGCATGAGCTATCAAATCAGCTGTCAAAACTATCGACACTCTTCTAAAGCAACACACCTTAGAGCTGCACTCCTGCAGATGGACAAAAGAAACTAAATGGAGACCTATAACGAAAAGCCGCTTTCCCCCTCGGGTGATAGCGGTTTATCACCACACCTGGAATAGAACTTCTCCAGTAATAACTAATCTCGTGTGATGAGGCCCAGATGTTAAACTCGCTCTTATATAGTCGGAGGCAAGAGCATAGATCCTGTAAGTAAAAATTGCTTCCAACCACTTCCAAATAAAACCTCGTTTTATTTAACAACGGTATATTAAACCAAATAATACAATTAATCTTTTCGCGATATGGCTGCGACAACAACCTCCAACATAAATAATTCTGAATCGGCCAAATCACGTCGCAACACAATGGAATACCAACCAATGGAACTCAGTACAGACAAGAAAACAGTAATGCAAAATTGGTACTTACCCAAGCGCTCAGGTAAATTTACAAGATATTTGGTGACAAGAATAGCACCACCGAATCCCGCTGTACTTTCCAATAACGCGCAGTTGATGACGTGACTAACTTCCTCGCTGCTGGTTGAAATGAAGGAACAATTGCACCACTGCATAAACGAGCGGAGACCCAAACAGTAGCTCGAATGACGCACTAAACATATACGCACCACACTGAATCGCGTACACACAAACAATCTGGTCGTCGACGGCCACAAAGACAAGATAAGGAATCGCTACTACCTTGCACTTGTAGTTTCACGAACGATTCTTATGATAAGGTTAGATGGAGATGTTAGCAAATTGAATATAACGAACTTGATTTCCAGGTTATGAAAATTCCCAATGGAACCTGATAATACTTGACTTAGCTACTCTTCGTTCCAACTTCCGGAAAATTGACGTTAAGGCACTCGCTTACTTTAAACAAATATTCAGCCGAGTCCAATATTCACACGGAACGTTTTTGAAGCTTGACTTCCTCATCCTTCACGTTCCCAAAACCAAGTTCCCCCTCACGACCCATGTCCCAACTTTTTAAGGTCAAGACGCGCCGCGAAGGTTGCGCACGGGAAAGTCCCATAGGCGTCCGAAGCAAGAGTGCACAAGTAGCCCTGACAGCAATTATTACAATAAATTGTTACAGACCCTCTGGTAAAAATTCAATATATTACTTGAAGCTGTCCAGAGGCAATCTAAGAGTAATTGCAGAGATTTCTAACTGAACAAACATCTTAACACTCTGTGACTTGTAGATGTTGGAGATGCAACAGAGCAGGCCAAACAGCGCAACATGTGCTTTGTCACTTTGTTTGAAAGCAACTGAAATTCTTAAAAGTAAACTAAAATATTGCAGGGCCCATAAATGTGAAGCCATCGAGTTCAAAGCAGTTTTCAATTCATTGATAAAGTAAATCAAAGATAATTCAAAGAAACTTAATATTTGAACCTATAATAATTTAATTTAAAATAAAATAATTTATTGCTTAAGTAAATAATTAAAAGTCGAGGAACTTCAGGTATGTTAACAAACATTGTCGTCAGTGCGGGTACATGCAATCAAATAACAATTTTAAATCATGTTATCATTAAAAGCATCGATTAAAAGAAAAATTGAATTCAAAAACTAAAGGATCGCCTGGACAGCAGGTTGATACATGAATAATAAATAAAAGTAGTTGATGATTAAACGTGGACCGGTAATGTCGTGTTGAGATTATTCTCCAGAAATAGAGTAATCCTCAAAGTGAATCAAACCAATATTTAGTAACAAAAATAATAAATTCAATTTGGAATAACCAAGAAGAATTTAAAAGAAACATTTAGACGAGTAGAAGAGAAATTATTTGGAATTAGCTGGGAGCTGTTCCACTTAACGTGACGAATAAGAGGCAGATTCACACCCAATTTAAAGTGGACCATTGAAGGTCGAACATAGAGGAAGATAAAGACATGTTTGCATTATTAACATTATAAGTGATAACGGGGTTTTGCGGAATAAGAATCGGGATCGAACAATACGGAGCGCATTTGACAAATTTATAAATTTAATTTAATTGTCATTTAATTGTTTACTCAATTTAAAAATAAATTCAACATTCATTTAATAATTTCACAAGTTTTTTTGAAAATATAAAAAAATCGCAAATAACTTTAATTCGATATTTAATTACCTGGAAGCTGAGGTTCGATAAGCTGTGCATTTATCATTATATTTAGAGCAAAATATAAAAAAAGTAAGTATGGACTATTACGGATTTCACTCTTTAACAGTGCAATATAGATAGAACATGAGTAGTTGAACCCATACGGGCTTTTGTCTACTACCCATCTTAAATAAGAAATTTTGAACTTTTAGTTCAAAATAAATAATGGTAACAATATTTTAGATTTATATTAAGTCACAGAAGTACTGCAAAAACATATTTAAAAAGTTAGAATACTTCTTTAGGAAAGCGCGTTTTCAGGGAGGGGAGGATGGTTAGAGTAAATATTTATTATACCTAATTATTTATTAAAATCTTAAATTACTATATTACATATTAGTAAATTCAATTTTCATTTTTTTACATAACATAAATAATGGTTATTGTTGATTTCAGTCAAATTCTCAAAATTGTGTTGACTTGATTATAAAAATTCACCGTATATTGTAATTATGCAGCTAGAATATTTTGAATTTCTTCAAAACTTTTACCTTTAGTTTCGATCATGTAAAATAACAGAAAAGGAACTGATATTGCACAAAATATAGAAAAAAACCAAAACGTCCCGCCCATTCCAATTGTTTTAACTAAATATGGAAAGGATTTTGTTATAAAAAAATGTAATAACGCGTTGAAACACACAGTCAGGGTCGAAGCAGAAGCTTTGATATTAGCAGGAAAAACTTCCGCCATGACAGTCCATGGTAAAATTCCGAAACCGAAATTATAAAAAATAATGTAACCTATTAAACATAGCGTTGGTAACCAGGAAATGCTAGAAACGTCCTTCCCATTATTATACAAGTAAAAGTACACTCCCAGAGGTACTTCAACTGTGAGCATGCCCAAAGCTGAATATAAAAGTAATAATTTTCTACCAAACCTATCCGCTGCCAAAGGAGCTATAAAGCTAGCACAAAATTGTACGGACCCAACAATGATAGCCGAAATTTCGGGAGGTATACCTCCGTCCGTTGCACCCAATATGAATTGAGCATTAAACAAGACGCTATTTATTCCAGAGAATGCTTGAAATCCTACTAAAGTCAAAGAAATAATCAAAGCTTTAGTCAAACCTTTCGACTTAAATGCGGTTGCGAAAGAATTAGCTTTTCTCGCTTCTCTGTCTACTGAATACTTTATCATCTTAAGTTCTTCTCCAAGGACATCTTCAGAAGCAGACCTAAATTTTTTCAAAGATTGAAGTGCACCTGCAAAATCATTGCAAGCGATTAAATAGTAAGGGCTTTCGGGAACAATAAAGTCAAATAATATTAAAAACAGTAAGGGCCAAACAGCGCAAGCTATATTAAACCACATAATGGAGAAGTAGGGACCAACAACGTAAGCATACAGTACTCCAGACATGATAAATATGTTTATAGAAGCGGACATTCTTCCCCGTATTGCATCTTCAGATATTTCACTAAAAAAATTGGATAAAACGCTCAGAAGGGTTGAAAACGCAGAACCGGCAATAAATCTTGCAAAATAATAGAGATAAACATGTTTCCCAAACGCCAGCAGTAAGTATGAAACTAAAAGAGGTATTCCAGAACAAAGGATAAGTGTTTTCTTACGTCCTATTCTGTCTGTCCAAAAACCAGCTACAATTGGGCCACAGATTCCACCCAATAGAACAATTGAACTGATCCAAGAAGATTCTTCACTTGTTATTATAGCACCGAAAGGGTTTTCTTCGATTCTGGATTGATTGGTTAGTTTTACTATTACCGGAGAGGCCCATCCGATTACTATACCACCCGAAAACGTTACCAAGTTTCCTACAAGCTTAAAAGTTATAAAATTTAATGCTATCGTGGTTTACATACCAATAAATACGGCAACGTATAAAAATATTCGGCTTCTATTTGCATTGTTGGCCATTAAAAAAATTAGAAGAAGTCAATGATGTTTTGCTAGATACCACGGTTAAGCGTAGTTTTCTCAATACAAAAATTTATATACTACGATAAAATTCTCATAAGTAGTAATTTTAATTTTTTTATAATTAAAAGACGAAAATTACGTAAGACCTCTTACGTAAATTAACATGCATACAATAGTGAAAAAAACAACAAAATTACACACAAGTAAAAAAGTTTTATTACATTCATGAGTTGATAAATAAAACGTAGTTTACTTTTTTTAAAACTATATACTTGTATATAAATCCTTTTTCTTTTAGTACGTGTTGACTTTCAGCTCTCGCTTGCCGCAAAAGAGTTTTAACTTAATTTAAGATACTTTTCCAACGTTTTTTTGTAAACGTTATTTCACGCTTAAACTCCTGTAATAGAATTTTTCGGTAAATGATTCATAAATAAAGAACTATTTTGTTTTTATATATATTTATTTAGTTTTTCTAGACTTGGTTTTTTTATTTCTTTCGAAGGGTTATCTTACACTATAAGGATGTATTTTTGTTAATCTTGTTAATCCATTTATACGCGTCAATTGGAGGTTGCTACTTAATAAGTAATTAAAAAATAAATTACTGATGTTTAAATTTTGTTTATTTTGCCAAAATATCTTGAATTTCTTTAAAGCTCTTACCTTTGGTTTCAACCATATAAAATATTACAAACAGCACAGCAGCTGCGCAAAATGAAGAGAAAAGCCAAAACGTTCCGCCCATTCCAATAAGGGAATTAAGAGATGCAAAGGAATATACCAAAACAAAGCCAACCAATGCAGTAAAAAATGCGGAAATTGTGGAAGCAGCAGCTTTAACATTTTTAGGCAGAACTTCCGCCATTACGGCCCATGGCACAATTCCAAAACCAAAATTATAAGAAATAATGTATACAATCAGACATAGCAATGGTAACCACGAAATACTAGATACGTCATTTCCATTGTCATTTAGATAGAAATACAACCCAAGTGGTATTTCAGAAATGAACATTCCAACAGCTGAAATGACAAGCAATAACTTCCTACCCAGCTTATCCACCACCAAAGGTGTTATAAAGCTAGCAAATAATTGTATGGATCCAACGATCATGGTGGAGATCTCAGGAGGTATGTCACTTCCAGTGGTATTAAATATTTCTTGAGCATTCAACAAAACCACCATAATTCCGGAAAGTTGTTGAAATACCAGCAAAGTTATTGTAATAAAAAAAGCTTTAATACAAGAATTCGATTTAAAAATGTCGCTGTAGGATTCAATGTTCTTCTCATCCTGTTCTACTGAATATTTTATAGTCTCCATTTCTTTCAGAATGTTGCTTTCAGTATCTGATCTTAATGTTTTCAAAGATTTCATTGCACCGGAAAGATCATTTAAAGCGATGAAATAGTATGGACTTTCGGGAACAAAAAAGAAAAATAACACCAAAAATACGGCTGGCCAAATAGCACACGATATGTTAAACCACATTATGGACAGATAAGATCCAACAACGTAAGCATACAAAGTTCCAGACATGAGAAAAACATTCATGGATGTTGAGACTGTTCCACGTATTTCATCTTCGGATATTTCGCTGAGAAAATGTGGTAAAGTGCTCATCATGCTCATCAATGCAAAGCCTCCAAAGAATCTTGCGACATAGTATAGGATGATAGTTTTACCAAAAGCAAGCAGTAAATACGAAGCTATTAGAGGTGCTCCTGAGCAAATGATAATTGTTTTCTTGCGTCCCAATCTGTTGGACAAAAAACCCGATGCAAATGGACCAAATAATGCACCAAAGATAAAAAACGAGTTAATCCACGTTTCTTGGTCGCTTGTTATAACCACACCAAGTGGATTTTCCACGATTCTGGTTTCATCGATAAGTTTTGCGTTTACTGGTGAGCTCCATCCAACCGTAATTCCAGCTGAAAAGGCCACCAAGTTTCCTAAAAGTAAAAATAATATTAAAAAAAATTACTTTGCAATGTAATCTGGCTACCTTACCAATAAATACAGCAATGTAAAAAAATGTTCTACTTTTACTTGCATTGTCGGACATTGATAAATTAATCAGGAATCAACTTAAAATATACAGATATATAGAAGTAATTATTATCACTTATATAACATTTAAGTAATAAAAACCTGAGAGTTACTATTGTGCTGTAAGGATTAATATACATATAATTGAAATAAATTATGTATACAATTTCTCACAAATAACGACAGTATTATTCATGAAATCAAAATAAAACAAAATTTATAAAGCAAGAAAAAAAATGGTTACTTTAATTTGTAACGGTGGATCATGGCAATATATACGTCTGAGCAATAAATACTACTTTTACCAACTTTACTGTAACTAATTACAGATTTAATATAAAAAACAAAAACCATAAATAAAATACAAGAAAGCAAATTACAATACAAATTACTTACAAAATTAATTATAATTTTAATTTATTATAAAATTGCACCGATTTGATTTAAAACAAGCAAATTTGCAATTTAATTAGTTAAAATGCTCTGAATTTCTTGAAAACTTTTGCCTTTGGTTTCGATCAGGTAAAATAACACAAATGGTACTGATACAGCACAGAATGCAGAAAACAACCAAAATGTACCGCCCATTCCAATCCCGACAACCAAAGCTGGAAATGATTTCGTCAGAAGAAAGCTCAAAAAAAAACTAAAGCATGCTGTCATGGTGGAAGCAGAAGCTTTCATGTTTGTAGGAAAAACTTCAGCCATTACAGTCCACGGAACAGTTCCAAAACCAAAATTATAAAATATTATGTAGCCTATCAAGCAAAGCATGGGCAACCAGGAGATATTAGAAACGTCTTTGCCATCATCATACAAATAAAAATATAAACCCAGTGGGACTTCGGCTAAAAGCATTCCTATACCTGAAATTAGAAGCAATAATTTTCTTCCCAGTCTATCTACTCCTAAAGGAGCTATGAAACTAGCGCAAAATTGTACGACACCAACAATGATGGCGGAGATCTCTGGAGGTATATTACCTTCTGTGGAAGCAAATATGGATTCGGTATTAAATAAGACGACGCTTATTCCAGAACATACCTGAAATCCTATTAAAGTTAATGAAATAATTAAAGCTTTGATTAAGCCTTTCGACTTGAACATCACTGTGAAGGAACCAGCGTTTCCCATTTCTTTGTCGACGGAATACTTTATCATCCGGAGTTCTGCCATAAGAGCGGTCTCAGAAGCAGATCTGAACTTCGTCAACGATTTCATTGCACCGGAAAAATCATTACAAGTGATTAAATAATAGGGACTTTCAGGAACAATAGGAAAAAATAATAATAAAAACAGTGCTGGCCAAACAGCACACGACACATTAAACCACATAATGGATAGGTATGGTCCAGCAACGTAAGCGTACAAAGTTCCAGACATAAGGAAAACGCTCATGGAAGAAGATACCATTCCGCGTATTGCATCTTCAGATATTTCGCTGAGAAAATTGGGCAAAACACTCAGAACGGTTCCAAACGCAAAACCTGCAATATACCTGGCAGTGTAGTAAAAGAAAATATGTTTTCCAAACGCGAGGAGCAAGTACGAAACTAATAGAGGTACACCGGCACAAAAGAGAAGAGTTTTCTTGCGTCCTATCTTATTGGTCAGAAAACCACCTAAAATTGGGCCACAAGCTCCGCCCAACACGAAAATTGAACTGATCCAGGATTCTTCTTCGCTCGATATTGTGTTACCCAATGGGTTTTCGTCGATTCTGGATGAATTAGTCAGTTTTACTACCACTGGGGAACTCCATCCCACCATTATTCCTGACGAAAACGCCACCAAGTTCCCTAAAAATAAATTTTTTTATAATTGTATACATAGTGCAATAAATTACGTACCTATGGACACAGCAAGGTATAAAAATTTTCTGCCCCTATTTACTACATTATCGTCCATTGAATGACCTATCACCTCAAATGCGTTTGACTAGCTGCCAGGAGGCGACCAAACTGATACTGCATTTAATATATTTAGAACGTACATAAAAATATTATCATTTATTTAAAACGAAAGTACTTAACGAGTTGAGTGCTATTGTTGCATACGTTGTTTAGATTAAGATACATATAATTGTGATTGCGAACATTGAACAGCAGCTTATAACCTTATTTATATTTAATTCAATTCAGGATCTGTTTAGAAATATTTTAGAAAGTAATGCCGGAAATTTATTATAAAAAAAGTAAAAATATTTTGAAATAAATTTTAAACAAATCTTAATGATTTTGAAAACAACTCCATTATTATTTAATTTTTGTTGCATCTGTGAGAGCGATTTAACAGCACCGATAACTGCCAGAAGAGTTGGCACTCTTATTTAAATCATATATTTATTTTTTTAATTTATCCATAGATCGAGAGCAGTTTAAATCTCTTGGTAATTTTATTGAAATTATATTAACCCTTTCAGACCCAGTGAGGGTACAATGGTACACATTAAGTTAATTTGGCGTTTATAGGAGGTTTGCATAATTAAATTAATATAACTCTAGACCGATTGGCTATTTTTATGTTTTTATATAAAATAATATAATATAGTTATTTTTATATTGTTGAGACATAAACTGTGCAATTGTACCCATTTTCTAATCGTGAGTGGGTGTGAGATATCAAAAAAAAATTTATTTTGCAACGGCTTAAAAAAATTCTTACTTCAATAGTAAAAGTGCAGGACTGAGAGGGTTAAAGTGCTAATGGAGTGAGTTATATCATAGATAAAAAAAGTGATACTAACTTGATAATTATAATTTATTCTAATGTATTTTTAAATTTGTTGAATAACTTGATTATATCAACAAGGTTGTTTATAAATTAAATTAAATAAAATACAAGCATGTACATATACATATTAATATAATCCACCAAGACAAAAATGCCAAACCGCAACTGAGAAGCGTGGTTCGAACAGTTGGTAAGAAAACAGCTTCTAATATTATGAATAAATTGAATATATTTATTGGATCATCTTTCTGAATTACCATTGACATTCAGTTTTATAGAATATTATATAATATAATAGAATATTGTGTGCTATATGTTAAAAGCGAATAAAATATTTTTTAATATATTGCTATGATTTGTCATATCAATTAAAACAAATATTTAAACAAGAGAAATATGGAGTCTGGAAGTAAGGAAACATGGAGAAAATAACGGTTTACATTAACATATGTTCCCAAACCTAATTACAACTCTACTGGTCAAGGATACCATGCTATACCGACTCGTTGAGCAAGCAAGAACCACCGGAAAGTAGCAGACAAAATAATCAACAAAACGAGAGTTCCTGGATGTTGAAAGCCAACTTGGTCCCAAAGTTGACGAATGGAAAAAGTGGTATTTATATCCAAGCCATGGCGTACTTCCTACGTCTAGGCAAAGTAATTTCGTCTAATCATCTTGATGTCTTTTTTTGCTAAAAACACTAGAGAAACTGATAGACAGGCATATCACGGACAATGTATTGGCAAATTCGCCTCCACACAGGCACCAATATGCTTACCAATCGAGGAAATTGTGTGAGCTTAGTACGTATTCACAAACTAACATGCAAGAGATTGCAAGGGCGCTTGAAAGTTAAAAAATTGCACTGGGAGCCTTTCTAGATATAGAGGGGGCGTTTGACAACACCTTCTTTAACTCCATAGAGAGAGCTATCGAAAATCGTGCAGTTGACTCTAGTTATCATAACAGGCTGGTTTGGCTTCACCCTAAAAAGCAAGAAAAATTAGATCTAGTTTGAGACAGACGACTGCGGAGGTCTCTGGTGTCCGCAGGGGAGGCGGTCTTCTCTCCCCTGCTGTGGTATCTAGTAGTGGATGGCCTTCTGTGGAAGATGGAACAGGCGGGAGTACATAGACAGGGATTTGCAAATGATATCACAATCCTTGTCATGGAGAAATTCAGGAGAATTGTATCTTTGCTGAGGTAAACCTCCCTTAGAATCGTCGAGAGATGTTGCACTAGAAAGGGATTATCGGTCAATCCGAGTAAAACCTTTGTTGTGGCGTTTACACAACGCACAAAATTGTAAGATGTGGAGACTTTAAGGTTGGGGGATGGGGAGGGGAGCTGCCTTTGCAAAGAGAAGTCAAATAACTAGATTTAATCTTGGACAAAAGGCTGACCTTCACACCTCACATTTGTTACATTACAAACAAAGCAACTAAGACCTTTTAGCCCTTTTAGTCCTTGAACGTAGGAACTAAAACCTAAAATGGTACTTTGGCTGCACACCAAAGTGGTGATACCCACAGTACCACAATACTCTACCCTGATTTGATGGCACAAATCCAGGAAAAGAGAAAGAACTAGCTGCATTAACAGGCTACAAAGTCACGGGGGCAACAACATCATTGCTCACCACTTCTATGAAAAATTTCCTGAGTCTTCGGCCTTTACACTTAGCTGTGGAGGCCAAGGCTCTACTAGCAGCCTTCAGGTTGAAAATCAACGGCCATGGTAAGATCCATCCAAGAAGGGGACAGCACACCATAATCCTAAACTCAAGATAGCGCAAGCATCCATTAATTGTATACTTGACCTGGTTGACGAAACGCAGTTGTTGAAGTAAAACTTGGAATGGAGGCACAATAAGCTTGAGCTTCAGTGCAGTGGGGGTTATGCACCACAACTCGTTAACAATAATAATACAAAACGTAACAATTAAAAAAACTTTATTATTAATCAAATAATATTTTATTTGAATGAAAAATAGTACCCATGACGTGAAGTTTATTTTGACCCAATGGACGAACGTTGCGTAAAGCTAACCTAGCAATTTAAATATCTCTACCGCAAGACTTGGTTTTCTTAACACCAAAGATTTAAATCCGTTAGTATTTGCTATATCGGATGCGTGACCCACGATAAAATGCTCTGCTTTCGTCTTCAGATCATCCGCGTGGTGTTTTTCACCCAGTATATAAAAATCTACAGCATTTTTAACCGATAGCTTTGCAGTCATTGCGTTTTCGCACCTGGTTTTCAATTCATCCAACTCGAAATCGTCGGCAGAGGCCAATAAATCGGGTGCAATTTTTTCCAAGTCAGATATTTCTCCTGTGTAAATGTAACGCAGTAATTCCTCCAAAACTTTGGGCTTTACGTCTGCTATTTCAATCAGATTATCTTTTGTTTCTTCGTTAACTTCGGCAAACATGGCTTTGAAAACTGGACTTCGAGCTGCCAGAATTGCCTTGTGGGCTTTAAATTTTTTTCTACCAGCGGTAAGTGTTACGTCACTAAATGATTCATTTTCAAGGAGCTGCCCGAAATCCTCCTCCAGATGTAATCGAGGCTCGGCGAACTTCCCGGAAGAATGTTCAATACCTACTGTGGATGTTATTTCACAAATTATGATTAATTTATTGTCGGACAAAAGGTTGTATTCTGGACTTAACAAAGTACTTAGGGGGATAAACTTATAGTACCCTCGAGCATTTTCGGGCGAACGCTGGAATTGATACGAAAATTCCCCAATCGAATTTCGTTCACCTTTAGAATTCAAAATACTGAACTTCACCATTGCATACTTATTACAATTAACAGAGTTCAAAAATAACGATGCATAATCTTTAGTTTCTTCATTTACTCCTTTTGGACGAAGGTCCAAATACCAACTACATCCATCATTGGTCCAAAAAGTTGGCGATCTGATGATCACGCCCGCTTCTTGACAACAAAAGTTAAAGTTATTTATTGTCCACGTGAATTTAACTCCAGAAATTTTGATATCTGTAGTACCCCAAGTCTCTGAAACGTTGTTATGTTCTTCAGGGTAACTTTTTGACAAAGGTACCACAACCAGCAATATAGTGAAGGTTACAAAGAACCTGTGCGATTTTTGTTTTCTCTAAAACAAAACAAAATAAAGTATAGTAATAGTAATAAATTAAATTTATTTTGTTGTAGATTAAAAGCTGTTTTATCCGAAATTGAACCGATGAAGGGTTGTTACTATTTACCAACAGTTAGAATCGGAACCAGCATTACTATTCACAGGAGAGCACCACAGTGAAAATTTTCACACTCTGTGTGCAGTTAAGAAACGTGAATTGATTTATTTAAGACGCAATCCCACCACAGACCCTGTAAACCACCAACCAAATCATTGAACCAATGACAATGGTTTATTTATTATTTGCATCACTTGGATCAATTGAACTTTAGTAGATAGCAGTGGGTGGCGGTGGGTGATAAATAAATAGTACAATACTAGCAGACTTACAAGTAATAGTAATTTGTTTGTGTTTATTATTTAATTTTAGTTAATTTCAGTAAAGCATAGAGAAAACAACATCAATTTAGTATTATTGGAATTTCCCAGCTTTACCTTCTGGTGTATATCGACAGGCGTGGATTTAAAAATTGATTCTATTTTAATAAAATGCGAAGGTTACAAAAAAAAAGAAAAACGTATTTATTTGAGAGTGATGATAATATAAAAGTTGAAAGTATCAAATCTTATAATATACTAAACAGTGGTTGAATTTAAGACAACAGCTTAAAAAATTAAATAATTGCTTACATTTACATACTTACATTTTTTAGCATATTAAACTGAATTGATTTTGGATAAGATTTATTTAACTGTGGTATTCACTAATTTTTAAATTACCTATCAGAAGAACAACGTAACTGACCCCACCTCCAAAATTGTGCCTTGAGACAATAAAAAAGAATTACCTGACTAATTATTATTTTAGTCGCTTACTTCTTGTGGGTAGGTAATCATAAATATCACAATAATTGCTTAGTTAACCCTGAAGCTACATGGACAATTGGCAGTTGTCCTTAAACTACAAAAGTAAGAATAGAATGACAGGTGACTGACTGTGTCGAAGTGCTAGCGTGCTAAAACTGTAGAAAACATGGACATACATTCAAAGATTGCAAAATAGATGGATTTTTTATTTTTAATTTATGCATTTAAAATATTTTGAATTTCTTGAAAACTTTTACCTTTAGTTTCGAACAGGTAAAATAATAAAAATGGTACTGAAATGGCACAAAACGCAGAAAACAACCAAAAAGTTCCTCCCATTCCGATCGTAATTTCTAAATATGGAAATATTTTGGTTAAAATAAAACTCAGAAAAAAACCTAAGCACGCTGTCATGGTGGAAGCGGTAGCTTTCATATTTGTAGGAAAAACTTCAGCCATTACAGTCCAGGGTACGCTTCCAAAACCAAAATTATAAAAAATAATGTAACCTATTAAACATACCATGGGTAACCAGGAAATATTGGAAACGTCTTTTCCCTTATTATATAAGTAAAAATACAATCCAAGAGGAACTTCGGTTGTAAGCATTCCTATAGCTGAAATGAGAAGCAATAATCTTCTACCTAGCCTATCGACTGTCAAAAGAGACAGATAACTAGCAACGAATTGTACGATACCAACGATTATGGCTGCTATTGCTGGAGGTATATTACTTCCCGTTGCACCTAATATAAATTCAGTATTAAACAAGACGACGCTTATCCCAGAAAATACTTGAAATCCTATTAAAGTTAACGAAATGATCAAAGCTTTAATTAAACCTTTAGATTTAAACACCATGGTGAACGAACCAGCGTTTTCCATATCTTCATCGATAGAACATTTTATCATTTCGAGTTCTGCCATAACGTTCGCCTCAGAAGAAGATCTGAATTTCTTCAACGATTTCATCGCACCGGAAAAATCATTACAATCTATTAAATAGTAGGGACTTTCAGGAACAATAGGAAAAAACAACACTAAGAACAGTGCGGGCCAAATGGCGCACGATATATTAAACCACATAATGGATAGGTAGGGACCAGCAACGTAAGCGTACAAGGTTCCAGACATAAGAAAAACGCTCTTGGAAGAACACATCATTCCACGTATAGAATCTTCGGATATTTCGCTGAGAAAATTAGGCCAGACGCTTAGAACGCATCCAAATGTAATCCCTGCAATAAATCTTGCTGTGTAGTACAGAAAAATATTTTTTCCAAACGCTAGTAGCAAGTACGCAACTAGAAGTGGTCCACCGGCACAGAAGAGAAGTGTTTTCTTACGGCCTATCTTGTTGGACAAGAAACCAGCTATGATTGGTCCACAAACTCCACCCAACACGAACATCGAACTGATCCAAGACTCTTCCTCGCTTGATATTACTTTACCGAATGGGTTTTCGTCGATTTTGGATTTATTTGTGAGTTTTACCAACACTGGCGAAGACCATCCGACCATTATTCCTGACCCAAATGCCACTAAGTTTCCTGAAAATGAAAACTTATATTGGATGTTTGATTCTTTATGATTACTCACCGATGAATGCAGCAATATATAAAAATTTTCTGCTGCGGTTTGCGTTGTCGTCTACTGAAGAACTTAATAGCGGTGTTTGGCTGTCCGGTTGCGGACAAAAAAAAATTTTATTTTCGTAAATCATTAAATCCAGCTGAAACTGAATGGCCAAACAAAAAAGTTCCCCTGAAGGAAGAAGTTTCAATAAATGATAATTTTGCACTTCTCTGATTGAGAGAAAGGTCAAGATGAACTAACCGGTTTTCCAGGGCTCCACAAATTCAAGGTCAATTTAAGCTAAAATATAAATTTTTTCTAAATCATGAAGCTACGCAGAACTTTGTGACCGGGATTTTCTAAAGACTAAATAAATTTAAAGGAAATGCGATTGCAATTCAGTAAAGTTAATATAATTAAGTTTCATTTATTTACGGTAATATGCCAATAAAATTAAAGACAGGAAAGCATCTATAAAAATATAAAAACAACATAAATATAAATGCAAACTAATAAACAAAACAGAGCAAGTACTATTCCTTTTTACAGTGTGATTTCACATTGACAAAATATGATTTTTTTTAGTTAATATAAAAAGACTAATTTTGGAATATAAAATTTTGTTTTGATTTATTTTATGTACAATATGCTCCGCACCAAAAGTGTCACTACGAATTTTATCAATTATGATAAATGTAAAATTAAACATAAACTAAACAGAAACGTTAAAATAATAGAATTTTAACCGTAAGGTAAAGAATAAAAATACGTAAAAAATTATGATTAAAAAAAAGGGCTAAGAATATTTGAATAAAAAAGAAAAACTAATAATATTATTACGCTATAAAAATGAATAAAATTTAAAGTAAAACTTTAGTAATGCAATATAAGATTATATTTCACGATTATTTTCGCTCTTCAGTGGCATATAACTAAGAAAAAACAAAAAATAATAATTCAAAACAATTAATGTTTAATTAAACAATTAGGTTAGATAAATAAAAAATTCTAAAACGGCACTGCCGGTTTTTGCAATTGACCGCACTGCGGCCTAATTTGACTTCTAAAAAGTAAATTCAAAAAAACATTCTTTGCTTAACGATTAAAATTCTATTATTTTAACGTTTCTGTTTAATTCTATATTTACCAGTACCTACATATTAATTTCTACAAAATATACTTGAAATTTATTTTAGTTATAGTGTGGTTCAAATTTATAACCAAAAAAAAACAAATTTTGATTAAGTGCATTAACAAAAATAAAATAAATATTGTTGTCAACAAAACCAATAACAATAATTTGTTTAATAATAAAATTATTAAACTGAAACATTCCTGAATTGTTTACATAAGTTTGCATCAACAATTTTTTTAAGTTTGCTTGAAAACGCGCTCGATATTCGTTACTCATAATCTTAAAATTTTATCGAAAATTGCACTAACAAATTATATATTATTATTATTTGTTATCATAATAGTGTACTGATAGACCCCCCCCCCCCGGTAAATGCTACCAATATAATATAATAGGTATATTTGTTCGAAAATGGAAAAGCTTTCAATGTAATGAAATTAATTACAGAACTGATACAAACCCTAAATTTTTAAAACTGTGGAACTGCAGTAAGAAATATTCCCCCCCCCTTCCTCTCCCCCAGTAATATGCAACACAGGAAAAGACATTTAGATCTTTTTCAGTTTCAACTTTATAGAGTTCAGAAACTGGGAGTCTTGCTTGATGTGATTTTTAACCAGTGTGAATTTCTAGCTTTAGATATGCAAAGATTTGGTAACCTTGTAAAAGCACTTAGGTCTTAGAACTTAGAAACGTGAGATTACCTGACCTTATACTTATACATTTTAATATAATGTTAGATATTTACTTCAAGAAATACTCATAATAAATTGTCAAAAACTTGAGAACACTTTATATTATGGCCCAGCCAAATAGTTATTTATGCAAAAGGGTGGAAGTAGATTTTACTGAGTGATTTCCAATAAAAAGGGATCCAGGGCGAGCTGCAGGTGAGTCCTGGAAGTCGGTGAGCCCATGAGAAGTCGTCGACATAGGATATCCACAATATTTTTTAGACTTTTGAAAATCTCTCCGGTCTTCTCACAGTTGGTAATAGTCCCCCCCCCTCTCCCACGAGAATGTTTAATCATCCTTCTTATTTCTCTACTAGTAGGTAAGGCAACCTTTTGGCCGCCTGGTCTACTAATAAGTGATTGAGGTGGTTGTTCGGCCTTCGGTGTCACAGAGGAAAAAGCGGTAGTATACCAAAAATTGACCCTAAAGTTCCTAAAGTCGTCCGGAGCGACTCGATAGTGCTCATGTACTTATCGGATTAATGGATAATTAAACAATGGAATTAATAGACAAAGTTTTTTAGAATGCAGATAGTTAACTGATGTATAAAATTTTTATAAATGCTAATTTAAACTATAACGATGTTATTAAGCTACGTTTTCATTACATTAACTCTTAGTTACCGGTAAAACCGTGTGGTAATACCAAAATAATATTATTAAGATTTTAGTTGACTATTTATTTTTTACTGCCGCTACTGTACTGTTCTTTTACCGAACTGACTCTAACTTTATTAATTAAATCAATCAAAAAATAGGAATTGTTAAATAATAAATTTTATTTAATTTAAATATGTTCATTATTGGAATCATCCTTCATAATTGGTACTAAGATTATTGACTCTACATACATCTAAAGAAGATGGCAAATTAGCCAGCCAAATTAAAAAATTTTAATTTGGACTGCAGCAAAAACTGATCTAGTTTCACTATCACCGAACTACCTGATTGAATGTTTTCGACCACACAAAACGTTTTTTTTTTTAATTTAAAACACAGTTCCGAGAGCCTAATATTTAGTAAAGTAAGGTTTTTATTTTACTCAAAGAAACGTACTAAAATAAAATACATAATTACAAAATAGCTAACAGGGCGAAATAAACCAATAAATTAACCAAATAAATCAAAAACCTCCGTCGTCAGTCGTGGTTGAGCCAACGTCAACGATTTAAATGCATCAGTGTTCGCTATCTCTGCAGCGTAGAAAACAATAAACCTTTTTGCTTCTTTTTCCAACTCAACCGCACGATATCTGTCACCTAGTATCAAAAAATCCACAGCGTTTTCAATTGCTATATTTAAACGCAAGGTATTTTCGCACATGGTTTTCAAACCATCTAATTGGTAAGTTTCAGCAGCTGCCAACAAGTTGGGTGCCACTTTTGCCGAATTACATACTTTTTCGTTGGTGTAAATATATCGCAGCATTGCGCTCAACGTTTTGGGATCCACATCGGTTATTTCGAGCAGAGTGTCGTTTTGCTCTAACCTAGCATTGAAAACTGGACTTCGAGCTGCCAGAATTGCTTTGTGAGCTTTGAATTCTTTTCTATCCGCGGTAAGTGTAATATCAGTCAAAACTTCGTTTTCAAGTAGAAGTCCGAAGTCTTCCAACAAATGACGGTTAGGTTGCGCAAATTTTCCAGAGGATTTCTCTTTGCCCACCATTACGGTAATCTCACAAATTATAGTCAGGTGATTTTCTTCTTTAAATAAATCATTTTGTAGGATATACGTGTTATAACCCCAACTTTCTCCTTGTGTGTACTGATGAGAAAATTCTTCAACATTGGTTTGTTCACCCCTAGCATTTAACATACTAAACTTTACTGCTGTATTCGACTTGCAATTAATGGAAGTTAAACCTAGGCTCACATAATTTTCAATGTCGCCTTTTGGACGAATATGCAAATACCAGCGACATCCATCGTTGGTCGAGAATGTGGGCGATCGAACTACATCATTTGGTGTTCGACAGCAAAATTTTAAATTATTTATAGTCCACGTGTATTTCAACGTGGAAATTTTAAGGTCTGTAGAACCCCAAATTTCCGAAACTGGATTATTTGCTTCTTTGGATTGACTTATTAATGTGGGAACTAAAACCAATGCGATGAAGGTTACAAGGAATAGTTTGGACGGTTTACAAGTCTACAACAAAAAAATCACGTAATTAAAATAATTGAATCACTCTGACGTGACGTTTTTGGGAGTTTCAAAACCTGATAACCTTCACAAGGAGATAACAATTTAAGATGGTAAAATATGATAAATTATTGCTATGCACTTACATTTCCAAACATTACACTGCTATTCACTTCAATCTAACACTAAATAGCCACAAATTATTGTACCTTGGGGCAATGAATAGCAATAAAAATAACTATTTTTAATCAACTGTTTGTTTTGTTACATGTGAACATGAATGTTAACACTGTTTAAGATATTTAGTTGCACTAAACTGCAAAACTCATCTTAAGCATTCTTTTTGGTATTCGATTCAACGAAGATATTTAAACTATGAAATAGAGGACCATAGTAATTATTGGTACAATAAACAAAAACTTTTTATTGCATTGTGTAGTGGGTTTACCTCACGCATTCTAAATTATAGTTTATGAAGAGTTACAATGCTCTGACAAGGTTGTTGACAAGGTCTCAATATTAAGTCTACGCAAAGTGGGATAATAACTTCTCTATTGAAGACGGAAATCCCGCAGGGCATTTGTCTATTGAGTTTGAAGACTAGGTCGATCAATTAATATTTAATATTTTATTAAAACGAAAAAAAAATAATAATAGAAGTACAATACAGAAATAATATATAAACAATATATTCAATTAAAGCTGATGATAAGTTGAATACATAAATCCTAGAAACAAAAGAACAACCCAAAATTATTAAACAGCAATGCTCATAAATTGTAAAAAAACAAACGAATCAATTTTATTTTTGACAGTCGATAGCAATATGTCAATTATTTTATTGCACTAACTTGGTAATCATTTGTTTTTCTGACAATTGTCAAAAACATTCTCAGTTTCATTCAAATCTAAAACGGAGAACGCACAATATAACTAGAAGATAGATATTAGATTTAAAATAAAACACAATATAATGCAATAAAATTGTAATTTATTTCCGTGCAACACAAAACAAATATTTTTGACAAACTTCATCTTAATGACGTGTGCTCGTTATTAAGGCTTTTAATTTTTTGGGTATGCGATTGGAGTATATACTTCACCAAACATATTTATCACCGCTACTTCATTATTTAAGTACAAAAATGTTAATTCATACTGATATCTACCTGAAGGCATAAGCGGTGGGCAATGAGTTTCATCGATTACAAAATTGCACATGAAATATGTAACATCCTAAAATAAAAATGCTTTAGTGGCTTCTTTACAAGAACACGTTGTTCTTAATAACCTTGTAAAAATAGAAAGTTGTAAGGTTACCACAATTTTTTACGCTAGCTAATCCCATTAGGTTAGCATCAACACTTTTTTTTAAGTTAATTTGATAACGAATCGGAAAGTGACGATATTCGTTACTCATAAATTTATAAGCTTGTAGAAGTACCTAAAATTATACAATTGCGCTATTTACTAATTGAATAAGTAGTGGCCTTACCTCGAGTTTATCTTGCATAGTAACTTTAAAAATAAAAGTTATGTTAGTGGCTGGGGTAGTGCGATTGTGTTTAAAAGTCCTTATTTCGTATAACTTGTAATATTCTTTATTGTATCTGCCTAACTCAAATCGAACATCTCTAAATTTATAACCAGTTTGATGAAACTAAAAATAATAATTTACTATTATAATCTTTAGCTATTATCAAAAATTTTGAAGAGAAAACACAATAAACACAGAACTCTTTTTAAAATTAATTTACCTTTGAAAATATAAAGTCATTGCAGAATAAATGTTGGATAAGCCATTGAAATGCCAGCAACCAAATTATATTTTTCATTTTTAGCTTAAAATTTAAACAATTTGGTACAGCAGGTTATAGTCTACTGATCAAAACCATGAACTGATATATTTCATGGTGATTTCCAATACAATTTTGAATAAAATATAAAATTTGTTTAATCTTCCGTTACCTATAATAACCTGAACATAGTCTAATGACATAAAACTCGTGCATCCTGCAAAAACAACATAATATTTGATGAAATAATTTGATCACTAATATCTTCTTTTAATTATTTCATTCTAATTGATTAATTTTTTTTAAGAGAAAGTTTAATATATCATAGCTACCTCTATAAGACATATTATAATTTTTCTTTTATTAAGGATATCCAAGCTTGATGAACATCTTCAAATTGTACCTATAGTAAACTAGTCTAAAGCAAACAATCAAAATCTAGAAAAGTCAAAATAAATAGAAACCTGGTGTTATTAGTAAATTACGGGCGGCCCCATGGTCGCCATGACCTTTTGGTACCGGAGTAATGTAGGAATTTTTCTCGGAGAACAAAAATTGTCATTTCAGAAGTAATGAAGTGATTTAGGACAACTTTATAAAAACAAAACAAGGACTTGGCAAATTTATAAATGAAAAAAATAGGGGGAAGTGGGAAAAACTTTTCAGTAGTTTGTTAATATTATCCTGGTAATTTAACTTAAAAATTGAATGTCTTTTAAAACTTTAATATTTATAATTTATAACTAAAATTGTTAAACGATCAAATCGAACATTAATAACTTAATGTTGTTTTTGAAGGATATGTTAGTTTTGCTACATAGTATAAATTATAAATGAACGAAAATTATATTTTATTTCAAATTGTGTTGGAAATCACCATTAACTATACAAATTTTGATCAGTAAACTACAACCTTCAGTATAAAATCGTTCGAATACTAAGAGCAAAATGAAAAATATAATTTTGCTATTGGCATTTCATTTGCTTATTCAACAGTTATTCTGTAATGAAAATCTATTAGCTAAGGTAATTTAATTATAAAAATAATATATAGGCAAGATGTTATAAAATGGGACATTTTAAATAATTTATTAAATAGTCACCCTTTTTCTATGTTCTAATTCACGAAAATAAATCTAATTTTGATTGCTGTTTTTTTTCCATTTTTACTTTATGGTCGTTTATTTTAGTTTCATCAAACTGGTTTTAAACTTAGAGATGTTCGATTTGAGTTAGTTAGATACGATGAAGAATATTTCAAGTTGTTTCAATTAAAAACCTTTAAATACAATCGCACTACCCCGGCCACTAACATAACTGTGATTTTAAAAGTTTCCGTGCAAAATAAAGTTGAGGTAAGTTTGAGTGGAAGTACTGAATAACTCACTTTTTAAAATAATTTTTTTGTACTTTTTTTTAGTTTTTATAATAACATTCATTTGTTTTTATAATTTTAGGTCGTCATACAAGCTTATAAATTTTTGAGTAACGAATATCGTCACTTTCCCATGCGTTTTCAAGTTAATTTGAAAAAAACTGTTGATGCAAATGTAATAGGATTAGCTAGCGCAAAAAATTGTGGTAACGTTACAACATTCTATTTTCACAAGGTTTTTGTGAATCCTATATTGTAGAGAAGCTACTAAAGTATTTTGATTTCAGGATGTTCTATATCACATATGCAATTTTGTAATTGATGATACTTGTTTACCACCGCTTATACCATCCGGTAGCTATCGGGATGAAATAACATTTTTATATTTAAATAAGGAAATAGCGGTGATAAATTTCTTTGCTGAAGTATATACTCCAATCGCTTACCCAAAAAATTAGAATCTGAATGAAAATTAATTTAGGGGAGCTGCTACTAACAAACCCTACATTAAAATTTTTTACTTTGTGTTGCAATGGAAATAAATCACAAATTTTCTGCATAATATAATATGTGTTTTATTTTAAATTTTATAGGTATGTCTTAAAATTTTATTGATTTTACAACGCTTAAAGCTAAGATCTGATTTTTAAAAAATTTTAAAGGATAATTTATTATAAAGATGTTAGAAAAGTTTGAATGAGACAAACTTATGACTTAGAGCCTTGAACTGCCAGATATAAGAATGATTATGATTAAGCATTTTATCGTCTTTTGGCTGAATAAGTAGGTATTTTACTATCACTGAAGGCCGGCATAAGTAACGATTTAATTACCAAAATAACACAATAAGAAAATCGGTTTTAATTGGATTTAAAAATTTAAGTCAACTACGGTAATCACAAGATTATGTTAATTATTATTAATAACTCATATTAATTATTAATTAATTAATAATAATTGATATCATTATTTTAAAGTTTTTCACTATTTTAAAACAGGAAAATATAAATTCGAGGAGAAATCGTCATATTTTTTTTTCTGTTTTTCTATTATTTTAAAATTTTCGTAAATAATTTAATGTTTTTCAGCTTTTCAGCAACAGAGAATCCTAAAATATCGGAGAAATTGTCATATTTTTTCTGCTTTCCTAATATTTTTTTAAAAGCAAATATTTTCAAATAATTTAATTTTTTTCACATTTTTATTATCATATTTTTCCTAATTTCTGCTTTTCCAATTCTTCAAAAACTAAAATTCAAACATTATTTAATATTTATCATATTTTTTAGCAATAAAACATAAACTAGAGAAAAGTGTCATATTTTTTCATTTTTAAGCTTTTCTAATATATTGAAACCAAAATTAACATTAATTTAAAGATTTTCAATGTTTAGGAACAGTAGAACATAAACTGAAAGAGGTATTGTCATATTATTTCTGCTTTCCTAATACTCGAAAAAAAAATAATTTTATAACTTCACTTTTTTGTAACAGAAAAACATAAACTAGAAAAAAAATTGTTGTATTTTTCAGCTTTCCTGAAACTTGGAAAAGAAATTTTTACATATAATTTTATGTTTTTCAACTATTTGGAACATATTTATCATATTTTTCATTTTCAGCTTTCGTAATATTTTGAAAACCAAAATTAACATATAATTTAAAGCTTTTTACTTTTTTTGTAACAAGAAAACATAAACTGTAAAAGGAATTGTAATATTTTTCTTTTTTCTGCTTACCTAATACTTGCAAAATCAAAATTAGCAAATAATTTAATATTCTCTTCCGTTTTGTAAGAGGAAACTATAAATTAGGGAAGAAAGTATTATAATTTTTCTTGTTTCTGCTTTCCTAACACTACTTTAAAAACAAAAATTTCTAAAAAATTATTTTTTTTTGTTTTTGTGGAACAAGAAAACATAAACTGAAGGAAGAATTGTCAAATTTTTTCAATTTTCAGCTTTCCTAATACTTGCAAAATTATATTCACATATAATTTAATTTATCCTACATTTATGAAACAGGAAATCATGAACAAGGTAAGAAATTATTATATTTTTTCATTATTCAGCTTTAGCAATATTGTGAAAGAAAAAATTAACATATGACTTAAAATTTTTCACATTTTTGTGAAGGAAAACATAAACTGAAGATGGAATTATTATATTTTTTCTTTTACTGCTTACCTAATACTTTAAAAATAAAAATTATTGTTTATCGTCTTTGTGCAACAGGAAAGCAAAATCAATAAATGCACTAAACTGCAAAACTCATCTTCAGCATTCTTTCTTGCAGAACCGTATTTAGAATAGATTTTCAGGGGAGTTTTAAACATATTAAAAAATAAATAGCTAACTTATAAAAGAGATTTTTTTGCTAAGACGACGGAGCCCTAGATTTTGCTCCGATGATGTATTTTTGCAATAAGATTTTATTTTTGCGTATTGTTATTAGAAAATTTTGTTTGAAAGTATTTTGGTCGAAAGTGACCGCAAAAAAGTTGAAATTTTGTGAGATTGTTTTTATTTAATTAAAGTGATTATTTTTTGGGCGATTTTTCTTTATTTGAGTTCGATATTAAGAGAAAATTTTGATTTTTTTGAACTTTATTTAATGGTTGAAAATAATTTGTTGACGAAACGACAAATTTTGACTACAGGTTGACTTCTTAAATTAACGCCCCCGCGTTATCACGGATAAAATTTTGTTGGGGCCATTTTAAAAGTTTTGTTTACTACGATATTTTAAACTTACGTTTAAACTTATTCATATTTTAATTTTAAACTTTCTTGTAAAAAATAGTCTTTAAATACAATTTTTTAATTTTAAAATTTGAATAAAAATCACAAACTAAATTCTTATTTTACCGAGGCGATGGTAAAATAATGTTGTCAAAACGAAGAACTAAATTAAACTAAAAGAAAATTTCACAAATCTTAAGCAAATGTACATATTTTCATATTTATTTACAAACAATTTAGGGGTTTACAATGCTCACTCTAATTTATTGCAAAAGTATTATTTTAAGCTATGTTGCCGTGGTCATAAAATTTATTTTTCTTTTAAAGGAAAAAATCTTTTACACAGTACTGGAAATATATTGAGATGACCCGAGCTATACAAATCTTCTATATTTGCTTAATTTCAAGATTACACCCTAGCTCGGTTTCATCCATTATTTTTAACAATGAGACTTTTTTAATTGTTTTTAAATTGTCAATTGTAAATTAAAAATGCTCACTTTTGTTAGTCTTGAATGTGGTGTTGAAGCGCACATGTACTCAGCAGCTGGCCTAACAAATTTGTTGGACTGCACCTTTTGCACATCGACTAAAATTATCACAATATTCTTTATCTTCTCCAAGATATTTAGCACTTCACTTTGTCAGTTAAATAAAAAACAACAAATCAAATCAACTTAATTTATTAACTTTTAAAAACAATTAAGAATTTTAATTATTGCAGAATAGTGTTTCATCCGCTTGACCATTCGACGTCAAGGCCGTAGCCCAAGTGTTCTTGCATCAACCTACTAGCCGTACTCTCTCTAGTCTTTTCTTTTTCGCTTTTCCCACTCTTTTATTTTTACATAGCAAAACTTAACAACTATTTATTACAATGTGAAAAAAAAAAAATAAATAATAAAATTGAATTTTAAAATTATTTACAAAACAAATTAATTAATGGTTTTTAGTGTTTCGAAACACGACAATATAAGGCCTTTTTATATTTTTCATCGTCAGTTTTTATATTTTTGCGATTTAGTAGGTGTATTCAATTCAGTGTCGCAAATCTCCGAATATTAATATGAATTTCCGATTTTTTAATTTGGGATTTAATTTATTAGAAATATCTCTTTAGTTTTAATTTTTATTTCAACACTTCAAGTTTAATGTTTTTGTTATTAGTTGTAAAGATTGTTTTTGTTTTTTCTGATTTTTTTTACGATTGCAGTCGGACTGATAAATAATTTCGGGGGGGGGGGGTTGTAACCCCTAAAACCCCCTCTGTAAATACGGCTCTGCTTCTTTGTATTCGGTTCAACAAAGATATTTAAACTATGAAATAGAGAACTATCGTAATTATTATTGGTACAATAAACAAAAATTTTTTATTGCATTGTGTAATGGGTTTTCCTCACGCATACTTTAAAAAAAAATAGATGGCTGGGACTCTTTAAAGAAGACTCAGCAAATTCTTCCTTCCCACACGGTTGAAAATCAAAATTCCCAATCTTTTATTTTGTGAAGATACCCAAGGTGGAAAAAACTAGCTCTTTTCTTTGCGGAAGCCAGGGATGAATCCGGCGTAACTGCAATAAGTTTGCACTCTCTCTCGTATCGGAAAAAAAATATCTACTATGGGAAACGAACCCGGACTCGATGATCGCAATGACAGACGCTCGAAACATTCACCCAAGAACTGTTGACTAAAGTACTTCCAATAAATGGAATATTTAAAAGGATGCTTGAGCTCAAAACTAGATCAAAAAATATTCGAAGCGAGCGTCGGCTATATCAACAAACGCAGCTTGCAATTATCGAAAACAGATATTTATCGGTGTTGTAAAGTTTGCAGATGAAAGAAACAAAAAGAAGTAATAAAGTAAAAAAACTTATCTTATTGCCGCTGTTGAGTGATGGCTATCGCTTGATCCTTCGGGTGTTCAAGAAATCCGATGACGAAAAAAATCAAATGAACACAATTTCCTGGAAATTGGCGTAAATCCGCAAGAAAGAGCGGTGGTAACTCCGGTAATTCTCACTACACACAAAAATCACCGATTACTACCCAAAAGGTAAAAACTACTTTTTCGTCGACCCAAAAATCGGACCTCACTTTTCTAATCACTCCGCACCTTTTTTTCCTGCACTTATCTGCCTCTGTCTCAGTTGATGATCCATCATGAAGACCCACGCTTACGCGTAAAGTTTGTGATAAGCCAAAACTGCGCAGCGAGTGCGCGTAAGATAGCGGTATCCACCATGGGCGTAGGACGCGATCGATAGATAAGGGTCGCGGAAACAGTTATGCAAATAATTGTCACAATACTAAATTATAGTTTATGAAGAGTTAAGCGTCATTCACATCCAAGTAACGTACGTAGCGGACATACAAAACATAACGCAAGAAAAGTTGACATAGCCAACATGAAGTAACGTAACAAAGAGTTCGGTCAACTTCAACTTTTACGTTATATTTTCTATGTTTTAAATTTTAAGGTGAAGTTTACACTTTCGACATTTAAACTTTTAGGTTAAATTGAGGTTGATACATTTGTATCCGTTCCTCTACGGTCGTAGAGAAACCGATACCGTAGTCAACCGATCAGGTAAAAATACGCGTGCGCGTTCTTCACGTTTCTGTTTTCTATGTATTATGTCCTGGGATCCTAATTAGCCATTAATTACACTTAGCTCGTTTTATGTATTTATTAATTTGTGTATCTTTACATATCTGCAGGTTTGCCAACCGAAAACAATAACATAACAAAAATAAAATATATAACACTATGTTGATGTAAATAGCAAGTCATTCGCTATGTTTTGTACGTTATGTCTTGTATGTCCGCTACGTACGTTACTTGAATGTGAATGACGCTTTACAATGCTCTGACAAGGTTGTTGACAAGGTCTCAATGTTAAGTTTACGCAAAGTGGGAAGACGGAATTCCCACAGGGTATTTGTTTATTAATTTTGCAGATTAGGTTGATTAATTAATATTTAATATTTTATTAAAACAAAAAAAATATATAAGTACAATACAGAAATAATATATAAACAATATATTATTCAATTAAAGCTAATGATAAGTTGAATACGTAAACCCTAGAAACAAAAGAAAAACCCAAAATTATTAAACTACAATGCTCATAAATTGTAAAAAAACAAACGAATCAATTTTATTTTTGACAATCGATAGCAATATGTCAATTATTTTATTGCACTAACTGGGTAATCATTTGTTTTTCGGACAATTGTCACAAACATTCTGCCAGTTTCATTCAAATCTAAAATGGAGAACGCACAATATACCTAGAAGGTAGATATTAAATTTAAAATAAAACACAATATAATGCAATAAAATTGTAATTTATTTCCGTGCAACACAAAGCAAATATTTTTGACAAACTTCATCTTAATGGCGTGTGCTCGTTATTAAGGCTTTTAATTTTTTAGGTATGCGATTGGAGTATATACTTCACCAAACATATTTATCACCGCTACTTCATTATTTAAGTACAACAATGTTAATTCATACTGATATCTACCTGAAGGCAAAAGCGGTGGAAAACGAGTTTCATCGATTACAAAATTGCACATGAAATATGTAACATCCTGAAATAAAAATGCTTTAGTACCTTCTTTGCAAGAACGCATTCTTCCCAATAACCTTGTAAAAATAGAAAGTTGTAACGTTACCACAATCTTTTACGCTAGCTAACCCTATTATGTTAGCATCAACACTTTTTTTCAAGTTAATTTGAAAACGCATCGGAAAGTAACGATATTCGTTACTCATAAATTTATAAGCTTGTAAAAGCACCTAAAATTAAACAAATATATTAATAGTTAACTTGTGATAAATAATATCAAATAAGTTTAAAATTGAATAAGTTAAATAAACGTTAAAATATAAATTTTTTATTTTATGAGCTTTCAGCGAGTTATCAGAATAATAATAATAATAATATCGCTTTCTGATGAATGCGATACAACTTGCTGAAAGCTCACAAAATAAAAAATTTATATTTCAACGTTTATTAAACTTCATGAATTTTAAACTTATTTGATAAAATTATACAATTGCGCTATTTACTAATTGAATAAGTAGTGGCCTTACCTCGAGTTTATCTTGCATAGTAACTTTTGAAATAAAAGTTACGTTAGTGGCTGCGGTAGTGCGATTGTGTTTAAAAGTTCTTATTTCGAATAACTTGATATATTCTTTATTGTATCTGGCTAACTCATATCGAACATCTCGAAATTTATAACCAGTTTGATGAAACTAGAATGCAATTCATTACAAAATAATAATTTACTATTATAAGCTTTAGCTATTATCAAAAATGTTGATAAAAGAAAACACAATAAACAGAACTATTTTTAAAATAAATTCACCTTTGAAAATAAAAGATCATTGCAGAATAAATGTTGGATAAGCCATTGAAATACCAGCAACAAAATTATATTTTTCATTTTTAGCTTAAAATTTGAACAATTGGGTACGGCAGGTTATAGTCTACTGATCAAAACCATAAACTAAAGTTCATGGTGATTTCAAATACAATTTTAGAAAAAAATATAAAGTTTGTTTAATCTTCCGTTACCTATAATAACCTGAACATAGTCTAATGACATAAAACTCGTACATCCTTCAAAAACAACATATTTGATCAAATAATTTGATCACTAATATCTTCTTTTAATTATTATCTTATTCTAATTGATCAACATTTTTTTAAGCGAAAGCTTAATATATTTTAGTACAAAATTTTTATAGCTACCTCTATAGGATATATTATAATTTTTCTTTTATTAAGTATTATCCAAGCTTGATGAAGATCTTTAAATTGTATAATTTATTCAGGTGAAAATAAGCTAGTCTAAAGCAAACAATCAAAATCTAGAAAAGTCAAAATCAATAGAAACCTGGTGTTATTAATAAATTTCAGGCGGCCCCATGGTCGCCATGACTTTTTGGTACGGGAGTAATATGGGAATTCTTCTCAGAGAACAAAAATTGTCATTACAGAAATGATAAAGTCATGACAAGAAAATAGAATTCTGAAAAAATTTATGCTATAGAAATGATAAAAATTACTTAAAAATAAAAAACTCTGTAACATAATATAATGGCTCTTATTTCACGATTATTTTCAATCATCAGTCATGTATAACAGTAAAAATAACAAGAAGTAAGAACAAATATACCAAACAAAATTGAAAAAAATTTTTAAATTTAAAAATCAAGAAATTAACCAAGCTTTAAAAATAAATGTTGTGCTTACCAAATAACCAAACTAAAAGAATTCACGTGTCTAAATTAAATTTTAGGTTAAGTAAATGAATATGAATCTTTTTTACCCTATAATATAGGAATATGAAGTAGAGACATACAATGCCATCTATCACTTTGATATTATGTACTTAAAAGTTAAAAATTTTGTTTTTTTTTAACATTTTGTTAGGTTTGATTATTTTAACGTCACATACTACTAAATACCACAAAAATACTTAAAAAATTCTAAAACTTTTTTAAGTTATTTTCTATTTACAGAAAACATAAACTGTAAAAGGAATTGTAATATTTTTCATTTTTCTGCATACCTAATCCTTGCAAAATCAAAATTAACAAATAATTTAATGATTTCTTCCGTTTTGTAAGAGGAAAACATAAATTAGAGAAGAAATTATTATAATTTTTCTTATTTCTGCTGGAAAACATAAATTAGAGAAGAAATTATTATAATTTTTCTTATTTCTGCTTTCCTAATATTTAAAAACAAAAATTTTCAAAAAATTATTTTTTGTTTGTTTTTGTGGAACAGGAAACCATAAACTGAAGGAAGAATTGTCAAATTCTTCATTTTTCAGCTTTTCTAATACTTGCAAAATTATATTCACATATAATTTAATTTATCCTACATTTATGGAACAGGAAATCATGAACAAGAGAAGAAATTGTCATATTTGTTCATTTTCAGCTTTCGCAATATTGTGAAAGGAAAAATTAATATGACTTAAAGTTTTTCACAGTTTTGTGTAGGAAAACATAAACTGAAGGTGGAATTATTATATTTTTTCTTTTAGTGCTTACATAATACATGTAAAATCAAAATTCACAAATAATTTAGTGTTCTCTTCCGTCTTGTAGCAGGAAAACATAAATTAAAGAAAAAATTATCATAATTTTTCTTATTTCTGCTTTCCTAATACAAAACAAAAATTTATAAAATATGATTTTTTTCATATTTGTGGAACAGGACAACATAAACTGAAAAAAGAATTGTTAAATTTTTTTTATTTTTTAGCTTTCTTAATACTTGCAAAATTATATTCACATATAATTTAATTTATTCTACATTTATGAAACATAAATGAAAACATAAACATTTTTAAACTTTCGTAATATTGTGGAAACTAAAATTAACATGTAATTTAAAGTTTTTCACTTTTCTTCATAAACTGAAGAGGAATATTGCTATATTTTTTCATTTACTGCTTACCTAATACTTGAAAAACCAAAATTCACAAATAATTTAATGTTTTTTTCATTTAATGTTTACTTTTCCAATACTTTAAAAAGAAAAATTTACATATAATGGTTTAACTTTTAGAGCAGGAAAACATAAACTCAAAGAGAAATTGTTATAATTTTTTTTTATTTCTACATTCCTAATGCTTTAAAACAAAATTTTACAAAAAATAATTTGTAATATAATTAAAATATCTTTGCAGAACAAGAAAACATAAACCGAAGCAGGAATTGTCAAATTTCTTTTATGTTTTCAGTTTTTCAAGTTTCAGTTTTCCTAATTCTTAAAAAACTATATCACTTATAATTATATTAATTTATCTCACATTTTATGAAACAGGAAAACTTAAACAAGAGAAGAAATTGTCATATTTTTTCATTTTTCAGCTTTCGGAATATTGTGAAAACCAAAATTAACATGTAATTTAAACTTTTTTACTTTTTGTAATACGAAAACATAAACTGAAAAAGGAATTTATTGTAATATTTTTCGTATCTCAGATTACCTAATGCTTGAAAAAGAAAATTCATAAAAGTTCAACGTTTTTAACTTTTTTGTAACAGGAAAACCTGAACTATAGAATAAATTCTGATATTTTTACATTTTTCAGCTTTCCTAATATTTTGAAAACAAATTAAATTATAATTTAAAGTTTTTCACTTTTTATAACAGGAAAACAAACTAGGAAAGAAATTATCAAAATGTTTCTTATTTCTACTTTCCTAATACTTTAAAAGTAAAAATCACATATAATTTAATGTTTTTCACCTTTTTGAAATAGGAAAACATAAACTAGAAGAGAAATTGTCATATATTTTTGTTGTTCAGCTTTCCAAGTTGAGAAAAACGTAAAGTTCGTGTTATTGGTTTGCTTTCAGTTTTTGCAGTTTTTCCAAAGTATAATTCTTTTAATTCTTTTGTAATAGTAGTTGACGTTTTAGTGCCGAAGGAACAAAAGTAAAACAATTGATTATACGAAAAGTGTAAACTTTAATCTTGTTTATTTATTGGTTTGCTGACGTTTGAAGAAAAATAAAATTTTTCAGCAAACATCAAAAGCTTGAATTTTTAGATCGTTTTGTATCCGACCGGCGGGGCGGTCGGCGGTATACAAAGAAAAAATTAAACAAATATTTATCAAATATTACCTTACCTAAACAAATATTATCTTATGTTCACAAATATTTACATGTCTTCCACATGAACCCCCGTGAAAATTAAAAATTGAATCATATTTAAAAATTAAAAATTTTATACAAAAATTATACAGGGGATTATACAAATCTGACAAATAATTCACCTTCTGGATTCAATACCCATTGAAACTTTTGTAACACCTTATAACCAATTAATCGTTTATAAAATAGCAGAATCTAAGTCTCAACTTTAAACGTTGTGAAAATAATAAAAGCATTTTAATAGGTATATATTGTCGTGTTTCGAAACACTAAAAACCATTAATTAATTTATTTTGTAAATAATTTTTAAAATTCAATTTTATTGTTTATTTATTTATCACATTGTAATAAGAGATATGTTAAGTTTTGCTATAAGAAAGAAATACGGGAGAGTAGGAGTGGGACTAGGAAGTCGATGCAAGTAGGTTGTAGGACGAAGACAGGCTACGGCCGTGGCGTCGAAAGGTCAAACGGATGAAACGCCATTCCCGATATAATTAAAAATTGTTTTTTTAAATAAATAAGTAAAATTAATTTGTGTTTTTGTTTAATTTAATTAATAAAGTGAAACAAGTGAATAAGATTGGAAAAATAGTGAAAATATTCGATGCATAAAGTTTCAACGCAACAAATTTGTTAGGCCAGCTGGGATGCCATGTGCCCTCCAATACACACAAAAGATAAAATTGAGCAGTTTTGAATTACAATTTTAAATACGAAGAGGAGTCTCATGTTCGATAAAATTTTTGCTACGATTGCATGGGGGGGGGGGTTTGCTTTTATCGCCCTTAAATTAAAAACAGCTACCCTTCATGAAAATATATTAAGGTATAGAATTTGAAATAAAACACATAGGTATGTACATATAACGCAAAAATATTGCAATAATATATTTCTGTGCAACACAAAGTAAGTTTTTTAAAAGTACACACTTGTTAGTAACAGTAGCTCAAATTAAATTTCATTCGGCTTCTAATTTTTTGGGTAAGTCATGGGAGTATATACTTCACCCAAAAAATTCACCACCGCTATTTCCTTATCTAAGAATAAAAATGTCAATTCATTCTGATATCTACCGGCAGGTATAAGCGGTGGAAAACGAGTATCATCAATCACAAAATTGCACACGTGATATAGAATATCCTGAAATCAAATTACTTTAGTAGTTCCTCTATAATATAGAATTCACAAAAACCTTGTGAAAATAGAATGTGGTAACGTTACCACAATTTTTTACGCTAGCTAATCCTATTACGTTTGCATCTACACATTTTTTCAAATTAACTTGAAAACGCAGCGGAAAGTAACGATATTCGTTACTTATAAATTTATAACTTTGTACAACGACCTAAAATTATACAAACAATTGGATTTTATTATTAAAAATAAATATAAAAAAGATAAAAAAATGATTAAATCACGTTTATACTTTTTTTGAATTTTTATTTCTAATATTAATTTATATAATTATATTAAAATAATAGAAGCAGGTTTGCAGAAGTCTCTGACTAGTGAAATCCATGTATCTATAAATATTAATTGAAAAAGTCAAATAACAAAAAAATAATTAATGAAATACATACTTCCGATCTTTTATAAAATGACAGTAATTCTACTTAATCATAAATACTATAAGTTTAAAAAAAGTTAATCAATGCGTCCACCCAATCTTACCTCAACTTTATCTTGCACGTTAATTTTGAAAATGGCAGTTATGTTAATCGCCGGTGTAGTGCGATTGTGTTTAAAGGTTTTAAATTCAAGTAACTTGAAATAAGTTTTATTGTATCTAACTAACTCCATTCGAACATCTTTAATTTTATAACCAGTTTGATGAAACTAAAATTTAGAATATATATGATAAAATTATATTAAAGAATTTCTAAGCCCCAGTTAGATTAATTGAAATTTTGATTTACCGTTTTAATTTTGTAATGTTTTCTTTTATTAAGCATACTCAGACTCCGCAAGGGCTTATCAAAAAAGAAATTTTTAATTTTAGAACATTTAAATTATTAATATGTAAAATTAGTAAAAATGTTTATTATTTTTATAAGGTCAGTTATTAACGAAAATAAAAAAAAATTATACTTACTACTTAAAATAAATACTAAACGATTTTTAAAATTAAATTACCTTAGAAAATATAATGTCATTGCACAATAAATTTTGGACAAACACCAGAAATGCTAGCAACAAAATTATATTTTTCATTTTAAGTTTCAAAAATTGTATTTCAAGTTATAGTCTATTGATGAAATTTATCCAAGTTTATGGCAATTTTCAATACAACATGAAATAAAATATTAAGTTTTTTAAGCTTTGGTTACGCGATATAACCAGGACATAATAACCCGAATATCCTGCAAAACAACATTAAGTTTTTTATATTGGCTGTGATCAAATAATTTGATCAATAATATTTTGTCATATACAATTTGACCTAATCATTCGATTTTTAAAATATATAAAATTTCACACCCGAGTTGCTTCCCGAGTCATCTTCTCCATATCAGTCATTTCACAACTTTAAAAAAAGTACTTTGAAGTCTTCGTATGGTCTATAATTTCTTTTACATTCTTTATGTAACAAATAAATCAACCTCATCAAATTTTTATTTTTTAAATTTCTTTGTTTAGAAGTTACAGGAGGTTGAAGTTTGCTAAAATATATCGAAAACCGAAAATATGCTCTATTCAAACGGATCCATTTTTATTTTTTGAACTTTCTCAGATTTTTTTTCCACCTTACTTCATGCACTGAAAGAGAAAAAAACCCTTCTAGATCTACTAATAAGAACCAGAATGAAAGACTTACATGAAATGAAGAAGAACGTATTCAACGTATCTGTCAGAGGTGGTAAGAAAGAAGTTATTCCTTCCCCCCGCATTTGACATTAAAACATGGAAGTCCTTTATAGATAGCCTATTAGTAATGGTAAAAAATGACTAAAAGTAGGGTCTTTACACTGTACTGTACCAATTTAATAATTAGCCAACCAACCAACCAAATTTAACCAACTGTTAGGTATGTTTGCGTCCCCCTGGACACTCTTATTTTGAAACATTGTAGCACCTCTGTTTTTATATTTTAGCCCTGAGGATAGATTAATATATAGTCCAAAACGTTGGCCAGCAGTTAATTTGCTTGATTTGCTTCCCCTTTACACCCAATATTCGTCTAATTTATTAAGAAGCAAGGGAAAAATTTTTGTTTACATTTCCAATTTAATAATATTTACTGGGGAGAGCGGGGGGAAGATTGAAATACCCCCATTTATTGCCCTTAATTAATTAATCGAGAGCGTAAACTTGCGAGTGCGGATATTATGTGAACGTATTTATACGAGTGATATTTTCCTTTTCACTTAACCTCGGTGTGGTGCCTCAATGATTTCAAGCATCTGCTATCTCTCCTTATTTTATATTACTGTGTAGTTATACCGAAAATAATGTGAGCATGCTTCTTTCTCCAACAAAGCGAGTTATATGTAGCATTACTTAATACCTACTATATGTTTTTCAATACTTTGCTTATTTTTTAGAAATCTCCCCCCCCCCTAGAAATAATTAAAGAAGTGACTTCTCTTGGTTAGGATTAAATAGTATTATTATATTAGTCTCACACAGTTAAGACGTTTACAGTGTAATAAGAATATTCTTTACTAAGCAAATAAACTCTTCACTACACCTAGAATATGTCTTTTCCAGTATTAAGTGTGGTGAACCCAGATAGACACAAAACTAACTCTGTTAATTTTTTGGGAGCACAGTGCGTAGATTCTGTAAGAAAAAGAATTTGCTTCCACTTTTGCAAAATAAAAATGCCGATAGTTATAAACGTTAACAACAATTTCCGATTTACTCTCATGAACCGGCAGCAATAATGTGGCTTCTGGAAACGTCGCACAACAATCGGAACCACAACGTTCCAAATAAAATTAACACACAGACAGGAATTAGCGGTAATTAAGAATGACTTACCCAAGCGCTCATGTAATACTACAATGGTTTCACCACCAAAACCTTCTATGTTTCCAAATTGAAGACAATGTTGTCGAAGCTTCGTTTCGCCTTGCTGCTTAGAACACCTGTAGCTTGTAGAACTGCTTGGTTGAAGGATGCTGAATTTGATACACCGAACAGAATTCGCTTCGCGCACAATGTCGAAGCACTTTGCACTGTTACACAACCCAATAGATCGTAGATCTTGAATCAAGGATGGCAAGACAATCAAACACGACCCTCTCGTCGTTTTCAATGGTTGGCTAACAATTTCATTTGACGCTTCAGGTTAAATCCCAACACTGGACCCTTGCGCAATTGCAATTATCTTAAAAATAATAATCTAACAGAACTCTAACGCCACTTCTAAAAATGTGTCCGTCGTACTTTACGGTTCAACATGAAGTCCCCATCGCTTAGGCGCGACGTTAGCAACTCAAGCAATTGTTGCGCTCCTTACAAGCACGATTCAATATTACCATGGGCGTACGGTGTGACCGACAATTTGAGATTGCGGAAAAACATTAAGCAATTAAATGTTACAACAGATAGCCGTAACTATTAAATTTTTGAAGGTATTTGAAGAAGTGGAAATCTCTTTAGTCTCTCTAAGCCCTCCCGCTAAAGAAATATCGACGAGGGAAAAAGACAGTCAGAGAATCCGTTATTTGTCTACTACCGACGACCGCGAATAGATAATTAGAGATATTTTATTAAAAAATCCACCGGGTAATATGTAACCTTCACACATTTGGTAAAAACATCATCGATGGCCGTCGTCGCAACTCCGAAATCATTATATTATGATAGGAATCTCGTTAATTAATTTACGCATATGCTTTAATCGAATCTACCTTTATCTCTTGGCGGGGTTTTAATATTAAACTTTATGTATCTGTGATCAGAGAGTGATTCCTCTCAGAGAAGTAAACTCTCTGATCACTTGACCAACGAAGGAAGTACTCACCGTTATGTCAATTATCTCCTGTCTTGCCAAAGTGACAAAGGAAGGCTCATCTCCCCTATTCATTGTTGATGACAAATGCAAGTAAGAACTCACCTCTGCTATTTGTTTTCTTGTTCCCCCATACAATGTAGTGTACATTGGATGCATCAGTTGTGTGTTTCTGCTTTTGCAGTCCAATAACAGATTTTTGACAAAAGGTAAGCTGGATGCCACAATCAGGTCTCTCAAGCCACCTCTATTGTTGTTTTAACTTTAGCTGCTATTAGCTTTCGGTACAGAGCCCTTACAGCTGTAAAAAGCTGAGTTTTGTTTTGCAGTGATGCAACTATAAGCTGATTATCCAGGGTTCCAGAATTTCTGAATCAAGGCGACGTTAGTATCGCTAATTAAAAGCTGCCTTGTAGTGGTGGATGTTTGCTTAGACTATCCAAGATAGGAAAATTGTTACTTTATGATACGTCTTTAGTCACTACTCTCATCAAACAGTCTTTGGTGACCTGGTCAACGCAGAAGACGACCAACAGTCTCCCTTACTTCCGTAAACTTAGTCCTTCGTCTCATCTGCTTTTCGTTCCTTCTTCTTCCTCAGTTTCTTAAAGCTGATCGTCAAAAAATTCAGGTAAAGATTGTTATGAATTTCTTGGATTTTACTTTTTTTCTAATTTCTTGTCCGGCACTGATCAGGGTCCTGGTTTTGGACCTTTAGGGAAGGGCATACCAAATAGTAACCAAAAAGCTAGGCAGGCCATCCATCCCAGGCTTGACCGAAGCCCGCCTTTGAGAAATCATCCAGGCTCTCTTCCCAGTACACCCAGATATGACATTCTCAACCAAGTCGGTAGACGGAGACGTCTCACCTTTCAATGAGGCAGAACTGAGAGCAGTCATAAGGAAGATGCCCAACAAGAAGGCACCGGGACCCGACGGTGTCCCGTCGGTTGTCATCAGAGAGCTGGCGGAGGCACGACTCCAGATCCTGCTAGAAGTTTACAACGAGTGTCTGCGGCAAAGCAACTACCCGGAAGAGTGGAAGAGAGCAAAACGTCTACTACTAAGAAAAGGCGTCAAACCTCTTAAGCTCCTAAGCTCCTACAGACCGATATGTCTACTGGATCACGCTGAAAAGCTGCTGGAACGACTGATTCTGCGCAGGCTCCAGCAAGCGATCAAAAACACAGAGGGCCTCTTGGATAGGCAGTACGGCTTCCAAACAGGTAGATTTACTACCGACGCAATCGACAGCGTGGTCCGATGGATAAAAGCGGCAAAAGAAGGCACAAAGAGGAACAGGCGATAGATGTAAAAAACGCGTTTAATTTCGCAAGATGGCAGACGATTATGGACGAACTCGAAAGAAGGGAGGTGCCACCATACCTCCTGAACATCTTGGCAAGCTGCTTCCGAGATATAACACTGGTAGTGGACGAAAAACTGTGGCAGCAGACTCTGCCGGTGACTAGTGGAGTACCACAAGGTTCGGTACTCGGCCCTCTGCTATGAAACGTGATGTACGACGGCGTCCTCAGCTCCCCACACTATCCGGGACGACATCACAGTCGTGGCAGAGGTCGGAACGGCGGACGAACTGGAGGGATTGGTCAATGCTACAATCAATGACTTATCCACATGAATGGCCGCCAGGGGTCTGCAACTGGTCTCTGAGAAGACGAAGGCAGTGGTAATATCGATGAAGAGGTGGATCAAGCTGGTCCAGTTTTCGTTGGGTCGTCACACGTGCGACCAAATCAGAGTGTTGGGCGTAGATATCGACCGGTACCTGTTCTTCAAGCCCCACATTACAAGAGTGGCAACCAGAGAGACGGCAACAGCCGACGTTCTGAGCAGGATATTGCCGAACGTAAATAGACCTGACCAAGCAAAGAGAATAATCCTGAGCGCAGTAGCAGAATCCATTATGCTCTACCCCGCTCAGATATGGATTTCGGCATTGGAAAAGGTGACGTACAGGTGCCTGCCCGAGTCAACGCAGAGGAGGAACGCCCTGAGGATAATCAGAGCTTGTAGAACGGTATCCACAGAGGCAGCACTTGTGTTGGCGTCCTTTTTGCCAATCCACCTTAAGCTGGAGATGCGTGACGCCAAATACAGATCGGCAAACAAGATCCTATTTAAAAGCAGATGTATGGATATCCAAGAGCGATGGCAGGCCACCTGAACAGCGTCGGATAAGGGCAGATGGACCTATCGCCTGATTCCGGACATAGCGCCATGGGTCAACCGGAGGCACGGGAAGCTATCTTATGAAGCCATACAAGTCCTGAGTGGACACGGATGTTTCAAAATCTACCTACATTGCTTCAAGAGATCAGATACCCCCAACTACCTCTTCTGTGGAAAGATATACGATGCGGAACACGCCATATTTTCCTGCATCAAGTGGACGGACCACAGACTTACCGCCCAAACGCAGTTAGGGCAGAACTTGTCTACATCGAACATCGTGAAGCTGATGCTGGGTAGCGAAGAGTGCTGGAAAACCATAGACAAGTTGCTAGTGGATATCATCTCAATCAAGGCCAAACTACAGGACGAGTAGAGAGAACAAAGAGAAAAGTCCCGAAAAGGTGAAAACAGGCAGAAGCAAGAGAGTGTACGGAAGAAATGCTTAGCGATTCCCGGCACCTCTAAGGAGTGGGGTTTTAGTCGGTAAAAATCCGACACTACCACCCAAACCATCAGGGTGGTGTCTTATTGAAGATTTCCCCACTCCCAACGCTCGCAAAAAAAGTCTGTTCAGATTGAGTTCCAGTTTCACTAGGGGTCTCGGAACCCACGTCGTTACCTTTACGGATTGAAGATGTCTTTCGCGTCAATAACGTTAAGTTTTGCTTCTTCTCATGGTACGCCTTCAACCACCATCCGCACCAATCAGTCCTTGGTGGCCTGGTCAATGCAGAAGACAACCAACAGTCCCCACTTACCTCGGTAAACTTAGTAACACACTAAAGTGGCTAGTTGGAAAGCTCTCCGGTGAGATGACTACCCGAATGTCAGTTATTACTGACTTGTACGAGACAGCAGATCCTGTGCCCTTGCCTCTCTTTTTAGATTTTTCCACATTAGAAGGTTTTACACTAGGAGTAGGTTTTGTTGCCGTCCCGCCTTATTGGAGTTGCATGAAGCGCTTCTTTGCAGCCCTCGACAGTCTGGGAGAATTATTCCTTTCCGAGCTTTTCTCCGTGTTTTTGTTTTTACATTCTGGTTGCATAATTGATTCCACAAGCAATGATGAAAAAATAGTCACCATCGCGCCGTGCACGATGGGCATTAATACAAGCAACAGGGTGCGACCAATGCCCCTAGGTTTTGCGACTAGAGACGTTGCAGTACCGTTGAAATTGAAAGGTTTTAACCTGCGGAGAACAACAAATTGTCCTAGTTGTTACAATATTTAATTACCTCTCTTATGATATAATATATTCTGCGTATAAATACTAAAAACTTTCTTATTTTGTATTATTTTTGTTATTTTATATATCATCATATTTTTACATATTTGTTAGGGTGTATATTAATTATAAAATTAAATTAATTTGAACTATTTTTTAACTCAGATATGCAACCCCATTGACATACAATTATGAAGGTTGCATTTTTTGTAATTTATATTGTTTTTAATCTTAAGCGGTTTTAGATGTTATATTTTTATTCGTTTAGATAAAAATTATTGATAATCTAATAATAATTTCGCATATCTTTCGTAAAAATATAAACAAGATTGTGTTATAAAATTATCTTTTCGGGAAATCCCTGATCTAATAATGACAAATTATTTTATATTTTTTAATACTTTGTTGATAACCTTTAAATATACAAAACTCATTCAGCTTACTTTTTACATTAATAATTTACATTATTTTCTGAAATTTATACTACTATTTGAAATATTACTAATAATAAAATTTTGTTGAATTCAACTGGCTTATAGGGTTTTAACGTCACAAAAAATTGTTAACACGTCATTCACAAACAAGCTATTCTGTTCATTTAAGAGAAAGTCCTGCTTAACTAGTTTAAAATATCCCCAACTTATTTTTTTTGAAAAATTATGAAAAAAATTTTTTCTGTTGGTTTCTTTATTGTCGGCACTTATAAAACCAAAAGAGACCTTTGCACTTACACTGCAAGAAACTGGGTAAATAAATAAAGATATATCATCTTTAAATGTTTCGTTCAGTCCTCTCGGGTACAATCTCAAATACCATTGACAATCATTATTATTATCGCTGGATCCTGCTGAAAATGGAGGCGAACTTAACAGTGCACCAGTTTTAAAATCACTTAAATATAAATTTTTTATAGTCCACACGAATTTCACTGTGTTATTTTGGTTTTCATCGTCACTTATTAATAATGGTACCGCTGCTATAACGTTCAAAATTACCAGTAACAGCCCCAGCGAAGTATCAATCTGTAAATATTTTAATAATTATAATAATAAAATAGTATAATACTTTATTTTATACACCTTCACAAACATGACTACAGTTCGTTCAAAACTGATCGACTTTACTTCCATATAAACTTTATAAAGATATCTCATATTTTATATAAATTACAAGAAAGATTGTATGGCGACATTTGAACTTCTAGTACAATTTAAATTCTATATGACCTTATCAGAGGTGGCGATACGAACTTGAACCCCAATTTTGTAATACGAAAATTCTAAAACATCTGAAGTAAAATTCTATTTTTCAAAAAAAATTTTAAATGTACCATGAAGTTGTACTGCTCCCCTTAGCTCGAAACTAACGCCGCCACTGCATATTTTGATAGATTAAAAAAAATCCGCTTTAATCAGTACTTATTGCTGTTTTTTCCATTATCAATAATTTTATTAAATGACAAAATATTAAGTGTTGGGTATCAACACTTAATCTTGGGGTAATCCCCTGCGAAAAATAAAGTTTAATTATATTGATTAAAATTATTAGTTAAATAAAGGTAAAATACCTATATTACTCAAAAGTGTAATTTTATTGATGTTGACGAATTTTGTTACAAATTGAATTCAAAACTATTAAAATAATAGAAATAAGTTTCAATTTTCTGAAAGCCGTAGTTGCCGTCCAAGAGTGCAACTGTTAGCATCATACCATAATGATTAGCCGATATTAGGTTTATTTTTTTGAGAAATAAAACAATAGAACATTAATTTTATATTAATAGAAAATATTTAAGTGATTGTCTGTCGCAGACACATACAAAAAATTATAATTTTTAATTATGAAAAAGTTATTAAGAACTTTTATTAATACACGAATTGGATAGCATAGTACCTAGTGTATCAAATACTTCTTCGACCAAGTGCGGGTATGTTTGAATCATAGATTTAAATCCAGGAGTACGAACAACACTTGAAGCATGAGCAGCAATGAAATGTTTGACTTGCACCTTCAGGTCAATTGCCAGATAAGTATCGCTGAGTACATAAAATTCGGCAGCATTTTCGATAGTTATATTTCCTGCCATAGAAGAAGCGCATAAAGTTTTTAATCCCCCTAGTTCATACTTTTCGGATACAGCTAACAAACCAGGAGCCAGATATTCTAAATTAGAAACTTCTCCGGTGTAAATATAGCGCAGCATTTCTCTTACCATTTCATGATCCACATCCGCTATTTCGACCCTTGTGATTTTTGCCTCCTGCATATCCTGTTCGAACATAGATTTAAAGATAGGGCTACGAGCTGCCAAAATTGCTTTCAACACATAAAATTTCTTCTCGTCAGCAGAAATTATAACATCGGTGAAATTTTGGTTTTCAAACAGATATGAAAAATCTCTCCCCAAATCACTCGATTGCGATTGTGGCAGGGTTAATTTTCCAGAAGTATACTCAATGCCTTTTGTAACATTTAATTCACAAAATATTATTGCTTTATTATTAGAAAGAAAATCAAAGCTTTTATCCATCAAATATTTTTTCGGAATAAACCTATCGCCCTTAATGAAACGTTCATTCGATATCCCCTTAAAATTAGTTACACCTTCGTGAATGTAAGATTGGATTTTTCGTTTTGCTGTAAAAATTCCAAACTTGTACCTGACATTTGCAGAGCACGAAAGTGACGTTAATACTAAAGATGCGTACAGTTTAGTGGCTGTAGTTAATCCGTTTGGGTACATATCCAATCGCCACTTACAGCTATCGTTGGCTTCTCCAGAAAATATAGGTGAACTGAAACTTTTGCCAGTTTCCAGATCGGCTAAACCAAAATTTTCGATGGTCCATGTGTAGTTGAGCTGCTCAACTTTCATTTTCGTAGTTCCCCAGCTTTTGAAAACGCGATTATCTGATTCTGCATGTTTTATTGATCCGACTGCAAAAGGGACGATACCGGAAGTAATTAATAAAAGGCAAAACGATGTACGAATCTGAAACAAACTAAACTATATCACCAATCAATCTTCAAGTTAGAATAAAATATTGCCTTTTTATTTTTTTTTTTGCCTAATCAATAAAAATTGATCGAAAATTCTCAAATGGAATTGAAATTTTCTATATTATTACTTACTAATAATAGCTGATGAAATAAGTCAATAAATCAAATATAACAGTAATTACCTGACCCCTGACCTAGAAATCTACAAATAATGACAATCATTGCTAATTTGTAGTTGCGTAGTTTCTTATAGTAACAAAAAGCATACAGGTAATATACATATATATTTAGTCAAGTGCCCTCCGTTAGCCCCGGCAATTTGTTGATGGTTAATTTAAAAAATTTAAATTAAGTAATTATAAAAATTTTTTTACTTACATTCCAAAACATGACTCTGTGATTGCGTCTACTTTGGTACAACACTGACTGGACACTGATATTTATAATATTATAGAACTTTATTAATAAATGTGATTTATTTTGTGTAAATTAGTAAAATATATTACAATGACCCGAGCTATACAAATTTATAAAAAGTTGCTCATTTCAAAAATTATTCTAGCTGGGTGTACATCCATTATTTAATTTTTACATGAGACTCTCATAGGTGATATTAAATTGTCTATTTTTGTTGTAAAATTTGTTACCTTGCAGTGTAGTTTTGCTCCGCCAGCTGTTCACCTGGACGCCTGGTCAAACAAATATGCTGCGACGTAATTTTAGGCATCGAACAAAACTTCAATTTATTCTTCACTCGCACTTCAATAAAACAACTTTCTATTTAATTTTAACTCACTTTTATTTTTTTTTATTCTTATTCAAAATTATTAAAATTAAAATTATCATTTTAGCACAGCAGGGAAATAAAACTCCCACTGGCTTACTTGACGTCAGGCCCGCCAGGCTCTCTCTGATCTTCATGTTTTTGAGAACTTTCCAGCTCTACTCTCTTTACGCTCCCCTTCTTTTTTACAATTAAAATCCCTATTTACAGTATGTTTACAAATATTAAAACAAAACTTCAAAATAAATTTTACAAATAAATAAATTAATGTTTTTAGAATTTCAAAACACCAAAATATTTTAAAATAAAATTTATACAATATATTATATTTTGTGGTGATTTTTTGTGCAGACAACCCGCCAGTCCAGATCGTGGTCAATAATTTGTTTTAAGTACTGCAAATACGATCTAATTTATTCACGGGAAAATTAAAAAGGCTAAAAATTAATACTTTAAACACCTCTGTAACACATTTTTGATTGTAAATTTTATAAAACTTAGAATAGTGATATTTGTGTTGTGATTCGAAAACCATCTACGAAAAAGAAGAGAAATTAATTTGTGCAACATCCTGTACGTAATTGAAGAACTTATCGGGTATGAATTTTCTTGAGGTTGAACGCAAGAAGGTCTTCCTGAGCGCGTTGATGAAGCCAGACGCTTAGATTTGCGTTAGTGCGTTTTTGATTTGCGATTTGTGCAATTTTTGCTTAATTACTAAGTAAAAATTAGTTTCCGAGCCATAAAAGCGAATATTTGTGACGAGTCGTCGATTTCAGTGTAAAATTGCTGAAAAATATTTAAATTTGAGAAATTCGTTAAGTGAAATATTACCAAGGTTAAATTGGGACGCCACGCCATATTGGAATCGTAAAATTTTACATGCGAATAAAAATTTACTTACCTACGTTGAAGGTGAAGTTAGTTAATTTGGATATTATTGAACATTGGATCAACGCGGTTGAGATTGAAAAGTTTTAATCAAATCGAGTTCTGGAAAATTAAAACTACATCAGATGGTTTGTTGAATTTTGTTCTTAACGACACGTGTGCGACTGGATACGCACAGAAGCCAAATGGTGGTTAACAGGACGAGCTGCACTCACGAACGCGCTCGAGATTCATGTACAAGGTATTTGAAAATTAAAGTCCATTAGTGCAAAGCATTTTTTATTATAAAATCAAAATTTGTAACATTATAAAATTATTTTCTACACAATTAACACTTAACGATAAATGAGATTGAAATTTAGCCAGATTTTAAATAGAGTAAATAAAATTTCAAATTCAGTGGTCGAACACAAATTATACACGATAAAGCCTAAAAGCGAAATCTGTCGCTACAAAAAATTTTCCTTTGAATAAAAACATTTTTCGTTATTCAAAATAAGAGTTTTTATTTGCTCGAAAGACAGACGGGGTGACCCATAGAAACTCACTACTGAGCGTTTTATTGCTTCCGACAAAACTGAGCCAGCTGAGGCAATTTAAAGGTGGAAAAGGTTTTTTTAGAAAATACCATCATAATTTACATATTTTATTTAAAATCAATCAAAATTATTTTTAACCTACTTAATACTTTTAGAAATACAAATGTAATCTAACCCTATTTATAAGTATAACCATAATCAATTCAAACCAAAATATTTATTATAAATAAAAATTTTTTTTCGATCGTCAGACTTGCTTAGCATCCATTCATGTTACACCACTCGGAGAGAAATTGAGAGCAACGGGCACCCCATCTCGAATTTGCACCACAGGTATCTCTCAACCAGTTTTCAAAATCATCCTGATCTTTATTTAGCTCTAAAAACGTTTTTAATACTTTATCAGCTGTGTCGAAACCTGCTGTCGTTAACCTCGAGCCATAAACTGTTCCGATTCCAGGTAAATCTGTCACATCCTTCAAGTTCACACTTGGACTCGTCAAAAATCTGTCAGGCTTAATCGACGTAGTTGTAAAGTTCGAAGAATTATGTGCAATATTGTCTACTGGTTTTATTGCACTTGAATTGTTTTGCACTGTGCTCGGCATCTTTTCAGGTGCCGAACAATTGGGCTGATCCGTATAAATCTGGTTTGTTGAACTCAATCTACTCGTTAATTTTGGCGTAACAGGTTTGTGTTTTAATTTAGAATTATCAGAAGAAATTGAATCTTTAGGTGTAGTGTTGTCTACTAGTTTCGTCGCACTTAAATTGTTTTGCAATGAGCACGGTATCTCTTCAGGTGCCAGAAAACTCGGCCAATTTCTAAGAATCTGGTTTATTGGTCTCAATGCACTTGTTCGTTCTGTCGTAACAGGTTCTTGTTTTAATTTAGAATTATCAGAAGAAATGGAATTCTTAGGTGGAGGTTCCATCGGATCCATCGTACTTGAACTGTTGGGTAATTGTTTTAAAACTGTAATATCGCAGCGTATAGTTAACTTATCACCAGGAAAAAGTTTGTTAGCTAAGCAATACTTGACTTTTTTCCTTATTATTGAGAGCAGGCACACCTTGACAACAGTGGCATTACCACTTTTGGGTACTCAAGAGGAATCTCAGGCGGACACTAACCGGGAATACACACTCAACGTCATTCAGTGATTGACATCACCATGGAAACATAACATATTTCTTCACACTTAAAATGCTTTAGAATTAAAGCAATTAAAGTGGAGCCTAGCCGGGCTAGGAAGCTGAAATCTCTTACTAAAGATTTCGAAGCTTTATGCCTACTGATGATGGCTGCTTCGGGAGGCGTGCAAGACCATGGTGGTGCAGCGAGCTGGATAGACTACGGAAGGCTACGGAAGACTATGTACAAGGCTATGCAATCAGACCAAAATTCCAAAAAATGAGCCCGATTGGGGCTGACTAGGAAGAAAAACAACACAAGTCTTGGAGAGTCTTCTGCAGCGGCATTACGTCTACTACGGATGCTGTCAATCAGATCTAAAGATCCAAACGAACAGCTTGGTACGATTTTTTGAACCGAGAATATTATGTGCAATCTAATTGCGGGATGCTCTTAGAATTTTAGAGAAACGTTACACAGAGCAATATCTGATGAAGCTTGCACTGTTCACTAGAAAACTAGCAGGTGGTGAGAGCTGCTCTTAAAATACAGAAATAGGATCTTTGGCTCATCAGAGATTCCAAAAGCAATATTGACTTGGGTGCGGGAATTTTCTCTTCTGAACTATAGGTCTATAATCGGATATAAGCCTAACACCTTGTAGATATGCCGTTGTCTTTTAATCAAAACTCATAAATATACCACACTGTGCTGAAAAAATCTAGGAAAAGGCAGTGGCGGCTCGCGGGGAAAAATTTTGGGTAGGCCAGCAATATTTTATAAATAGATAAAATCTGCGAAAAATGTTAATATTCTCTTGAGTTATAATAATATGCTCTATTAAGTCATTTTATTTAAATAATAGAATTACTTACAGTTACTCGAAAAAGTATTTGGACGCTCCTATGTTAGCAATGTAAATTGTACTTTTTAAAAGCTCTTTTTAGCATATAAAAATTGCTTTAACAAAAATACTTTTTAAACATTTTCTGTAGATAATTTCATTCCCTTCATGTTTGTTTTCAAACATTTTTTTATTCGTCGTCTGGTTTTCGACTGAGAGTGACTTAAAGCAGTCTCGGTAAAAATCCAATGAAAATCCTTCGAGAAAACTGTTGTGCATTTTTAATTTTAAAAATCCAACATAATTAAGGTAAGAACGGTAGACACATTGCCTGCTTTTTCGACCGTCTAGCCATCACACGATGTGTTTCTGACTCATTAGTCGTCATCAGTACCGTTTACTTGGTGTTATCACTTAATTATGTGCACTATACCAGCTACTGGTTCACACTTTTAGTTTTTAAACTTTTATGCACAATGCAAGATTTTTAACTTTTATATTTGATTAGAGTATCACTCGAGAACGCACGTTGGCGCGGTTCCTATTTTTGTGTAGTGACGTCGCGTATAGCAGTCCACATAAAGTCCAAAAAAGTCCAAAAAAACAAATGGAGCAATTTTATTTTTGACAGTCAATTGAATGTGTGCATTATTTCATTGCACTAACTTGGTTATCATTTGTTTTTTTGACAATTGTCACAAACATTCTGTCAGTTTCATTCAAATCTAAAACGGAAAACGCACAATATAACTAGAAGATAGATATTAAATTTAAAATAAAACACAATATAATTCAATAAAATTGTAATTTATTTCCGTGCAACACAAAGCAAATATTTTTGACAAACTTCATCTTAATGACGTGTGCTCGTTATTAAGGCTTTTAATTTTTTGGGTATACCATTGGAGTATATACTTCACCAAACATATTTACCACCGCTACTTCATTAATTAAGTACAACAATGTTAATTCATACTGATATTAGCAGAAGGCAAAAGCGGTGGAAAACGAGTTTCATCGATTACAAAATTGCACAAGAAATAAGTAACATCCTGAAATAAAAATGCTTTAGTAGCTTCTTTGCAAAAACACATTTTTCCCAATAACCTTGTAAAAATAGAAAGTTGTAACGTTACCACAATCTTTCACGCTAGCTAATCCTATTATGTTAGCATCAACACTTTTTTTCAAGTTAATTTGAAAACGCATCGGAAAGTATCGATATTCGTTACTCATAAATTTATAAGCTTGTAAAAGCACCTAAAATTATATAATTGCGCTATTTACTAATTGAATAAGTAGTGGCCTTACCTCGAGTTTATCTTGCATAGTAACTTTTAAAATAAAAGTTACGTTAGTGGCTGGGGTCGTGCGATTGTGTTTAAAAGTCCTTATTTCGAATAACTTGAAATATTCTTCATTGTATCTGGCTAACTCAAATCGAACATCTCTAAATTTATAAGCAGTTTGATGAAACTAGAATGCAATTCATTACAAAATAATAATTTACTATTATAATCTTTAGCTATTATCAAAAATGTTGATAAAAGAAAACCCAATAAGCACAGAACTATTTTTAAAATTAATTTGCCTTTGAAAATAAAAGGTCATTGCAGAATAAATGTTGGATAAGCCATTGAAATGCGAGCAACAAAATTATATTCTATTAAATCTATTATCTAAGGTAATTTAATTTTTAAAATAATATATAGGCAAGATGTTATTCAAAGGGACATTTTAAATAATTTATTAAATACTTACCTTTTTTATGATCCAATTCATGAAAATAAATTCAATTTTGATTGCTGTTATTTTAATTTATGGCATCGAAACATTTAAACATTTTTCTATTCTTAGTTCACGATCGTTTATATTATTTTATTTTCAGTTTCATCAAACTTATTTTAAACTTAGAGATGTTCGATTTGAGTTAGCTAGATACGATGAAGAATATTTCAAGTTATTTCAATTAAAAACCTTTAAATACAATCGCACTACCCCGGCCACTAACATAACTGTCATTTTAAAAGTTTCCGTGCAAAATAAAGTTGAGGTAAGTTTGAGTGGAAGTACTGAATAACTCCTTGCTATTTTATAAAAATTTCACTTTTAAATAATTTTTTTATACTTTTTTTTTAGTTTTTATACTAACATTCATTTGTTTTTATAATTTTAGGTCGTCATACAAGCTTATAAATTTTTGAGTAACGAATATCATCACTTTTCGCTGCGTTTTCAATTTAATTTTAAAAAAATTGTTGATGCAAACGTAATAAGATTAGCTAACGTAAAAAATTGTGGTAACGTTACAGATTTCTATTTTTACAAGGTTTTTGGAAAGAATGTACTGTTGTAAAGAATTTACTAAATAATTTGATTTTAGGATGTTCTATATCACATATGCAATTTTGTAATTGATGATACTTGTTTACCACCGCTTATACCATCCGGTAGCTATCGGGATGAAATAACATTTTTATATTTAAACAAAGAAATAGCAGTGATAAATTTCTTTGCTGAAGTATATACTCCAATCGCTTACCCAAAAAATTAGAATCTGAATGAAAATTAATTTAGAGGAGCTGTTACTAATGAACCCTACATTAAAAATTTTACTTTGTGTTGCATGAAAATAAATCACATTTTCTGCATAATATAATTTGATATGTGTTTTATTTTAAATTTTATAAGTATATCTTAAATTTTTTTAAATTTTACAACGCTTAAAGCCGAAGAATTAATAATAATTAATAACATTAATTTAAAGATTCTCGCTCTTGTGAAACAGGAAAATATAAACTCTAGGAGAAATTGTCATATTTTTTTTTCTGTTTTTCTATTATTTTAAAATGCTCGTAAATAATTTAATGTTTTTCAGCTTTTCGGCAACAGAAAACCTAAAATGTCGGAGAAATTGTCATATTATTTCTGCTTTCCTAATATTTTAAAAGCAAATATTCACAAATAATTTAATTTTTTCACATTTTTGTAACTTTAGAAACATGGTCGAAAAGAAATTATCATAATTTGTCTAATTTCTGCTTTTCCAATACTTCAAAAACAAAAATTCAAACATAAACTAGAGGAGTTTACTGTTTTGGAACAGTCAAACATAAAGTGGAAGAAGAATTGTCATATGATTTCTGCTTTCCTAATACTTGAAAAAAAAATAATTTTATTATTTGACTTTTTTTTAACAGGAAACATAAACTAGAAAAAAAATTGTTGTATTTTTCAGCTGCTCTGAAACTAGAAAAAAATATATTTACATATAATTTCATGTTTTTCAACTATTTAGAACAGAAAAACTTAAAATACTGGAGAATTTGTCATATTTTTCATTTATCAGCTTTCTTAATATTTTGAATACAAAAATCAATATGTAATTTAAGGTTTCTCACATTATGGACACCGGAAAACATAAACTGGAGAAGAAATTGTTATATATTTTTTTTCTGCTTATGTACTAAAAGAACAAAATTTCACAAATAATTTAACATTTCTCTCCTTTTTGAAACAGGAAACCATAAACCAGAGGAGCAATTTTTTTGTTTTTCACTTTTTAGTTTTCGTTATATTGAGAAAACAAAAATTAACATAGAATTTAAAGTTATATTATATGTTATATTAAAGTTTATATTCACATATAATTTAATTTTTCTCACATTTACGGAACAGGAAAACATGAATAAGAGAAGAAATTGTCATATTTTTTCATTTTGAAGCTTTTGTAATATTGTGAAAACTAAAATTATCATATAATTTAAAGTTTTTCACATTTCTTCATAAACTGAAGAGAAATATTGCTATATTTTTTCTTTTTCTGCTTACCTAATACTTTAAAAATAAAAAAAAAATTATTTTTTTTTCATCTTTGTGAAACAGGAAAAAAAATACTGAAGAAGGAATTGTAATATTTTTCCTTTTTTTGCTTAACTACTACTTGAAAAACCAAAATTCATAAATAATTTTTGTAAAAGAAAACATAAAAAGAGAAGAAATTATCAGAATTATTCTTATTTTTACTTCCCCAATACTTTACAAATCAAAATTACCATATAATTTAAAGGTTTTCACTTTTAGTAACAGGAAAAGAAACTGAAAAAGAAATTTATTGTAATATTTTTCCTATCTCAGATTACCTAATGCTTGAAAAAGAAAATTCACAAAAGTTCAATGTTTCTCAATTTTTTTGTAACAGCAAAACCTGAACTAGAGAAGAAATTCTGATATTTTTACATTTTTCAGCTTTGCTAATATTTTGAAAACAAATTAAATTATAATTTAAAGTTTTTCACTTTTTGTAACAGGAAAACAAACTAGAAAATAAATTATCAAAATTAACATATAATTTAATGTTTTGCATCTTTTTGAAATAGGAAAACATAAACTAGTAGAAGAGAAATTGTCATATATTTTCGTTTTTCAGCTTCTCAAGTTGAGGAAAACGGAAAGTTCGTGTTATTGGTTTGGTTTCAGTTTTTGCAGTTTTTCTAAAGTAATTTTTTTAATTTTTTTGTAGTTGACGTTTTAGTGCCGAGGAAGCAAAAGTAGAACAATTGATTACACGAAAAGTGTAAACTTTAATCTTGTTTATTTATTGCTTTGTTGACGTTTGAAGGCAAATAAAATTTCTCAATAAACATCAAAAGTTTAAATTTTTATATCGTTTTGTAAAAAATTAAACAAATATTTTTGTTCATTTCACTGTTTATTAGTTGTAAATTTATAATTTTGATGTAACTTAATTACACTTGTGAGCGCTGAGTAATCATTTGATAGAGAAATTTTCTATATAATTTTTTTGTAATTTAGAAGATGCATAAACTGTAAGCCGGTTAAAAAAATTAAACTTATTTGAATTTTTTTATACAAATATAAATATTAATCACTTAAATTTAAAAAATTTTAAACTTATACATTTAATTTCTTGGACTTTTTTAAATCCCAAGACTTTAGCGCTTAGTTACATCAACTATGTTGATAATGTTGATGAAATTAAACAAACTAAACATTTTTTTTATCAAATACAAATTCAGACAATTTAACCCCTGCCCCTCTCTCACGACAATATATTGTCGTGTTTTGAATCAAAAAATTTTGTTTTATTTATGTTGAAAATTATTTTGAAGTTTGTTTTGTTTTAGTTTGTAATTTTGTAACATATTGTACATAAAATTTTGTTAATTATTTATTTTGGGTTACAATGTTGTTAACAAAAGGTGAACACCAGGCTTTTTGCCGCTATGGCGATGCAGCCGATCGCAAAATTATGTTTGCTGCACATTCATTTGATTATTTTGATGTTTTTTATTATTAATGTGATTGTGATTTGAGTAAAGAATTATTTCAGTTAAGTGAAAGTGTTAAATAAAAAATGTTTGAAAGATTTGTAAAGTTATTTAATATTTCACGACGAAATTAATTGATAAAAATTAATAAGATATGAATTGAAAGTAATGAAGATTTAAAAACAATAAGACCACATTGAAATACAATAAAAATTTAAGATTTTAAAATTTGAAATAAAAGAAGAGTCTTATGTTCACCAATATTTGCATGTCCTCCACACGAACCCACGAGAAAATTAAAAATTGAACTATATTTAAAAATTAAAAATTTTATACAAAAATTATACAAGGAATTATACCAATCTGACAAATAATTCACCTTCTGGATTCAATACCCACTGAAACTTTTGTAGCACCTTATAACCAATTAATCTTTTATAAAATAGCAGAATCCAAGTTTCAACTTTGAACGTTGTGAAAATAATAAAAAAAATTTAATAGGTATATATATATAGGTATATATAACACATAGGTATGTACATTCAACGCAAAAATATTGCAATATATTTTTGTGCAACACAAAGTAAATTTTTAAAAGCACACTTAACAGCAGCTCAAATTAAATTTCATTCAGCTTCTAATTTTTTGGGTAAGCCATGGGTGTATATACTTCACCCAAAAAATTCAACACCGCTATTTCCTTATCTAAGAATAAAAATGTCAATTCATTCTGATATCTACCGGTAGGTATAAGCGGTGGAAAACGAGTATCATCAATCACAAAATTGCACACGTGATATAGAGTATCCTGAAATCAAATTACTTTAGTAGTTTCTCTATAATATAGAATTCACAAAAACCTTGTGAAAATAGAATGTCGTAACGTTACCACAATTTTTTACGCTAGCCAATCCTATTAAGTTTGCATCGACACATTTTTTCAAATTAACTTGAAAACGTAGCGGAAAGTAACGATATTCGTTACTCATAAATTTATAACTTTGTACGACGACCTAAAATTATACAAACAAATGGATTTTATTATTAAAAATAATTATAAAAAAATTTAAAAAGATATTTAAATAATTAAGTCACGTTAATACTTTTTTGAATTTTTATTTCTAATATTAATTTATTCTATTGTATTAAAATAATAGAAGCAGCTTTGCAGAAGTCCCTGACAAGTGAATTCCATATATCTATGAAAATAATAATAATGTAATAATATTCCGTCCACCCAATCTTACCTCAATTTTATCTTGCATGCTAATTTTTAAAATGAAAGTTACGTTAGTTGCCGGTGTAGTGCGATTGTGTTTAAAGGTTTTTAATTCAAGTAACTCGAAATAAGTTTTATTGTATCTAACTAACTCCATTCGAACATCTTTAATTTTATAACCAGTTTGATGAAACTAAAATTTTGAAATATATATGATAAAATTATATTAAAGAATTTCTAAGTCTCAGTTAGATTAATTGAAATTTTGATTTACCGTTTCAATTTTGTAATGCTTTCTTTTATCATACTCAAACTAAAGTACCTATATAAATTTGTATAAAATATGATATAATTAATAGTAACGAAGATAATAAACAATCCAGTCAATATAGATTTTTATTCGGCAAAAATAACAAACTGAAGCTCTTCAAGAGCTTTCAAAAAATATTTTAAATTTTAGAAACACTTTATTTTGATGCCAGTTTTGCCTATGAACTGAAGTTTAACGAATTCATCAAAGCTTTAATGAATGTTATAAAACATTTCAATTATTAACATGTAAAATTAATATTAACTTAAAAGTAAAAATATTTATTATACGTCATTAACGTCATTAACGAAAATAAAAAAAATTATACTCACTTAAAATAAATACTAAACGATTTTTAAAACTAAATTACCTTAGCAAATATATTGTCATTACACAATAAATTTTGGATGAGGACCAGAAATGCTAGCAACAAAATTATATTTTTCATTTTGAGTTTCAAAAATTTTACTTCAAGTTGTAGTTTACTTATGAAAATTATCCAAGTCTATGACGATTTTCAATACAATGTAAAATAAAATATTAAATTTTTTAAGCTTCGGTTACGCAATATAACCTGGACATAATTTACATAATAACCCGAATATCCTGCAAAACAACATTAAGTTGTTTATATTGGATTTAATCAAATAATTTGATCAATAATATCTTGTTATAAACAATTTGAACTAATCATTCGATTTTTAAAATATATAAAATTACACACTCGAATTACTTTCCCGAGTCATCTTCTCCATATGAGTTATTTCGCCTCTTTAAAAAATGTACTTTGACGTCTTCGTATAGTCTATAATTTTTTTTACATTCTCTATGTAACAAATAAACCAACCTTATCAAATTTTTATTTTTTAAATTTCTTCGTTTGGAAGTTACAGGAGGTTGAAGTTTGCTAAAATATATCAAAAACCGAAAATATGCTCTATTCAAACGGATTCATTTTTATTTTTTTAAGTTCCTCAGATTTTTTGTCCACCTTATTTCATGAACTGAAAGAGGAAAAACCCTTCTAGATCTACTAATAAGAACTAGAATGAAAGACTTACATGAAAGGAAGACGGACGTATTCAACGTATCCACCAATGGCGGTTTGTCAGAGGTGGCAAGGAAAAAGTTACCCTCCCCCCGCATTTGACAATAAAACATCGACGTCCTATATGGATAACATCTTAGTAATGGTATAAAATGACTAAGAGTAGGGTATTTACACTTTACTGTACCAATTTAATAATACTTACTTGGAGGAAGGGGAGTTTGCAATACCCCTATTTATTGCCCTTCATTAATTAATCGAGAGCGTAAACTTGCGAGTGCGGATATTATATGAACGTATTTGCACGAGTGATATTTTCCTTTCAGTTAGCCTCGGTGTGGTGCCTCAATGATTTCAGGCATCTACTATCTCTTATTATTTTTTATTACTGTGTAGTTATACACTTAATACCTATATTTTTTTTAATACTTTGCTTATTTTTTAGAAATCCCCCTCCCCCCTTATAAATTACAAAAATGACTGCTCTTTGTTAGGATTAAATAAAATTATTATATTTGTCTCTCACAGATAAGATGTTTTTACAGTGGCATAATCTACAGTGTAATGAGAATATTCTTTACTAAGCAAATAAACTCCTCACCACACCTGGAATAGGGCTTTTCCAGTATTAAGTGTCGTGAACCCAGGTAGAAAAATTTTTTGGGAGCACAGAGCGTAGATTCTGTAAGAAACAGGATTTGCTTCCACTTTTGCAAAATAAAAATGCCGATAGTTATAAAGGTTAACAACAATTTCCGATTTACTCTCATGAACCGGCAGCAATAATGTGACTTATGGAAACGTCGCACAACAATCGGAACCACAACGTTCGAATTGAAATTAACACACAGACAGGAATTAGCGGTAATTAAGAATGACTTACCCAAGCGCTCATGTAATATGACAATGGTTTCACCACCAAAACCTCCTGTGTTTCCAAATTGAAGACAATGCTGTCGAAGCTTCGTTTCGTCTCGCTGCTTGGAACACCCGTAGTTTGCCAAACTGCTTGGTTGGAGGATGCTGAATTCGATGCACTGAACAGAATTTGCTTCGCGCACAATCTCGAAGCACCTTGCACTGTTACACAACCTAATAGATCGTAGATCTTGAATCAAGGATGGCAAGACAATCAAACACGACTCTCTCGTCGTTTTCAATGCTGAACACGCGTTCATTAATTTGATTTCTAATGTTGGCTAACACTTTTATTTGACGCCTAAGGTTAAATCCCTTGCGCAATTGCAATTATCTTAAATATGATAATCTAACAGAACTCCAACGAAACTTCTGAAAATGCGTCCGTCGTACTTTACGGTTCAACATAAAGTCCCTATCGCATCGGTGCGACGTTAGATACTCAAGCGATCGTTGCGCTCCCTACAAGTACGATTCAATACCACCATGGGCGTACGGTGCGACCGACAATTTGAGATTGCGAAAAAACATTAAGCAATTAAATGTTACAACAAATAGACGTAACTATTAAATTTTTGAAGGTATTTGAAGAAAGAGTGGAAATCTCTTTAGTGTCTCTAAGCCCTCTCGCTAAGGAAATATCGACGAGTCAAAAAAACAGTCAGAGAATTTGGACTTTATCCGTTATTTGTCTACGTTTTGTTTTGCAGTGATGCATACTATAAGCTGATTATATCCAGGGTTCCTGAATCAAGGTCACGTCAATATCGCTACTTAAAAGCCGCCTTGTAGTGGTAGATGTTTGTTTAGACTATCCGAGATGGGACATTGTAACTCCAATTGTTACTCTATGATACGCCTTCAGTCACTACTCTCACCAAACATTCCTGGGTGACATGGTCAACGCAGAAGACGACCTCCCTTTTCTTTTTGTGTTTTGGAGGAGAAGAAAATGCTTTATGCACTAACCCTGGTTTTTCTCCAGGCCGACAATGTGGGACTCAGTTGATATTGTTACCCATTAAAAACCTCTTCTCTTTGAAGATACCGGGAACCGCTGTTGCATATCTTCCGTTCATGTTTCCGTCCCTTCGGGACTTGTCTCTTTTTGAATTGCTTCGGCTTCTTGTTCTTTGGTGGATAGTATCGCCATCAACATCCGCTCCACCATTGCCCAGCTTTTTTCGCTATCCAGCATTACCTCGACGAGGTTGGTTGGAGTGATGTCCGTGCCCAACTCTTCTATGGTCTCTCATCTGATGGCTGTCCATTTAATGTACCCGATTTGGTTCTGTGTCCTTGCTTCTCTTTTTAGATTTTTCCACATTAGAAGATTTTACACTAGGAGTGGGTTTTGTTGCCGTGCCGCCTCTTTGGAGTTGCATGAAGCGCTTCTTTGCAGCACTCGACAGTCTGGGAGAATTATTCTTTCGGAGCTTTCTTCCGTGTTTTTGTTTTTGTTTGCAATTCGGGAAAAATAGTCACCATCGCACAGAGCGCCGTGCACGATGGGCATTAATACAACGGGGTGCGATCAGTGCCCCGAGGTTTGCGACTAGAGGCGTTGCAGTATCGTTGAAATGGAAAGGTTTTAACCTGCGCAGGGGAAACAAATTACCTAGTTGTTACAATATTTAATTACTTTTCATAATATGATATAATATATACGCATATCTGCGTATAACTACTAAAAACTTTCTTAATTTGTTTTATTTTTGTTGTTTTATATGTTTTATTTTATACATATTTGTTAGGGTGCATATTAATTATAAAATTTTAGTAATGAACTAAATTAAACATCTTCTATAATATCATGTAATTTAAACTATTTTTTAACGCAGTTATGCAATCCCATTGAAATGCATTTATGAAGGTTGCATTTTTTGTAATTTCTATTGTTTTTAATCTTAAGCGATTTTAGATGTTATATTTTTATACGTTTAGATAAAAGTTATTTATAATCTAATAATAATTTCGCATATCTTTTGTAAAAATAATAAACAAGATTGTGTTATAAAATTATCTGTCCGGGAAATCCCTGATCTAATAATGACCAATTATTTTATATTTTTTAATACTTTATCAATAACCTTTAAATAATATACAAAACTCATTCCTACTTTTTACATTTTCTGAAATTTATACTACTATTTGATCAAATTTAGTTGAACTCGACTGGCTTATAGGGTTTGAACTTCACAAAAAATTGTTAAAACGTCATTCATAAACAAGCTATTCTGTTCATTTAAAAAAAAGTCCTGCTTAACTAGTTTAAAATATTCCCAACTTATTTTTTTTGAAAAATAGCTCGAAACTTTTGCCGCCACTGCATATTTTGATAGATTAAAATAATCCACTGTAATCAGTACTTTTATTGCTGTTTTTTTCCATTATCAATAATTTCAAAATCAAAATATTAAGTGTTGGGTATCAACACTTAATGTTGGGGTAATCCCCTGCGAAAAATAAAGTTTAATTTTATTGATTAAAATTATTAGTTAAATAAAGGTAAAATACCTATATTACTCAAAAGTGTAATTTTATTGGTCTTGACGAATTTTGTTACAAATTGAATTCAAAACTATTTAAATTGCTACCGCTTGTTATCGAAATAATCTATATTAAAGTTTCAATTTTCTGAAAGCCGTAGTTGCCGTCCAAGAGTGCAACTGTTAGCATCATGCCATAATGATTAGCCGATAATAGGTTTATTTTTTTCAGAAATAAAACAATAGAACATTAATTTTATATTGATAGAAAATATTTAAGTGATTGGCTGTCGCAGACACATACAAAAGATTATAATTTTCAATTATTTTATTGAAAATTATTAACTTTTATTAATACACGAATTGGATAGCATAGTACCTAGTGTATCGAATACTTCTTCGACCAAGTGCGGGCCATAGAAGAAGCGCATAAAGTTTTTAATCCCCCTAGTTCATACTTTTCGGATACAGCTAACAAACCAAGAGCCAGATATTCTAAATAAGAAACTTCTCCGGTGTAAATATAGCGCAGCATTTCTCTTACCATTTCATGATCCACATCCGCTATTTCGACCCTTGTGATTTTTGCCTCCTGCATATCCTGTTCGAACATAGATTTAAAGATAGGACTACGAGCTGTCAAAATTGCTTTCAACACATAAAATTTCTTCTCGTCAGCAGAAATTGTAACATCGGTGAAATTTTGGTTTTCAAACAGATATGAAAAATCTCTCCCCAAATCACTCTATTGCGATTGTGACAGGGTTAATTTTCCAGAAGTATACTCAATGCCTTTTGTAACATTTAATTCACAAAATATTATTGCTTTATTATTAGAAAGAAAATCAAAGCTTTTATCCATCAAATATTTTTTCGGAATAAACCTATCGCCCTTAATTAAACGTTCATTCGATATTCCCTTAAAATTAGTTACACCTTCGTGAATGTAAGATTGGATTTTTGGTTTCGCTGTAAAAATTCCAAACTTGTACCTGACATTTGCAGAGCACGAAAGTGACGTTAATACTAAAGATGCGTACAGTTTAGTGGCTGTAGTTAATCCGTTTGGGTACATATCCAATCGCCACTTACAGCTATCGTTGGCTTCTCCAGAAAATATAGGTGAACTGAAACTTTTGCCAGTTTCCAGATCGGCTAAACCAAAATTTTCGATGGTCCATGTGTAGTTGAGCTGCTCGACTTTTATTTTCGTAGTTCCCCAGATTTTGAAAACGCGATTATCTGATTCTGCATGTTTTATTGATCCGACTGCAAAAGGGACGATACCGGAAGTAATTAATAAAAGACAAAACGATGCACGAATCTGAAACAAACTAGAAACCAGAAATCTACAAATAATGACAATTATTGCTAATTTGCGTAGTTGCGTAGTTTGTTATAGTAACAAAAAGCATACAGGTAATCTACATAGATTTTTAGTCAAAAGCCCTCCGTTAGCCCCGGCAATTTGTTGGTGGTTAATTTAAAAAATTTAAATTAAGTAACTACAAAATTCTTTTTACTTACATTCCAAAACATGACTCTGTGATTGCGTCTACTTTGGTACAAGACTGACTGGACACTGATATTTATAATATTATACAACTTTATTAATAAATGTGATTTATTTTGTATAAATTAGTAGAATATATGGTAATGGTATTTTCCAAAAAATATTGGAAGAAGCCTTTACTATCTTTTTTTTTGTTTACCTCGGCAAGCTTTTCAATGGTCGGCAGCATTGAGCTCTACTCAAGAGTCGGTTCCTATGACAGTTACGGCGACAATTAAAGTTTTCCTGTTTACAGAAGAGTTCCTGCGTCGTTGCGCCAATTTTGCGTCAAAAATTTTTTTTATTTCAAAAGAAATAAAATAGTTATTGCCCAAAAAAATAACACTTTCAAAAATTATAAATAATCTAAAATCCAATGTAAATAAATGTAAAATTTTATTACTTCTTCAAAAAGATCGAAGTTTTAATTTATTACTATCAATTCGTCAGCTTATCAATTTTACACATTCGTTCCTACGAATGTAATTTTTAATTTTCCAATTTTGAATACAATCAAAATCGACTTTTAACTATTGCTTTTTTTAATCAATCAAACCAAATCAATGCACTACCGCTGGGTAGCAATTTATTAAAAATATCCAATTTAATCCAAATATAAAAAATAATTATTCAAAAACAAACGCAATAATGCAGACGAATAAAATTATTAAATAATTCCAAGATACTACTCACAACTTCAAATCAAAAAAAATCTCAAAAAATTTCTGATTAAAAAATCCGCACAACAAGCTCTTGCGGCCATTTTTGGCAAAGGACCCCGCACTTCCTGTGATCGGCTCCCACCTTACCAGTTTTTCAATCTTACAACTTAAATAACAAAACAAATTTACACCAAAATGTATAGGGTGGGTCCGAATCTCTTTTGAAACACGACAATATTTTAAAATAAAATTTATACAATATATTATATTTATATATTTTATTTAAAATCAATCAAAATATTTTACAGTGTATTATTTTTAACCTACTTAATACTTTTAGAAATACAAATGTAATCTAACCCTATTTATAACTATAACCATAATCAATTCAAACCAAAATATTTATTATAAATAAAAAAATTGTTTTCCGATCGTCAGACTTGCTTAGCATCCATTCATGTTACACCACTCGGAGAGAAATTGAGAGCAACGGGCACCCCATCTCGCATTTGCACCACAGATATCTTTCAACCATTTCTCAAAATCACCCTGATCTTTTTTTAGCTCTAAAAACTTTTTTAATACTTTATCAGCTGTGTTGAAACCTTCGTCCTTTAATCTAGAGCCATAAACTTTTCCAATTCCAGGTAAATCTGTTACATTCTTTAAGTTCATACTTGGACTCGTCAAAAATTTGTCATGCTTAATCGACGTAGTTGTAAAGTTCGAAGAGTTAGGTGCAATATTGTCTACTGGTTTTATTGCACTTGAATTGCTTTGCACTGTGCTAGGCATCTTTTCAGGTGCCGTACAATTGGGCTGATCCGTATAAATCTGGTTTATTGAACTCAATGTACTCGTTAATTTTGGCGTAACAGGTTCGTGTTTCAATTTAGAATTATCAGAAGAAATTGAATCTTCAGGTGTAGTGTTGTCTACTAGTTTCGTCGCACTTAAATTGTTTTGCAATGAGCACGGTGTCTTTTCAGGTGCCAAAAAATTCGGCCGATTTCTAGGAATCTGGTTTAATGGTCTCAATGCACTTGTTAGTTCTGTCGTAACAGGTTCATGTTTTAATTTAGAATTATCAGAAGAAATGGAATTCTTAGGTGGAGGTTCCATCGGATCCATCGTACTTGAACTGTTGGGTAATTGTTTTAAAACTGTAATATCGCAGCGTATAGTTAACTTATCACCAGGAAAAAGTTCAGCCTTTTGATGTAATAACTTGTGTTTTCTAATAAACGAATTATTCCCATGAAACCTGATCTGCCCAAACTGTTTATTATGTTCACGCTTGTAAACTACTTCAGAGTTTGAGTTAAGAATGCTTAACTTAAAATGGATTGGAATATCATTTTCGACCTCCGAATCTAGGTGCAGATGTAAAGACATGCACATTTTATTTCCATCATCTAGGTACCATCCGTTTGAATTTATTTCCAAATGCCACCTCAATTCACAAGAGAACTCTTTAGTTTCAAACGATCGTGATGTAATTTTGTCGCCCATTTTACAATACATACTAAAAGGTTTTATTTCCCATGTGTAATGGGATTGAACAACTTGAATTTCGGTTGAATCCGAACTTTTCCCAACTATTTCATCAGGCATTGCGTTAGGTGTTGAAGCCATCACACTGAATATACTTATAGTACAAGCGCTTTGATAAAACAAAATGCATTGACACACTGAAATTTTTTTTACCTCTTTAAAGAAATAATATAAAAATTTAATTTATATACTGGTACAATCACTTGAAAGATAACAAGTGAAATATACTACAATAATTAATCAATTGTTTGTTTCTATAAAACTTATAATGGGTGTTTCAACATGAGTTCAATATTTAAATCAAAATTTGAGAGCTGTTATAGGCCCATTGCGATTGCGATGAGTTCGACAATTTTTGGCCGACAAAAGGCACCAAATTAAGGAACTGATGGAGTAATTCTATCGATCCGGTTCGGTTGTTAACGATCAGGCTAATCCATTGAAAATATGTAGTGCAAGTGTTCATGAAAATCCAAGAACATCGATTCACCGCCGTTCGGAGAAACTGGCCATTCCAACAGTGCCGACATTTGGAGCTGAAGACAAATGAAAGGAGATCATCAATCATCTCTACAAGGAGCTAGGAGTAAATCTAATAAACATTTGTAAAATTGAACTTTGTGCGAGTGGAAAATTACCACTATCAAAAAGACAGTAAATGATGTGTTTTCTTAAAAAATTAAATCTTGCGCTCATTTTGAAACACCCTTTATAATATGAAAGTTTTTGTATCAATATTTTGTAACATTAGATCTGAATTTGAATTTATTATCTAAAAATTAATACTTATATCTTTGTTAGATAATCAATACTTTGTTTTTTTTCCTTACTATTGATACCAAGTTCACCTTAACAACAGTGGCGTTACTACATCGGAATTAGTCCAAGTAACTAGTCTACTAAATAGTAATAGTTACGAAACATAACTTTGCCAAACCTGCTTAGAGCAAGTCCATACCAGCGGAAGTGACTGTGCAATAACGAATAAGTCGACTCTCTTCCAAATTCCTTCAACACTTTCAACACATTTTTCATCACAAAAACAACATCAACAGCCAGAGGTGTGCTGATACACAGCAGCAGCTAAAACATAGATGTCGAAAACCTTAATCATCTACTATATCCTAAGCTAAATAAAAAATAAACGCTGCAAGTTCTATTTAGAAAGGTAAATCCTAAATCCTAAACCTCAAAGTTAAGATGCAGCGTTAGAATTTGGAAAATAAAAAAGAAGCAGAATTTTAACTCTTGGGTATCCAAGAGGAATCTCAGGAGGACACTTCAGTTGTTCCAACACAAAACCCCTTTACTAAGAAAGTCTATTGGCTGCCTTGAAGGAATGAAAATTTATACAAGTTAACCTACAATATGGCAGAGCAGTGACAGCGATTCTTAACCGACGTTTGACTGGACTTAACACCTGTCCTGCTAAACTATAACTTTGGAAAAGGTCCTAAAGATGTCAGTCAGTGCCATCTCCCAATGTACTCCTAGGATCTGCTACCTTCTCAAAAGAGCGCATCACAGCTCTTGAGAAAATGGAGATTACAACAATAGAGTCAAGTTTTTATTTGTATACTTTAATGGTACAAACAGAAATTCTTAACCGGGGACACACCCCCTCAACGCCATATAGTGATTGACATCACCTTGACAACGTTATATATTTCTACACACATAGTTGACTGGTATGTGTCTAAACAGCGCACCATATCAGATCACAGATAGATATGATTTAAAATTAAAGCAATTAAGGTGGAGCTTAGCTAGGCCAGTTTAGGAATCCTAGGAAGCTGAAATCTCTTACTAATGGTTTTGAAGCCTTGTTCCCGTTGGCGGTGGCTGCTTCGGGAAGCGTGCAACATTATGGTGGTGCAGCAAACTGAATCGCCTACGGAAGGCGGTTACAAGAATTTGCAATAAGACCAAAAATTCGTAAAATGGGCTTGACTGAGTCTGACTGGGAAGAATTTAAAATCTTCCAGTTAGAAGAAAAATAACACATCTTCTGTGCAATCTGATTGCGGGGTGTTCTTAGAATCTTAGAAAAACGTTGCACAGAGCAATCTCTAAGGAAGCTTGTTTTGTTTACTAGAAAAAGAAAGTTATGGAATGTGAGAATGCCTAGCTTTAAAAAATGTGGCATCTAAGATCAAGTATTTGGGAGTTATAATGAACAGAAAGCTGAATTGGGGCAAACCAATCAGTTCTAAAACGACGAAAGCTGACATGCTTTTCTGGCAGTGTTAAAGAGCAATGAGGAGATTGTAGAGTTCTTCTCTGAAGATTTCCCTCTGGCTCTACACTGCTATAGTAAGATAGTGCACTCGTCTGGTGCCACAGGATTAAACTGGTAACAACAGCGTTTTTTCTTTATCGACTGTAGAGATCGGTCTGCTTGGCTGTAACCGAAGTGAACCTTTTGGGAGAAGCAGGCGGTGAGAGCTGCTTTTAAGATGCAAAGATGAGGCCTTTGGCTCATCAGAGAGTCAATGGGTATGCGCAAATCCTTGAAGAGAGCCGGACATTCGACAAAATTTTTTCCAAATACGTGTTTGACAGGAAGCATAGTATAACTGTACATGGAAGGTTCCAAAAGCAATATTGGCTTAGATGCACGAATTTTGTCTGCTGAACTATAGCGGGGTATAAACCTAACAATAGATAGATATCACTCCGTCTTTTAAACTAAACTCATGGATATTCCACACTGTGCGGAAAAAATCCAGAAAAAGGGTACCCGTGTCAAATCCATTTTAATACTCACATGCAGCAGAGTTGCTTGTGTGGCACTTAGTTGTCATAAGATCATCTCGGGATTGGTGCTGCAATGTATCTGAGCACTGAATGTGATATCAATACACAATGTTAGTTAGAGTTAGAGTGGGTAGAAGCACACAGAGGCAATGACGACAACGAAAGGGCTACTGAGGCTGTGTTCGGGTAACCCTGAGCCTTTCATTACGCCGGCCATTAAGGCTTTACGTTATTCATTTGAAAGATAATATACAAAATACTACATCGGGGTCTCGGGGCAACCTGCGAATTATTACTGGGGTGCTCACAGAATACTGCAAGTTAAATAAACATCTACATACATACAATGGGACTGGTTGACAGTCCAATTTGCTCTGGATGTAACGAAGCAGACAAAGCGATGGCGCATGTGCTTCTTTACAACTACCCGGCGTTAGCGTCAAAAAAAGAATGAAGCAAAACTTCTGCGTTTAAAATACTTGAGTTTGTCTTAAGTTTTGGATGGCTCAAAGAAATGAAGGAAAGGTAGGCCGCTACAACAGTCAGAAGTAGCATAATGAGTGCATGCAAACTTCGGTTTGTTCTCTAAATCTAATTCAGACTTCAGAAAGCTAAATTTTTATAATTTAGGTAAGATTAGGCAAGTGCGATGATACGAACTTGAACTTTAATTTTTTAGTACAAAAACTCTAAAATATCTGAAGTAACATATTATTTTTCAAAAGAAAATTTAAATGTCTCATGAAGTTGTACAGTAAAACCTCGATATAACAAACTAATTGGGGGGAGGGGGTGTCCGTTAAAGCCAAAGTCCGTTATACAAAAATAGTTTTAAAATAAATCAAAAACTTTTCTTTTGAAATTCTATTTAATTGTCTTCGGATATTTGTCTGAAGTGGACATCGCTGTTTGATATCGACGCGCTGGCTTTCAGTAATCCTACTTTGAACAAGAAATCAAGTTTTGTTTGCACTATTAAAGTTTGCTGTTTTTTTATAATCAACTCTATAATAAGCAATGTATAATGTTAACAGGACGTTTTTAATTTTTTTACATTTCACCGAATTTTTTGTTGGTTATATCCGTTAAATAGAGGTCCGTTATATCGAGGTTTTACTGTACTACGACTTCTCTTAGCTTGGAACAATCGCCGCCAATGTATTGTGATGATAAGTGACTCTTATTTAAACAATTCTTCTTCCCAACTTAAATCTTCTTCTTCTTCTTTACTTAGCACCTACTTCAACTAGGAACTATTTTCAATTACTCGTACACCTCCTTCTTATTCTTTGTATCTAACACGGTGCAGTCGAACTCTTATTCGGCCGCGTGCCGATATTAATTTCCACACACGGAAAAACTGTGGCCTCAAGCCCCTTGGGTAAACTTCCCAAACAAATCTATCAATCTTCACTAACTATCGACACGCTCTGAATTATTTTTAATTCGCACGACCGCTTTGGATTGCTCTCCAATAAAGACTAGAACACGACTGTTCTCAAATGCTCTTCAAATACGACTGTCCATTGACCGTTGTTTATTATTCTTCATCACTTAGTTTTTTATTACTTGTAATGTTTTCATTAGTTCTTGATTTTTTTGATTTTAATCAAAGATCTTTATGCTTTTAAAATTTAGATCAAATGTTACCTGCTGGTTTTAATTTGCGTGTGTGCCCAAATTCAAATAAAAAACATAATAAAAATACACTAAAACTTAAATTAAATACAAAGATAACAATTAAACAACTTAAACTAACAAAATCTTAACATAACGAAACACAATATTAGTAGCGCGTCACGGGTTAACATACGAGGTATATAACTAAAAGAAATCCTGCTTTATATATTTTTATCAGGTTGCATCGTCAATCCTTTAATTGCTCAAATGCGCAACCCACCTCTTATGCCTTTATATGGACACAACAGTATATTTTGATAGATTAAAATAACCCACTTTAATCTGTACTTATTGCTGTTTCTTCCAAGTCAATTTTTATTCTTATAAATGAGCTTTTTATTATTTTCTTTAACAATGATTAAAGAACAAAATATTAAGTGTTGGGTATCAACTATTAATTATGTTGGGGTAACCCCCTGCGAGAAATAAAGTTTCATTGTATTGTTTAATTATTACTTAAATAAAATTAAGAAAAATTGATTAAATTAAAATATTACTTAAAAAAGTAACCGAGACGGTCGTTAGCCGTTAGCTGAATAACTGCTGACATTAATTTTTTAGTTAGTGAAGTGAATTTTTGTTTAATCTTTCGAGCTAGGTATGATCGGTGATTGATCATCAAGCCGTGCTGCAATATTTGGAGATCTGTACTTCTCCAAAATACGTAAATCAACTTCCTTGCACATGTGTGTGTATGTGCTTCCCGTTTAACGAAATCTGAAAGAAAATATTAACATCGCTTTAAATCTATCAAAAGCGTCGTTCCTTATTGTTGTCACCATCATTAGCCTTCAAGGTAAAGCAATATTTATTCAAAATCTGTAATCATCTCAATGATGTACCTTGATGAAAAATCCGTCCTTTGTTCTCCACCATCACAGTGACGTCATGGTAACCTTGTGTGAACAACGGATTCAACTCGTAAGTGATTAGTTGCATTTTTAACCATTAACCAGTTCTCAATTGTTGTATTGAAAACATTTCGTTAATTACCTAAACTTTGAAATTCAATTTTCCTTTTGTGAATCAAATTTTCAACAATTAAATTACTTTTAATTTTCGACCACTATTTGACTACCATTCTAGTGCAGTCCGAGTGACATTTTTTTTACTTGATTGGAACATCAATTTAACAATTTTAAAGAATAATAATTTTGAAGCCAACCGCATTGAAAGTTTATGTATTTTATTATTTAATTTTAAGGCTTACTAACCAGTGCGACTTCTATTTTTCTTGACTCGTAGAATTGTTTGTTACGGGTAATCTATAGCTCACTATTCATATTTTTGGTCCTACGATTAAGAATATAGAAACATTTTTCAAAGCTAGAAAACAGTTACTCATTTACCTTTACTTAAACAACTTATACAAGTTACACCTTTTTGATGTCATCTGAGTTGTCTAACTTGCAGACAATAAATTTACGGGTGGTGTTTTTTTATATTTAATCGAAGTGTGAACAATTCGCCTATCGAGCGACAATTTAAATTATTCTGATATTTCTAATTTGTACATATGTGTATTATTTCTAAGATCATTCATTTAACATTTAGCTATAACTATAATAATTCACAAAGTTAATAAAAATTATTATTAAGTCTCGACTATTTTATTGTAACAATACTTTTTTTTATCTACTAAGTTATTTTAAATTTGCATTCAAATAAAAGTATAATTGTATATAAATATTATAAAGTATAAAACTAAAAAATATAAAAGTATATTTAGTTGAAGATTCCTTCTCGGGCCGGACCCAACTTAAGGTAAGATTTGATTCGACTTTAGTCCGAGTGGCGCCCTTAATTTCGACTACTTTCGGATTTAAGCTACGTCTTTCAATTAAGCTTGGACCTAGGATTTTCTTGAATTTGCGACCCACGACTTCGCTCCGACCAGAGCTGGCGGCAATCCTGTTCTTCCAACCAGTTTAAAGTTATATATCTCTTCCCCCTTCTTGTTATATCGGTTATTTTGGCTCGTTACACAGCTACAAAGCAGAAGCTAAATAGTCTAAATTAACAACTTCTCTGGTGTAAATATAACACAGAATTTCTCTTACCATTTCATGATTCACGTTCGCTATTTCGACTCTTGTAATTTTTGCTTCCTGCATATCCTGTTCGAACATAGTTTTAAAGATAGGGCTACAAGCTACTAAAATTGATTTCAACCATTGAAATGTATACTAACGTATCTGGTAAGAACTGACGCAAACTGCATTGGTTAGGCAACCCCACAGTGTGTAGTATTACTATCTCTTTCTATCCTATACATTATATAATCAAGTGTTGTAGAAATAAAATAAAACCAATTAATTATTCTATAGAATTGTATTTTTTTCTATTGCATAGTAATGTAAAAAAACATGGATTTGATTTTTGAATTCAAATTTTAAAATTTCAAAATTCAAAATTCAAAATTCACCATTTATTTTAAAGTTTAGTAAATTTCTTGATTTTTTAAATTTATTATCAAGAAAAACAATTCTGTAATATTGTATTCTTGTATTGAAAAACTACCATTAAATCTTTTACGTTTCTACAAAAAGTATTATATCGAAAAAATGTGTTTTATTTAATATTTTACTAAATTTATGCTTTTGAACGTGGGTCCTTGGGGGCCCTTTTTCACCGGGGGCCCGTGTTCTACCGAACACATAAAACACTGGTAGTTACGGCGCTGGTCAGACTGGATTAGTATCATTTATCCATTCATTTTACACCACTCGGAAAGAAATTCAGAGCAACGGGCACCCCATCTCGAATTTGCACCACAGGTATCTCTCAACCAGTTTTCAAAAGCATCCTGATCTTTATTTAGCTCTAAAAACTTTTTTAATACTTTATCAGCTGTGTCGAAACCTGCTGTCGTTAACCTCGAGCCATAAACTGTTCCAATTCCAGGTAAATCTTTCACATCTTTTGAGTTCATACTTGGACTCCTCAGAAATCTTTCATGCTTAATCGATGTAGTTGTAAAGTTTGAAGAATTTCTTGGAATCTGGTTTATTGAATTCAACAAGTCCGAAACCATATCCCACCTAACCGGTTCATGTTTCAATTTAGAATTATCAGAAGAAATTGAATCCTTAGGTGAAGTGTTGTCCACTGGTTTCATCGCACTTAAATTGTCTTGCAATGTGCTCGGCATCTTTTCAGGTGCCGGGCAATTCGGCTGATACTTAGGAATCTGGTTTATTGAACTCAATGCACTTGTTAATTTTGGAGTAACATGTTTTTGTTCTAATTTAGAATTATCAGAAGAAATTAAATCCTTAGGTGAAGTGTTGTATACTGGTTTCATCGCACTTGAACTGTTTTGCAATTGTTTTAAAACTAAAAAATCGCAGCGTATAGTTAACTTGTCATCAGAAAAAAGTTTATCCTTTTCATTTAATAACTGATGTTTTGTAATAAACGAATTATTCCCATGAAACCTGATCGGCCCAAACTGTTTATTATGTTCACGCTTGTAAACTACTTCAGATTTTGCGTTGAGAATGCTGAACTTAAAATTTATTGGAATATTATTTTTGAACTCCGAATCTACGTGCAGATGTAAAGACATGCACTTTTTATTTGAATCATCTAGGTACCATCCGTTTGAATTTATTTCCAAATACCACCACAATTTAGAAGAGAAACCTGCAGTTTCAAACAATGGTGATGTAATCTTGTCGCCCATTTCATTACAATAGATACTAAAATTGCTTACTGTCCATGTGTATCGGGATCGAACAACTTGAATTTCGGTTGAACCCGAACTTTCCCAAATTATTTCACCAGGTATTGTTTTAGGTGTTGAAGCCATCACACTGAATATATAGTACAAGCGTTTTGATACAACAAAATGCAATTACACACTGATAATTTTTTTACCTCTTTTTAGAGATTAAATAAAAACTTAATTTATATACTCGTACAATCACTTGAAAGATAACAAGTGAAATAATTAATAAATTGTTTGCTTTCATTAAACTTATAAAGGGTGCTTCAAGATGAGCTCAATATTAGAATCAAAATTTGATAGCTGCTATATGTAGACCCATTGCGATTTTAAAAAGTTAAAGTTTTGCAAAGAAATTTTTGGTCGACAAAAGGCAGCAAATTGTTCCACCATTAAGAGACTGATGAAGTAATTCTATCGAACCGGTTCGGTTGTTAACAGTCAGGCTGGCCCATTGAAAATATTAGTCTTAGTTATTGCCTAAAATTCCAGACACATTAATTTTTCGCCGGTTACAGTAACTGACCATTCCAACAGGAAATTTGCAGAGGACTTTCTTGGTCTGTATTAGTTGGTATGGATATAGATAAGATGTGGTTTCAGCAGCATGAGGCGACCTGGCACACTTCTTGTGAAACAACGCAGTTTGTTGCACGAGAGATTCCCTGGTCAGAGTTTTTCCTAACCTAGCTTACCAGAAATATTTAAAATTTAAAAGGTGCGCGAGTTTCAAAACTAAATGACTTTAAAATAATGAAAATGGAAATGTTAAATTGGGAATAAAATGCGCTAGTTCTAAAAAGACAACAAATTGATGGTTTTTGATTATTATGGTGAATGCCATCGCAGAAACTGGTCGAGCGTTTCATCAATAAATTCAGAAGGTACAAAAGCGGAAGTCGACATTGGAGCTGAAGACAGATGAAATTAGATCATCAATCATCTCTACAAGAAGCTAGGGGTAATCTAATAAACATTTGTAAAATTGAACTTTGTGCGAGTGGAAAATTACCACTATCAAAAAGACAGTAAATGATGTGTTTTCTTAAAAAATTAAATCTTGCGCTCATTTTGAAACACCCTTTATAATATGTAAGCTATTGAATGAATATTTAGTAACAATGGCAATGATAGCAATTATTGCATTACGAATCTGAATTTTTATCTAAAAATGAATACTTATATCTTTGTTAGATAAGCAATACTTGACTTTTTTCCTTATTATTGAGAGCAGGCACACCTTGACAACAGTGGCATTACCACACCGGGATTAGTCTAAGTAAATAGTCTATACTCGATAGTAATACTTACAAAATGTAACTTTGACAAACCGGCCTGAAGCAGCAAGCAAGTTCATACCAGCGGAAGTGACCGTGCAATATCAAATAGGTTGAATCTTTTTCAAATTCTATCAACAATTGTAATATTGTAAATTTGAATTTAAATATAATCGGCGCGAATTTTAAATCCTAATTCATTTAATTTTACACTAAAAGTTAGTTGGTTAAGCTAAACCGTTACTAGTTTATGACACCAGAGTAGGGTAGTTTTTGAAGGATCGGATAGGGCGCCATTATTACTTGATAATCGAAAGAAGGAGGTTGATCTTAGTGAACAAGTGTGTCAATTTTATTCAGTAATTTGAATTTAAATTTGTTTAAATAAAAAAATCGTAGCCATCGACAAAATTAAAATGCGTAAGTTTAAAATATTTGATTTATCTTTCTAAAGGAATATAATACAGGATTACATTATAAATTTTAACCCGAGTTTATATCGATTTTAAAATTAATCATATCAAAAATTTTTAGCATAAACCAAAAAATGCACAAAACACTTTTTCGAAACTAAAATGTTTAAGTTATCACAATATATAAATACACTGTATGTATATTATCGCAAACGTTTTCACCATACTATGGCATCATCAGGCGATGAACTATGATAATATTACATACAGTGTATTTATATATTGTGATAACTTAAACATTTTAGTTTCGAAAAAGTGTTTTGTGCATTTTTTGGTTTATGCTAAAAAATTTTGATATGATTAATATCGAGTTACACTACTTAAACCACTTATCTATTGATTATTTTAAAATTGCTTCATCTTCAGTTCAAGATTTAATTATTGATTTCAGATTATGATTTATATATTTATATTTAAACGGGATGTGCTAATTTACTGAAAGGGATTGATTATTCATATGTGACCTAGAAGGTATCTTTATAATACAACTATCGGTTGTAATTCGAGATTATTGCGGCAATACGAAGTAGGGGTATTTGTTTAAGATAATTAATATAAAGGCGGTTGTTTGAAGTAGAAAAATATATAGCATTAGATAATTCAATTTAGATGAATTGCACAAAAGGGGGGGGGGTGGACGCTTAAGATCTTAAGATGGCAGTCTCAAGATGTCGTCGAAATGGCTGATCACTAGAAGTATAATCGCAATCTAGTAGCTTGACCCAGCAAGCTCGGTGAACAAGTTGCTTGATTTTCTTTTCAAATATATCTCAATGAAATAATACCAATTATAACATTTAAGAACTGTTATTAACAAATATTAACAAAGTTCTTTATGATTATTTGCGGCCACGTAATAATTTAATATGATGACGCTAGTTTTAAGTTGACGAGGTAATAGTTAAGAGAATTTAGCAAATAAGGGTTTATCATTTAAAAGATCTTACATAATATAAAATAAAACATATAGGCGCTTCTTTACAAAGTATTATAAAGATTGTGGTTGGTCATTACATATGAATAGAAAATTAAAACGTATCAGTCAAGGGGGATTAATTATCGAACAGTTATTAAATCAAATTTCAATTCTGAATTAAATGATATCAAGGAGATTAACTTTGCTGGTAAATTGGTTGTTGGACTACCTTTTTCTTTTCGGTTAAATATATATTCATCGTTAAACCGAATCCTGTGTTTTATTTAATTTTTGTGTACTAATTATTCCTTCATGTGTCCTGTCAGTGGTTACGTCACATATAAGTTTAGGTGAGGTTTGAGGTTAGAAACAAGGTAACGACATTAACATTCAAAGAGCCATCCGCAGATTTAAAAGGACTTGTAAGTGTTACTACGAGGGGATCACAACGTTCGAGGTTTGTTAGACGATCACAGCTTTGGTTTGGTATGGAACTTTGATTTGAGAAGACGGTAATTTAAATTGAAGAACCAAATATTACACACTTTAAACACATTATTCATCACAAAAAACAACACTAACAGCAACAGCCAGAAGTGTGTTGATACACAGCAGCTGAAACATAGACGTAGAAGTCATGTACTATATCCTAAGCTAAATAAAAAATAAATGCCGCAAATCTACCTAACTTGTAACACTTTCAAAATTTTAATATTACAATTCTAATTATAAAGCTAAATCGTAAATCCTAAACCTCAAAGTTAATGTTCAGAGCATCGTCAAGATGCTAAGTTAAAGCTAAAAGTTAGAAAGTAAAAAAGATACAGAATTGGAACTCTTTTGGGTACCCAAGAGGAATCTCGGGCGGACACTAACCGGAAATACGCACTCAACGTCATTCAGTGAATGACTTCATTATAGAAACATAAAATATTTCTACACCATTAGTTGACTGGTATGTGTCTAAACAGCAGACCATGTCGAATCACAGATAAATATGCTTTAGAATTAAAGAATTAAAGTGGAGCCTAGCCAGGCTAGGAAGCTGAAATCTCTTACTAAAGATTTCGAAGCTTTATGCCCACTGACGATGGCTGCTTCGGGAGGCGTGCAAGACCATGGTGGTGCAGCAAACTGAATAGACTACGGAAGGCTACGGAAAACTATGTACAAGACTTTGCAATAAGACCAAAATTTCAAAAGATAGGCTCGATTAGGTCTGACTAGGAAGAAAAACAACACAAGTCTTGGAGAGTCTTTTGCAGCGGCGTTACGTCACGAGACAATCTGCCTATTATTGCTGGGTTTCTTACGGGACACTGCAAGTTAAATAAACATGTACACAAAATGGGACAAAAGTCCAATTTGAATGGGTGTATCGAAGCAGTCAGTCGTGCCAGTCGTTAGCGTCAAAGAGAGGGTCCATGTTAGAAACTTCTGCGCCTAAAATACTAAAGTTTGTCGCTTAAGTTTGGAATTGAAGGAAAGGTGGGTCGTCAGAGGTAGCACAATAAGCCCGATATGTGGCCTGTGTGCATGCAAACTTTAGTTTCCAATCCAGAGTCTAAAGAGCTAATTTTTGTAATTTAAGTAAGATTTAAGTGGCTATTTCAAAAGCTGCAATTAAGATAAATGATCATCACAGTTTATTTCATTTGAAAGCTATTTTATTAGGTTTCATCTAAGAACTTAGCATTTACTCATTTTATTTTTTAAAAGAGATTTGAAAACAATCGCATGAAGATCAATTTTGTTGAGCTATAAATTATTTTTAACAACAAAAATATATGCCACCTTATTTATCTTGTCAAAAGATGCAAAGAAAGGTTTCTGAACATTTACGACAAAATACAATTTGAGTAGGTAATTGAATGTTTTATAAAATTACAATTTTTTAACGAATAGCCATAACTTGACCAATTATTACGATAGAAGGTTAAAAAAAACAGAAGTACAGAGAATTTAATTATATTAATTATTTAGTTCTTTTCTATTATTTTTATTTAGTTAATAATTATTCTTTAGAAAAGATCTCTGTTATACAATGGTACACAACAGATAGCTGCAACATAGATTCAAAAGAAGTAATAATTATTTACTGCATCCCAAGTAAAAAAAAAAAATTAATTTTTATCAATACAGGAAATGGACAGTAAATCACGTAGTGTATCGAAAGCTTCTTCGACCAGATATAGCTGTGTTTCCATCATTGATTGAAATTCAGGAGTGCGAATCACTTCTGAAGCATGGGCAACAATAAAATCTTTAGCAAGCATTTTAAGCTCAGCCGCATAATAACGATCGCTGAGCATATAAACTTTAGCGGCGTTTTCGATGTATAAATTTTTCGCCATATAATCACTACATAATTCTTTTAATCCTCCTAATTCATACTTTTCAGCCGCTGCGAACAAATCATAAACCAGATATTCCAAATTGAAAACTTCTTCTGTGTAAATATAGCGCAACATTTCTTTCACTACTTCGGGATCCACATCCTTTATTTCAATCCGACTGATGTGTGTTTCTTGCTTATCATGATTAAACATACTTTTAAAAGTTGGGCTCCTAGCTGCTAAAATAGCCTTAAGGACTTGAAATTCTGTTCCTCTAGCCGAAAGAATAACATCAGTAAAGTTTTTGTTTCCAAACAAATAGGCCAGATCTTTTCCTAAATAACTCGATTTCGGTTGCGATTGCTTGAATATTCCTGTAGTATTTTCAACGCCTGCTGTTGTGTTCAACTCACAGAACACAATCAACTTGTCGTTGGAAAGAATGCCATTTGCTTCATCTAACAGTACCTGTTTATTGATAACGTCAAGAACAGAAACATAACCTAAACTCTCCGAACGTCCCGGTTTAAAAATATGTTTACCGCTAAAACTTTTAACCTCCTTAAGTTGCGCGTTTAATATTCCAAATTTGCACTCGAAATTTGCAGGACACGAAAGTGGGGTTAGAAATATAGATATAAATTCCATATGAAGTGTATCATATCCGTTTGGGAACAAACTCAATTGATATTTACAACTGTCGTTGCCCTCGGCCGAAAATATAGGAGAATCCAATGCTTTACCACTGGCATAATGATATAAACTAAAATTTTCTATCGTCCACGTATATTTGAGCCTTTCAATTTTTAATTTTGTGGTGCCCCAACTTTTGAAAACGTAATTATCTTGTTCTGCATGACTCACTGACACCAGCACAAAAATCACAATGCCGAAAGTTCTTAACATCAGGAAATTAAACGAGTTTTTAATCTGAAACAAAACAAACTATTACTTAACAATTTTTCAATTGTTTTTTTTGAATTTAAAATAACAATAGAAGTGGGCGGAGTTGTAATCTTGACACCTCTCCATTCGTTGGTTAATAAGCCCACAGCCTCTCGCTGAAACCCAATCAGAAAAGAAAATAAACAAAATTAACAATATTAAAACATATATTGCAATGATCTACCCTTAAAATTTTCAAAGTCACTCGTATTTTGTTTATCGTAAAAATATTCCACCATTTCATTTTTCAATGTAATATTTCTTTATTTTAATTAAACGAAATTATAAATTTTAAGAGACAAAATATTTTTTTTTAATAAATTCTTTATTTTACTTACGCTCCAAAGCATTGTCCGCACTTGATGGAACACTGACCGATAATCGGTTGTTATGTTATAAATTATCTTTTAACTTCGTTGAACTTTTAATAAACTATCGATAAAATTAATTTTTATTATCTGACTCAAAATTTAATTATTTAATTATTACATTGCTACAGATTACAATAATTTCTGTAAAAAATCGTGCGCAATATTGAAACATGTTATTCAATGTTAATTAAAATTTCTAAAAGTTTTTTTTTTCTGAAAGACGAGAAGATAAATAGAGCACGTAGGTTAAACCGCTACGGATTGGTGGATTACGGGGGGAGGGGGGGAGGGGGGGGGGAGTATTCATACTTTTGAAATACCAAAGATTTATTCGACACTACAACGATTATATCGAACCGAAGAAGATTTCACCCGCAGGGTTTCTCGATTTACAACAGCTTAAACGGTGGAATGTAAACAAAATTTTTTTCTTGCTTCTTCTTAATAAATTAGACGGATATTGGGTGTAAAGGAGAAGCAAATCAAACAAATTAACTGCTGGCCAACGTTTCGGACTATTTATTAATCTATCCATTTATATTTTAGCCTTGAGGATGGATTAATAAATAGTCCGAAACGTTGGCCAGCATTTAACTTGCTTCCCCTTTACACCCAATATCCGTCTAATTTATTAAGTTAAAACAATATGAAAATAAAACTTTTCAAACAATAGTTATATAGCTTTTACTGGGGAGTATAGGGTATGGGGGGGTATCCATACCCCCCAGACCCTCCGGTCTATGACAATATAACTTCATGTGGTTTTTTTTAGTTGAAAATTTATTTCATAAATCACTTAAAAAAAATACTGAGATTGCAGCAGCAAATTATTGGCTAATTTTCATAACTAAGCATACATGGAAAGGAGCTACATAATCACTTCCGTGCCGTATAGGAAAGAGGACAATTTTCTGAGTATATTAACACAAAAATTGTTTAGAATTATGCAATAGTTGTCAAAATAACGGCATTTTAAAATTACGAGAAGAAGGGAGATGTAATATGATACACCCCGATGCGTGACGGTCGGTTTCACGTTGAGGTACGGTTTAGTCGGTGAAGGTCTCATTTTGTTGACGGTACGTGTTGATGTACTCTTAATGTTGTTGTCAGTCGCGGTCGTGCGCAAAGATGTTGCCGTTACACGGCAAAATGCGTCAAATGCAGAGAAAATCACCTCACCCAGGAGTGCCAAAAGTCGAGGGACAAGCCGGCAAAGTGCGCAAACTGCGAAGGCGCGCACTCCGCCAATTATAAAGGTGGCCCGCCTACTCAAAAGCAAGAATACCCGGCCAATCAAGAAGCCCCCAAACCCAACCAAGAGGCCAATCTATACTCACCACCACACTATCTCCACACTCGCCATGGACCTCGACGTCATCATCGCGGCTCCAACAGCCCCAACCCATTACTCCCCGGCCGGCACGCCAACCATTATCGACTTCGCCCTTATCAAGGACATCCAGATGCAGTTTCATCTAACAACTGCACAGAAGCTCAGCTCGGACCACTACCCAGTGCTTCTTCACCTGGGGGACGACATAAGATCAAGACTCCAACCGACAAAATCAAAAGTCTCATGGCCTACCTTCCACGACCACCTTCTACAAAATATGGACGCCATTCCGGTCATTTCCACCGAAAACAAATTGGAAAATTACATTGAAGTCGTTCAGGACAACATTTCGCGATCCATCCAGCACGCAACGAGGCAAATTGACGTCGCTGACATCAGAAATCGCTTTCCTCCGGAACTGAAGGCACTCATTCAAGAAAAACGTCAAGCTAGAAAACGCGCTCAACGCACCTGGCACCCGGACGACAAACGACGTTACAACCGCCTCAAGAAGCAAGTCTCCGAAGAAGTCAAAGCGCATCACGATCAGGAATGGGCAAACAAGATCGAATCGCGCAACTTTGAGAACCAATTCACCTGGAAAATGGCCAATGCCCTCATACGCCCTAAAAACTGCCACACGCCCGCCATTACCCGCCTTGACGGTACGTAAGCCAAAAGCGACCAAGAAAAGGTCGACACCTTCGCCGACAACCTGGAAATCCAGTGCAGTCCCCTCGACGAGCGCCTCAACCAAGACCATATCGAAATGGTCGAGGATTTCATCACAAGGGCCCTTCCAATCGAAGACCTCACACTGTTCGACCCAGCCTCTACAACAGAAGTTACCCAAATCATCCGATCCCTGAAGAACAGAAAGACACCCGGATCCGACGCGATCACAAATCGATCGCTCAAGGCAATGCCGTGCAAGAAAGTCGCAGCGCTCACCGGCACCATCAACGCCTCACTCCGACTCCGCTACTTCCCGCAGAAATGGAAAACTGCCGATGTAGTGGTCATCCCCAAGGCAGGTCAAGACCCCCGGAAGCCCCAAAGCTACCGTCCCATCAGCCTCCTCCCGTCGCTAGGGAAAGTCGCCGAAAGAGTCATCTCCAGCCGGATCAAACAAATGATCTTCGATAATAGCATCCTGTAAGACGAGCAGTTTGATTTTATTTAATTTTTTTTTAATAATTATTATTTTTAAAAATAATAAATCTCTAAATAGTTCTAGAAGCTAAACTCGAAGTACTGTAAGTTAATTTCCAAATCTAGCTACCGCGTGTGAAATTTTATCCAAGATCTAGGAATTGCAAGGGAATTAATTGGAATTCTGGAAGCGTTTAAAAATATTATTTAGGGTTGCCGACAATAATGAAAATAATGACAATTTTATTATGTTATTTATTAGTTAACAATTATTTAAATTATTGCTTTGGGGGGGGGGGAGCGATGCGCTATCGTTCTATTTGGATACACCACTGTTTTTTTATTATTTTAGATCGATACATGAATTTGGTAAGCAGCTGAGTGCCTGAAATATTTCTCCAGCAAGACGTGGATGTGTTTCAATCATTGATGCTAATCCACGGGAGTTCGCTACGTGTGAAGCGTGAGCGACAATAAAAGATCTAGCTTGATTTTTTAGTTCTTCAGCAAAATATGTGTCGCCTAGAATATAATACTCAGCAGCATTTTCCACAGTTAAGTTTGCCGATAGGCTGTCGATGCACATTAATTTCAATCCAATAAGTTCATATTTTTCAGCGGCAGCCAACAATTCGCAAGCCAAATCGTTCAAATTAGGAGATTCTTCTGTGTAAATGTACCTTAACATTTCATTCAGGACTTTTGGTTCTGTATCAGTTATTTCGATTCGAGTTACTTTTGTTCCTGGGTCTTCGTTCTCAAACATAACTTTGAAAACTGGACTTCGAATGATTAAAATTGCCTTTAGAGCTCGAAATTCTTGTCCTCCAGCAGAAAGTATAACATCAGTGAGAGTTTGATTTTCTAATAGAAATGTTAAATCTTGCACTAAATAGTTTTGTTTGTATGATAATTGTTTCGTCTTTGGTATAATTTTTTCTGATGTGTTTTCAGAGCCCACTGTGACGTTAAGTTCGCAAACTATAGTTAGCGTATCGTGTAAAAGAACCTCATTTTCTTCGTTGAATAAAAAATCTTGCTGAATATATTTCCCGTATCCCCAACCCGTGCCCACCTCAAAATGATGGGTATCATTCAAAATTCTAATTTCGTCTTGTTTTGCATTTATAATAGAAAGTTTATACTGTGCTCTAGCATTGCAGGAAATCGGGATTATATATAAAGATACATAATCTTTAAAGTCTTCCTTTAGTCCTTTCGGATATAAGTCCAAGCGCCATTTACACGTATCATTGATTCCTGCCGAAAGTGTGGGCGACTCCAGTTCTTCTCCATTTTTTTGGCCGCAAAAACTAAAATTTTTTATAGTCCAGGTCTGTTTCAGCTTGACTACTTTGATTTCGGTGATATCCCAATTTTCAAAAACCGTGTCATTTGAAGATACGGGTAGAATAGCAATGACGCTGAAGATCACCAACAGCAGCTTGAATGATTTATAAATCTAAAATAAAATACATCAATTGAATAAAATCAATAAAATTGAATCAATCCGGTAACTTTCAAAAATTAATTAAAAAATTATAATTACTTACATAGCTAGGCATTCTATTATAAAATACACGCACTTGGAACAGGACTAATAAGTTTTGCCCAATGTTTTCTTGAAGTGAAATGTTATCCGTGTTGACCTCTGAAGAAATCTGCGATAAATTCTGATTGGCTGATAAATGTATATAAATAATTGTTTAATTAATTTACTAAAACGAAGTATTTATTTTACAATTTGTTTTTATTAATTTTTTAAATTATAAATGAGTTTTAACTAGAATACATAAGCGCACTCACTGGTGAGACTGACCTGGTAAATCATCAAGCTGCTATAAGTTAACTTCATATCAAACTATATTATTTTTAACAAAATCAAAAAATATTAACAGAACTTGATTAGAGTTTCCATAAAAATACAAACTTACAAATAATGTTTAAATATTTAACGCTTTCCTAGAACATGAAAACGTCTTCCAGCAGATTTGGATGGGTTTTAATCAGTAATTTGAATTTGGGTGTTTGAACCACTTTAATAATATGTGCAATAATTAAATTTTTTGCTTGCTTTTTTAATTCATCTGCCTTGTGTTCATCGCCGAGAATAAATAGTTCGGCAGCATTTTCCATTGTGAGATTAGTAGATATTATTGCATTTTCACACCTGCTTTTCAAATCGTACAATTCATACTTGACTGCGACATCTAACAAATCAAGTGCCAAATATGGTAAGTCAAAAACTTGATCGGTGTATATGTATCGCAGCATTTCACTTAGTACAATAGGATCTACATCCGTTATTTCGACCTGAGTGATGTCAGGGTCACTCTCAAATAATTCTTGAAAAGTTATGCTACGAATCGCTAAAATTGCTTTATGGGTTTTAAATTCCTTTCCGCTAGCTAAAAGTGTGACATCGCTGAAGATGTGATTTTCCAAAAGAAGAGCCAAATCTTGCACCATGTGACTATACGGAGACAATTGCTTTAAATTTCCTGAAAAACTTTCACTGCCGATTGTTGCGTTAATTTCACAAAATATCGTCAGCTGGTCATCAACAAGAACGTCATTTGTCTCATTTAATATAAAATCAATTTTAGCAAATTTATCAGTGCCTTTTTCATTTCTTTCACTAAATCGATCTATACCTTTTGCAAATATAATTTCGCGATGGTTTTTGTCTAAAATAGAAAATTTATATTCGGCTCTTCCGATATACGAGTCCATTTGCAAATATAGAGATATGTCATCTGAATCATAGTAGCTGTTGCCTTTTGGGTATAAGACTAAATTCCAGTTATATTTAGGGTTGATTCCATCCGAAAAGGTAGGCGATTTCAACTTTTCACCATGTATTTGCTCACAAGAACTAAAGTTCTTGATAGTCCATGTGTATCTGATTCTGGAAACTTGAACCTCAGTTGAGCCCCAGCTCTCGAAAAAATAATTCGGCTGGTTGAGTGATAAAACAGCAAAGGTAGTGCAAGTTACTAACAGTAACAATGTATACATCTGGAAATAACAGTTTATTAGATTTGATTTGATAATCTCAAAAATAAAATTAAACAAACTAAACAGAAATGTTAAAATAATAAATTTTAACAGTAAAGTAAAAAATACATACGCAGAAAAATATTATTTAATATACAATGAAAAAGACATTGATTTATTACATTTAGCAGTATATAATATTCTAAGTCCTACCCTGTTAAATATATTTTCAATTAATTTCTAAAATTCACAAAAAAAAAATAGAAAAGGGATTGACTTATTACATTTAACAGTTTAGGTTAGAAGATTTGTAATTTTCAAATATTTTTGAGATTATTAGACATAAGACTTAAATTATTCTAAGTCCTAGCCTGTTAAATGTGATAAATCAATGTCTTTCTTATTGTTTTTTAAAGAATATTTTCTATATTAATTTTTAAATATTATTTTTTTTTTTAGCTTGCGCAGGGAGGAGGAAATCTCGTACGAGACACCATCATCATCTATGATGGTAGTGTCAGACTTGCACTGACTAAAACCTCCCCCTACCCCCCATCTCGACCAAGAAATCGCCGTTAGGCATTACTTTCGATCGAGTGGGGGTTGTTCGTCTTCCGGGTGCTTTTACTTCTTTCGCCGTTTGTTTGATGTTGTAGCTTCTGTTCTTTGTCATCTTTTCTTTTCATCGGTTCCTTTGTTTCTCTCGCTCCGCTTGCTCTTTTGCGGACAGGACCGTGTGAATCATCTTGCACAATCGAAAAAGGTGTGTTCGGCAGTGTCTTCCGCGTCGCAGTAGTCGCACTTGGGGGCCGTTCTTCTGGCGAAACGGTGGAGGTATGCGTTAAAGCATCCGTGACCGGTGAGGGCTTGCGTGATGTAGTAGTTTACTTCACCGTGACCTCTGGCGACCCAGCTTTTGATGTCGGATATGAGTCGCCGTGTCCACCGTCCAACCTCGGCTTCGTCCCATCTGGTTTGCCAGAGGTTCATGGTCGTGTCGTTGGTGTTCACTTGTCCGGAGTGGGTTCTCGGCCTTTCTCCGGCCTGTAGGTCAGCTGGTGTTATTGAGGCTAACACCAGCGCTGCTTCGCCCGACACGGTCCTGTACGCACTTATCACGCGTAGAGCGGCTCTTCGTTGTACTCTATGTACTTTGTCTCGGTTTCGTCCTATTTGGATGGCGTCGTGCCAAACGGGTGCAGCGTACAGCATGATGGAATGCACCACGGTTGCGAGCACTCTTCGCTTGGCTGCCTTCGGCCCTCCCACGTTGGGCATCAAGCGTGCGATGGTGGATGCCGACGCCTCTGCTTTCGCCGCCGTTTCTCTGATATACTGGGAGAAGTTGAGATGTTTGTCCAGTCTAACTCCCAGCACCAGAACGGATTCTTTGATTATTATGGCCGATCCGTTCATGTGGATGCGGATGTTGGGCATCTTTCTCCTTCCGATAGCCATGACGGCTTCGGATTTTTCCGGGACCAGCTGGAGCCCTTTATCTCTGATCCACTGAAGGATGATGGAAATGGCCTGGTTTGCCTTCGTTTCCATAGCCTGGGCTTCCCGATCGCTGACTATTAGCGTCAGGTCGTCGGCGAATCCTATCAATGTCGCTCCCGCTGGTAGACGGAATTTTAGCACGGCGTCGTACATCAAGTTCCACAGGGATGGGCCGAGAACTGATCCCTGCGGCACGCCGCTTGTTGCCTCCATGTTGTCGTCCTCTCCTTTCCTTCCAAGGATTATCGTCCTCCTGCTCAGGTAGCTGACCATGATGTTGTAGATGTGCGGGTCCACCTTCGTGTCTCGGAGAGCTTTTAGGATATGGCTCCATCCGGCGCTGTTGAAAGCGTTCCGCACGTCGAGGGTCACCACCAGGCAGTACTCGCGGGTTCGGTGTGTTCCCGCTTTGGCCGTCCTCACCGTGTCTACTATCTTTTTTAACGCGTCGACCGTAGACCTACCTTTCCTGAAGCCATACTGGTTCTCGGAGAGGCCTCCTTTGTTCTCGAAGTCCTGCATTAGTCGTCGCAGGATCATCTTTTCAAACAGCTTCCCAGCATGGTCCAGGAGGCATATTGGCCGGTAGGAGGACGGCTCTTCTAGGGGCTTCTGGCCCTTCCTTATCAACACCAGTTCCGCCTTTTTCCAGTCGAGGGGATAGGTGCCTTTCTCGATGGCTTTGTCGAAGGCGGAGAGAAAAGTGTCCGGTCTCTCAGTGGCCAAGATCTTTAGGGCCACTTTAAATATTATTTAAATAAAGACATTGATTTATTACATTTAACAGGTTAGAACTTAGATTTGAAATATTCAAATATTTTAATGAATAATTTATTAGATTTCAAATATTCTAAGTTCTAACCTGTTAGATGTCTTATTTATTGTTTTTTAAATAATATTTTTTTGTTCTTTTTAAATATTATTTAAAAAACAATAAAAAAGACATTGATTTATTATATTTAATAGATCAGAACTCAGAATATTTAAAATATTTAAATACTTTAATGATTAATAGATATTAGATTTCAAAATATTCTGGGTCCCAGCCTGTTAAATATAATAAAAAATATCTTTTTTATTATTTTAATATTTCTGAATAGTTTATGTAATTACCGCAAAAATCTACTTAAAATTTATTTTTAAGTTCATTTCTATTAATCCCAAAAAATTAAAAAATTTACTTAAATTACGCCACGTTATTATTCTGTTTTAAGTATTACTTACTTCAGTTTAGATTGACTATTAGATCTCACTTATTATAATATTAATATTATTGTGACGATTGTAGTAAATTAATAAAATAAATGTAAGCATTTAATTTTTTAATTCTGATTTAAAATTTCTGTTAAACCAATCGACTTTTAAATGTTCTTTTGACTTTTATTTAACTATTATTTTACGAACATTATTTTATTTTTTAACAATAAATTATAATAAATCTTAAGCGTAAGCTTAAATTTAGTTTATCATAAAATATAATAATTTTTTATAAATGTTTGTCAATATTTGTAGCTAGTAAGATGCAGGATAATTTCATATAGTCCGATCTTCTTCTTCTTCGGTTGCTTATCATCCTGTCTATTTTGACCTCGGAAGATCTCTGTGTTCATCATATATTCTTAGGTTTTTCAACCAGGATATTTTTTTTTAGCTATTTTGTCTTTGATATGTACTTCCATTTAGCATTATGTGGCCAAGGTGCTGAAATTTCTGCTTTTTTATTATGTTGAAAATTTCAAGATCTTTCTCCATACTGCTGTCTCTCGGTTCGTCACACGTTCTACTCACGAAACCCTATATAGTGACATCTCAAATGCTTGGAGTTTCTTTGTCGTCGCCTCCATCAACCGCCAGACTTCGACTTCATAGAGCAAAAGAGGAAGAACGTAACATCTCAACTTTTTGATGCTGTTGTCAGGTTATGGCCTATCCGTTAGGATCATTGTATGTAAATATTATAAAATTACTACTGATATTTTAAGAATAGAGATTGAACAACAAAGGCAACAACACACATTCTTGTCTCACACCTTTCATAATGCGTACTTCCTCTGTCTGCTTTTCTTCCACACACGTTACTGCTTCTTAGTCCCAGTAGAGATTTGCTATTATTCTTAAATTCTTTCTATCCATCCCAATATTCTCCAGAATTTCTATGAATGCAAAAGAGAGCTTCTCTTGTTCCTATTGCATCCCGGAATCCAAACTGTGTAGTCGATATTTGTTTTTCGCCAAGTTTATACATTGGTCTGTGTATGATTTTCAAAACACTCATCGGGCTGATGGTTCTATATTCCTCACACTTCCTGGCAGTTGATTTTTTCAGTATAGGCACAAACTCTGACTTCAACCACTCGTATGGTATCTCATTCCATCTTCGTCTTCTATCCTTCTTGTATCCTAATAGTAGGTTCTGATTCTTCTTGTATTGTGGATTTGTTTAGTCTATCATCCTTAAACAGCTGTTATACTATGTATATTTTCCAAGTTTTCTTCCGATCATTCTTATCTATTATTGCTTTTCCGTTGTTATCCATGATTCTGTCTACAGGTTCTATTTTATTTCTTTCCGTTAGTTTTTTTATTTTCCAGTACACATTGAAGTTATCCAGGATTCTACTGGTTATCCAGGTCTTTTCTTTGATCTCCCCATCTGATGTAAACGTATTCCTTTTAATATCTTTGAATCCGTGTTTCCATTTACAAGTCCAGAAGTTATTATAGATACAATAAAAATTGAAAGAGGACAATAATTCGAAGCAAATAATTAAAAGATCTACATACATCTTTTCTTAAAATTTCGAAATATTAATTTTCCATGTAAAAGTCGTTAAAAATTGCATTGTATTGGCGGTCTACGTAAATACGTACCACACTTGTTGCAATAGGCAGAGCTACCGACAATCGGATTGTAGTATCCGCACTGTTAACATAATGTCATAAATTAATTTAAAATAGAAATTCGTTAATTTTAAGCAAATTTAACTTAAAACAATGATCAGTGTTATTTTTCAGTTTTTTCGGGTTTGGAAAAACTTTTTAAAGAGTTTGACAAACGCAACCACAGTAAATCTAGGATCCACTCTAAAATCTAGTCAGGGGTAATTTTTGAACCCAAATCATTCTCAAAAATAGTTTAATAAAATAAGCATAGGCGGTATGCTAATCTTATGCAAACAGCCAATGGAATACTCAAAAATTAATGTATACGCTTCATATTTACATATTTTCTTGTCATATTTGCTAAGTTAAGAGAACATAGCAGCTGAGTTAATGCGCTACATTTATTTTTTAAATTTCTTGTATGGGATTGTGTATCTTTCTTTCATGTTCCAATTTTAACTATTAATTATTTCTTCTTTCTTTCATTCACAGCTCCATTTACCCCCCCCCCCCCCCGGAGATCCGATTGGGAGACTTGTTGAGACTTAGTCACTTAGATTTTTAATGTAATATGATTTTCCGTTGCCTTCTTCTTACATTCTATGTACATAGCCTATAGATTGATATTGGTCTGTAGATCACAACAGTGTAGTCAGCGCCTCAGTATGTCAATCTAAGCCTTACACTGCTAGTTAGTGGCAGTAGAATAACCTATACCTGTATTATAGTTATTTGAGTCGTCTGTGAACTTCTTAAAAATTTAGGATAATTTCTCATGGTCCCAGTGATTTCTTTAACTTAATCGCCGTTATCGCTTAATATTTATTTATTTTACAAAAAAAATTTTAGAAAAATGAAAGTAGATTGTTTTATTTATAGAACCAGTAATTACTAATTTCTAAAGTAAACATGTATTTCAACTGAAGCTTATGCGTTAACTACCGAGTGGCTCATTTTACTCAAGAAATTGATTTAATATTGTAACTCTCAAAAATGAATTAAAAAATTATAATTACTTACATTGCGAAGCATTATATACGCCCACTTGGAACAAAAGCTAATAAGTCTTGCCCGATGTTTTCTTTCAGTGAAATGTTATCGGTATTAACCTCTGAAGAAAGCTTCGATAAACTCAAACTGATTGATAATAATGTACCTTATTGTCGTATTTATTTTAGTATGAAATTTTGTAAATTATTTTGTTTTGGTTACGAGGTTGATAACGAAGTGGAATGAAAAGATTGCTTTACGCTGAGGAGCGTAAAAGTCAACAGACTGATGTTCGTCCGTTGAGCTATAAATTTGATAATTTTTAATGATTTTAAGAGTAAAAGTGATTTTGATTAAATTAATGGGTAGCTTTATTTAATTCAAAATGTGACCTCATTAAATAAAATTGCAAGATAAATTTATTTTAAACGATACGAAAATTATATTTAAAATTAAAAAAGAAGAGTCTCATGCTCTAATAAATAATTGCATATCACCTGAAACCTACGATTGAAAAAATAAATTTGTGATAAATAACATTTTTTCAATAAAATTAATACCGAAGAGGGGGTATAACAGTATAACAGTATAATAACTGTTTATTACTGCTTTTAGTGTTGATTTGATTAGTACTCAAGAAACATTTCTACTTTGGTTAATCATAGTTTACTCTACGCTACTTATGATGGAGATATTGGAACTGAGTTATTTAGAAATAATCGTGGATTTTTATTTACTTGGTTGGGTTTACCAAAAGCAGGATACAACTGTGTTTTGCTACTTTATCAAATTAATGAAAGTATCAAAGTTAAACCGCTATATTTTGATTGCCAGTTTGAGATAAGAGGTTAAAAAATCAAAATAAAATATTTAGTCTTTATTATTGCATTTCAATACAAGAATTGTTTAAGCAACTCAGTGCCTGAATCACTTCTGCAGCCAGACGTGGATGCGTTTCAACCATGGATGCTAATCCACGAGAATTCGCTACATGTGAGGCATGAGCGACAATAAAGGATCTAGCTTGATTCTTTAGTTCTTCAGAAAAATAAGTGTCGCCAAGAATAAAATACTCGGCAGCATTTTCCACTGTCAGGTTTGCCGATAGGCTATCGGCGCACATTAATTTCAAGCCAATAAGTTCATATTTTTCAGCAGCAGCCAGCAACTCTCCAGCCAAAAGTTTTAAATTTGGGGCTTCTTCGGTGTAAATATACCTTAACATTTCATTCAAGACTTTAGGTTCTGTATCAGTTATTTCGATCCGAGTTACTTTTGTTCCCTGATCGGCGTTCTCAAACATAGTTTTGAAAACTGGGCTTCGAACGGCTAAAATTGTTTTCAGAGCTGGAAATTCTTCTCCGCCAGCAGAAAATATAACGTCACTAAAAGTTTGGTTTTCAAATAAAAATGTTAAATCTTTGATCAAATAGTTTTGCTTGTATGATATTTCTCGTGTCTTGGGATAGAATTTTTCTGATATACTTGCAGTGCCTATTGTTACATTAAGCTCGCAAATTATAGTTAGTTTATCATCTACAAGAACTTGATTTTTTTTATCAAATAAGAAATCTTGTTCTATAAATTCGTGACGTCCCCAATTTCTATTCATTCCAAAATGGTGTGTACCATTCACTACTTTAATTTCTTTTCCTTTTGCGTTTAAAATTGCAAGCTTATATTGTGCCCTAGCCTCACAAGAAACCGAAGTAATATATAGAGAGATAAAATCTTTAAATTCTTCTTTGTATCCTTTCGGGTATAAATCCAACCACCATTTACATGTATCATTGGTTCCAGACGAAAATGTGGTTGAAATTATTTTTTCTCCCGTTTCTTTGTCGCAAAAACTGAAATTCTTTATAGTCCAGGTGTGCTTCAACAGGGCTACTTCAATCTCGGTGTTTTCCCAACTTTCAAAAACTTCAATTGAAGATAGAGGCAGAATGGTAATGGCGCTGAGGAATATTACCACCAGCTTGAATGACGTTTGAGTCTAAAATAAAATACACGGTAATAAAAAATATAAATAAGGTTTTCGTCATAATAAAAAAGTTTTATACAAAATTTCAGTCGATTAGGCTAAGAAAGTAATCAAGTAGTTTCATCGGATGAAGAGGTTCTAACCACTTCTTACCAAGATGAGAGGTAGGAAATGCAGAAGAGGCAGTTCTTAGTAGAAGGAGCTCATGGAAACCTGAGTTGAACAATTATTTATTTAACTTAAGAGTTCAAAGATCTAACTATTAAAATAAATAAAATGAAAGATAAAACAACAGAAGTGAGGAAGCTCAAGAACAACTATGGTATCCAACTATAGCAACGGAAGTTAATTTGTTTGGGTGGAAGTCGAGGATATAGTTTAAACAACCAAGTGCAAAATTTTAAAGTCGATTTACGGAGCTGATACGAAATGTCACGAGGAGGTCCTCTTCGACTATCGTGGGGGCGATTTCAATGCCAAGGCTGCGAAGTGGGGAGATTCCAAAAAGGACCGCAGAGGTGAGTTGGTATGCGAACTGTTGATCGAAGTAGACTTCGTGATTTGAAACGCTTAAGAAAGCCCATATACGCAAAAGAATAGGCGACAATGAAATTAAACATTGCAAATATGGAAAAATCGATTGAATTCAAAATAAAAAAGCAAATTATAGACACCCAGAGATACTGAAGCAGACGACAGATACACGAGAAGAAGAGAAGCCTATACTGGTGGAGCAGCAAGATAGCTAATCAGTAAATTAGCTCGGAAGCGTTTGCAACGCGAAATAATAAAAAGTGGATACGACCAGGCTACTGATAAAATGGCGGAAGAATAAAAGGCTAAAATAGATCTAACTATAGACATCAAGAAAAGTAAAAAATCCTTCTGGGACAAAGTTATCCAATGAGTAGACGGAGACGTATGGAGATTGGGCTACAAGATAGTCACACGAAGACTTGGAAGACTTAGCATCCCAGGTCTGACTCACAAAAGAGTTCGCGACTGTCGATATTCTTTTACCCTTACACAATAAGTACATAGCCGAGAAAGTTGTCGTGGCTCAACAGAAGTAGACCTCTTTATGCAGGTCCCGAAACGGTATCCCGAAACGGGATACCATCGGTGGTCGTCGAGAACATGGCAATCGCGTATACCCAAGAGGTCCTAAGAGTCTGCAATAACTACCTAAAACTAGATAAATACCCAAAAATATGGAAGAAGACAAAGCTGATTCTGTTGAGAAAAGAGAACTAGATTTTGAACTCATCCAACTCTTACGTACCCATCTATTAATTGGATGAGCTGGGTAAGCTGTTCGATCGGCTCCTGGTCAGGAGACTACAGATAGAAATCAATAACGTAGAAGAGCAGATTCAGGAAGTGTTCTCTACTATCGACGCATAAGGAAGGTATTTGTCTTACTAGAGAGCTGGTAGCTGTAGTCACAGTGGATGTGCAAAATGCTTTTAACTCTACGAGGTGAAGAGATATCCTAGAGGTACTCAGTAGAAAAGGAATCTCAAGTCTGTTCAACATTCTTGCCGACTATCTTCCGGAAAGAACACTAGAAATAGAACAAGAAGAATGTAGAATTTACTACTATGGTGAAGTGATACAGAGTTTAGTATTTGGACCAACACCGTGGAATGTGACTTACGACATGGTTCTCAGAATACAAATACCTCCAGGGAACTCTTGTTGAATTTGCCGGATTTTTAACTCATAAAGAAAGTAAACACCGCAACTCAGTTCCAGATCATGGCTCGAGGCCCTCCTAGCAATTGCGAAAAGAAAGATTGTAGACACAAATTTATCTGTTGAAGGCAACCCAAGCAACAAAGCAGGGCAGTTTGACTAAATCAAAGTTAGATTGCCTAATTTAAGCGAAAAATAACCAATTTTCGAGATAAAATATGTCTTAAAAGTCAGTTAGCGTTTAAAGTCTTGTGTACAGGTCAAACATTACGTAGTTTAAACCTAGAAAATGCCTTCAAAGTTTAGTGACTTAAAGGTTATATATTAAGCTATAAATGACCAAATTTTGATCAAAGATATGCCTTCAAAGTCAATTCTACTTATAGGTCAAATTAGGGTCTCATTTGAAGGAAATGTGACCTATTTGTATTACCTAATTTCAACCTCGTAGCCGATATGACTTAATTGGTCAGAATTACGTATTTTTACTATATATAAGTTCTGTGCGGTTAACTTAAATAATAGGAAATATTTAAGGAACAAAATAAACCTTTATGGTCGTCCAGAGCTAACCATAAAGTTGAAATTACCACAGAAAATTACCTATAAGGAAAATCGGTCCGAGGTTAGGTCGAAATTCCCACCAAAATTGCCCTGAAAGTTAGTTATTTGTCTTAGACTCTTAGAACTTTGTTGACGGTTACTTTAACCTATAAAATACTTGAGGAAAGTGTTTTATTATTACTTACACATTGCCTCAGGGGGACTTGATTGATAAAAATAAGAAGATAATAAGATGCCAAGGCAAATAAAATATAAACCATATCGTTTAACGACTAATTATTATTGACATTTTGGGTGTTGAGCCCTTTACGGTCACCGGCGCCCCAAAAACATACTATTTTTTTGTTTAAATGTTTTGTTTTTTATTTCATATAATACAAAGAAGGTTAAGGGAGAGGGGTCAAATCTTATTTAAAATTAAATCATTAAATTATTTTATTTTTCTGATCGTGACAGAGCCGGGAGTCCATTTAATGTCCGGGCCCTTATTGTTCGATCAAATACATTAAAGACTGGCAGTTTAAAGCCACTGGATGAAAACTATAGCTTCTCCTGGAGAATTCAAAAATTTGCAAAATTTAACCGCAACTGGAGGGCGTGTGAAAATTGCTTGATACCGCTGTTTAATGTAAATACCAAATTTAAAATAAAATATTCTATGTTTATAAAATTATCATTGTCCATTCCATACATCCTTAAAAGTGTTACTTATTTTAACAATAAAACTGGTGGTCATTTCTAAATAAGACAAAATATATACCGTACGCCACTGGACATTGTTTACTAATACGCTATGTTTACCTACAGTACTGCTTAAATTTTGAAAAATAACACATCTGTGTATTATTAGCATAGCAATGCTCCTTCTAGGTATATTTCAATAGCTCGAGACCCAGCAATCTCGATTTAAAAATTTTATTTTTAACTTTTTTAATTTTTAAACTTTAAAGTCAAACTAACTTATAAATAGGAAAATTGGGCTTATTAGTCAGAATGCCTTATCGGTCGACAAGACGACTTCAAAGTCAACGACTTTGAAGTACAAATGCCTTGATTAGGGAAATCTGTTTTCAAAGTTAGGCATTTCTCCTTCGCATTAAGGAAATTCGACCTATTGGTCGAAAATAGGAAATCAGTCAACTTTGTGAGAACTAATATGTCCGCCATGATACATTTTTACGCTTGTAAAAATTAGGAGTTATAAAATAAATCATACCAAATCTTTCGGCATGACTAAGAATCAAAAAACAGTCTATTATACGATAATTTTCATCTAGGTGTGAGATTAATATATTTTTAACGTACTAAATGTAAAAAATATTATTGCTAATTAATTAAAAATTAATTATTAATTATTTAAATTATATATTATTGAAAGCGCATTAATTTTAGTGATGTAAAATGAAAATCTGTACAAAAAATTTTCTTTCGCACTTATATTTCTGTCATGTCACGCGATATTCAGTATCACAGTGAAAAAATATGTTGTTATATTTTATTCCGAGTTTTATTCTCTGGTTGCCATGTTATTGCTGTAGAATAAACACCGCCTTCTAGATAGAGTTAAGGATTGTATATATATTTTCATAATGTACAACGCTGCCGTTCAAACGTTTCGAAAGCAAAGGCTGCGTTGTCAGAAGAACAGGGCACAAATTGGTCAGAATTAAGTCAAAATTACCAAGATATTACCAATATTCGACCTAATGTTAAGTCTATTTGACCAAATGAGACTATGACTTATAGGGCGAAATGCCTTGCATTACTTAATTTCGACCGTCAAATTACTTCAATTTAATTCCCCACTTACCTTCTCTCGACGTCTATTTGAAGTAAATTGGGCTTGGTCATATACACTTTATAACCTATCAGAAGGTCGAATAAACGTAATTTCGACCTATTTTGTTGCTTGGGAAGGAGATTGTCCCATAGGACATCTTGGTGAACCTGAGACAAAAGCCTAGAATACAAAGCCCACCTACAAAAAGCGTTCGACAAAGCAGCTAAAATCAATACTGCTCTTCTGAAACTCATGCCAAATATGGGGGGCTTGAGGACAAGAAAGAGGAAATTACTTTGTAATTACGCACTCTAATATAGTGCGATGCCATGAAGGTAAGGTCATCGTCGGTCGTCCATTCCATAATTCGGAATGTTCTTCTGAAGGTTTAAAAAAAGATGGCAATACGGATCTGTTGTGACTACCGCACGGTGTCGGAGAGCGCCATCCTTGTGTTGGCTGGAATCCCACCGATCGATCTTCTGGTGGTAAAAAGAACAGCTAACTACACCTCGGCTGCCACAAAATCATCAAACAGAGATGCGCTGTTTCGACAATGGCAAAGAAGATGGGAAGAATCGGGAACCGGCCAATGGACTCGTAAGCTGATCCCCGACATCACAGAGTGGATTCAGAAAAAGCATGGCGAGCTCTGCTACCATCTCACGCAGGCTTTAACGGCGCACAGGTGCTTCAACTTTTATCTGCACAGAATAGGCAAAGTTGCAACTCCAAACTGCACCTACTGCGATGAAGCACCCAACACAGAAAAACACACCATCTTTTGCTGCCCGCAATGGACACAATTGCGAGCGGCACTACAACTGCAGAAGCCTTTTACTCCACAGAACGCCGTGGCCAGTATGCTCAGCTCTGAAGATGGGTAGAACAAGGTCTAGCAGCTGGTAGTAGAGATCTTAACCACAAAAGAAGATAATGAGAGGCAACGTCAAGCTGCCCTTCAATTGTAAGCAAAACAAAAAAAAAAGAAGAGAAAAGTCCTGAAAGGGTGAAGACGTTAGTCTGAGGGATCCATGAGGATTTTTCCCCTTCTTACGCACAAACCAAAAAAAAGGTCATATAAAAACCTGCCTTTAAAGATTCAAAGAAAATCAGCACTGCGAACAATTAGCACTTACCGCATTGTATCGGGCAGTGTTGTCTTGGTCGCGGCGGGCATAATGCTAATGCACCTGCAGAGATTTGCTTGTAAAAGAACGTACAACGGGGAGAAAAAAGCGAAGGTGGCTTGCGATCTGCTTCGACAACGGCAGTCCAGATGGGTCCAAGACGAAAAGAGGAGGTAGACATCCACACCACGCAGCTCCTGACGGGGCACGGTTGTTTTGACAGTTACCTGTGCAGAATAAGACTAAGCAGAGTGAAAGGGAGCAGAATGAGCAGATAATATAGACAATAAGGAAGGGAAAAGTCCCGAGAGGACACAAGAACAACAAACTGACGGGTTAAACCTTCAGGAGTGACAAAGCAATGCCTAGAGCGGATCCCACACTTCTAAAGTTAACCTAAGTGAAGGGAGTTTTAGTCTGTAAGAGTCCGACACTACTACTTTTGGGTGGTGTTTATGAGGATTTCCCCTTCCCCCTCAAGAAAAAGTTACCTACTCGAATAGGTCAAAATAAAAATTTAATTTTTTGAATAAAACTATGCACAACTGTAAAGATAAAATAGTTTTTTATATTTTTTTATAAACTGCATTTAAAAGTACTAAAATTACGAAATTATAATTATTACTTACATAGCAAAGCATATTGTACATAAATGTGTGCACTTAGAACAAGACTAACGAGTAATATTTTGCTGAATTAATTTTTATCTGTATTATTTGACCTCTGAAAAAATGTACGATAAATTCAGATTTATTTTAAATTATTTAGAACAAAATTATATTATTTGTTAAGTCATTTGATTTTCAGAGACATTTTACATAATATATTTTTAAAATTTTTCATTAATTTGTTAATTTATTTATGCTGTAAAATCAAAACGGACTCACCCGTTCTAACCCCCCCCCTCCAATAAACAAATTGAGTTCTACTGAGGCAGTCTTACACCAGATACATCCTGGGTTTGTTTCTGCATGCAACACTGAATCTTTATGTAGTCATATTTATAAGAGATAACGTTTAAGTTCATTAATTTATTTATTTTATTATTATTTACTAATTAATTCTATCAGAAGCTTGGGATGAGTTTTCAGCATCGAACGGAATCCTTGGGTGTGAGATACTTCTGAGGTGTGACGGGCAATAAAATTCTTCACTGAGGTTTTTAATTTTTCTGACGAGTATGTATCACCCAGTAAATATAAATAAGCAGCATTTTCAATTGTTATTTTTGCAGATATGGAATTTTCAGCTATGGCTTTGAGTCCTGCCAATTTATAATTTTCTGCTGAAACTAGCAAATCAACCGCTAGATCTTCTAAATTGGAAACCTCGTCGGTGTATATGAAGCGTAAAACTTCCTTCATTACTTTGGAATCCACGTCAGCTATTTCAACTCTAGTGATATTTACGTCACTCTCAAACATAACTTTAAAGACTGGACATCGAGCTGACAAAATCGCTTTAAATGATTTAAATTCTGTTCCATCGGGAACAAAAAGTACGACATCGCTGAACGCTTGGTTTTCAAGGAAAGCTAAATCTGTCACCAAATTGCGTTGGGATTCTTTTGGAGTGATTTGGGTTCTCGTGGTTTTCATTTCGCAAAATATAGTTAACTTGTCATTTGATAATATCCCATTTTCTTCATCGAATGCAAAATTTTGTTCAATAAAGTAGTCATGAGCCGATTTTCCACCATAGGAATGAAATAAATTGATTGTACCATTCACAATATTGATTTCTTTATGGTTTGTATTTAAAATTCCAAGTTTATATTGCACATTATTGTCAATAGTGTAATCTTGATCATATTTTAAAGATAAAGATATATAATCTGAGTTGTTCTCAGATTTTTGTGGAGACATCTCTAAATTCCATTTACATCCCATATCAATTTCGTTCGAAAATTCGGGCGAAAGCAAAGTGCTATTAAAATATTTGCGGTATAGGCTAACATTTTTGATAGTCCAAATATATCTGAACCTATTAACTTGAAGATATGTAGAACTGGAGGCTTCGAAAACATCCTTATGTGAATGACTTGATTTCGGTACAATCACGATAACAATAAATGTTACAAACGATTTATAAATCTGAAACAAGAGAGACCCAGTACAACATGCAAAAAAAAAATTAATCGTAAATAAAATAAATTCAGCAATATAAAAAATTAACTTACATTCCAATTCATAGTAATCTTCCTGAGCTTAACAACTGACGAATGCTTTATCAATAAATCGAACTGCTACTTTATATTTAGGTTATCTCTTCCTTGAACCTATTATGACAAATCTGCAATATAAAGTTCAGATATGATTAACGTAAAATTACCCATGTGAAATTCAAAACTTTATTTTCCCAATTTTGAAGCGGTAGGACTCTGCGTTGTGGTTAATCCAAAGAATAAATTTCAAAACATCAAAGTTTTGAATTAGACATATTTTTATAATTATCTATTTATTATTTCTGTTCAGAATTTCCTACACAACCTGAACAAAATTAATTGAAAACTAAAGTAAAGTTGAATCGGTAGGACTCTTTGCGTTGTGGTTAGACCAAGAATAAATATATTTTAAAATTAGACCTAGTTTGGTAATTATTTATTTATTATTTTTATTTAGAATTTTTTGCACGACTTGAACAATAAATAATAGCTATTTATAAATAGATTAGTTTTTTATGCCAAAGAAATTATACTCGTTGACCCCTAAATTGATAACAAGTTGTTATTTTATAAAAATAAATTGACTTGGAATATCCTTGTAAATAAATAGAAATTCCGATTTATTGAAAGAATCCACAGATTTTTTTAAATTGATATTATTTGTGTTGCAGATATTTTATAATAGGTTCACTTACAAAGATAACTTCAAAGTAGCAGTAGTAATATCGCTTCCATTCGTCAATCGAAGTGCAAAGAATAATATAATGAATATAAACGTAAGCTATTTTTTTTATTATTTTGTTGGTTTATCTTTGAAATCTGGTTTTAGATTTTTAAAGCGTTCATTCCGCTTTTATTCGTAATATTCAGCGCAGTGGCTGATCAAAATGAACTAAATAGCAATTTAACCGAACGTTGGGGCTCTACAGAGCTTCGAATCAATAAAATCAGATACTTGTGGACTGTCAATAATTTTGGCTTATATGGCAAAAACTTTGATGGTGCATTTCTCTCACCTGCATTTGGATATGGAACCGATAGTAAATGCCAATGGCAGTTGGAAATAGGTACCAAGAAATCAGAAGATAATTTGAATTATATATCTGTATCTATAGTATTATTGTATTCGTACCAATGTCGCCAAAGCAATGGCCAATACAAACTTGGCATTTTAAACGCAAAGCGTGAAGAAATTAACGTAGTGAATGGTACCCATCGCTTTATCTATGACGAAAAGAAGAATCACGACTATTTCATCGAACAAAATTTTTTATTACGTGAAGAAAATGAGGTCCTTACGAATAATCAGTTGACCATATTTTGCGAAATTAATAGCACGACTACTGAAGAAACTTCTGGCAAATTCAAAGAATCGTCTCCCAATCCTACCTTGCGGAAAGATTTAGCAAGTCTTCTGAAAAATGGAAAGTTTAGCGATGTTACACTTTCCGCCCAAGGAACAGAATTTAAAGCATTTAAAGTGATTTTGTCAGCTCGAAGTCCAGTTTTCCAAAACATTTTTAAAATTGATCCCAACATCACTCGCATTGAAATTGTTGACTTACAACCCGATGTGATGACCGAAACTTTACGGTTCATGTACAGCGAAGAAGTTTTAAACATAGACAATTTGGAACTTGATTTGTTAGTTGCAGCAGAAAAGTACAAATTAGGCGGATTAAAAATCTTAGTTGAAAATACCTTAATGAAAAATTTAACTATCGAAAATGCTGCTGAGTTCTATATATTTGGTGATAAATACTCGGCAACTTTGAAAGAGAGTGTTGGAGATTTTATTGATTCTCACAGGTCAGAAGTGTTTAACACCACTGGATTCATTTCGTTGATGGTATCAAATCCTGATCTTTTTGTAGAACTATTCGATTCGCTATTATAAGAGCTTTCAGTTAACCATAGCGGAGTATTTGTACTATATTTAGTTATAGAAAAATTTGTTTAATAGCACAATTATTTTTGGAGATTGCAATTATTCTTTTGACTTATGTTCCTAATAAATTGTAATAAAACATAAACATAAATTTTGTTTGATTTTCATGTTTTTACTCAAGAGCAGCTCAGAATCCACCTAGTTTATCTACTAGGTACATAAAAATCAATTAAATCACCTGAAATAAGATGTTAAATATTTCAAAGTCAATTAGATGTGCAATTTAAGTAATACCAGTTTGTGTTTAATAATTATTCAGTTTCCAGTTAAACTTTGCTTAATCATAATAATTAAAATTCATATAGGGTTGCAGGAATCGGTGTAAGAAACTTTTGTTTTTTTCCCCGACAGTTTTATATTCCAGAACAAGTAACACAGACAACTTATTCTACTGTATTGCAACCAGCCTACAAATCTGTTTTGCATTTTTATCAAAATAAATAATTATAGTAGGGCTCAGGATTTTAAACATTTTCTAATAATATTATGGAATTTAAAGGGGTAAATTTTTACGAGACGGTGAAATTTTTAGCCATTTTTGTTATCTATTTTTAGATTAAATTAATCGCTATAATTAACGAAATCCTATTTGAAAAAATTTAAACTGTTGTCAGCAGTACCATCACGGTTGGAACGCAATTATGGGCGGCCCTCCTAACACCACTCAAACACTTGCAATACCTATTGATGTCGAACATACACACCGTCAACAGAATGAGCTATTCACTGACTTTATGCAATAAAGTCGAAACTTGAAAATCGATTATTTCCGAAATCAATAAATTCAATTTATTACTAAGATATTAGGACTCAGACCCCCCTCCCGGTTGTCGAAACTTTTTACTCTTTCAGAACAAATATAGTATCTTAATGTCGCGTCAGTGTACATCGGGAGGTTTGAGAGTACGGAGCACTCCTTCAGTACCTCATTAATTATTATTAATTAAAAGGAAAAATAAAATTACAAATTTTAATAAGTATCTACATAATAATTATTTTTTAACAATTTTTTAAGCAATTAAGTTTTAGGTTATTTCAACGTAATGTTACTGAATGTAAGTACAAAATGCTTACTTACAATTTTCCATGTACCATATCGGTATAAGGGGTTAATGGGGGGGGGGAGGTTAATATTAGATGATACTGATAGATCTGCTGATTGTGAAAAGAGCTGAGAACCACAAGAACGATCACGATAAAGCAATAAAAAAGAGAAAAAAAGAGTACGCTCTGTAAATAGCAACCAGATGAGATTCCACAAATCAAAAAATAGGTAGAAACAACCGACGGCCAGAACAAATACCACCTTAAACAGATCTTGCTTGGTCACGGGTGCTTCAACGCCTATCTACACCGAATCAAAAAAAAAGACATCCCAGAATGTAGATACTGCAATAAAGTAGATACTGCTGAGCACATGTTGTTTGAATGTTAGCAAGTGGCTAGAACACAGAAGACAGAAGGTGAAAGTCATCTACCATATGATCGTCACAATTATGACAGCTAAGAAAAAAGATGAAAGATAAAAGCAAAGACGGAAGAAGGCTAGCTGCCCAATACAACTAACACAGTATCAGCTTCAAACCTATTGCAACCGGACAAAGCACGCCAGAGAGGTTTTTAGTGGGTAACATCACTAATGAGTTCCACACTCTTGGTTTGGCTGGGGTCAGTGCATAAAGTATTTTCCTCTCTTCCTATGCTCGTAAAGAAAAGTAAGTACGCGTAAAGATTTATAAAGTTTTAAACTTTTGAGTTTCGAATATTGTAACACGGGTAGGCTTTAATTAATTGAATAATCGTGGCCGCCGTTTGTTAACTGAAAGTAGAGGACGCTGCCACCAGAGCCTGTTTATAGCCAGACTCAAACTTTTTAATCAAAGATCGGAGACGTAGGATTATTACCAAATCCATCGCCTTTTTAACAGCAAGAAAAGAATAAGAGCATGTAGTAAATCACAACTAATTTATTTAACACAAAAGAATAATGATAAAACGGTACCAAAAAAATATAATTACAAAATAAAATATAATTGTAAAAAATAATTGCTGAAAATTAATTGACTAAGTTAACTTTCTGACATTACATTTAAATCGTTGGACTCACCTAAATAAGAAAAAAAACATAATTTCAAGTAATATATAATTTTGGTTATTACCTTTTGGTCGTTTGAGGAGCGCACAAAACAAAACAAAAGATTTAAAAGAAACTATTTGAACCACTTAAAAAAAATTAAAATTAAAATTTAATTATGAATACTTAAAAAAAAATATTTTATGTGAATTAGCACAACATTTTTTTTAACACCCCGGAAGGAACTGACAGGTTGAACTTTGCGTCTTGTCGGAGATGAACTATGTTTGTCGGAGATGAACCGCTCTATTTATATGAAATTTCGGAATACATGTCGATAAGGTTGATGTGTATTCATCGAGGAATTTTGGTTTTTAAAAACTGGATTTTCAATTATAAAAATTGGTATTAACGTTTTTAATTGTTGTTACGGATCGGGAATAATCATATTCAATTTTAATTAAAAAATTGGCAAATATTCGCAGTTAATTGACTTTTTAAATCGCGAAAAAACGTGAACAACATTTTCATTGCATCGCCAAAAATCAAGTTAACATGTATTTTGATTGCAATCAATAGTTTTAGCGAAATATTCGCGAAACGTTAAATTAAAATCAGTGCACACATAAAGTTAACTTGAATTTCAAACTTGTGTGTACGTATTAAGAGAATTTTTGAGAGTCACTATTTGTAAATGTAAATCTTTTAACACATGTCAATTAGTTGTCGAGACGATCACTTCAAATTGATAATCTAATGGATTTGCTCTTATCTTCCCATTTAATTTAAGTTTAACCGGTGATCTCCAATAGTTGGCTATAATTCAGATTTTTACTATATAGTTTTTAGAAAAGTTTTGAGATGGCTGATTTGTTTAACTTTTATGGTTTAAAATGTGTTTATTTAAAAGTTAATTTATAGTTGCTCTCGACGTCGTACTTCAATTAAATGATTTTAATGTAACAACGTAATTCTTACTTATTTTGCAAGATTTTTGGCACATAACATGGGATTTTCCTAACAAAAAAGATGACGCTTTTTTGGTGTAAGTTTGCTCGAATTTAGAGTCAATAAGGTCAAAGTTCGTTAGTCCTAATTAGTTTTTAAAAAACCATATCTGTCTCATAATTCAGGCGTTCTATGACCCCCTCTTAAAGTCTTTAAATTAAAATTTATCAACCACTTAAGTTGTGAAACCTTGAAACCGTTTCGATATATCTTGAAATATGCGCTTCCCAAACTTTTTACATTTATTGTTTTAATTGTATAATTCGCAATTTAAAAAAGGTGACTTTTGGAAAAGAATAATTTTAATTGGTTGCTTGTTGCGTTCAAGCTAAAGTTGCATAAATTATCTTCGCTTTAAGCTTGCGAATCTATGGGTGATTTGTTACAATATCGATTCTTTCCAATTATAACAATTTTATAGTTAATTACTATTGCTTTTCTAGGCAAAATGCCTCCAACTTCACACAGCAAGGCAGCATTTTACCTGGTCATTTAAGGGTAAGTATATAATCATATAAGCACAGGTAAAGACCTTAGTAAAAAAACTCATTGCTCTCTACTTATTATTTAGATTTAACTTTTTATAATTATTCTAATGCTTTTTTGATTACAACAATTTAATTAAATGTAGATTAATTTATTTAAGGAATATGTAGGTTCTACAGAAATTTTTATATTGTGTTGCCATTTCGTTTCGTCATTTCAGAAAATATTTCCTCAACTAAAAGTGGATATGCTTGAATCAATGATCTAAATCCTTCAGTAACCATTACGCTTGATCCGTGAGATATAATAAATTCCTTCGCTTTATTCTTCAGATTTCCTGCAAAATATATATCCCCCAATATAAAATACTCTGCGGCATTCTCAATAGTTAAGTTTGTGGACATGAAATTCTCACACATTGCTTTCAAGCCGATCAAATCATATTTTTCGGCTGCAGCTAACAAATTTTTAGCAAAGCCAGCTAAATTGGAAACTTCGTTAGTATAAATATAACGTAACATTTCTTTAACTACGTCGGCATCTAAATCTGCTATATAAACTTCAGTAATATTCGTTGCAACCTCAAACTTGGACTTAAAAACTGGGCTTCGAGCAGCTAGAATTCCTTTAAGTGCCGATAAATATTTTCCACCAGCGAAAAGTTTAACGTCACTGAAATCTTTGTTGTCGAGCAAAAATTCAAAGTCCTTTCCCAAATCATTATTCATTGACTGCTGTTTATATTTTACTGAAGCATCGGTGTTGCTGATAACAGTAGAATTAATTTCGCAAATAATTTTTAATATATTATTCTCTAAGAGGCCATTGCTGGTATTCAAAAGAAAATCTTGTCTAACAAACCTATCCATTCCAATATTGTCACCTTTGGGAAAGATGTAAGAAAATCTCCTATCGTTAATTACTTCATCGTTGGAGTTTAAAATACCAAATCGTACGTTTGCAAGTATTTTACACGAAACTGAGAAGAGAAATAAGGACAGGTAATCTTCACAGTCTTTATCATAGCCTTTCGGATATGTGAACAAATACCATTGACAACCATCATTGGTTGCAAACGTTGGCGAAGTTACTCTTTGTCCATTTAAGTAGTCGTCTACATTGAAGTTTCTTATAGTCCAGGTGTACTTCAATCTGGAAACTGCAATCTCTGTAGATCCTTGGTCAAAAACTACGTTTGCGTCAAGGTTTTCATTGTTATTTATTACCATGGGTAATGCAGCTGTAACGCCGAATATTAGCAATAATAGCTCAAATGATTTACGAATCTAAAAAAAAATACAGAATATAAATTTCAAGGTTATTGTGATAAATGATACTATGTTATAATGGGAACAGGGAACCCCCGTAGATAACTTTTAACATAATAGTTGACCTCTTGACATGAAACGTTAATTGAACAAAAAATTATTTATATAAATTAATAACTGCATATTATAATCACGGCTTGTACTCGGATACTATTTCTGTCTAAAATCATTTCTTAGTGATAAAGACGTAATGCCATATTATATTATATAAAAAATTACTCACATTTCGTAACATTGTATTGAAATGATTGCGATTACACTCAAAGAACAACTAAACGACGCTGCACTGCTGCTGTTTTTATATATTGATATCTACTTTTTTTGTAAACATACCCAAAATTATATGATAACATTTAGATTGTTCAATTTTTTTTACAATGTATTTTCCGGTCTGTCACAATAAATTTACCAAAAATGTTTGCATTAAATTTAATTAAAGTGTTTGTTATTCAAAGTGTAATTCTAACTAGATTAAAAAGTAATCACCAGATAACTTTGTAATGCGCTTATTCAGCAGTATGGCTGCACATAGTGCAGAAGCTGAATAGCAGAGCGATCCCAGCCCTATTTGCTCAACGTCATCAAGAGCTACCTCAGCAATAGTAAGAAAATCCGGATCGCAAAATAGCTTCTACAACAAGAGAAAGAGGTGACCAGCGGAGTTCCTCAGGGTTCGGTGTTGTAATCGACCCTCTGGAACATCATACATGATGAGGTGCTCCGACTACAGATGTCGGAAAGGGTGTCTACCGTGGGATTTGTAGACGATCTCACCCTGGTCATCAGAACCAAAACTGTTAAGTTTTACACAAGATTGGTACATGGATGGTTAATCCAGGCCTGCACCTGGTACCGGAAAAAAAAGCGCGACCCTGTTGATTAGATGCGGGAGAAATTGTAAAGCTGCTCCAATTAAGTTCGAAAGTTTCAGCGTCATATCTGTTGCAACCGGACGAAATACGCCAGTAAATCCCGAAAGCAGTCACTCACATCGAGAGATTTTTAGTAGATAACATCACTAATGAGTTCCACACTCATGGTTTAGCCGGAATTAGCGCAGAAAGCATTTACCTCTCTTCCTACGCTTGTAAGGAAAGATACGCGTGCAGATTTATAAACTTTTAAGTAACGAATATCGATACTTTCCAATTCGTTGCAAGTAAATATGAAGAAGGCTTAAGTAATAGGATCAATAAAGATTGAGAAATAATTTATGGTGTGCATAAAAATTAATCGGCTATTCAAGAAAGCCCAACAGAGAAGAATCTTTGAAATTGTCGACTACATGGATGTTCAGAGCTGTACTACAATTATAACATTTGAAGTTACCTTGAATATGTATAATAATAATATCAATGTTTGTTGTGTTACTTGTTAATTGTCGTGTTTTGAAACGCTAAAATGGTTTTTATTTAATTTGTAAATTATTTTGAAGTTTATTGTGTTTTAATTTATAATTTTGTAAACATACTGTACATACAAATTTTGTAAATAATATTATGTTGGTAACGGACGATGTGGGAAGATTGTCTTTCGCCGTATGGCGACACAGCGAGTCGCAAAAATTATGTTCGCTACAAAATAATTTTGATATTTTTATGTTTTGATTATTACAGTGAGTGTAATTAATAATTAATTTAATTATTTCACGCAAATTTCGAAAGATAAGGCAGACGGCTGTAGACACAACGTTGGGTTTACGCGCAAGACAATTATTGCAATACCACATGAGGTAAAATTTTAACATAGTAAGGGGCCGTCCATTAATTACGTAAAGGTTTGGGAAAGAGGAGTATTGAAAATCTTACGGACCTTTACGAGGCAAGGGGTTGGGGGAGGGGGGAGGGGGGAGGAACATGTTCTTTACGTGAGTTTAACTTAAAATATTTTTTAACTTAGATTTTTCTATTTTTACGTTGATAATCTCTTAATATACAAAATAAACAAACTAAACATAATATTAAAATAATAAATTTTTACTGTTAAGTAAAGAATACATACGTACATAGAAAAAAATTACATAATAAAAAAATTTATTTACGTTATTTTTATAGAAAGCAATTAAAATGTTAACCTACATACTTTAGTTCTTCGAAAAAATTCTCTAAAGATGTAGGTAAAGGTCCGTCTATTAATTGCGTAGAGGTTTAAAGAAAAGGGGGTATCGGAAACCTTAGGGACCCTTACAGGGCGGGGGGGGGGGTTAGGTCGATATATTCCTTACGTAAGTTTAACTTAAAATATTTTTTAAATTAAATTTCTCTATTTTTACGTTGGTATACTTTTTACGTTGATCATCCCTCTTAATATACAATGTAATAAATATTTAAAATTGTACCAATAAACAATAATTAATTGTTATACGTAGTAGACGCCGCTTATTTGGAATCACGGTTTTAGATAAGTTGCCAAAAATTAACCAGCGGAATTCAAAACGAAAAAGGGGGATAAAAATTAAGGTAAAAGGAATTGCCACAATCTTACGTACCCTTACGTGGGGGAAGTCAAAAAATGACAAAAATCGTCCTTACGTAATTAATGCATTAATTTATGCATTTAACACATTTTGAATAATTAAAAACAACAATTTATTAAACGATACGAAATTTAAAATTAAAGAATAATTAAAAGAACGACCCTCATGCTCAAAAGATGTATGCACTCCAGCGAGGTGTCTTTCTCTTGAGAAGGTGAATTTTTTATGTTTTGTATCGCTGGGGGCATAAAAAATATATTGTTACAAAGCAAAAATGATTAATTATATTTGATGACTAATGTATGGCGTCATATATGATAACATCGTCATCGTCATTCCAATATTGTTTAGTTTGCAATCTAAACACTTCTTGATGTATATAGAAATTTATAAAAATTTCTGAAAGTTTATGGAAGTTTCTAGAAAGATGCATTTATGTATAAATAGAGAATGATTTCTAGTTTGAACTTACAAGTGTGAACATAAATAAAGTGTAAGTGTAATAATTGTAGTATAATTTAGTATTAGTGTTAATCTTAGTGTAGCAATTGTTCTATTGTTATTAACCTTATCTGTATAGATTTGTTGTAACCCTTTAGAAATTAAATAAACGTTTAAATTTTTGTTACAATCTATTTTTACTGTATTGTGGAAGTCTGATAAAAATAATGCATAGCACAGTGGTGGCTGGTACGTGCTGGGCTAGGAGGGTCTGCGCTGCTCTCGTGAAATTAAATGTAAAGTTTTACTGTTATTATTATTGCTAATTCTAAATAATACTTTTTAATATAGTTTGATTCTTTGAACTTTGATCCTATTACCATAACAAACACTTTAATTAAATTTAAAACTTTGTTTTAAATTTTTTGCAAACATCTTTGGTAAATTTATTGTGACAGACTGGAAAACACATTGTAAAAAAAATTGAACAATCTAAATGTTATCATAGAATTTTGTGTATGTTTACAAAATGAATATCAATATATAAAAACGGCAGCAGTGCAATGTCGTTCAGTTGTGCTTTGAGTGTAATCGCAATCACTTCAACACAATGTTACGTAATGTGAGTAATTTGTTTATATAATATAATATGGCATTACATACAATTAGGGATGAAATACGTCTCCATCACTAACAAATGATTTTAGACCGAAATATTTGGGGTTAGAGTATAGGCCATAGTCACCCATCCGAGTATAAGCCATGATTTTGCATTTGTCATATAATATGCAGTTATTAATTTATATAAATAATTTTTTGTCCGATGAACGTTTCATGTTAAGAGGTCAACTACTATGTTAAAAGTTATCTATAGGGATTCCCTGTTCTCATCATAACATAGTATCATTTATCACAATGACCTTGAAATTTAGATTCTGTATTTTTTTTAGATTCGTAAATCATTTGAGCTATTACTGCTAATATTCGGCGTTACAGCTGCATTACCCATGGTAATAAATAACAATGAAAACCTTGACGCAAACGTAGTTTTTGACCAGGGATCTACAGAGATTGCAGTTTCCAGATTGAAGTACACCTGGACTATAAGAAACTTCAATGTGGATGACTACTTAAATGGACAAAGAGTAACTTCGCCAACGTTTGCAACCAATGATGGTTGTCAATGGTATTTGTTTACATACCCGAAAGGCTATGATAAAGACTGTGAAGATTACCTGTCCTTATTTCTCTTCTCAGTTTCGTGTAAAATACTTGCAAACATACGATTTGGTATTTTAAACTCCAACGATGAAGTAATTAACGATAGGAGATTCTCTTACAGCTTTCCCAAAGGTGACAATATTGGAATGAATAGGTTTGTTAGACAAGATTTTCTTTTGAATACAAACAATGGCCTCTTAGAGAATAATATATTAAAAATTATTTGCGAAATTAATTCTACCGTTATCAGCAACACCGATGCTTCAATAAAATATAGACAGCAGTCAATGAATAATAATTTAGGAAAGGACTTTGAATTTTTGCTTGACAACGAAGATTTCAGTGACGTTAAACTTTTCGCTGGTGGAAAACATTTATCGGCACTTAAAGGAATTCTAGCTGCTCGAGGCCCAGTTTTTAAATCTATGTTTGAGCTTGCAACGAATATTTCTGAAGTTTATATAGCAGATTTAGATGCCGACGTAGTTAAAGAAATGTTACGTTATATTTATACTAACGAAGTTTCCAATTTAGCTGACTTTGCTCCAAATTTGCTAGCTGCAGCCGAAAAATATGAATTGATCGGTTTGAAAGCAATGTGTGAGAATTCTATGTCTACAAACCTAACCATTGAGAATGCTGCCGAGTTTTATATACTAGGCGATGCATATTTTGCAGTGAATCTGAAGAATAAAGCAAAGCAATTTATTGTATCTCACGGATCGAGTGTAATGGTTACTCATGGATTTAGATCATTGATTCAAACACATCCACTTTTGGTCGAAGAAATATTTTCTGAAATGACTAAGCGAAATAACAACACAACATAATAAATATGGAACTATGAATAACCATAAGTTTATTATATTTTTTTTTCTGTAGAGCCTGCATATTCTTTAAATAAAAAAAATCTTCATTTAAAAAAAAAGTTAAATCTAAATAATCAGTGGAGAGCAATAAGTTTTTTATTAAGGTCTTTACCTGTGCTTATTTAATTATACTTACTCTGAAGTGATGACGTAAAATGCTGCCTTGCTGTGTGAAGTTTGGGGCATTTTGACTAGAACAGCAATAAACAAAAACCACGTTTTAACATAATTATATTAAAAATTAAAACTGTGTAATATTTTAATTATTATTATCAAATTTAAATAAAATATTAATAATATATGTTGTATTTAAAATTATTGCAATAATTATATTAATTGAAACTCGAAAACGCAGGAAAATATATTGTACTTAAACTGGTAATAAATTTAATATTTAATTAACAGTTATAAAATTAAGCTCATGTACTCGGCTATCAATACAATAATTTTATTCCTTTATTTATTTTCCATCTTACAATTGTTTGAAAATTTTAGCACATTTTAGCTAAATTTTGATATTGATGGACTTCCTGTACAGTCATCCTATTCAAAATTGCCTTGATGTTAACGATATTTTCATGTGTACTTTAATGATTAGTGGAAGGAAATTGTCCTCAGTATACTTCAGCTGACAGTTTGAATCAGTATAAATTCTAAACTTACGATGAAGAATAATATTTTCTTAATAATAAACACATTATTAATTGTTGAAAATATTTGGTGTAATGACATACTTTTGTCCAAGGTAATTTATCTTATAATTAAGGTAGTTTAATCAAATTATATTTATAATTTATAATTATAAGCAAAAGTAAACACCTTAAAAAATTTTAAATTTTATCTAGACATAATTTGAATTTATTATAAATAAATTATTGCTGTTTAACTATGTTTATTGTTGCTAATAGTTAAATTTTGTTTTGTTTGTCTGCGTTTCGTATTAGATAATGTTCTAGTGCCTATTTAAATCTACTTTTACGCTATATATTTTAGTTTGCACAAAATGGTTACAAAATTAAAAATATTCGTGTTCAACTGATGAGTTACGACAAAGAAACTTTCAATTTATTTGAAATTAAAACTTTCAAATATAATCGTACTACCACGGCTCATAATGGAACCGTTAACTTAAAAGTAGAAGCAGAGGATAAACTAGAGGTAAGTTTAAAAAAGTTGCATAAACTGGTAGTACAATACAATTGGCTAAGCAAAGTTTTTAAATTATATCAACTATTCAATTAGTAAATAGGGCTAATTGCATATTTTAGGTACGCGTACAAGTATACAAATTTATGAGTAACGAATATCGACACTTTCCAATTCGTTTTCAAGTAAATTTAAAAAAAGCGGTCGATGCCAACGTTATGGGATTGCGTTCTTTCAAAAATTGTGGTAATTTAACATCTTTTTATTTTCATAAGGTTTGTAAAATGATTTCGAATAGTTGAATAGTAGATTAAAAATTTTTAATTTATAGGATATTACTTATCGTGTTTGCAATTTTGTTATTGACGAGACTCGTTTTCCTCCACTTATTCCTAATGGAATATATCAGGTTGAAATTACGATATTATATATGAATAAAGAAGTAGGATTGATCTATCTCTACGGCGAAATATACGTACCAATAGAGTACCCGAAGAAATAAAAATTACGTCATAATAATTAATCGACAATTTTGATTAATTATGGTGACTACACCAGGCACTTTTGAGTGTTCATTGCACTTATAGTCACATGTATGTTTGTCTTAATAATTATTGAATTATACTTATATTATCCCAACAATTACTTTAATTAATTTTAACGTTAATAGATTAATTATTATTTGGAGTTGAATAAAAATAAAAAAAAAAAAAAAAAAACAATGCCTTGTTAAATACAAAGTAAATACGATAACTTCGATAGTTATATCATTTTATTAACAATAATTTTATTAAATAATAATAATTATCGTTATATTATTAAGTAAATTTTGTTAAACTTACGACAAAATATAATAAAAAAAATGTATATTAATATCCACCTTACTTCTTCCCCGGTCGCAAGACTGTTGGAAAAAAATTCAAGACCCATTTTCTTCACATAATAAATTTTTGCGATATATTTTGATATTTTTAAAATTTATACAGTAATAATATATAAATATGTAGAGTTTACAGAGCGTATCATAATCATCTCTTAGCTAATAGTATTTCTACCATTTCCTATCTCGCTAAATATTTATACGTTTAAAAGATTAAAACTACACACGTAAAAAATACATTATTCTCAAAATCAGAATACTTTAATTTATTTTACCTTTAACTCTTCGGTCGGCGATGGAACTGCTGAAAAAATCTGATGTACAAGTAAATGGTTTTAACAATTTTTCGGAAGGAAATCTTAAGACAATACGGAAAAATCTCACCAAACTTTCGTAAAAAAATCTAGTGTACAAAAATGTGTCTTGTGATTTGCTCCTCACATTTGTTTCTACCATTTACAACGTTAACTGCTATATATTGTTTCTGTTTATGATATATAACAAATATTAAAGCAGGCTGTAATTTTACGTTCACATGAAAATGTATGTAAATAAAGAGGCAAATAATTTCAATCGTCATTTACATATAAAATTTGTTTCATCTCTGAATGAAAGCGAATGTATTCATAACTATCGAAACCAATGTTCGTGTTCACTCAGATCACAAATTAGGCTTTCTATGCTACCTCCTATTACAGCAGCTGTCATCGTCCCTCCTATTTCTCAAGCCATTCCAAACTCAGAACGAACTTAAGGTATTTAGAAGTCAATGTGCCATTAATACTGGCTATTGCGGGTCAGAAGTTGCCTAACATAGATTCTTTGGTGCAATGCTCTATCGTTTCGCCTGTTCTATTGCACTCGCGGCAAATTGGATTTTCCACCAGTCCCATTGTGTGTAGGTGTTTATTTAGCTTGCAATCAGAAAACCCGTAATTGTTCGTAGGCCGTCCCGAAGCAGTTGCAGATAATATTTTCTATGCTTACCAGAGGGCTTGCGTATTGTCGTCCTTGCTTGTCAGCATTCAGTTACATTTGCCTATCTTTCTGCATGCAGTCTTAGAGTTTCCTCTTTTATGATTACATTAAAGGATGCAACAAAAGACTCAAAACCAAAAGGTGGGTTACCCAAGTCCAGTCTCACCAATGCATGTGCCCTTTAGTTGCTCTTGTAACAGACCAAAATTGACCGGTAAGACACAATAAAGGGGAAATATCTTAATACTTACTTGGAGGATCAGGATTGCCGCTAGCTCTAGCCGAAGCGAGGTCATGGATCGCAAGTTCAAGGAAATTCTGAGTCCAAGCTTAATCGAGATATCTAAATCACATCCAGTAGGAGCAAAAATAAAGAGCGCCACTCGGACGAAAGTCAAAACAAACGAATCTACCTTAAATTGAGTTTGGTCCGAGTCAAACATCATCAACTAAAAATGGTGGTAAAAGAAGGTAGATCGAAACAAAACAAATAATCGACAGTGAGATTATACTTTTAATCAGGTGCGAATTCTAAAAAAATATAGTAGACAAGAGAAAATATCGTACACTAAAATAATTAAAAACTCATAATAATTTTGATTTAACCTTTTGAAATAATGGAGTTAACTTTAAATGGTGAGTGAATGAACTTAAACTAAAACATATAAAAATCAAAAATACCAGAATGACTTAAAACATCGCTAAAAAGGCAAATTATACACACTTAACACCCTACACTGTAGGGTAGACAACCCCAATAAGGTCAAACATCAGGTAAAGTTTAACACATTAATAAATTTAAGATTATAAAATGAAACAAAATATTTCTATATTCGTACTCGTAGGAGCCAAAAACATGAAAGCTGAGCCAAATTACTCACTACAACAAAATTCTACGAAAACCGAATAATAGGAATCGCAATGGGTTAGTAAAACTTACGATTAAATACTAAAGACACATAATACAATAATACATAAAATTTTACTTTAGGTCGTCGTCAAAATTATTATTTTAATTAAAAAAAATCGGTAAAACGTTACGTCACTAAACTTAAATGAATTACCATCTGCACGACGCTGGATTAACCACGAATGATCGTTACAAAAAAATTTAAACATGATTTAACTATTGAAAATTTACTTCACCAAAAACAAAACTAAATTTTAAAGTTTGAATAATTTTAAAAGCACACATCATATTGAAAACTGGTTAATGGATAAAAAAATTTGCAAGTAAACACTTACGAGGTAGAAATTCTTTGTTCGTACGAATTGCAATGACGTCACTACATAACATATCGGAGACAAAGAAAAATTGTTGCATCGGTGAACGTCCACTAGTCGATTAGATTTTTGACAAATTTTGATGAAACTTGAACGTTAATAGTTGTACCAGAAATAGGGAATGACGATTTTGATTTGTTTTGAGCGATAGTAACATTTCCATAAATATTTCGTAAAACGATATGCTGGGAGTTGGTTTACGCATTTTGGATCAAAACAAATTTGCAAAACAGTAGAATGGCTAAATGATCAATCCAAGACCATTCATAGCCCGATAACTATCCAAAATTCAACACAAAGAAAATGTGCTTCACAAAAAAACAAAACAAGGACAAGTCATCCTTCGAGTACGAATACCCCAGTACTAAACTATAATCGGTAGCGTAAAGCGCAGGAGTTACTTTTAAAGCAGAAATTACGAAATGATGGCGTCGAGATGATTTTAGAATTAAAAATAATTAAAAATGGGAATTTAATTACAAAAATTAAAGAAAAAGCCGACTAACATTACACCTTTATTTCGTTCGTGTGTTTTCAACCAACTAAGATCGAGGATGATGTGTGTAGATACATTAAAATATCAAGCCCGAGGTGATCTTGCATCGATTAAGTGCACCAAGAGCAGCCCCGCTGTTCGTAAGTATGTTTATCTTTTTGCCCCGGATATTCATTTCCTGAACGATTTCTGTGCAGTGAAGTATACCCATGAGTTCCGTTTGGAAAACAAAAAGAAAACTTAATATCAAGCTTCAGTTCAGAAGAGAAGATCCCCGTGCCTGAACCTGTATTATTTTTGGAATAATCCATGCACAGATATATGTCAGCTTTGTCGGTTCTTGTCGTTTTCAGAAAGATATTAATCCCCTTATCATATCATGTTGGTACCAAAACCCAAAAGTGGCAGCCTTTTCACACCAATCTTTTGCCTATAAGTTCAAAAGCTTCATGCCTGCATCCTAAAAGCAGCCATCACCGTCTGTTCCTTTACATGAAGATCCAGAGGAGAGCTTCCAAGGCCGTAGTGGGTGCCGTTTGCATCACTTCCGTTATAGCCAAGCAAACAGCTCTCTGCAGCCGATGAACGGAGGATGCTACCGTTACCAGTTTAGTTCTGGAACACTAAACTAGTGCAATTTGCATAGCATAGGCCGTATCTCGATAGTGTACACCCAATGGGCAATCCTTGGGAAAAACTCCATGATCATTTCTCAACAATTCTGAGATTATTTTGCATCAAATCATACAGGACATTATCGAATTTCCCACTAAGTAGAATGGTTATGTCATCTGAGTAACCTGTGGTACTCTTTTCGATTGAAGCGTCGTAGAAAGGCTATCCACCACAAAGTCACACAAGAGTTGGGAGAGTGTACCTCCCTGCCGACAACCTTTAGTAACAATCGTTCTGCTGTCCATCATGTAGCCGGGTACATTGTGACTTTGTAGGGATACACGTTATGCTATCAAAGGTGGCATTAAATACAAATAAATTACGATAACGTCGATAGTTATAACATTTATTACCAATAATTTTATTAAATAATAATTGTCGTCTGTATTATTTTTGCAGCCAACCGTGAACAGACGTATGCCGGAATCGTCGGTTCTTGTCGTATTCAACAAGATATTGTCAAAAGACAGAAGCTGTTCTGGTGACAGGAAGAAGAAAAATGGCAGCAAAAAAAACAGATAGAAGCTGCACGGTACTGATGAAACTGATGCCAAACCTGAACGGCCCTAAAAGCAGTAAAAGAATGGTCATCGCAATTATGGTAAATTCGATTCCGATGTACGGAGCGCCTATATGGCAAACAGCTATGAACTTTGCAAGAAGACAGAAGCAGCAGAGAATACAAAGAAAAGTTGCCCTCCGAGTGTACTCGTCTTACCGCACGGTGTCCGTAAGTGCTATACTCGTACTTGCTGAAATCCTTTCAGCAGACCTTCAGGTCACGGAGAGATCCATGAATTATACAAAGGTAAACGAACAGAGAAGAACACCACCAGCAGCTGATAGAGAGATGGCAAACACAATGGGCAGAATCCGAAACAAGGACATGAACCAGGAGAATAATCTCAAACATAATACCATGGTTGAACGGACAACGCGGAGACCTCAACTTCCACCTCACTCAGGTTCTCACGTGTCATGGATGCTTCCAGGTCTACTTGTATAAAATGAGAAGAAGCTGGACACAATAATATAGCTACTGCCTGGAGATTGACAGCGTGAAGTACACTATGTTACACTGAGGCAAGTGGTCATCTCACAGAGTCATACTATAAGTGCGTGCTGGTAGGAGAAATACTCTCAAGCAAGGAGAAGTAGGACCAAGTCAACACGATAATTCTCCGAATACTGGGCGAGAAGGAAACAGACGAGCGCACGAGACAAAAGGAAAAGTTGACTTAAAAACAAGAACAAAACGAAAAGCAAAGTCCCAAAAGAGCCGAAGCAAAAGAAGACAGTAACAGAGCGGAAAGAAAAACATCCAATACAGAGTTAAATCTGAGGGAGCGGCAAAGCAATATCGAACGACGGTTACCAGAGTCATAGACAACCAGATTCCCAGTCAGACTCAATACCTGATTTCTTCGCCTTGATCAGCGGACACAAAGACTCGTAAGTCTTTGTGAGGGATTTTACCAATACACTAGTCAGCTAGATAACATTAGTCAGCTATTTAAAAAAATTGCCCGTCAATTATAAAAATTATGAAAATAACTTGTATCTTCGTAACTGCCCAGCTTTCCAGAAAGTCATAATTATAAAAAGTTAAATCTAAATAATCAATGGAGAGCAACGAGTTTTTTTATTAAGGTCTTTACTTGTGCTTATTTGATTATACTTACTCTTAAATTATGAGGTAAATGCTGCCTTGTTGCTTGAAGTTGAAATTTTACCTTTTTAGATACTTCGTCAAAAGAAGCAATAAAAGTAAGCCACGTTTTAAAATAACTCTATTAAATATTATAATTGTATAATATTCATTGTATTAATATTAAAATAATTAACTGTTAAGTTACTTATGTTGTCTGAAATACTTTTTGGATAACTCCGGGATATATTTGAATTATTGATTCGAATGCAGTAGTCTGAGTTACACTTGAAATATGAGTAGCGATAAAATGCTTTGCTCTATCCTTTAGATTACATGCAGAATATGTATCAGCAAGAATAAAAAGTTCAATTGCATTTTCAATCGTCAAGTTCGCGCACAAGTAATTCTCACTTAATGTTTTTAATCTATCCAATTGGTATTTCTCAGCTGCAGCTAATAAATCTGGAGCGAAAAATTCCAACTTGAATACTTTGTCGGTGTAAATATAGCGCATCATTTCTTTCAGCACTTCTGGCTTTACATCTGTTATTTCTACCCGAGTGATGTTCTGTTTATGTGTGGCTTCAAATGTTTTACTTCGAGCTATCAAAATTGCTTTTAGTGCATAAAATTCTTGTCCATCGGCCGTAAGTATAACATCGCTGAAATTTTGGTTTTCAAAGAGAAATTCAAGATCTTCTCCGAGGTGGCTCTTCGGTGATGGCTGTTTAATTTTTCTGAAATGGTATCTATGCCTGCTACAAAAGAAACATTGCAAAATAGAGTTAAGTTTCCATCTGATAAAACACCGTTTCTTTCATCAAATGCATAATCACGTTTGATGAACCTTGGTGAACCCCATTCTTCATGAGCCGAATCAAATGTTTTTCTACCATTTACAACGTTAACTGCTACATTGTTTCTGTTTATATAACCAATACTAAACCAAGCTGTAATATTACGTTCACATGAAAATTTATGCAAATAAAGAGATACAGTATCTTCTTGCGCTATCTCATTTCCTTTTGAATACAATTTCAAACGCCACTTGCACATAGTATTTATTTCAACTCCAAAGGAAAGCGAGTAACTGTATTCATTACTCTTTAAATCGTAAAATTGAAAATTACTTATTGCCCATGTAAATCTGAATCTCTTAACTTGAACCTCCGTAACTGCTCAGCTTTCCAGAAAGTCATTATAATCTGTTCTGATTGGATCAAATGATACCGGTATTGCAGTTATAGCATAGATGGTTACTACAAGAATTATTTTAAACAATTTTTGAATCTAAAACAATAGCACTAATTACTGTTTAGAATAATTGGAATTATTATAAGATATCGTAAAAAATAGCAATAATTACTTACGTTTACAGACATGGTTCATAGATGATTCACACTTGATGATACTAAGCTGTTGATTTTATAGTATTATTAAGTGTATTAAAAAGACGTCAAAGAGTATCAGCAGTAGTTGACCTTCGAGGATAACAAAAAATATTATTTTTTTATAAATCTATAATTAGTTATAGCAACATTTATTAGTATAAACATTCCAGTTCGACAGCCGTGCGAGTAACACGTGCCTTACAACTAGCCATTATGACGAGACGAAATCCAAGGAAACCAAAGCGACAGGCGGCAGAGATTCCCAGTAGACCAATGTCTTTTGCGCAAATTATGGCCGCACTCGACGAACCAGCAAAGGTTAACGAAGAACCCAACGACGCGAAATAATACCAGAAAGACAAGCACAGGACCGTACTCTGGAGCAGCAGGTAGCCAACCAAACCCAACCAGGCCCAAGTACCCGGCTCGATTCAACCGATGACTCTGCGTACCTAGCGACATTGCTGAGTTAACGGGCCCAACTCACCAAGACAATGGAGGAGATGATGTCCGAGGCCAGCGAGCTAGACGATGAAATTGCTACCCTATCGGGAGGGTCCACCCCTCCATCGCCGGAGGTAAGCAACTTAATGAGCGATAGCTACTCCAGCACCAACACCGGGAACGAGATGGAAGAGGAGAAATTCCAGGTAGTACGGAAGATGAGGGCATGGAGGTCCACAAACTCATCCAGCGAGGATCTGCACCTGACAAATAGGTTCAAGCCTATGGTGCAAACGCCCGATAAAGGCCCAACCGCAAACCCGACAGTGATAGAAGCAGAGAAGCTCCTAGTTGGGAAAACTTCAGTGGTATTTTTGTGGTATTTACTAGCATGTGATGTTAAAATAATCAAACTTAACAAAATGTTAAAATAATAAAATTTTTAACTATTAAGTATTTCTATTTTGTTTGGTATATTTGCTCTCACTTGTTATTTTTACTGTTATATATGACTGAGGATCGATAATAATCGTGAAATAGAGGCCTTTATATTATGTTACAGGTTTTTTGTTTTTTATTTTTTAGTAATTTTTACCATTTCTATAGCGTAATTTTTTCTGTATTCTATTTTCTTGTTTATTCAAATATTCTAAGTTCAACCCTGTTAAATGTGAATTATTGTCATTTCGGTTTCGTAAAATATTAAGTTTCTACGTAGTATGTATTATTTACTTTATAGTCAAAAATTTTATTATTTTAACATTTTGTTAAGTTTGATTAAAATAAATATTCTTACAAAAGCGATAAACTTCGCTGAAAGCTTAATAAATAAACTTGTTTAGTTTAAAAACTATTAAATTTAAATATAAAATGTTATGGCCGAAAACAGGACGAACGTAATGCGAATACTGTATTGGCTGAATTTGTATAGTCAGCTCCGTCTATGACGAAAGTCTAGGTAGCCTCACGCAGATATCCTCAGTTTGTACGTTACTACAGTACTCACTTTGTCTAAACATTTGTTTAAAAAAGAGTTTTTATTAATTTTAGTAAAAATATTTACTCGTTCTCTATCATCTTCCTACTCGCCCCTGCTCTTGTGTAGAAAGCATAGAGTTCACCACGTTCTCTGGTAGTAGTCTATGTTCCAATCTTATGCTAGTTTCTATGTCTCTGTTTCTCCCAGCGCATGCAATAGAAAAACGTTTCAGTGTCTTTTTCTTTGCAATAGGGGCATATATCGGTGGTAGCTCTCTTATGTGTCTATCTGCTCCTATTTTTAGCGTCCCATTTCGTCTGGTAAGTGGTTAGAGATTGCTTTCTAACTTCATTCTTTTTATCCTTTGCTAGAAAGTCTATCGGAATCAGCTTCGCCAATACTATGGCCGCTTCTGTTGATGTGATCCTGTAACTTCTTATGATCCTTTAGGCCGTCGTCAGATGTTCAGCGTATTTACTGATCTTGAAAGCGCCCACCCTTGGGAGCCCTACTACTACTAGCCCTAGAGCTACTACTCTACGTTTCTTCTTGACAGGACATCAGATGTTAAACAGGAGCCTGGTAATACCGGTTGCTGCCTTCTTTGTTGCTCTTAAGAAGTGGGGTTCCAAAGGAAACACTTCTATCTAACCGAATATCCAGTACTGTAATGCATTTGGTTGGGACGATCTCTGCATCTGTCAGACGGACACAGATGAGTCGGTGCTTCCGTTTTGTTTGGCACTAGTGTAAGTCTCTAGGTTGTCATCTATTCTCTAATTTTATTTATTGTTTCTTTGGCCTTTTGTTCTATGTCTTCCTCGGTTTTCCCACCATCATCATCATGCGAACATTGGCGAGTGTTTGTATATTGTATGTTTCTGGAGGAGTTTAAGTTGATCGGTATTATACTATATTTACTTATCTACCCTCTGAGTAAATCTGGAGTCGTACTAGTGTAGGCCATCGCAAATCGGGCATTTTGCCTTGCTTAAACAAGATGCTGCCTTGTGACTCTCTTCTTCACATCAGATGCAAGTATTCTAGAAGTTCTTTGTGTTGGCACATCAGTCGAATCTAAATCTGCTCTCTCGAAACCCTCTAGTCTTTACTGTAAAACCAGAGATGAGTGCAATGGTAAGCTATGATCTGGAGAGTTTCTCTGCCGTTTCTAGTTTTTCCGCAAGCACCGCCTTGATAGTTCTACCATACGTTGGCGGGTGTAATCCAATTATTGTGTAGTTTTCTTTGCAGTCAGCTACGTCTTAGCTCTCATTAACGTTTCCGGAAATGAGAGCTAATTGTTTTCTTAGAGTCTTCGCGCTTCCGGTAGTCTTTAATAAGAAATCGCCGGCCACTGTAGAAGAATTTTTACTTTGTTTACCTGGCTTCGGGTCTTTTATTACGTGTTTGTGTCAGAGTAGTCAGTCTAGCCACTTCACTGTTTATATTTCTGTTTGATCTGATTCCTTTGTGTTTTACCTCTTTTGTCTGCTCGTTTGTCTGCTGTCTGGCAGAGCTTCTGAAAAGCGATAGAACGGAGTAAGAACGAAACCTGGGGTAAGGATAACTCACCCCAGGTTTTTTCTCTAGAAAATTTGTTTGAATGCAACGAACCCATTCATTCAGAGTGGGATATACCCGAACAGCTGGAAAGAGGACGTTTTTGGTACTCTTTAAAAAAAAAACAAACCCCTTGGCAAGCATTTGTTGTACAGACCCTTGTGTGTTATAAACCACGTCGACAAACTGCTCAAACGCCTGATCTTGACTACAAGACAAGTATATAGGCGAGAGAAGAGCTGGCGACAAACCGATATACTTTCAGAAAGGGGAAATCTACAACCCATGCCTTCCAGAAAATAGTGACCAGTGTCAGACAAGATGACACTGACGCTGGACGTCAAAATTGCATTTAATTTTGTCGTCTGAGAAAACATCCTCCTGAATCCCAAGGAGAGGGGAGTGGCTCTATACTTGTGGAACATCGTGACTGTATACCTCCCCAACAGGTGAGTTACAACAAAGAAGACCTATAAAATAACATGCTTTGAGATGAGCGGTGGTATCCCGCAGAACTCCATGCTGGAACCTGCGCTGTGGAGCGCCACTTACAACAAAGTCCTAAAACTGCCCACTCTCCGCTGGAGTAAAAAGACTGCTGGAGGACAAAAGAAGTCATGAATATCGCCAATCGTAAATTCAAAAAATATAAGAAAAAGAAAGGTAGAACCTTCAGTTTTAGTCACCACTTTTACTTGTATTTATGTTGGTTATACTAAGTTTGTTTCATATTTTTAATGTGATAATAAAACGGCTTTTAAACCTTCTACTCCAACAAAAAGAATAACTTGAAGGTTGATTGTACAATTATTATATTTTATGGTATATTTACATATTATTTTGCTACTTACAAATATATAATATAAAAAATTCAAGTTAGTCTAAACAAAGTATAAAAAAAAAGTAAATAATATAATATATACCATAAAATTATATCAGATACCTTTTCAGTGTGCCTGTAAAGCTTTCACTACAGCAGTAACTATTTCATCATATAAATGAAAATCTGTTTCGAGCAATGATTCGAATTCGGAAGTGTTACCTACGTCCGCAAGGTGAGCAATAATAAAATCTTTTGCTTGGTTTTTCAGATATACCGCAGAATATCTATCGCCGAATTTAAAATATTTAACAGCATTCTCAATTGATAGTTGGGACGAAATATAATGTTCACATTTAGTTTTCAGACTAACACACTTGTATTTTTCGGCTTCCGGTAACAAAGTGAGAGCTAAATCTTCCAAGTTTAAAATTTTACCTGTATAAATGTAGCGTAACATTTCGTTCATCACCTTACTATCCACATCCGTCATATTCACCCAACAGATATTTGCTACTTGGCTGTCATATTGAAACATATCCTTTAAAGGCGGGCAACGGACAGCTAAAATTGCTTTGTGAGCTGAAAAATTTTTTCCGTCAGATAAAATTAAAACATCACTGAATAATTCGTTGTCCAGTAAAACTGCTAAATCCGTATCCAGATCTTCTTTCAATGGCGTTTGCTTGGATTTTCCTGACAAATCCTGGCTTATTGATACATTAGTTTTAATCTCACAGAAAATCGTTAAGCTGTCATTTATGAATAATCTATTTTGCTCATTTATAACGAAGTCACGCAGAGCAAAATTAGAATAACCAGTACAGTACGGTTCATCAAAGTATTGAAGAAATTCCAAGGTGTTAATTTCTTCATTTTTTGCATTTAAAAAACCTAATCGTATATTTGCACTTATGTTGCCTGAATCCGAGCAAATATATAGTGACATATATTCCTGGTTTGATTGCCGATCTCCTTTCGGGGATAAACCCAAACTCCATTGATATTCGTCGTTGGTTTCAGCCCAAAATGTAGTCGAGATCAATAATTGACCTTGTTTATACCAACTAAAATTTAAGTTTTCTATAGCCCACTCGTATCTGATAATTTGAATTCCAGTCAAGTTATTTCCATGGAAAATGTTGTCTTCCTGTTTTTCATTATGACTTACAGATAATGGTACTGCAGCTATTATACAGCTGAAGATCGCAATTACCAGTACGGACGATTTAATTATCTGTAAAAAATTTATAATCAATTAAAACAATTTGGTGATTATCAATTACTTACTTGCAATAACATTGTGTTTAGATTCAAATCTGCTCAGACCGCCCTATATAGCGCTATTTATACTGCTGCTGATCTCATAGTGCATAATATCATACATTTATGTTTCTGACCTGTGAGCTATCAGTTTGTATTTCCCATTGGAAAATACAGTGATGAGAGATGCTTATCTTTTAGTCGAGTTAAATCAAGTTTTTTAATTTAAAGTATTGTAATATTATAGATAATAAATTATATAATTTATAATTTTCACCCTCATAATAGCATCGCTTATCTGATCTCTAGCCAGGAGGGGGGACAACTAGGGGCACCTCGAAATGTTCAAAAGAAAAAATTCTTTAAAGTAAAAAATTTGAATTTCGAAAATAAAATACATAGCAGCAATTCACGAAGAAGAGTTTAATTTTGGGAAACAAAAATTGTTAAATGTGAACGATTTGTCAAAGAACTCATTAGATGCATGAGCAAAATGTTCTAAAAAATTATTTTCCAATGTCAGAACCCTATTAAAAATATTTGCAATGGAAATTGGAAAAAATTCATAGCCAAAAAGCTGTTTAAGCCACTACCATCGAGGAGTAATGAAAATGTTTTTGGAAATATTAATATTTATTTCATTTATTCGGAGTTGATATGGGTTGGAAAAGTGGGAAAAAAAGGTAAAAAAATTGTTCATTTAAAGAAAACCGCATCTGATGCATTTTCAAATAACTTTATTAATAAAATAATATTTGGAAAATTTCAGTACTTTGCATACAGAAAAATTTGATTTCTCTGTGCGAAATTTTGACATTTCCTTTACTTTCCCACTTTTTTTAAGGGTATTTCTAAATGATTTAGAAATTTATTTTTACTTTACAGTAAAAATTGTTAACTCCTTTTTTAGTGAGCCTGAAATAATTATACAAACTAGATTCAAACATTTTATTGTCTAAAATCAACGCCTTTTGAGTTATGAATTGAATTAAATTAAAATGAGTTATGAAAAATCTATTTTTGAAAAAATCTAATTTTCAGAAAATTAGAAAATAATATACAAGGCAGCTACAAAAAAAAATTGTATCTGTTCGTACCCCGATAGAACAATTAAAAATGGGGCTTCTGTGCGGATGTCGGAGCTAGAAGATAAAACTTATATAAATTCTTAACTAATTCTTAATTCTAAACGGCATTTTCCTAATATTTTGAAATAATTTTTGTACTAAATGTATTTTTTTTATGTTAAAAAATTAGAAATTGTCAGGTAGCTTAATAAAAATCAAATCTTGAATTCAAAATTATTAATTTTTTGAATTCCCCTAAAGTAATTGAGCATTTGTTAATTATTATGACAATTTCTTTTCCAGTTTATCTTTTTTTTTCCAAAAATGAGAAAAACATTAAATAATTTGCGAATTTTTACTATTTTTAAAGCCAAAATTTAAAAAATTACTACTATTTCTCTTTTATTTATGTTTTCTTGTTCCAAAAATGTGAAAAGGATTACATTATTTTTAAACTTTGTATTCAAAAATAAGAAAGATCCTGTTCAAAAAAGGTGAAAAGCATTTAATTTTTTGTAAAATTTTGCTTTTAAAGTATTAGTATAGCAGAAATATAAGAAATAATTTAATTTCTCTCACGGTTTATCCTTTCTTGTTCTAAAAAGGCGAAAAGCATTACAATTTTGGTGAATTTTTAATTTTAAAATGTTAGGACAGCAGACAAATAAAAGAAATGATTACAATTAATTTATCCTTCAACTTATCTTTTTCTGTTCCAAAAAGATTGACAACATCAAATTTTATGGAAATTTTTACCTTTAAAATATTAGGAGAGCAGAAATAAAAGAGATATTAAAATTTCTCCTACGATTTATGTTTTCTCCAAAAAAGTGAAAACATTAAAATTTATGTAAATTTTTGCCTTTAAAGTATTAGGAAAGCATAAATAAAAGAAATAATTAAAATTTCTACTGCGATTTATATTTTCTTGTACCAAAGAGGTGAAAAACAGTAAAATTTTTGCAGAAATAGAAGAATTAATTACAATTTATCTAGCGGTTTATGTTTTCCTCTTCCAACCAGGTGAACAATATTAAATTTTATTTTAATTTTTGCTTTTAAAATATGCCGACTACATAAGTCCTCCAATTTTTAATTTTTATTTTTTTAATATTTTGTTTTGTTGTTTCGGTGTTTAGCAGTAGAAATGTTGCTGCCAATTTATTAATTTAGGAATTTTTGGGTCTATTATTTCTTTTTTCTTACGTGCAAAATTATGTTTGACTTTTCAAAATAAAGAAATTAAACAATTTTCTAAAACTACCATAGATAACGCAAATTTTTTGAAAAACTTTTCCTATACTAAAAACATGAAAACCAAATTTTGTAAATTTTTATATTTTATTTATTATGACAACAGAAATAAAAAAAATTATTAAAATTTCTCTTCTAGTTTATGTTTTCCTGTTACAAAAAGTTGAAAAACACCACAGTTTTTGTAAATTTTTGCTTTTAAAGTAGTAGGAAAGCAGAAATGAATAACATTGTTGCAATTTTCTTGCGGTTTATGTTTTCCTGTTCAAAAATTCAAAAATATTTTCTTATATTTCAAGTTTATTGATTTAAGTATTAAAAATATTTAATCTTACCTTGGATAATATGTCATTATTGCAAAAGATGTTTTGAACGTAAAATTAGATTAACAGCAGCAAAATAAGATTTTTCATTGTGTTTGTGATACTTCAACACTTTGGAAATTAGGTATGCTATAGCAAATATAACAAAAATTTTATACCGGAAAGACTAGGTTTTATGTATTGTTTAATGGTGTGTAACAATAAATTCATATTACATAATACGTAGTACCTTTTCAGTACTTAGTAAAGTACCTTTCAAAAACAACATTAAAGTGTTTTATATAACTAGGATAAACATATATAACTTTTTTAGTTTTCCCTATTCAATTTTTAAAAATATTAAAATTTAAAACTATATTAATTTTTAATAAATTTTAAACAATATTTATATTTGCATGCAATACACAAAATAACCTCAGGTGCAATTTTAAAGACTATTAACAGGTCCAATTCATTTATAAAATTATGAAGATTAGTTCTTAATCCTTTGGGTAAGCAACTGGAGTGTAAATTTCACCAAAACCACTTAAAAGTGCTATTTCTTCATTTAAATATAGCAATTTCAAATCAGATTTAAATCTACCATTGGGAATAAGTGGAGGAAATTTATTTTCATCGATAACAAAGTTGCAAAAATGGTATGTAACATCCTGCAAGTTAAAACCATTAGATTGATTTATCACCAGAAATAATTTGTCAAACCTTCTCAAAAGAAAAAGTTGCAACATTACCACAATTTTTTATTGCGCCCAAACCTATTGCATTCGAATCAGCGGTTTTTTTTAAATTGATTTGAAAACGGATTGGAAAGTGTCGATACTCGTTACTCAAAAATTTATAAGATTGTACCAGTACCTAAAATTTTCAATTATTATTTCTTGGCTATTTTTTTTTAAACCTGGTTTTTAATGATTTTAATCAATAAAAAAAAATTTAAAAAGTACTTCGATTTTATCTTTCACAGCGACTTTCAACTTGAAAGTACCATTTATGGCTGCAGTAGTGCGATTGTATTTAAATGTTTTAATTTCAAAAATATTAAAATATTTTTTGTGGTAACTAGTTACTTCCAATCGATGGTCTCTAATTCTGAAGGTATTCTGATGAAACTAAAATGAAATTATTATAGCTCTTCGCATTCAAATATTCCACCTTGAGTTTGTTTCACTGTTTTAAACTCAAAAATATTTTTTTGTATTTTAATTTTATTAATATATTAAAAATATTTAATCTTACCTTGGATAATATGTCATTATTGCAAAAGATGTTTTGAACATAAAATTCGATTAACAGTAGCAAAATTACATTTTTCATTGTGTTTGTGATACTTTAACACTTTTGGAAATTAGGTATGCTATAGCAATACCGACAAAACTATTATAAACATAAAATTTTATACCAGACAAAACAGGTTTTATTCATTGTTTAATGGTGTGTAACGATAAATTGATATTACATACTACGTAACACCTTTCAAAAACAACATTAAAATGTATTATTATAACTAGGACAAACACAAATAAATAACTTTTGTTATTGTATCCTATTTAGATATTTTTAAATATTAAAATTTAAAACTAAACTAAATTTTAATAAGTTTTAAATATTTATCTTTGCATGCAATACACAAAATAACCTCAAGTGCAATTTTAAAAACTATTAACAGGTCAATCCATTTATAAAATTATAAAAATTAGTTTTTAATTTTTTGGGTACGCAACTGGGGTGTAAATTTCACCAAAACCACTTAAAGGTGATATTTCTTCATTTTAATATTCACTTCATATCAGTTTTAAATCTACCATTGGAAATAAGTGGAGGAAATTGAGTTTCATCGATAACAAAGTTGCAAAAACAGTATGTAACATCCTGCAAGTTAAAACCATTAGATTGATTTGTCACCAAAAATAATTTATCAAACTTTGTCAAAAGTAAAAGTTGCGATATTTCCACAATTTTTTATTGCGCCCAAACCTATTGCAGTTCTTTTTAAATTGAGTGTCGATACTCGTTACTCAAAAATTTATAACTTTGTATCAGAACCTAGAACTTACACTATTTATTGGTTGGTTCTTTCAAGAATACCTCTATAGCAGTTGTTGATTTTAATCAATAAAATCTTGCATTTTATCTTTTACGGTTATTTTCATCCTTAGAGTACCATTTACTGCTGAAGTTAGTGCGATTGTATTTAAATGTTTTAACTTTAAAGCAATTAAAATACTTTTTGTAGTAACTTATTAGTTCCAATCAATGGTAGATATTCTGACGAAATTAAAACTAACATAATATTTTTGAAATTTCGAAATTGCAACACTACCTTAGATAAAGTACTATCATTACAAAGGATTTCTTGAGAACAAAATTCGACTAAGAACAACTAAATTATACTTTTCATTTAGATCTAAAGATATTTAAAAAAATAACAGATAAAACTTTCTTCAAACACAATTAAACCTACAATACAATAAATTTATGTTTCATAGATTAGGTATTTTATCCGATCCATTTTGTTAATGATGCGTAACTTTGCACCGTAACATTGCACCGCCGCCATTTCGCCGTCGCCAGTTTTCTGCCCAAACAAATGAAATTTCAAACTTATTTAAAACTATTTATTTATTTGATAAGCTTTGATGAACTTTGTTCTATGTAGTACTTACATATAATAAAAAAAAATACAAAACATAAAAACTAAACGTTACAATAAATTTATTCATACATGAATTAATTTTTTTTTAATTTTAAAGTAATGTAGTCTTTGTTTTAGGAAAAGCGTAAAACACTTCTTCAACAAGGTGGGGGTGCGTTTTAATCAATGATGTAAATGCAGAAGTATTAATTACATCTGAAATGTGAGCAACGATAAAATCTTGAGCCCGAATCTTTAATTGAAATGCGGAATGCTTATCGCCAAGTATGTAAAATTTAGAGACATTTTCGACGGTTAAATTTGCAAACATTACTTCTTCGCAAATACTTCTCAAGCCATATAATTTGTATTTATCTGCTGCAACTAACAAATCGGGTGCCCAGTATTCTAAGTTAGATGATTCGTCGGTGTAGATATAACGCAACATTTCTTTTACTGCTTGATGGTACATGTCCTTCACATCAACCATGGTGATGGGGTCCGAGTTACCAAGCTCAAACATTTTCCGGAAAACCGAACTCCGAGCTGCTAAAACTGCTTTGTGCGCTTTAAACTCGACACCATTTGCCAAAAGCGTAACATCACTAAATGCTTCGTTTTCAAACAGGAATTCTAAATCTTCGTTCAAATAATGAATTTTTGGCAAAGATGGATTGTAATCTTTTGAAATACTTTCACTTCCTATCGTGGCGTTAATTTCACAAAATATAATTAAGTTGTTGTTCACCAAAATTTCATTTTCTTCGTCTAATAACAAATTTTGTTTGACAAGATTTTCGGGAATAGTTTGTGGAGGAAATCCCTTAAAATCAAGTGTATTATTTACAACGTTAATTTCTTTCCCCTTTGCATTCAAAATGCCGTACTTGTACTCAGCCTTAACTTGGCACCCACTCGAACTTAAATACAAAGATAAATAATTTTGATTGTGATAATTATAACCTGGTTCTTGGGAGTTCCCTAAGTGCAATTTCCAAACACATCCATCGGCTGTTCCATCTGAAAATGTAGGTGATGTCAATGTATCACCATTGTTATTATTATTATTGTGGCAAAAAAATCTAAAGTTTTTGATGGTCCACGTGTATTTTAACTTGGTAATTTTAATCTCAGTGGAACCCCTACTTTCGAAAACGTCGTTATTTCGATGTCTCTGATGATGATTTGTTAGCACGGGCACAACAGCTATTGCGCTGAAGATGATCGACAAGAGCTTGAAAAATTTATGCATCTAAAACATAATACAAAAAATAATTGTTTTGTTTGAAATTTATACTAAGATATTACTTACATTGTTATAAAAACAAACAATTGGCGATTTTTTCTTGGTACAAATCCAAATTATCAGAAGAAAACCTAAATTAAATTTTTCTTACAAAGAAAATCGTTGAATAAATTTTACACTGGTGAGAATTGTGAAGTCATTAACTTAATGCAGCTGACTACGTGTTGGCAAGCAAGAACAGTCAATGTAGGCAAATTTGTTATCGGAAGTTGATTGCAACTAGTATTAAAATTTGTAAGATGTAAAAAACGTCTTTGTTTTTATTATCTTTACGTTGACAAATTTATTATTTTTCAAGTCAACCACGTTGACTTGAACGTCATCTGGTTTCATCGTACGATCGCTTTTCAATTCAATTTTTTCTAAATTTTCTATGTAAATTAGCCTCCCCTTTACGAGCTTTTTATAAAATGAAAGTGGAAACCGATAAGAAATGAAATCCTGAGGATTGGTCGCGTATGTTCATCGTTAGGTCGTTACTAATTTATTTTTAATGAATGAATTCTAATTTTATGTTCCTATTACGTTAAAAACAAATATTTGTGTGTTGAAAATCAGGTTATACAAGTTAGAAAAGCATAATATTTTAATATTCCAGTAATCCACAATGGTTAATTGAGTTTTTTATGAAAATTGCTGCTTCTCCAGAGGCGTGGGCTGTGAGTTTTGACCGATGACTTTAAAGCAGGGAACCCAAAATTATTTTTAAACCAGATACTAAAATATAAATTCCGAATCAACTTTTGATACGCACTGGTTTTATTACATCGTTTCGCGATCAATTCGCTAGATTTAATTAAAATTAAAATACACACATCCCTATTCATAAACAATATAACAAAAATATCACTTTTGAGTTTCCTCGATTAATCCAGTTTTTAAGAATAAAATACCATCAGTTGAGCGACTTTAGCCCTTATTGATACCTTTGAAGATTTTACATAAAAAGGGGCCATCCTCATTCTTCACCTTCATTTCTGCTAGTTGATCTTCAAGTGCCCAGTTGATTTTTGAAACATCTCGTGACAAGTCGAAATTATAGTATAAAAATTTTCATTTTTTTTATTTTAAGACTCGTGAGTGTGTACTTCTTCCTTTCTTTATTTTCAACAGCAAGATAATACAGTCAAAATCGGTTCTAACGACATTGAAGAGACTGCTCATATTTGGACGTAATAACCGGTAATGCATTTAAGGTATGTCTAATAATTTAAGTCCATAGATATTACTAGAAATAATATACTCATGTATAAAATAAAAGTCAATTTTGTTTATTTCAACTCAATAACGGGTAGGTACTTTTTCCAAAATGTTCAACCTTATACCAAACCAAAATTGTATTTTGTTCAAAATTGTACCAACCCAAAAATATGTATTAAAAGCTTAATAAACATTGTTATTGGTAACCATTGTAATTAATTCGACTAAAAAATTAGGACTTATGTAAAATCAAAAAAAAAACTACCTGAAAAAAGGGATTATCCCAACATTTCTCCTAAAATATTAGCTAAATGTGGTCGCTTAATCCGGTATGTTGTTATAAACAATGTCGTAAAAAGAGGTATTCTTTATATAGCATACAGCCGGGACCTATGGTTTTGGTCGCTATAACCAATATGTCGTTATTAGCGATGTCGTATTAAACGGTTTTGACTGTATATAAAAAATCCATGTATTTAAAATTGTTCTCTTGCAGGTAAATGTCGCAACGTAATTAAATTTGTTTTTATTGGATATTAGTTGTCGATTTCAAGTTTATTAATTTTTTTTCTTTTATATAGTTTTGTTTTATAAATAATTCTTGTGTATAACTTTTCTTTATATTAATTAAACAAGTACAAGTATTTCCACAAAAATGTACTTAAGTACAAGTCCCAAGCAACACAAATATACCTCCGTCAAATATGTATATTGTAATGATATTTTTTTTTACAGTGCGTGGCAAACTGCAAACAAACACCATCAATCTCTACGGCCTCCAAGTCGGTTCGCTAAGACTTCTCAGAAGCGGGTTCAACATTCCAAAATAAAACAGTCTGGGCACCAATTTAGATGTAATTTTTCCAAAAATAATTGCTTCAACAAAATTGTTCAATAAAAAAAATGCTCCTCCATAAATAAAATTAATAACTTCTTCTAAATAAATCTTCTTCAAAAATAATCAATAAATCGTAAATCCAATTTTTATCGAAAAATCTTACCTCACCCATCGAATTACGAAGAGAGTTTTTTATTAATTTTATTAATTTTAATTGACGGTCTTCACAACCGTGGCCTATAATACTATACTGTTTTTTCCAATACAATTAAAAATATGGTTACAAAGGTTACTAAATAATTTTTTATTGATTTTGTTTTACTGGTTTTATTTTTATCTACCGATGTTAACAATAAATTAACATTTTTATAACATCCAAGTAAATTAAGGAAAAGCCCTAAAATATAATGCACAAAGAAATTTTAAGATTTGGAAAAGTTCAGGTAATTTCAAAGGGATAAGCGGTGCCTAAGTTAGGTAAACCGTAAAGGTAAACCGGATACATGATACTTAAATTGTTGCATTCTATCGACAAATTTGATAATCTAAACAATTCTGTCATATTGTATTCTCTTGTATTAATAATCTACTATTTTAATCGTTTACGTCTCCTCGAAAAATATTATATCCAAGAAATGTGTTTTATTTAATATTTGACCAAACTTATGCTTTTTGACGTGGATTCTCGGTGCTCACCATGGGTGCTCACTAGTATTTGATTTAAAAAAATTTATAACCACGTGTAAATTATTTTTAAATGAAGACCAATAACTAACTGTTTTTAATGTATTATACCCTAGTTGCGTACCTCCCAAAACCATACGAAGAGCCGTCTTGTGGATAAATGTTGTCTAAACGGAGATGCCTAAATGTTTATGTTTATATGTTATTCAGTAGAAAAAATATTAATAGAATTAGATATTTTATTTTTTGTTATGTAATAACTATTATAAACCGTAGATGATCTTTTAAGTGGTTTAGGTTGGTAAGAGTACATAACCATGATGAATTTTATATAAAAGAAAATAAACAATGTTTTGTTATTAAAATTTACAAGTAGCAATAAAAACAAGTGTTTAGTTGAAATAATTCGCTTTTTATATTATTAGTTCAGTCTTTTGTATCGGGTCCACTTATTTTATCTTAGTAGTACCCCAGAAAATTTAACGAATGTAAAAAATCTTTGATTTTTATTCAAGATGTCCTTTAATTTATTATTTAAAATTATACCCATACCTACTCGTTCTTGTTCTCTAAAGATTTCTTTCTGAAATTATTTATAATTTTTTCTGATTCCACTAAGGAAGCGTCCATTAATTACGTAAGGACGATTTTTGTAATTTTTGACGCCTCTTCCCCCACGTAAGGATACGTAAAATTGTTTCAACACCATCCCTCTCAACTTACGTTTTTTTTTAAAATTAATGTTGTTCTTCTTTATATTGCATTCCGGTTAAACTTACGTAAGGAATATGTCAAACTCCCCCCCCCCCCGTAAGTGTACGTAAGACTTCCAATACTCCTCTCTCTCCAAACCTTTACGTAATTAACAGACGGCTCCTAAAGGCAAATACATTTTTTCTGAATTTCTAGACTTTAGTGAAATTAAAAGTTTCAAAATTTGTTGTCAAACAGATCTCGAAAAACTTATAGAAAAAAACAGCTTTGACGCAAATGTGTTATTTTGTTGGAATGGTGAAAATAATGAAGCTTTCACCAATATTCACTTTTTAAATCTTCAAAAAAAAAAATTTCACTTATGGTGGCAACAAAATTGTACTAGGTACAAAAAGTTAGCTGCAAATTTTCTCCCATTACTACGGTAGATGTCGAGCAAAGCTTTTTGATTTAGTATAAGCAGGGGTTAAACGACAAACGACAATCTTTCATAGTAGGAAATTTGAAAAAATATAGAATAATTAATTTTTTATAATTATTAAACAAATGTCTAATTAATAATTAATAAAAATTACAATTTGATAATTTTTAGTGCTTTTTTTAAATTTTGTAAGACTTTTTTTGTGTTTTTAAACTTTTTAGAGCAATCAATTAAAAACAGTTATAAATTCTTTAAAATGGTTAAGGTTATTAACATGTGATAATATATTTTTATAAAATTAATTTTTACATGTTACATGAAATTGAAATAAAATTTAATTCATAACTTACATAATATTAAATAGAAAATAACTTAAAAAAGTTTTTAGAATTTTTTAAGTATTTATGTGGTATTTAGTAGTATGTGATGTTAAAATAATAAAACCTAACAAAATGTTAAAATAATAAATTTTAACTGTTAAGTAAAACTGTTAAGCAAATTTTTCTAAGTTCAACCCTGTTCAATGTGAATTTTTTGTTATATTGGTTTCTTTAAATATTATGTTTCTTTGTAGTATGTAATTATTTACTTAACAGTTAAAATTTATTATTTTAAAATTTTGTTTGGTTTTATTATTTTTTACATAATATTGTTCAAAAACTATTTAAATGAATGATATAGCTTGCTACATAATATGTTATAACTTTATGTTTCAATTTTCGAAATCTCATCCGGCAAACCTGGAAAAATTATTAAAATGATTGAAAAGTTATGCTATTAAATTCAAACTTGATTAATAGTAAAATTTTTTTGACTTTTGTAAAAACAAAATTATACCTAGTTGAAGCTTGAATGAGTAAATATTACAACGTACTTGCTCTTCAAAATGTATTTAAGTACAAATTTGGTCAAATACATTTAAAAAGTACTTGAAAGTACTATTTATAAGAACTTTTGTAAATACTTTTGTATTTACTTTTTAAAATAAATTTTGCCGCTTAAAAAATATGTTTTAAAATTTTTTTATTTTTTGAGTACCTACCCTGTATGCTTACTTATATAATCCGTTTAATAGAATGGATTAATTATCGGATTATATTATTACCAATTTTTACTTTTATAGAAAGTACCTTTGGTCTTAAAAATTACTTGGCATTAAAAATGTACTTGGAATTAAAAATGTGATTGGAATTAAAAATGTACTTGGAATTAAAAATGTACTTGTACTTAGAAAAGTAATTTGTACTTCCAACCAAATTAAACTTAAGTACAAAACAAATACTTAATTTTTCAGGATTTTCAAGTACAAATACAAATACAACTGCATGAATGTACTTAAGTACAAAGTACAATTATTAGAAAAAAAGTATTTGATTCTAATTTCAAGTACTTTTCTTTAAGTACATACCCAACTCTGGTCATAATACACTAATATTTCTCAAGGGAAATATGAAACGTCATCTCATATTGTCTCTAGGGAAATATGAAACGTCATTTTAAAGTATACTTTGCGCACGGTGATTGGACAATCAAACATGCAAAACAAAATACTAAAGCCATCCCTGTTAAAAAGTGACATTTAAGTGACGTTTAAAATAAAAAATGTGCCTACTTATTTTTATATTTTAAAAACCAACCTAACTTTTTCTGAATTATTTTGCGCGCAATCTGCTCGCTATTGATCTAGAATTTTGCATAAGGCTTCCTTCGATAAATTGCTAGATGGGTGTTGAAAACGAGCAAAGGGGGATAAATTTTTTGCTCAGTTTTTCGATATCTAGCGCCGTTTTCGAGTTATTGCAAATTCGAAATCTCAAATTTAATTATTGATGTAACCTCACACATGTCATAACAATGTGTCTAAAATGACAAGGCGGGCTTTTTAAAAGCAGCAATTTAAAAAATGTCCTTTATTTGTCTAATTTCGTCATTTCAAATTAACAATTTATTGATATTAATTTGATTTCAGTTTATTTCTATAACTAATTGTACGTGATTATATTTAAACAAATTAATTTTGCAAAAACTGTAAATAATATTTGAAATTTAATGCTTTTAACCAGAGTATTAAAAATATTTATGTTTTAATGACAAGTTAACGCAAGGCAAAGGAATATATTATTATATCAAGCAGGTTTTGGCAGGCTTTTCAAAAGCATCAGTTTCATGAATTCGATTTATTTGTTCAATTTCATCCTTTTAAATTAACACTCGGTTTACGGACGATAATTTTACGTGATTTTACGTCATAAGAAAACATAATTAAATTCAATTCATAAAAGTATGCAATTTTTCATCAATGTTTTCTTATGACGTTATCACGTAAAATTATCGTCTGTAAACCGACTTTACAGACAACCCGAGTGCCACGTGTTTTTTTTTAAATAAAAAATAGCTTACGTTATGTAAAATTATATTTTACGTATATTTTGAAAATTTCAACTTTCTACGATTTTTGGTTTTTGAATTGAACTTGACACAAGCTCAGCGCCTATTGGTCCGGCACCTTAATGTAGAAAATTTGTGTTATGGGACATTGCGGGTTTTAAATTAAAATATCGCGCGCGCGGGTTTGCTAAGTTGAAGAGATTATCGCTAGAGGTCGCTAAGGGTGGGGTTTGTTGGTGAAAAGCAGCAGTTGGTAACGATGGAAGAAATAAAACGAGCATATAAAAGGGAGCAGCAGTGAGACGTGAAGGCAGTTGGTTCCAATAGTGCAAGCGAGGAAGAACAAGTCGAGGAGTAATAGTTAAGCAACGAAGAAATTTTTATTGTATATCGCATAGTGAATTTAGTAAATTGTAAGTATTAGGAGAAATTTAAAGGTGCAAGTTTGAAAAAATAATTTAAAAAATCATGGATAATAATGAAATCATGGATAATAATGAAATCATGGATAATAATGAAATCAAGAGAAATAATTTATTTTTACGACGGTATTTAAAGACTACAGGTACTGCATTATGTTTAAAAACCGAGATGCAAATGTACGGACAAGTGATCAAAATAATAGGTCACGGATTCATACACGCATTATGCTTGGACGGTAAAATGCGTATATGTATAGTACGAAAGAGCTTCTTGTATTTTAAACAATACGTACAATTAGACTCTATAGTTTTAGTTTCTTTGAGACATTTTCAAACGTCGAAATCTGATATTATACATTTATATAAACCAGTGGAGGTAGCAATGTTGCAAGTGATAGGGGAAATTCCATTTAACTTTCCGCTTTCGATCCCAAAGAGAATTATGTATACTGTTATAAACATTGAAGTGAAAGACAGGAGAAATGAATTTTTAAAAGCACCGGAAGACAGCTTTAAAGAACAAACACAAACAATACAAACAAACAACGAAAATTGTGATTGCGAATACTGTTGTTCTGATGAAGAATATGATTACACTAAAGAAGAACAAGACGACGCTTGCTCGTCTGAAGAAGACGAGGATTGCTCGTCCGAAGAAGACGAGAATTGCTCGGCTGAAGAAGACGAGGATCTCTTTTATAAAGAATACCCGGCTTCGTCTAAGAAGCCGAAGATTATTTATCAGATTAAGCCGAGGTTTCAGCGCAAGAATAAACGTCGTCCCAAGGCAATCGCGGCTAATAAGAAAACACTGCAGAAGGTAAAGAAGTACGTGGTTAAGGTTATGATGATAACAATTTAACGTGTAATAATATTTTTTATAAAATTAATCTTTATACATGTTATATGAAATGAAATACATATTATGTAGATATTCAATAAATTATTATTAATTTAATATTTAAGTGGGTTTAATTTCTTTTAAATAATTTTAAATAAAAAATTTTCTTTTAAATAAAATTATAATTACATAAAAACTTGCTCATAAAGTAAAAAAAAAGTTCTCACTGATTCGTAGTCCCCCCCCCTCTCTCCCCCCAAAGTCCGCATCTTAAGAGCAGCCCTCGCCACCTGCTCCTCTCCATAGAAATTCGGTAGAGTAAAGGGCACTTTACACGAGAGGATTTTTTCATGCGATCGATCGCTGCGACTTGTCGCCGCAACTAAGCGCCTCGCGTAATGCAAAATCGCACGTACGATTAGTTCCTGCAAACTTGTGCACGTGCGATTTTTTGAATTAGAACTTGTTCAAATCTCGTGCGATTTCTTGCTGCCAACTTAAAAATGTTTATGAAAAAACTATAAAGACAACATTTTGTTATTAATTTTATAATTTTATTTTATCACAGTATTTTTAGTTTTTACCTATAACCTCGTGTTAGTTATTAAAGTTTGTTATAAACAGGGCTCGGTAGTAATTCTAGGTAAAATAGAAAATAGGCCTACGGTAAATTGGTCTAGGTAAAATAGTCTAGGTAAAAAAGTCTATAATCCCATCCAAACATCAAAAAACCGGTGTTGTGTATAGGGCTACTACGGCCCTGTGTAAATATGTGCCTGTTACATTGGTTACAGCCGTAGCTAGAGTTTTTGCCCAAAAAAAAACCGAAAAAGCTAAACAAGAAAAAACTAAAGCGTATGATTATGATGCGTAGGTGTTGGCTCTTAAAATGCCGCTCTTAAAGTGGGCACCTGGGGGCGGGCCAAATTTGAATTTAAATAATTAATAAAGTACTGGTACGGATTAGCGCTAATTCTAACTGTAAAATAAGTTTAAGACCTATATGATCTGGAAATATTGATTTCAGAAAATAGTAGAAAAAGAACCAACAACCGACCAGGCAGGAATTTTAAGTATATTTTGCTTATTATTTATTTGTTGATTATATGATAATATAAATTTTTAATGCTTATTTAACTTATAGAATTTATAGAATTCGTATTAGTTTTGTCGTGTTTGATAATGGAAATAATTCAATCGAATAAAGGAAAAGAAAAGATATGTTTAAATGGCTACATGTATGTCATGAATGTTCAATGTAAGAATTTTCTTCGCTGGAAGTGCGCGAAAGCTTCTTTGTTGAAGTGTGGAGCAATTTTGAAAACCACTTTAAATAAAACGGATCCAGATTTGGTAAAGCCCCATAACCATGCAGCAGATACGGAAGGTACAAAAGTGGTTCAATACATACAAAGCATGAAAGAAAAAGCTAAAACCAGTGGAGTCAAACCTGTCCAGATATTTGCTGAAAGAGTTTCTACATTAGTCTTCCACAAAAGCCCGAATGCCCTCAGAAGAAGTGGTTAAACGTACTTTAAGAAATCAACGATCAAAGAATAATCCAAAAGAGCTATATTCGCTCAGAGAATTAATAATTGAAGGTAATTCTGTTTTTTTATTTTTTGTAATTAATTCATGGGGGGGGGGGTATTATAAGTTATTGTATCTATAATTTATTTATATTTTTAAATATTATAATGCTACTTATATCTTTCATTACTATGATACATTTCATTGTTTTTGCAATGCATAAAGCTCTTTAAGGAGCTGAATGAATAGATTAAGTAGATTCTAGAACTAACATTTTCGTGACAGAATCGTAACTGCATCATCATTGCATAACTATATAATATCAATTAAATTTAAAAGTAAACAAGTTAATTAAACGTAAAATAAAATTTATTATTTATGAAAATTTATGACGAAGGTGACACAACTCACCGAAAGCTTATAAAATAATAAATTTTATTTTACGTTTAATTAACTTGTTTACTTTTAAATTTAATTGATATAATTATCACAAGTTAAGAATTAATATATTTAACTATATAATATAATAGATCTGAGCAATGTTAGCCCAACTTTTTATTAAAAATTTAATTCAAGGAATATTGAATTTCGCCGTAGGCGAGCGCTCATTAATTACATAGGGACGATTTTTGTAATTTTTGACCCCCTTCCTACGTACGATTTTGGCACCCCCCACATCTTACGTAAAGGGTATTACGTAACAAAATGTTAGTCCCCCCTTTCCTTATAATAATATTATATACAAAAAATACAAAAATTTAAATTAAACTTTATGTATATTGAGATGAATTTAAAATCAAACCAGATAAATTCCTGAATCCAAATTATAAGTTACAAATTTATTTCGAATTACAAAACAAAATTTCCTTTTACACATTTTACCTCAAAATTAAAAATATTTCGATTTAAATAAACTGGATGAGTGTATTAACCACCGTAGCTTTGAACCGTACAAATTTGTACACTCAAGAAGGTTCCATTTGTTAATTTTGTAATTTGTAGTTTATAGTTTTATTTTAGTTTATTGTACATTATTACTTTTAAAACGTTTAAAGAGTGCGCGAGGTTAATAATAAAAAAAAAAGAGAGTAGTGAGGGTATAATAATAAACCAGGTTCCAGCTGGATTTTGAAGAGAAATTGATCTCTCGAAATTTAATTAAATAAAAAAACAAAGAGAAAGAAAAGGACGATTAATTTCGAGAAGGATTGGGCTCTCGAAGCTATAAAATTGTGAAAAATAAAATTGTTGCAGAGGTAAAGTTTGGAAAGATTAGAGAAGAAGAAATAACTGTGGCGGAGCAAAAAGGCGACGACAATAAAAGAGAAAGGAAAGAAAATAGTGCGACAAAAAAAAAGGTTTCCGTTAACGGTATATTTAAAGTTTAATTTTATTAGTTTAAGTTTCTGTTTCTGTTTATGTTCATGTTTTATGTTTATAGAAAATAAAGGTACGGTGATTAACCATTCAGTTTTATTTTCAAAATTAAAAACGGTTAGATTGGTGACCAAAACTCCAAGTACCACCAGGGAATTTATCTGGTTGAAGTGAAAAAAAAAACACGACAATATAAATAAAAGTAAATAAAAATAATTAATTACATAAAAAAGTTAACACAAAATTTTTTAAAAATATTTTAAGAAACTTACGTAAGGAATACGTCGGACTTCCCCCCTCCTTACGTATAAGGATCCGTAAGATTTCCGATACTCCCTCCCCCTCCCCAAACCCTTAAGCATCATCCACAACGACCAAATTAACCGTAGAATTAGTAATTAGAATTCAACGTAGAAGTTTGCCGCATTTAAAAGTTATGCGGTTGTTCACAACCTAGAAATTAGTACTTAACGCGAAATTAGTACTTAGTACTTAACGCAGAACCTTGCAAGGTTCAAGCTTTTTCACGTAAATTAGTCGTCAAGTCGCTACTACGCATGTCTCAAAATCATTCAAGTGTCATCTGTGATTTGTAACCTAAAACCCGTAAACTTTTGTGACCTGAATTATATTTAATATTAAAAGTACAACGCTATGGTATTAACCTGTACCCGATTTAATTAAAAAGATAGGTTATCTAGCAATAACAACAATTTACCAGACCGAAATACTTAAGTTTCAAACATTGACACTAGATGGAGTCACACTAATTTGCGCATTAATTTAAGCATTGTGAATGCTACCAAAACATTAATTTATGTTCAAATTTCAAGTATTAATTTATGTACTAATTCTACGGTTAATTTGGAGGTTGTAGATGAGGCTTTATGTAATTAATGGACTATTTTACCTAGACCTTTTTACCCGTAGACTTTTTTTCCGTAGACCTTTCTACCTAGACCAATTTACCGTAGACCTTTTTTCCTTAGACTATTTTACCGATCACCCTCGGACTACCGAGCCCTGTTTATAACAAACTTTAATAACTAACACGAGGTTATAGGTAAAAACTAAAAATACTGTGAATTAATAACAAAATGTTGTCTTTATAGTTTTTATAATAAAACCTAACAAAATGTTAAAATAATAAATTTTAACTGTTAAGTAAATAATTAACATACTACAAAGAAACATAATCTTTAAAGAAACCAAAATAAACAAATATTCACATTGAACAGGGTTGAACTTAGAAAAATTTGAATAAACAAGAAATTAAAATCTGAAAAAATTATACTATAGAAAATGATAAAAATTACTAAAAAATATATTAATAAAAATTACTAATTACTAATTAATAAAAATTACTAAAAAATATATTTAATTTAATATTTATAAATATATTAATAAAAATTACTAATTACTAATTAATAAAAATTACTAAAAAATATATTTTTTAGTAATTTTTTATCATTTTCTATAGTATAATTTTTTCAGATTTTAATTTCTTGTTTATTCAAATTTTTCTAAGTTCAACCCTGTTCAATGTGAATATTTGTTTATTTTGGTTTCTTTAAATATTATGTTTCTTTGTAGTATGTAATTATTTACTTAACAGTTAAAATTTATTATTTTAACATTTTATTAGGTTTTATTATTTTACATCACATACTACTAAATACCACATAAATACTTAAAAAATTCTTACAACTTTTTTAAGTTATTTTCTAATTTATAGTTTTTTCTTAAACATTTTTAAGTTGGCAGCAAGAAATCGCACGAGATTTGAACAAGTTCTAATTCAAAAAATCGCACGTGCACAAGTTTGCAGGAACTAATCGTACGTGCGATTTTGCATTACGCGAGGCGCTTAGTTGCGGCGACAAGTCGCAGCGATCGATCGCATGAAAAAATCCTCTCGTGTAAAGTGCCCTTTACTCTACCGAATTTCTATGGAGAGGAGCAGGTGGCGAGGGCTGCTCTTAGGATGCGGACTTTGGGGGGAGAGAGGGGGGGGGCTACGAATCAGTGAGAACTTTTTTTTTACTTTAGAGCAAGTTTTTATGTAATTATAATTTTATTTAAAAGAAAATTTTTTATTTAAAATTATTTAAAAGAAATTAAACCCACTTAAATATTAAATTAATAATAATTTATTGAATATCTACATATGTATTTCATTTCATATAACATGTATAAAGATTAATTTTATAAAAAATATTATCACACGTTAAATTGTTATCATCATAACCTTAACCACGTACTTCTTTACCTTCTGCAGTGTCTTCTTATTAGCCGCGATTGCCTTGGGACGACGTTTATTCTTGCGCTGAAACCTCGGCTTAATCTGATAAATAATCTTCGGCTTCTTAGACGAAGCCGGGTATTCTTTATAAAAGAGATCCTCGTCTTCTTCAGACGAGCAATTCTCGTCTTCTTCGGACGAGCAATCCTCGTCTTCTTCGGACGAGCAAGCGTCGTCTTGTTCTTCTTTAGTGTAATCATAATCATATTCTTCATCAGAACAACAGTATTCGCAATCACAATTTTCGTTGTTTGTTTGTATTGTTTGTGTTTGTTCTTTAAAGCTGTCTTCCGGTGCTTTTAAAAATTCATTTCTCCTGTCTTTCACTTCAATGTTTATAACAGTATACATAATTCTCTTTGGGATCGAAAGCGGAAAGTTAAATGGAATTTCCCCTATCACTTGCAACATTGCTACCTCCACTGGTTTATATAAATGTATAATATCAGATTTCGACGTTTGAAAATGTCTCAAAGAAACTAAAACTATAGAGTCTAATTGTACGTATTGTTTAAAATACAAGAAGCTCTTTCGTACTATACATATACGCATTTTACCGTCCAAGCATAATGCGTGTATGAATCCGTGACCTATTATTTTGATCACTTGTCCGTACATTTGCATCTCGGTTTTTAAACATAATGCAGTACCTGTAGTCTTTAAATACCGTCGTAAAAATAAATTATTTCTCTTGATTTCATTATTATCCATGATTTCATTATTATCCATGATTTTTTAAATTATTTTTTCAAACTTACACCTTTAAATTTCTCCTAATACTTACAATTTACTAAATTCACTATGCGATATACAATAAAAATTTCTTCGTTGCTTAACTATTACTCCTCGACTTGTTCTTCCTCGCTTGCACTATTGGAACCAACTGCCTTCACGTCTCACTGCTGCTCTCTTTTATATGCTCGTTTTATTTCTTTCATCGTTACCAACTGCTGCTTTTCACCAACAAACCCCACCCTTAGCGACCTCTAGCGATAATCTCTTCAACTTACCAAACCCGCGCGCGCGATATTTTAATTTAAAACTCGCAATGTCCCATAACACAAATTTTCTACATTAAGGTGCCGGACCAATAGGCGCTGAGCTTGTGTCAAGTTCAATTCAAAAACCAAAAATCGTAGAAAGTTGAAATTTTCAAAATATACGTAAAATATAATTTTACATAACGTAAGCTATTTTTTATTAAAAAAAGAACACGTGGCACTCGGGTTGTCTGTAAAGTCGGTTTACGAACGATAATTTTACGCGATAACGTCATAAGAAAACATTGATGAAAAATTGCATACTTTTATGAATTGAATTTAATTATGTTTTCTTATGACGTAAAATCACGTAAAATTATCGTCCGTAAACCGAGTGTTAATTTAAAAGGATGAAATTGGACAAATAAATCGAATTCATGAAACTGATGCTTTTGAAAAGCCCGCCAAAACCTGCTTGATATAATAATATATTCCTTTGCACTGCGTTAACTTGTCATTAAAACATAAATATTTTTAAAACTCTGGTTAAAAACATTAATTTTCAAATATTATTTACAGTTTTTGCAAAATTAATTTAATTAATTTGTTTAAATATAATCACGTACAATTAGTTGTAGAAATAAACTGAAATCAAATCAATGTCAATAAATTGTTAATTTAAAATGACGAAATTAGACAAATAAATGAAATTTTTTAAATTGCTGCTTTTAAAAAGCCCGCCTTGTCATTTTAGACACATTGTTATGACATGTGTGAGGTTACATCAATAAATAAATTTGAGATTTGGAATTTGCAATAACTCGAAAACGGCGCTAGATATCGAAAAACTGAGCAAAAAATTTATCCCCCTTTGCTCGTTCTCAACCCCCTCTAGCAATTTATCGAAGGAAGCCTTATGCAAAATTCTAGATCAATAGCGAGCAGAATGCGCGCAAAATAATTCAGAAAAAGTTAGGTTGGTTTTTAAAATATAAAAATAAGTAGGCACATTTTTTATTTTATACGTCACTTAAATGTCACTTTTTAACAGGGATGGCTTTAGTATTTTGTTTTGCATGTTTGATTGTCCAATCACCGTGCGCAAAGTATACTTTAAAATGACGTTTCATATTTCCCTAGAGACAATATGAGATGACGTTTCATATTTCCCTTGAGAAATATTAGTGTATTATGACCAGAGTTGGATATGTACTTAAAGAAAAGTACTTAAAATTAGAATCAAATACTTTTTTTCTAATAATTGTACTTTGTACTTAAGTACATTCATGCAGTTGTATTTGTATTTGTACTTGAAAGTCCTGAAAAATTAAGTATTTGTAGTTTGTACTTAAGTACAATTTAGTTGGAAGTACAAATTACTTTACCAAGTACAAGTACATTTTTAATTCCAAGTACATTTTTAGTTCCAAGTACCGTTTTAATTCCAAGTACATTTTTAATGCCAAGTAATTTATAAGACCAAAGGTACTTTTTATAAAAGTAAAAATTGGTAATAATATAATCCCATAATTAATCCATTCTATTAAACGGATTATATAAGTAAGCATACAGGGTAGGTACTCAAAAAATAAAAAAATTTTAAAATATATTTTTTAAGCGGTAAAATTTATTTTAAAAAGTAAATACAAAAGTATTTACAAAAGTACTTATAAAAAGTACTTTCAAGTACTTTTTAAATGTATTTGACCAAATTTGTACTTAAATACATTTTGAAGAGAGTACTTTGTAATATTTACTCATTCAAACTTCAACTAGGTATAATTTTGTTTTTACAAAAGTCAAAAAAATTTTACTATTAATCAAGTATGAATTTAATAGCATAACTTTTCAATCATTTTAATAATTTTTCCAGGTTTGCCTGATGAGATTTCGAAAATTGAAACATAAAGTTATAACATATTATGTAGCAAGCTATATCATTCATTTAAATAGTTTTTGAACAATATTATGTAAGTTATGAATTAAATTTTATTTCAATTTCATGTAACATGTAAAAATTAATTTTATAAAAATATATTATCACATGTTAATAACCTTAACCATTTTTTACCATTAACACAAAAAAAAGTCTTACAAAATTTAAAAAAAAAACACTAAAAATTATCAAATTGTAATTTTTATTAATTATTAATTAGACATTCGTTTTATAATTATAAAAAAATTAATTATTCTATATTATTCCAAATTTCCTACTATGAAAGATTGTCGTTTAACACCTGCTTATAAATCAAAAAGCTTTGCTCGACATCTACCGTAGTAATGGGAGAAAATTTGCAGCTAACTTTTTGTACCTAGTACAATTTTGTTGCCACCATAAGTGAAATTTTTTTTTTTGAAGATTTAAAAAGTGAATATTGGTGGAAGCTTCATTATTTTCACCATTCCAACAAAATAACACATTTGCGTCAAAGCTGTTTTCTTCTATAAGTTTTTCGAGATCTGTTTGACAACTAATTTTGAAACTTTTAATTTCACTAAAGTGTACAAAAGAATGTCAAGATATTCGAAAACAATTAAGTTTCAAAGATAACTTTTCATGCGTTTTATCATGGATCGAAAATTCAGAAAAAATGTATTTGCCTTTAGGAGCCGTCTGTTAATTACGTAAAGGTTTGGAGAGAGGGGAGTATTGGAAGTCTTACTTACACTTACGGGGGGGGGGGGAGTTTGACATATTCCTTACGTAAGTTTAACTTAAAATATTTTTTTAAATTAAATTTTTTCGTAATTTAAAGTTGCCAAAAATTAGCCAGCAGAATGCAATATAAAGAAGAGCAACATTAATTTAAAACAAAACGTAAGTTGAGAGAGACAGTGTTGAAACAATCTTACGTATTCTTACGTGGGGGAAGAGGCGTCAAAAATTACAAAAATCGTCCTTACGTAATTAATGGACGCTTTCTTAGTGGAATCAGAAAAAATTATAAATAATTTCAGAAAGAAATCTTGAGAAGACAAGGGAGTAGGTAACATCTGACATTTCACCTTGGTTGTAAGCAACATTATTATTTGAAATAATTAATAATTATAAATTATTTAAAAATTTCAAAGTAGGTGAAACGGCATTGCGATACCAGCAACCCCAATTTGTAACAGATAATACGAATTAAAACAACGTTATTATATTAACTCTCAATAGCCTAGTGCGTTATATGCTTGAAACATAATTGCATCATTATTTGGTGATTGCGAGTTTGAACCTCACGCCGGACAAAGTTATTTTAATGGCATTTTATAATTCTAATGATGTCTATGTATTTCAACAAAATAATTATGGCGCTCCATCAGCAATGGTATTCACATTAAATATTCACTTCACTTTATAAACGCTAAGGCAATCGTGCCTCTCTATTGCTTGTTCCGCGCTCTCCCTTGCACGAATGGCTTAGGCAAAACGTGACAATGAATCATGTTTTTTCGTGCGTGCAGTTGGTATATCGACTTATAAGACGTTATCACGTCAAAAAAATTAACATAAAATAAATTTTCTTTTCGTTTTCAACTTACACTTTTGTTCTAAATATAAAATAGCTTATGTTAAGTTTGTTTGTGTGTTACGTATAATTTTAAAATTTCATCTTTCTACGATTATTCGATTTTGAAGTGAACTTGACACTAGAATTGAAGAAAATTATATTTAATTTCAAATTGGTGCCATGGCTTAAACAATCAGAAGTTAACGTGTAGTTCAAGCATTTTCTAAAAAAGGACTGCACTCATATTTTAAGTAAAGACACAAACCATATCGTCCGCTTACTGCAAGAACCAGATAAATAACATAATGATAGTTTAGAGATAATAGAGATTTAAATTTTAGATGGACATTAAAAATCAGTAAATTAAGAAACATTTTAAATAAATGGAAGATCGCATAAGAAATATATATAATTCTTAAATAAACTTATAAAAATAATAATATTTCTGAGAAAGAAAATATACAGTTAACTAAAAATTGCCAAAAATGGACTTATCTTGTTTTGGCAATAAGCCGACGGTATTATCTACTATTGTATTACAGGTAAAATATGAAGGTGTCATTTAAACTATCAGGATCAGGTAAAGCTATCTATGTGGCTGAAATTGTATTCCTAAACTATAGTTTATGATCATAATCACTTTTTTACAGTGGACCAAACAAGTACTTCAAACTTTTAGAACTTACCTGCAGCACCCGTTCACTTTAGGGTTTAGTACCTAGATTTAATCCGATATTGAGTATTAAGAAGTACCTACTTTTAATAATATCATACATTTACATTGCGTAATTGCAATTTATTACATAGACCAGTTACATAGTAATTACAGTTACTCGAAAAAGTATTCGGACGGAATTACTTTTTATTTCTTGTGTTTTAATATTTTTATCGACTTCCGGTAAATAAATGCGTAGTTATTTACATCAAATGGCGTGGATATGACGGCGGTTACTTGCTGCATTGATTAATATTTGTAAAATTCCCAAGAGTGGTAATATTATCTGACGTTTGTAATATACATATTGCAATGATCCTTTCAAAACTGGTTGATTTTTCATATGCACTATAAGTGCTACAAGTGTACTCCTAAATGCGGGAGTAAAGACAATCGTATCTCGAGGGTTGGATTCTAATACTTTGAAACAAATGATCTCTTTTTCGGCAATGAAATTCATAAAATACAGTAAAGACAATTTATTTATCAACACAAATATAACCGTCGTTCAAAATCAGTTACAAAATATCTGTTGAAACATTTGCGGTTATTCAACCCCGCATGGAAATTGGTGTATAAAGTGTTTATTAACTATGACGAGATGTGCTGTTTATGAAGAAGCAATTTGTTACTAGCTCTTTCTCGTTATCTTTAATCAAGTGTGAAATGTTGTTTTCATGATGTTACAAATTGTAAAATAAAAATTAATTTCTGTTTAAATATAATGAATAAAAAATTTAAAGTTGAGTTTTCTTTATTTAACGGGACACCACTGATTTAGTTTAAGTAAGATGTGTGTGAACATTAGTTTCATCTCTTACCATTTGGTGGTTGGCTTCTGTGTGTCCAAATTTGATGGTGTTGCACTAATTTTTCTTTCGTGTATCTTTCGTAAACGTGTTGAATCGAACACGATTTGTAGTCGAAAAATCTTCGAACATAAGTAATTTGTTCATAAACTAATGAAAACTTCTTTGTCCTCAATGTGGTTATCTCAATAAAAATGCCACAAAACCGCCCTTTCTAACTTTTGTCGTTTTCAGCCGTTTACAAATTTTATTGACGAAAACTGAATTACTCTACTACAATCAACGCCTTCGATCTTCTTTTCACCATTCGACTTCAATTGGTAATCGATTTTTTTATTTAATCGATCGTACGCCGATCTTCCAAACAAACTCAAAGCCGCTAACCTTGAAAAATTCGCACAGAAATCAAACTTCGACCTCATATCGCCATGGTCAAACGCACACTCTCACATTTGTTTACTTTGGAAATTGTTAATAACTAAAACTTACGATCAAACCTGCATCACCCTCAGAAATAATTTATATTATTAAATCACTACCAATTAAAAAATTACCTGGCTCAGATCAACTTCCCAATATCGTTCTCAAAAATTTATCCAGAAATTTCCTGGCATTCCTGGCGTCACTACACTACTTGATGCTTGCTTACAGATCGAATATTGAATCACAAAAACTGGAAACGAGCAGAAATACTCTTCTTTCATAAGCCCAGCAAAGATAAGAAGAGATCAGAAAGCTACCGTGCTATCAGCCTTTTATACACTCTATCAAAGATTTTTGAAAAATTAATACTAACTAGACTAGAAGAAAAATTACATCAAATAGATATTCTACCCCAATACCAATTTGGATTCTGCAAAGGACACAGTATGGTAACCATCAACTTGCAAGACTATCTGAAATCATTGAAAATGGATATGAAAACAAACAATTTACTACAATACTCTTCCTAGACATCGCTCAAGCTTTCGATCGCGACTAAAATATAAAATCTAAAACTAGACATTCCAGCATATATCAAGGCCACCCTCTTCTCTTTCCTAAGCGACAGAGATTTCCAAGTAAAAATCAACAATACTCTCTCTACAATACAACCAATATCAGATGATGTTCCCCAAGGCAGCATTCTGGCGCCGTTATTATACTCTATGTAGCAGACATTCCAGCAATTAACGCAGATCTAGCTCTGTTTGCAGACGACACCGCAATAATTTCTCAAGATTGGTCTTTAAACGAAACAATTTCAAAGTTACAATCAGCAACTGACACAACACTAAACAACAGGTTTACACAATGGAATATTAAAATTAACAACTCTAAATGCGAAAGAAAAATCTTCACGCTCAAACGTATAAAACAACCACGAAATATAATAATAAATAACGTAGAAATTAACTGGAATCCAAAAGATAAAGCGGTTAAATGTTTGTTAATTTGTCGTAAAGAAACAAAAATAAAACAAATATTTTGTGATTATCTTTTTTCCTTTAGAAGATATTTCATTTATCGTAGAACTCTGCATTTTGATTCAAAAAGCCTGCAAGTGACACTTTGAGATTTTTTTCTGGCCTCAAGTAAACACTGGCTAGGTTTATTTATTTTTTTACTTATTTCTGATATATTGATGTATATACTTTACAAAATGTTATTTACATTAGTTAGTAACCAAGAAAAATATAATTTATTTTTCTATTCACCAGACGCAGTACAAAAGTTAACTATCGTTTTGAAAAGTATGCAAAATATTATACATTTAAGATTATATTATTATATTTTTCCAATGCAACTCAGTATTACTTATTTTACATAATAATTTCAAAATATAACTAAAATTATAATAACCTCCCCCCCCCCCCGGTGTCCTTCGTCCAACAACAATATTAGCTGAAGATTTTATATTGAAGTAATACTTGATGAAGATCAGCAGGTGATATTGAGTGCTACATTTTTATTTTTTTAAATTGAAAGCAATGTTCACCTAACACTGCGATCGCATTGAAGCGAGTGCTTTCTGTATATAAACAAAGTATCACCTTTATGTATCTTAAAATATCAAAAAACACAGCCGTAAAAATCTTAATAAATTTTCTTGATTATGTACTTTATTTTGCCAAAATTTCTTGAATCTCTTGAAAGCTTCTGCCTTTGGTTTCAATCATATAGAACATTAAAAACGGAATCGCGATTGCACAAAATCCAGAAAATATCCAAAAAGAGCCTCCCATTCCGACCTCATTTTTCATAGAGATAAAAAATTTGGTCAAAATGAATCCCAAAATCCAACAAAAACAAGCTGTCACTGTGGAAGCAGAAGCTTTTACATTTGATGGAAAAATTTCAGCCATTACAACCCAAGGTAAGACACCAAACCCAGCATTGTATAATACAATGTAGCCTATCAGACACACCATGGGTAACCAGGAAATGCTAGATACATCGCTTTTGTTATCTTTTAAGTAAAAATAAAGTCCAAGCGGCACTTCAGATATAAACATTCCAATGGCCGAAATTGTAAGTATCATCTTCCTACCTATTCGATCCACCAGAAGCGGGGTCACAAAACTAGCCGCCATTTGCACTGCTCCAATTATTATTGACGATATTTCCGACGAAAAATTACTTCCAGTTTCATCGAATATCTCTTGAGCGTTAAACAACACTACGTTTATTCCAGTAAATTGTTGAAATCCCACCAAACTCATCGAAATAATAAAGGCTTTCGTGACGCCTTTCGATCTAAAAATATCAAAAAAAGAACCTTTTCTTCTCATGGAATCTTCCACGGCAAGTTCCATTAATTCCAGTTCTTTCGCAATGTGACTGTCGGAAGTCGGCCGGAACTTTCTCAACGATGCCATTGCTTCCTGAGAATCGCTAACAGCAATCAAGTAGTATGGACTTTCAGGCACAAATAAAAAAAATAACACAATGAACAGTGCTGGCCAAATAGCGCAAGTTAGATTAAACCACATAATCGATGTGTACGGACCGATTACATACGAATACAAAGGTCCAGATATAACAAAAACGTTCATGGAGGAAGCCACCCGTCCACGTATGGAATCTTCAGATATCTCAGAATTGAAGTTGGGCAAAACTGTAACGACAGCTCCAAATGCAAACCCAGCAAGAAATCTTCCAAAGTAGTACAGGTAAATATGCTTCGCAAAAGCGAGGGTTAAGTAGGATACCAGCAAAGGTAGACCAGAACAAAAAATCAGTGTGTATTTTCGTCCTATCCTATCGGCTAGAAAACCTGCCAAGATTGGGCCAAAAATTGCACCAAACGGAAAGAGCGAACTTATCCAGGAGTCTTGCTCGTCGGATATGACCTCGCCGAGTGGATTTTCGTCGATTCTGTTTTCATCTTTAAGTCTTGCGTTAACTGGCGACGTCCATCCCAACGCTATTCCCGATGAAAACGCCACCAAATTTCCTAAAACAAACAGAATTTGTTTATCAATAGAGTAGCATAAGCTGAGTATTCACTACTTCCACTTACGTCAGCAACTTTTGTTTTTGATACAATGAAATCTGTTAATCTGTATTTGAAAAAATACATACCAATACATACAGCTATGTATAGAAATTGGCGACTTCCATTTGATTGGACCGTCATTAAAAAACAAAGGTATATTATAAACAAGTAATTGTCAGTTTTTCAAACAACTAACCTGCGTTTCATAGATATAATTTAATTTAACTTTTATCAGTGTGCGACTTCGAGTGGCTGTTTATGATCAAAGTTTAAAAAATAATTTTTGACAAAACCGGTCAAGCGGTACTCAAAATTATTTATTTTATGTTTTTCAGCAAGTCTAACATTTTTATGCGAGAAAATTTTAAACTGCACTGCAATATGGAACATTGTACACATGGTAGTTAATTTTGTTTAATGAATAGGATAATATTATTTTGAATTAGAATTAAAATTATCGTTTAACGATAATCGATAAAAAATAAGTAGAAATGTTGATAAGATTGTCTATTCGGTCATTCTGATCGAATCAGATAGATAACAATAATCTCTATCAGAATCTGTATTAAAAAAAAGGGTAATTAAATTACAAATTTATTACTAATCTCGAGTGAGATTCGTCCCCTCAATTCACAGTAATTTCGGGTTGATAAAAATCTAAATAAAATCCTTACAGTAAAGGACATACCTTGCTGGCTGAACTATAAGGTTTACCTTTATGCTACTTTACTTTATAAGTTGATATATAATATAGATATTCAAGAGGTGTTAACGAAACAGTGCTGTTTCCCCTTAATTTAAAGCCTGTAAGCGTTTGAATAAATAGACAGGTAATTATACTAATCTTATAAACTGGTAAAATACTTTTATTATTTATATAATATACAATTAATTAAATACAATCATTTCTTTAAAATTGGCAAGCACGTAAAGTTTCTTTTAAATAATTTACTACTGAAAACCTAATAAAATTATTATCACATTTTTTATCATCGAAAATGATTTCAACCTTGCAAATCTTTTTGAATCTCTTGGAAACTTTTTCCCGACGTTTCGACCACATAGAAAATTACAAAAACAATTGCAAGTCCACAAAATCCAGAAAACAGCCAGAATGAACCAGCCATTCCGATAGCTTCTTTTAATTCGGTAAAAAATTTGGTAAGGAGAAATGACAATCCCCAACAAAACGAAGCAGTCGCGGTGGATGCTGAAGTTTTTATATTCGGGGGAAAAATTTCTGCCATTACAGTCCAGGGTAGTGGTCCAAATCCGCAATTGTATAAAATAATATAGACTATTAAGCATAGAATGGGCAGCCAGGAAATACTAGAAACGTTCTGTTTGCTCTCGCTTAAATAGAAATAAAGTCCTAAAGGTACTTCGGCAACGAACATTCCAATGGCCGAAATTAACAGTAAAATTTTTCTGCCCCATCTGTCTACCAGTACAGGCGTTATAAAACTGGAACCAAGTTGAACTACCCCAATGATAATAGTCGATATTTCTGAAGGTATATCGCTTCCGGTTGCGGCGAATATGGGGTTTGTATTAAACAGCACCACGTTTATTCCGGAAAGTTGTTGGAATCCTACTAAACTGAGTGAGATGATCAACGCTTTAACCAAGCCTCTCGATTTAAAAATATCCAGAAAAGATCCTTTATTGGTCATAGCTTCATCGACGGCAAATTTTATTTCCTCCATTTCTTTCGTAACGCTACTGCTTGTAGATGATCTTAATTTCATCAGAGATTTCACGGTACCGTCGGTATCGTTGGCGGCAATCAGGTAATATGGACTTTCGGGCACCAATAAGAAAAATAAAACTAAGAACGTCCCAGACCAAACCGCACACGTTATGTTAAACCACATAATCGAAATGTATGTGCCAACAACGTAAGAATATAATATCCCCGACAGCACGAAGAAGTTCATAGAAGACGAGACCAAACCACGTACCGAATTTTCCGCAATTTCACTTACAAAGTTGGGCAAGACAGTAAAAATACCACCTATCGCAAAACCCGCAATAAATCTGGCGACGTAGTACAGAATTATATTTTTCGCAAAGGCGAGAGTTAGATACGCCACAAAGAAAGGTATTCCTGAACAGAAGAGAAGAGTTTTTTTCCGTCCTATCTTGTCAGCTAGGAAACCAGCCAAAACAGGTCCGAAAGCTGCGCCCAAAGCCAAAATCGAACTGATCCATGAATCTTCCTGGTCAGATATAATGCTACCTAATGGATTCTCATCGATATTTAATTCATCTTTCAGTTTTGTATTCACTGGTGAAGTCCATCCTAATGATATTCCTGCAGATAGTGCCCCTAAATTTCCTAAAAAGAAAAAATCCGTTAGTATCTGATAACGTTTACACTTGATCTTTGTTGTATAATTTAAAAAACAGTTATTGACAGATAACATTAAAATTTATACAATTACGTGGAAATTTTAAATTGGCGATTATAGTTTTGCTGATAAACTATAGTGGAGTATTTGAATACCTTCAGATACATACCCACGTTTTCAAGGTAAAACTTAATCTCCAAATAAACCAGTAAGCTAAAATAAAGATTGTGTACAGACCCTCAAATAAAAATGCATGCTCTCTGCTGACCAGTTTGATTTACACCTTTTTGTTTCTAATTTTTTGGATGAATAGTTAGGATATTGTAAGAATTTTTATTTGAAATTAAAATTTTAATTATCGAGGAATGCAAAACCTGAAATTCCCTTATAAGCTTTCCGCATTCATTTGTCAATTGTTATCGCGTAGATATCAAAGATAGCGAATAATATTAATTTTGAGTATTGACCTTGTTTGTAACAATATAAAAAAATTTTAATCTAAATCACTGGACACAAAGCTTTTTTTGATTTTAGGAAATTTATTAGTAAATCAAGTACAAAATTTTGTATCCACTGTAATTTGAACCAGAGTTGAAATGCGCAAGAACCAAAATCATCTCAACGTCGACTATTAAGCCACACGTAGGTGTTAGGTATATATATTTTCTGCAAAACAACTAACAAAATTTTTCAAATTAATTTAAATGTCTTTTAAAATTTTAAATTGGCGTTTCTGTAATCAACCACAAAACAATTGCTCGAGGTTCAAATTACTTAACTATTAAAAAAAAAAATTACTTACCTATACATACAGCAATGTACAGAAATTTTCGGCTTCCATTCGATTTCACCGTCATTGTGGAAACACACACACGGGTACATAAGCGGTCGTTTGATTTGTAAACTACTAATCTGTGATATGCAATTCAAATTTAAATCAATCTTTATCGTTGCCTTAAGTGTTTTCGATTAGAGTTAAAACGCATTTTTGACCAAATTAATTGACTCACACTGTTTTTTCTATCTGCAAGAACGGAAAGTCATCAGCTTATTTAAATTAACAAAATAAAAATACAAATTTTAGTGAAATTATAATTTTTTTCCAAAATTTCCACACTCAATCAGTGCCACTCTAAAAAGAGCTTCCGGGAGGGGGGAACCTTTACTTGCGAGCCATAAATTCAAATTTGGCATCACCGCATTTTTTTGTATTTTTAAGTAATTGCGCGTTTTTTAAGTTCAGTTCGCGTAACTGATAAATAATTGAAAAAATATTAAATCGATTGAAGATAGGAAACAATCAGTAAAACAATTGCAAAATTAAATTTATTACTTCAGTAATTTATTTTGTAATAGAAAACGGGAAGTTTACATTTTTCCTAAAATATAGAAAAAAAATATTTTTGTTAACGAGAATTTGTAATGCGTACTCGTACCACGAAATATTACTCGACTCATTTGGGCCATTTCCTACACGTAAAATTGCCACTTGTTTTAAAAAAATTTTGCAAAGTTCATTTCACTAAAAATCTTAGGAATACGCTCTCAAAACTAAAATAAATCTTTTGCGGTGAGCGAGGACCTTAAGTTAACAATTCAAGGTACCGAAAAAAATACAATACAAGTAATTATGATATGTGATTGATAGTTTTCTCATTAACGGGGCTGCAATAAGTAACAAGAGTTACAGTGGATGAATGAAAAAAAGAAATAAAAATTAGCAGGAAAGATTGAATCGCCGCCGACATTCACACAATAAATTATAGACAATTCTAAAGTTTGACGCAGTTTGCAGTCGTTTCTCTTCTAATTACCCCCCCCCCCCCCGCGCCAATGTATAAACTAATTTTGCTTTAATAGCTCACATTGACTACTAAACCTAAGCCAATATACGATCAACGATGAACTTCTTCAGCTTGATGTGAGCGGCGGGCGTTGAAATTTATTGAGGTGTGATTCCTCATTTGAAGCGCTAAGCTTGATTGGGCTGGTATTGTGGTCTATGGGGATAATTTTCCGTGATTTGCAGGATCCTAGGTATTTCGAAAAACTTTCCTGGGGGCGTGGTCTTGTGGCCAGAAAGGCGGAGGAGCGATGTGCGTCTGTGATCCGTAGTTTGAGGTCCCTAGTATTTGATGAACTTGATCCCTTGGTATCGTTGGAGTGAGGCGAGTGTGCGATCCGTGGATTGGGGTCCTTAGCATTTGATGAACTTGGTCCCTTGGTGTCGATGGGGCGGGGTGAGCAATTTGGTGTAATTCCGGGCGTCTTTGCATGGTTTCTTGGCAGCCGGGTGTTTGATAAACCCGGTGCTTGGTGGGAACCTAAAACAAACATGTAAAGATTAGGATTACTTACACCCCGGCTGACGGGCGGATGAGAATGTCCTTTGGCCGGCTGTGTCCTAGATTGTGGCCTGGTTGGTACTGTCCTAGCTGCGAGATGAGAGGGTTGTCCGAGAAGCTCGCGGTCTTGTACAATTTTTCCGCCTGACTTTTAATGTGTCCATCTTGGCATCTGCGTGGAGTCTTCGATTGGTGACGTAGTACGGGCTGAAGAATGCGTGCCAAATGCATTTATTTTGTACTACTTGTATCTTCTTTATGTGTGTTTGAGCTGCCGTCCTCCATACGGACGCGGCGTAGGTCATGGTGAGCCTGATGATGGTGCCTTGTTTGCTGGTGACATCTTGCTGTTTAAAGCTAGGAGCAGGTAGATCTTTAAGAAGACAGCTCTTCCCCGGTTTGCGGCGGATTCGATGTGCTCCTTTCACAGCAGTCTGTAATCCAACGTGACTCCCAGGTACTTTGAGGTGTTAGTCCATGGGATTTGGCTCTCGAACATGAAGATTTTTGTTCGAGGCCGAACATGTCTTCGTTTCTTCTTGAACATTGTCGCGATACTTTCTGTTGAGTTTACCCCGATGCGCCTCGTTACGAAGCATTTTTCGAGGTCGTTAACGGTCTTTTGTAGGCAATCGGTGGCAAGGTCTTGAAGGAAGGTCATGAAGGAAGTGTAGACGGCCGTGTCATCCGCATAAGACGAGATCTTCGTCCTCGGGTCGGTTGGAGCTGGCATGTCGCTCATAAAGATGTTGAAGATGTTGAAATCCTCGTCGGGACGAGGATGAATCCTTGGGGTGCTCCGGCAGTGATGAAGCGCTCGGATGATCGGGTGTCTTTGAATTTGACCTTGAATTTCCGATTTTCAAGGTACGACGCCACCAGCTTGACAAGCACTGGTTAGATATTGGCGTTTAGCATCTTGTAGAGAAGACCTTGGTGCCACACTTTGTCGAAGGCCTTCGACACGTCGAGTAGAACAAGTGCGGTGAACTCTTTCTTATTGAAACCGAGGGAAATGTGTTCGACACATTTCGACGCAGTTCGAAAACCGAACTGCTCGTCTTGCAAGATGCTATTATCGAAGATGGTTTGTTTGATCCGAGTGGAGATGACTCTTTCGGCGACTTTCCCTAGCGACGGGAGGAGGCTGATGGGGCGGTAGCTTTGCAGCAGTTTTCCATTTCTGCGGGAAGTAGCGGAGTCGGAGTGAGGCGTTGATGATGCCGGTGAGCGCTGCGACTGCCTTGCGCGGCATCGCCTTGAGGGATCTTTTTGTGATCGCGTCGGATCCGGGTGTCTTCCTGTTCTTTAGGGATCGGATGATTTTGGTGACTTCTGTTGTGGAGGCTGAGTCGATCGTTGTGGGGTCTTCGATTGGAAGGGTCCTTGTGATGAAATCCTCGACCATTTCGATATGGTCTTGGTTGAGGCGCTCGTCGATATGGTCTTGCTCGCTTTTGGTTTGCGTACCGTCGAAGCAGGTAATGGCGGGCGTCTGGCGGTTTTTGGTGCGTATGAGGGCATTGGCCATTTTCCAGGTAGATTGATCCTCGAAGTTGAGCAATTCGATCTTGTTTGCCCGTTCCTGATCGTGATGCACTTTGACTTCTTCGGAGACTTGCTCCTTGAGGCGGTTGTAACGTCGTTTATCGTCAGGGTGCCAGGTGCGTTGAGCGCGTTTCCTAGCTCGACGTTCTTCTGGGATGAAGGCTTTCAGTTCCGGAGGGAGGCAATCTCTGATGTTAGCGACGTCAATTTGCTTCGTTGCGTACTGGATGGATCGCGAAATGTTGTCCTGAAGGACTTCAACGTAATTTTCCAATTCGTTTTCAGTGGAAATGATCGGAATGGCGTCCATATTTTGCAAAAGGTGGTCGTGGAAGGTGGGCCATGAGACTTTTGATTTTGTCGGTTGGAGTCTTGATCTTATGTCGTCCCCCAGGTAAAGAAGCACTGGGTAGTGGTCCAAGGTGAGCTACTGTGCAGTTGTTAGAAGAAACTGCATCTGGATTTTCTTGATGAGGGCGAAGTCGATAATGGTTGGCGTGCCGGCCGGGAAGTAATGGGTTGGGGCTGTCGGAGCAGCGATGATGAAGTCGAGGTCCATGGCGAGTGTGGAGAGGGTTCTTCCTGCTTGGTTGGTGTGCCTGCAGGCCCAGGTCAAGTGCTTGGCGTTGAAGTCCTCCTGGTCCGTCAAGGAGAGCGGCGATATCTTCTTGGAGGATTTGCCTGTTGAGGGCGCTATAAACTGACGATATTTGGATCCATTTGTGGGTCTTCGTGTGGATGTTGACTGTTGTGTCCTCAAGATGATTTAGGTTCAGTGGGGGTCCTTCGTGATGTTCGATAGAGGTCTTGATGTATATGGTAGTGCCTCCACCTTGGCAGTGTTGTCGGTCGGTGCGATACAGGATGTATCCGGGTATTTTGCGTTATCCCCTTTTCTGAGGTGAATCTCGTTGACCATGATGACGTCCAGGTCGTGAGTGTGGGCAAAATCAAGTAGTAAGAATTTCTTCGCGAGGAGACCGTTCGCATTCCAGAATGCGATCTGCAGGGTTGACGGTTGCATTCGGTGTCTAGACATTCACGGTTGTTCTATTTTCGAAGATGATGTCAGCAGCGTCTTTTAGCTTATCGATGATTTTGTCCTTGACTTTGGCCTCTCTGAGGCTGGCTGCAAAAGCCCAGATGAGGTCGTTGCACATTTTCCGGGTTGGTTCATTACTTGCTTCGGTCTCGCTTTTCTTGGTTTGGGGCGTTCCTTTAGGCCGATTCCACGTAGGAAGGGGCTCTGCATTTCCCGTAGTGTGGTGGGGAGATGGATTGGCCTCTTGATCGGGTTTGGGGGCCTCTTGATTGGCCGGGTCTTCTTGTCTTTGGGTAGGGGAGGCATCCTTTATAATTGGCAAGGTACGCGCCTTCGCAGTTTGCGCACTTTGCCGGCTCGTCCCTCGACTTTTGACACTACTGGGTGAGGTGATTTTTTCCGTATTTGACGCATTTTGCCGTTGAACGACAACATCTTTGCGCATGACCGCATGACCAATGTGGGGACTCTACCGTGAAGCCTACCCCGTAGGCTTCGGTGGTGGAAAAGATCTTCTTTCCCTCTTCGAACTTGTCCAGCTGGACAAGGTAAAGAAGACTCATTTGGTGCACTGTTTGCACCGAGAAGCTCTGGCTGATAAGGTCCGCTTTAAGTTCTTCCGGGGTGATGTCTATTGGCAGGCCTCTCAGTACCACCTTGAGGGACTTCTCTTCTGGAAGCATGTACGTATGGCTGTCTATTTTCTGTTCTTCCAGGATACGGTTGAGCTTCCTGTAGTCGTCCGTGGTTGCTGGGTGAACCTCCATTCCGTCTCGGACCGGACGGATCTTGGTGTAGCTGATCTTTCCCTTGATCAGCTGAAAGTTCTTCGTCCATGAGTTCCCTGACCGGATGATAATTGGCAGGATCCTCTGGCTTGCCGGGATGAAGTGTGCGCTGCCACTTGAGGTGTCTCGCCTATGTTGGGCGATTATTATTAGTTAGTTATTGTCGATAGTTATTGTTAATATTGACTGCCAGAAATCAACCAATGTTAACACAATATTGCTAAAAATAGTTACAGTGGATTAGTGAAAAAAGGAAATAAAAATCAGCAGAAAAGACTGAATCGCCGCCGACCTTCACACAATAAATTATAGAAAATTCTAAAGTTTCGACGCAGTTTGCAGTCGTTTTTCTTCTAACCCCCCCCCTCCCGGTCAATGTACAGAACAATATTGCTAGCTCACATTGACTACTAATCCTCCGCCAATATTGGTGCAATATATCGGTGAGATATACAGTGAATATTAGTACTATTTAGCGAATATATTGACACAATACTGCTTCTATTTATTGTCAATATTGACTGCCAAAAATCAACCAATGTTAATACGATATTTCTAAAAAGATAAATATTGATACAATATTATATTATGAATATCGCCGATATATTTTGTTGCGAATATTAATAGCCAAACATAAACCATTATATTAGTACAATATTTACGTCCAAGTCTAAGCTTATATTAGTACATTGTTAGTTAACAATATAGAATTAATAAATATCGTAACTTTCCAATCTATTTCTGATAGCTCCAAGTACTTCTTCTATTTGCTTTTATTTCGTTAGGATTTTTTACTGATACAGAATATTATTTTTATCTCCTTGGAGATCACAGCTCTTTATTATTATATGCTTTTAAGGTTGCCTAAATTTTTTTTGCTTTTTAGTAATGTTCTGGTAGTTATTCTACTGGGAGAAGGTAAAATTCAACAATACACCATTTCTAATTATATTTTCATATTGCAATACAAAATCTAATTATACAATATAAAAATTTCGTATAAACCTACTTTAATTATTCATATATATACAGAGACCACAGTTATTTTTCAAAAACTTATGAGAAAATTTATTCAATTATTCATTGCTCATTTTAAACCTATCCTGCTTGAATAAGCCGGCAAAGCGTTTTTTTCATTATTAATATAAAATTGACTAAAACCAATAAGAAGGCCTATAAAATTACTATCACATTTTTTTATTATTACTAAGAATAAATCATCTTCACGCCGCTAAAACGTCTTGAATCTCTTGAAAACTTTTGCCTTTCGTTTCGATCATGTATAAAATCAGGAAAACAATGGCAAGTCCACAAAATCCAGAAAACAACCAAAACGAACCGGCCATTCCAATCGCATCTTTCAAATTTGTAAAAAATTTGGTTAGAATGAATCCTAAGACCCAACAAAACGAAGCCGTTGCTGTAGACGCTGACGATTTGACGTTGCTAGGGAAAATTTCAGCCATCACAGTCCAGGGTAGAGGGCCAAAGCCCCAATTGTATAAAATAATGTAAACTATTAAACAAACCATGGGCAGCCAAGTAATATTAGAAACGTCTTTATTATTTTCTTGTAAATAAAAATAAAGTCCTAAAGGCACCTCGGCAACTAACATTCCAATAGCCGAAATTAACAATAATAATTTTCGACCTAATCTGTCCACAACTAAAGGAGTCACGAAACTTGCAGCCACTTGAACTGCCCCAACGATAATGGCCGATACTTCTGGAGCTATACCGCTGCCAGTTGCGATAAAAATGGTTTGAGTATTAAATAGCACTATGTTTATTCCTGAAAGTTGTTGAAATGCAACTAAACTCAACGCGATGATCAGGGCTTTAATGAGGCCTTTAGATTTGAAAATGTCCATAAAAGTTCCTTTACTGCTCATAGCTTCATCTACGGAACGTTTCATAGCCTCCATTTCTTTCATAACAACGCTGTCGGAAGACGATCTGAATTTTTTCAGAGATTCCACGGCACCGTGAGAATCGTTGGCAGCGATCAAGTAGTACGGACTCTCCGGAACCAAAAGAAAGAATAAAACCACAAATATTGCCGGCCAAATCGCGCACGTTATGTTAAACCACATAATCGAAGTGTACGGTCCAACTAAGTATGAATATAAAGGCCCGGATATCACAAACACGTTCATGGAAGATGAGGCCAAACCACGTATCGAATCTTCCGAAATTTCACTTATAAAGTTAGGCAAAACGGTAAAAACACCCCCCAGCGCAAACCCTGCAATGAATCTTGCGATGTAGTACAAAATAATATTTTTCGCGAACGCCAGCATTAGGTAGGATACCAGAAGAGGTACTCCAGAACAAAAGAGAAGGGTCTTCTTTCGCCCTATCTTGTCGGCCAAGAATCCAGCCAAGACCGGGCCGAGAATGGCGCCCAAAGCCAAAATAGAACTGATCCATGAGTCTTCCTGGTTCGATATAACCCTATCCAATGGATTTTCATCGAGTCTTGTTGCATTTAACAGTTTTGCATTCACAGGTGAAGTCCATCCTAGAGCTATTCCTGAAGAAAATGCCACCAGGTTTCCTAAAAATAAAAAATCGTTAGTTTTTTGACAAATTTTCTAAATCGAATTCGTGGCAGATATTATAAAATTTCGAAATAGTAACAAAATACAACGAAATTGCACTACAAGGTCATCCAATTCAAACTACCAATAATAAAACATCGAGATAATTAAAATGCAATTGGAACGGAATAAAAAAACAAAATTAGTTTCGGAAATATAAAATATAATATAAAGGTCAAGAGTCGAAAAATCTCATTACATAAATTATGGCATTTGTGTGGGAAAGTGAAAAGAAACCAAAAAATTTGCTCTAAAAATAATTGAAAATCTAAACAATGTTTTAACTTAAATAACACAAAAATAAAATTGGAAACTGCAGATTATTTTATTGCGCATTTAAGAAATCCTTTATTAGATTTGTCACAATCTCTAGTTGCGTTTTGCTGCATAATAATAAAATATACACCAGAGGCGGATTTAGAAAAAAATTCGATGAATCAGCCAAAGGCAAGATTTGTAAAATAAAAAGATTATGAGTTTAAACAGCTCGAGAGGATGAGATTTTATATTAAAAAGTTCGAGATAAAATTTTTATAATAATTATGGAAAATTACATAGTGGAATGCTCTTGAGATAACATCACAATAAGTTTAAAATAAAAACAATCATAATTATAGAAAATCAATTCAGCATAAGTACAAGTTTGAATTTTTTTGAAACGAGAAAAAATATATCTAAAATCTCGTAGATTGCATAGAAATTGCAAGCGTATAAAAAATTGAGCTTATTCACAACAAAATCGCAAAAGCTCTGTCTTTTTCTAGAAAATTTATAGTTTCAAAAATACAGTAAAATTTAAAATAAAAAACACAAGAATTGTTTGAATTGTGCTACAAACCAATTCGAAATATGTGGTTTTGAGAAAAATACGTTTGAAGTTTTCAGTCACAATAATTCCCGTCTAACAGTTAAAATTTTAATTATCAATAAATCAAAGGTTAAAAATTTAATTTTCTTGCTCAAAAAGATTTGCTCAATCCATTCAATCAAAATAAAACATCCTAAAATAAAAAAAACTTCATATGCCAGCGATCGATCTACATTGAAACCAATAAAAAAGTTTCAGATGTTCCATGTTTCAAAAGTTTCAGAAGGTTCGCCGGAGCGGTCAATTAAGTTTTGGCTCCGAAAATTTTAAGAGTTTTTGTGCGAATAGTTTTGCAATTAGAATTTTTTTTTTTTTAATATTATTAATTAGAATTATTTGGAAGTAATTTTGATCGAAAGTGACCGCATAGATCATTTCTTTTGCGAGTTGGATTTTTTTCGTTTGATTAAAACTGATATAGTTTTGGACGATCGTTTGATTTTATTATTGGAAATTACTAAAATTGGATTTTGGCAAGAAAGAATTAAAATTATTATAATAATTAGATATTAGAATTAAAACATTTGGATTATAAAATTAAAATTTAAAAGAGTCAACGTGTGGCGTTGCTGATATCACGTTGAGTTGATAATTTGAAATCGTACGTTCGATCCTTCAACAAAGCAGAAAATTTTTGAAGTTCAAAATAAATTCGATTACAAGTTCTTAAAATAAAACTTGGTTTCTATTTGAAAATTTAGCCGGTAACAAAACTTTCAACCGCACCCTGAGAAGTTTCTCTTCTCCCGCATCTTAGAGCAACGCCGTGGTGAAAAGAAGTGTTTGATAATTTTTTTTGTAAAAGGTTACAAAATACCTTCAAAAAATGTTCAAACAAAAAACAAACGCGCCCGGTTATCTGCGGAGTATTAGCAGGCATTAGAAACTGAATAACTAATCAATTTTTGCACTGTAAGGTATTCCAACCACCCCCCCACCGCCCCCAATTGACCAACTAAAATATTAACAGTTTCAGGCTTATATTGCAAAGTAACCATCGCGACCGGTAAAAGTCTGGAATTGATAACGGATTAACTCTTCAGTTTTGCCATATGAGCAAAGAGAAAAGAAAAATATAAATTCCAGATTTATACCGAAATAAAAATCCCATAAATTTTTAAACCAATTTACCATAAACCAAAAGTATCTAATTTGTTGTAAAAATAAGACGGGGTTGACTCCCACACCTCACTTGAATTTGGTTGCACTGAAGTTCAGGAATTTTACTGTGAAATCTGCTCGCGAGCTTTCAATTATGCAATAAAAAATTTTGAAATTTTGAAAAATTGTTTATTTTATTTATTAAAAAAAAATAAATACTCTAATTTTCCTCCGAAGTTCCTAATTAATTATTAGTCATCATTGTTTTTCAATATTTTGGCCTAAATCTAATTTTCCATTAGAAACTGAATAACTAATTAATTTTTGCACTGTAAGGTATTCCAACCCCCTCACCCCCCACCCACCAAATTAACCAAATAAAATATTATTAGTTTTAGACTCAAATTATAGTGTAACCATCGCAACCAGTAAAGGTCTGGAATTGATAACGGATTAACTCTACAGTTTTGCCTTATGAGCAAAGAGAAAAAAAATATATCAATTCCAGATTTACACCGAAATAAAAACCCCAGAAATTTTTGAACCAATTTACCGTAAACCAAAAGTATATAATTTGTTGTAAAAATAAGAAAGGGTTGACCCCCAGACCTCACCTGGATTTGGATGCACTGAAATTCAGGAATTATACTGTAAAATCTGCTCGTGAGCTTTCAATTTTGCAATAAAAAAATTTGAAATTTTGAAAAATGGTTTATTTTATTTATTAAAAAAAAGTAAATACTCTAATTTTCCTCCCAAGTTCCTAATTAATTATTAGTCATCATTATTTTTTCAATATTTTAGCCTAAATCTCGATTTCTCTCTAAGATTCGAATCTGACTTAAAATAATTAAAGAAACTAAAATGACAATAATTCACATTGAACAGGGTTGAACTTAGAAATATTTGAATAAACAAGAAATTAGGAATCTGAAAAAATTATACTATAGAAATGATAAAAATTTCTAAAAATTAGAAAAACCTGTAACATAATATAAAAGCTTTTATTTCACGATTATTTCCGATCATCAGTTATGTATAACAGTAAAAATAAAAAGAAGTAAGAGCAAATATACCAAACAAAATTGAAAAAAATTTTAAAAATTAATAAATTAATAGAATTTTTAATGATGCGCTTACCAAATAACCAAACTGAACCACGCCATGTGTCTTGTAGTATGTAATTATTTACTTAACAGTTAAAATTTATTATTTTAACATTTTGTTAGGTTTTATTATTTTAACATCACATACTACTAAATACCACATAAATACTTAAGAAATTCTAAAAACTTTTTTAAGTTATTTTCTATTTTAAAATAATTGTTACCGCAAATCTGAATTACTGTCATCTGATTGATTGCTTGGTAAATTTATTTAATGGTCATGATTTTTAACCTATAACTGACCTGGCTCATAACCTGTTATTATTTTGACTGCTATCTATCGGCTCACTCTGTAATTCTTAATAAATAAAATATTAATGTATTTCCGCTGGCATGGAAACGCTCATGAAAAACTACTATAAACCAAAAATACGTAATTTATTGTAAAAACAAGATGGGGTCAACCCCCAGACTTCACCTGGATTTCTTTGCACTAAAGTTCAGGAATTTTACTGTAAAATCTGTTTGTGAGCTTTCAATTTTCAATAAAAACTTTTTAATTTTAAAAAATGGTTTATTTTATTTATTAAAAAAAAATAAACACTCTAATTTTCCTCCCAAGTTCCTAGTTATCAGTCATCATTATTTTTTCAATATCTTGGCCTAAATCTCGATTTCTCTCTAAATTCGAATCTGACTAAAAATAAAATTGTTACCTTGAATCTGAATTATTGTCATCTGATTGCTTACTTGGTAAATTTAATTAACAATCATGATTTTTAACCTATAACTGACCTGGGCTCATAACCTGTTATTAATTGATTTGCTATCTATCGGCTCACTGTGTTATTCTTAATGAATAAAATTAGACTGTATTTCCGCTGGCACGGAAACGCTCATAAAAAAATACCATAAAGCAAAAATACCTAATTTGTTGCAAAAACAAGAGGGGGTTGACCCCAGACCTTACTTGGATTTGGTTGCACTGAAATTCAGGAATTTTACTGTAAAATCTGCTCGTAAGCTTTCAATTTTGCAATAAAAAATTTTAAAATTTTGAAATATTGAAAAATGGTTTATTTTATTTATTCATAAAAATGAATACTCTAATTTTCCTCCCCAGTTTCTAATTATTAGTCATCATTATTTTTTCAATATTTTGGCCTAAATCTCGATTTCTCTCTAAGATTTGAATCTGACTTAAAATAATTGTTACCGTGAATCTGAATTACTGTCATTTGATTGAGTAATTGGTAAATTTATTTAATAGTCATAATTTTTAACCTATAACTGACATGGGCTCATAACCTGTTATTATTTAAACTGCTATCTATCGGCTCACTGTATAATTTTTAATGAATAAAATTAGACTGTTTTCCGCTGGCATGGAAACTCTCATAAAAAATACCATAAACCAAAAATACCTAATTTGTTGTAAAAACAATAGGGGGTTGAACCCCAGACGTCACTTGGATTTAGTTGCACTAAAATTAAAGAATTTTACTGTAAAATCTGCTCGTCAGCTTTCAATTTTGCAATAAAAAATTTTAAAATTTTGAAATATTGAAAAATGGTTTATTTTATTTATTCATAAAAATGAATACTTTAATTTTCCTCCCCAGTTTCTAATTATTAGTCATCATTATTTTTTCAATATTTGGGCCTAAATCTCGATTTCTCTCTAAGATTCAAATCTGACTTAAAATAATTGTTACCGCGAATCTGAATTATTGTATCCGATTGGTTACTTGGTAAATTAATTAATAGTCATGATTTTTAACCTATAACTGATCTGGGCTCATAACCTGTTATTATTTTGACTGCTATCTATCGACTCACTGTGTAATTCTTAATAAATAAAATATTAATGTATTATGGATTTTTTTGAAATGAAGTTCAGGTATTTTACTGTAAAATCTGCTCGTGAGCTTTCAATTTTGCAATAAAAAATTTTAAAATTTTGAGAAATGGTTTATTTTATTTATTAAAAAAAATGAATACTCTAATTTTCCTCCTAAGTTCCTAGTTATCAGTCATCATTATTTTTTCGATATTTTGGCCTAAATCTCGATTTCTCTCTGAGATTCGAATCTGACTTAAAATAATTGTTACCGCAAATCTGAATTATTGTCATCTGATTGCTTACTTGGTAAATTTAATTAATAGTCTTGATTTTTAAACTATAACTGACCTGGGCTCATAACCTGTTATTATTTAAACTGCTATCTATCGGCTCACTGTGTAATTCTTAATGAATAAAATTAGACTGTATTATTATTTCCGCTGGCACGGAAACGCTCATGAAAAAATACCATAAACCAAAAATATCTAATTTGTTGTAAAAACAAGAGGAGTTGACCCCCAGACCTTACTTGAATTTTGTTGCACTGAAATTCAGGAATTTTACTGTAAAATCTGCTCGCGAGCTTTCAATTTTGCAATAAAAAATTTTAAAATTTTAAAAATTTTTTATTTTATTTATTTAAAAAAAATGAATACTCTAATTTTTCTCCCAAGTTCCTATAGTTATTAGTCATCATAATTTTTTCAATAAATTGGGCTAAATCTCGATTTCTCTCTAAGATTGGAATCTGACTTAAAATAATTGTTACCGCAAATCTAAATTACTGTCATCTGATTAGTTAATTAGTAAATTTATTTAATAGTCATGGGCTCATAACCTGTTATTATTTGGGCTGCTATCTATCGGCTCACTCTGTAATTCTTAATAAATAAAATATTAATGTATTTCCGGTAGCACAGAAACGCTCATGAAAAAATTTTAAACCAAAAATACGTAATTTGTTGTAAAAACAAGAGGAGGTTGACCCCCAGACTTCACCTGGATTTTTTTGCACTGAAGTTCAGGAGTTTTACTGTAAAATCTGTTCGTGAGCTTTCAATTTTGCAATAAAAAATTTTAAAATTTTGAAAAATGATTTATTTTATTTATTACAAAAAAAATTAATACTCTAATTTTCCTTCCAAGTTCCTAGTTATTAATCATCATTATTTTTTCAACATTTTAGCTTAAATCTCGATTTTTCTCGAAGATTCGAATCTGAGTTAAAATAATAACTGTTACCGCGAATCTAAGTTATTGTCATCTGATTGCTTACTTGCTAAATTTAATTAATAGTCATGATTTTTAAACTATAACTGACCTGGGCTCATAACCTGTTATTAATTGAACTGCTATCTATCGACTCACTGTGTAAATGAAAAAAATTAGACTGTATTTCCGTTGGCACGGAAACGCTCATGAAAAATATCATAAACCAAAAATACCTAATTTGTTGTAAAAACAAGAGGGGGTTGACTCCCAGACCTCACTTGGATTTGGTTTCACTTAAGTCCAGGAATTTTAGTGTAAAATCTGTTCGTGAGCTTTCAATTTTGCAATACAAAAATTTTGAAAAAAAATCTGTATGGTAAATTTAATTAATAGTCATGATTTTTAACCTATAACTAGCCTGGGCTCATAACCTGTTATTATTTGGACTGCTATCTATCGGCTCACTGTGTAATTCTTAATAAATAAAATATTAATGTATTTCCGCTGACACAAAAATGCTCATTAAAATATTAATGTATTTCCGCTGACACAAAAATGCTCATAAAAAAATTAAATTCTTCCCGAAATTTTACATTTTGTAACAATTGGATAGGGAGAAGCCCCAAAAGTGACAGATAAGAGAGCAAAATATAATATTATAACGTAAAAATAATCCTATTCAAAATTTTTGTGGGAGTTAACTCCCTTAATTTTTCCCAAATTATTTAATTTTTGAGTGTGACTATTTTATTTAAAACTTTATCTGGTAGAAAATTATCAAAAAATTTAATAAAATGTTTCTTCATTATTCACTGATTTGTAAATAGGTTTTAGATAAAAATATTAACTTTCTCTATGAATAATTTATTGGAATGAATAAATTTAAATTTGTTGATAAAAAATTTTTTTTCAGATATTCAATGCAAGTGTTCAGTTTTTCGGTACGAAACTTGTTTGGTCGCACTGGTTTTATGCAAATCGAATTACGTGCGCGTTAATTAAATTATTGTTATTGCTAATTTGTTTAAATTTTAATCAAACAATTGAGCGCGAGAGATTCGTATAATTTCGTTTAAACAATGTCACGATTAATCAAGGATAACAGCAATGATTTAAACTTGGTTGCATCAACAAATAATGCACTTTGATACACTGAAAAAAATATTATGACGATAATAAACAAACGACAAAAAACGGGTTTGTTTTTAAATGGAAGCAAAAAAATTTGGTAAACAAAGTTTTGAACTTTCGGGATAGGTCGACGACGGCGATTGGGTTGCATAACGGCGTGGTGCGCCAGAATGAAGGAGCACAGGAAGGACGCGTCATTGATTAAATTTTTGGGCCAAGTGCCACACCAGCGTCGAACGAAACCGGTTTATTTATAAACCCGCGTTTAAACAAATAAATAATGTGAATAGATTTTTTAATGGAAAAACGTAAAAATCAGGCTATTATAATTCGACTTACCTGTGCACACCGCAATATAAAAAAACGTCCTGCTTCCAGAAGGGTGGTCCGCCATTGAAATAAGTGTAATAAAATCAGGTAAAGAAGCGTTCGGTTAGTTAACGCGGGGTCGACTAAACTGTAAACTCTAAATAGAAAATCGGCAGATCAGCAGCATTATATGTACCGTTTTTATCAGTTTTATAACTCGAATGGCGCTTTTTCTATTTAAATTAATCGATTGAAATATAAACAAAAATTCTAATCGATTTTATCTAAACACTCAAAAACTTTTCTTCTTCGTCGGCAATTTCAAACTGGCGAAGCTACATAAGTACGAGCAATTGTTGATAATTCCCTTTCCATTTCACATTCCTAAGTCCACATGTTTCCTTTAGGACATATTTTTTGCAAATTTGCATTATAATTATTCATTAGCGTTAGCATAATTTATTTCTGTTCGTGATTATCTAATTTAAATTTTAATTAAACTTTTAATCGCAGTTTATTTATATTTATAAATTCATTTCTGATATTGGCGTTCCACACGCCCACCGCATGTGATTAGAGTTATCCTTTATCTTCCATGATAAAATTTGAAAGCCGATATCATTCAAACATCTGACCATTCAATTTTTGCGATTACCCCCATGATAAACCGCAGATAAATTTTTATGTTTACAAAATTTTTGTAATTTCAACTGAAGTATCAACTTTTTAGTTGTCACTTTTATTTCAAAAATACGTTTTCGAAAATTTGTAAAAATCAGTGGCGGCTCTTGAAATGGGGCATTCGAGGTAGCTCGGTTTTCTTAAATAAGCTACTGCTGTTTTTTAAAACACGCAAATGAAAAAATTAATTATCGAATCCACTCGATAAAAAAATATTTAATAAAATATTATTTAACAAGTAAAAAAATGTTGCTTGTAATTTTTCTTATACTATAATATATTTTCAACCGGTTTCGCTCGGTAGCATGATCAGGCAAGCTTAGTGAGTGATTTTCCACACGGGAGTCCATAATATTTTGTTTGCCCTTATAGTATATATAATAAAGTAATAAAGCAATTTTATCGTAGTTTTATTAATGTTATATTTATGTTAAAATAAAAATATCGATAAGATACCGATTTCAAGAAATAATCAACAATAATAAAAATTATCAACAAAACTTTTAATTTTGTAATATATTTACGTACGATCTTGGTTTAATTTCTTTATTTTTAGATTTTTTTCCAAGAGTAAATATTTGGAAAAAGTTTAACAAAAACGCTATTAATAATTTTATTCATCACGTGACTTGTATATTAAATTTTGATTTACTGCTCGACAATAACTCAACAACTCTCAATTTAGTAATACAGCAGCGACAGTAATCAGTTACCGTCGAACTGGATAAATTATAATAATAATAATATGTCAGTGTTTCAGTGTGCTAAAGCAATTGGACTTTGGGTAAAATAAAAACTTGATTTCTGATTTTCTGACAGAGTGAATCACCGAGTTTGAGTATGTGCACTATTTAATAAAATACTACCACTTACAGCCCTGCAGAGCCGTATTTAAGGAAGGGGGGGGGGTTAAGGAGAAGTCTAATTGCAATCGTAAAAAAATCAGAAAAAACAAAACTAAACTTTAAAAGTTTAGTTTTAAGTGTTTAAATAAATTAAAACTAAAGAAATATTTCTAATAAATTAAATCCGAAATTAAAAAATCGAAAATTCGATTGGCGACACTGGATTGAATACACTTAGGTACTACTAAATTGCAAAAATATAAAAGCTGACGATGAAGAATATAAAAAAGCCCTATATATTTACAGTACTGTATAAAAGTCTGCAAACACTTAATTAGTTGTTAGTTATTACTCCTATTAATTAATTTTCGATTTTTTGAAAAATAATTATATTGAAATAAATGAAATAGGTATTTTATCTTAATTCTTACTATTATGGTAAAAATTTTAAATTGTTATAAATTGTTTGAACCAAATTTTAAAGAGAACATAAATTTTATGACCATCATGGGCAGCATAGCTTAAAATAACACTTCCGCAATAAATTAGAGTGAGCATTGTAAATTCATAAACTGTTTTATATTTTGATGTGAATTTTATGTATAAAAAAATGTACATTTGCTTAAGATTTGCGAAATTTTCTTTTAGTTTAATTTTGAATTTATTTTTGAATTTTTTTAACATCCTCCCCTCCCCGAAAATCTAGTCTAAATACGGCCCTGCAGCCTGGGCCTGGCAGTACTGTCCAATACTGTAAGTTACTACTGCTTACTGCTAATTCTGTTTGACTGACTTCGTTACTAACCTAATACATGGTAAGATAGTATTAAATAGCAGTGTTAGATAATATCAGCATTTTCCTCGAGCCATTCTTAACTTAAGACAACCTTAAGTATTTTAAAAGGCGGTATATCATGCCAGGTCAGAAGTTTCTCAACAAATTGTATTTTCAACCAGTCCAATTGTATGTAAGTGTTTATTTAGCTTGCGGTGTCTCATGAGAAAGAAACAATCCTGCTTTAGGTAAAATCTTGCGTGTCTCTGTCCTTGCCTGTCAACATCCTGGTGCTCTGTGTACACAGATCAAATCTATTGCTCTTATTACCTTTGTGCCTTCTTACCCAAATAAGAGTTAGAACATTATTAATTTCATTCCATGACCGAATGCATTGCAGTACCAGATCCAATATGACTAAGTACTATAAGAACAGCTAAAATTCAGATGAAAATATCACAAAACCACTCCCATATTATTCAGATGTATTTATTCATAACAGATAAAAGGTTCATAAAAGATAAAAATCACAGAATATTTACACAAATCGTCTGTTTTAAATCCGAGAGGTCTGGGAGGTATACAATACTCTTGGTAATTCCGAAGTAAATTAATAGATAGACGTTCATTTACCGTTATAAGATTAAGAAATTTTTCAGCACGAACGTGACAAGACGAAAGCCAAAGAATTTGATGAATCCTTCAACATCAAAAGGATTCGACAACTGCGAGACCAGATAAAGATCGATTTGAAGAAACTGGATCCATTAAAATTTTAAAAATCCAGAACAGGGATAAGCAATACACCAGGGTCTAACATCCAAAGCTACTACCTAAACTTGCTGATTGCTCAACGAACCCAGCTCGAGAAAACGATGTAAGAAATCGGTAGCCTCTCAAGCAGATCGACCTCTTCATCACCGAAGGGAGCTAACACCAGCAAAGAGAGCACCAGCAACTTCTCGAAAGAAAACCTGCACCGAGCCAACTGATTCAAACCAACGTCAGAATTCTCGGTACAGGGACCATCAGATCTAAACCGCATTGTTGTTGAAGCTTTTGTCAAGCCTTTTCCAACGCCAACCACTCCGACGCCAAAGATCACAGAAGCGACTCCAAAGAAAACAGAACCGCCACAACCAAGACCCAAAAGGATAAGAATACCTTCCATCACCCCCAAGGACATCACGGCGTAACCCAATTGAATAAAACAATGAAATCTGAAGAAATAAACTACAAGAGCGTCAGAAGCGTCGCGGATGAACTCGCAATATACTCCACTGACCCCAGAATTTTAGAAATCTTTAGAAACTGCTGGACACAAGTCTGCCGGAAAAAAGCAAGAAATATTACTCGCACAGGCTGGAGGAAGAAAAATCCTTGAAAATGGTCATCAAGGTATTCATGACCTTGAAACAAAAAATTTCAAGGTCACGCATGTAGCCAAAACGTTTAGAGGTCGAAACAGGGAGCCCCCCCTCCCCCCAATCGTGGTAATCACAATACCAAAATCTGAGGCTAACAAGGATATATCTTTAAGGTCTAAAATATCATGGAAATCGATATTGCAATAGAAACCCTAAGCAAGAAGTTCAGGCTGGCACAATGCTACAAGTGCCAGTCGTTTGGGCATACCCAAAACGGATGCAGATCCGCAGCTCGATGTATGAAATGTGCAGTGCCCACCTGACGAGCTCCTGCAAAAAAACAACGGAAATGCCAGCCACCTGCGCAAATTGCGGTCGTCTTCACCCCGCCAGATACAGGGGATGCAAAAGGTTTCCAACACCCTAAATGGATGCCAGTCGCTCCTACTAACAGCAAAAATTATTGGTCTTTGCTAGACAAACCGAAACCGGAAGAAGCCAACGCGATAACTCGGGTTAATGGCCATCATTGTGGCCCAATTAGCCCTACAAAATGTCAACGCGGACATAATTGCAGCCATTACCAAAAGTCTACAAAGGCAGGCTTCAAACAATTAAGTAACCGACAAGCTGGAAAAAAAATTGGAAATTATACACTCCTGAACTGACCAATAGAAGAGCCAACGAACAAATAATACAAAATAAGTTTAAGAAAAACCACTTGGTTTAAAGACCGCAGTAAAAACTAAGAAATGGCTACAATGTCACTCCATCGGGTTCAGCGGCCTTGAAAAGGTCGAAGACAAGCACACATACAGACAAAGGAGCTATAAAACAGCCTCCGGCTGCCACGTTCTTTACAAAACACTTCAGTTCAGTTAAGTTAAGTAAATTAATAACAAATCCTGGTTAATAATATTAAAAAAAGATAAAAGTGATTGGTAACACTTAATATTTGCAAACTTCAGATAAGTGAAGTTTACCTTTGACTCATTCCATCTAAAAAGTTTGGCAATGTCATTATAAAAGATGAAATAAAATTCTTGCAGAATTTAAAAAAGGGCATTAAAATAAAACGGATGAACCTAAATTTTTCTATTAATTTAGGAAATAATCTATTTTAAAGTTCTTGTTTTTATATAAAAGTCGGTGAATAGCTTATATTCTGTTGACGGTACGTGAGCTCGACGTAAATAGGTGGAGAAGTGGTTTTAGTGGGCGGAGCTGGCTATAATTCCCTTTTAGCCGTACTTCTGCTAACATCATTTAATAAAAATACATCATCCGCCCGACCATGACCTACGCCGCTCCCGTGTGGGGAACAGCAGCCAAAACCCACATAAACAAGATCCAAGTAGTACAAAACAAATGTATTCGTCACGCATTCTCCAGTCCGTACTACGTCACAAATCGAAGACTTCACGCCGAGGCAAAAATCGACACCATCGGCGTCCACATCAGGAAGCAAGCGGAGAAACTTTACAACTCTACAAGATTCGCTGAAAACCCGCTCATCGAACAGTTAGGCGACTACCAACCCGGCTTCAATCTCGGACACCGCCGGCCAAAAGACATCCTTCTCCCCCCACTAACCGGGGTGTAACTAATCTCTTTTTGTTTGTCTATTTTAGGTCCCCACCAGGCACCGGGTTCATCAAACCCCCGGTTGCCAAGAAAACCATGCAAAGACGGTCGAAATCGCGCCAACCGCACGCCCCGCCCCAAGCGACTCCAAGGGACCAAGTTCATTAAACACTTCGGCACCCGCAACTCTGGACAGCCCACGTACCTTCAAGCGCCGCCTTGCTCAAATCGAAGCCACGCCTCCTAAAGAAACCAAGGTTAAACTGCAAAGAAATCAACGTCAACCTACTCACCCGCACGGACTACGCTCGCATCAGCATCGCCATCCTATCTCCCACCCAAGAAACAAAAATTCCAGCCCGTTCAAGCCTAGCGCTATAAAATAAGGAACACAACCTCACTAAATTCCAACGCCCGTAACACCTACGCCAGATGAAGGAGAATAACGTACATCGTGGCATCTTCATATCGCCAAGAAGTTCATCGATCATCGTAAAATGTTTTAAGTTAACACAATATAAGTACACCGTATGTAGCTTATATTATCGCAAACGTTTTCACCATACTATAGCATCATCAGGCGATAAAGTAAAAAAAGAAACAAGAACATTTCCGTATTTATCGTTCAAATTACAAGAGAAAGAGAGAGGGTAGAAGGGGGATATTATTTTTGAAAAAGTGGTATATTTTAGGGTAAATTTGATAGAATAGGGATATAATTAATATAAAAGAAATAATGTAGATGAGGGTTTTGCAGGTTAAATTAAAGGGGGGGGGGAGTATTATTTATTAAAAATGTTTAATAGGGGTGAGTTATTTAAGTCAGATTGTCTATTTAGTAGTGAAAATAAATATTTTAATTTATTAAATTAAAATTAATTTCCATAGCTTTCAGAAATTCCAGTTTTCTACTCTTTGCTCAATATGTAAAATTTCGTTTTTGGTTTTTCTAAAAAATTTAATATGATTAATAATATTAACCACTTATCTATTGATTAAATTAGATTTCGTTTATTATAGCTGAATTTTACTTAAAACAAAGTTCTGCCTCTTTTCTCGAGTTTTGTCTACCTCAAAGTCTTTTTTAAATTTTTTGAGGTACTCCGAGATCTGTATCTTTCCAGAGCTGACATCTTAGTGTACAATTTATGCCCAAAAATACTTGTATATAATAAAAACACGCTATGGGCGGGACCAATCACGTGGAATCAGCCAATGGATACTCACTTTCGGTTTTTGGCCGTTTTTACAAGAATTTTTCAATAATCCATAAATAATTGCACTATAAACTACCATAGATGCTTTTGAAAATTTTTAAATTCTTGAGCTCAGTTAATTAAGACCGAAAGTAAGACTTTTGTGTTGATTCTGTAACATCAATAAAACTTTCACATTTTGAAAAATTGAGCGTGAGTCGTTTTTATATCCTTTCTGAGCAATGTAACTTCTATTGAAATTTTTTACAGAAAAATCTCAAAGTATTGAACTTAAATTCACATTCATTCTTGACAAATATTTAACCCCATGGTCGATCCAAGTGGTGACATTATTCTGAAATTACTAAAACTGCAGGTGAAAACTTACAATTTGAAAAACTTACCAAAAAATAAAAATTTTTGTTCTGTTCGTTCTGATACCAAACGTTAACTCTCAACATTATTATTTTGTGAGTGCTTTACAGGAACTATTCAGTGCAATCTTAATTGAAATAAGTAATTAATTGAAGGTAAAACTAAACTATTTTTATCTTTATTATAATTGCAAACTTTGGTTTTAAAAAATGTAACAAGGAAATTAAAAAGCCTGTGTTTTTTGACACGATTTTATAAGTGTAATTGCAATCAATCCATCTACCGTGCGAGCTTTACCCATGATTTACATCTACATTACATTTTGACTATGGCCTTCGAACGTTTTGTAGTTTTGTTGCGGTTTTCAATAATTTAAATAATAATAAAAAAAAAGTAGATAATCAAAGCGTAACTGTTCATCGGAATCGATTACTATAAAGGTTTATCTGCCATCTTGAAATTTTTAGCTTTTAAAATTTTGATAAGCGAAATTTACCAATGCATTTCACCTGAATGTTTAGCAATACAGAGGGTTGTGGCGCCAGATTCCTAAAGGTGGGTAGCCACGTGATTTACAGTGTAGTAGCGATGACGTTTTATCTTATCACGCAGTACATAATATACATATTATATATTATGTCAAAATATAATAAACAGAAATTTTTCAATAAATTGATAAAGGCACTCTTGAAAGTTATTCATGACGTCATAAGATTGATCAATTATTAACTTGGGATTTGAATAAAAAATTTACGAAAACGTAATAAATACTAAGTCAATCACAGTTACAAAATATTAGATATTCATTTTTTGTCCTTGGGTGAGATCGATAGATAAAGTAAACAGATAATCTACTATTACTGCTTAGGAATGAGGTCTCATCCACTTATTTTACAATGGATCTATTGACTTTCAAAGGTTATCGATATTATGATTTATACTTGCAAAATGTTTTTACATAAAATATTTACGTTTCGATCATGTCCGTTATCATTTAATTAAAATTAATAGCATAACAGTGTTAATTGAAAATTGACATTATAATATTGAGATAACCATCGAGGTCATAAAAAACTAAGCGCCACATACTGCTAGGAATGGTTCTCAAAATTTTCGTACTTCCAATCATAAAATCATTTTCATATTTTAATTTTTTCATTTCTTTTCGAAACACATTAAAAATTTTTTTTGTCACTTTTCAGTCTAGGGTGTAAAAATACATTAGCTCCCTAGGGTGGAAAAGTAATTTGACACCTCAAGGTTCTTTAAATATCAAAAACAAAAGATAAACGTTGGTATTTACAGCATAAGCAGTAAGAAATTTTATTTTTCAATGTCAAATTTACTGTTTGACAATTACCGCTTACTTTACTGCTGGCTGTGTAAACTTTTTAGTTCGGGTCGTCTAAGATTAGTCAAGACGATATTGTAACAATCCGTCTTATATGAAAATTTCTTCGCTAATTGGAAAATTTGCAGCCAATAATTAAGAATTTTTGAACACAAAGCGCCAGCTAATAGAGAAAGGGGGGGGGGAAACAGGCGAACGGAGGGGTAGAACTTTTTCTGTTACGTATTATTGTCGTGGATTTTTGCGACAATTTTTCATTTTCGGGTTGATATTCAGTAATCTCTTCGCCTTGAAAGAAGCAACCGTTTTTAAAAGGTGAAGTAAGCAGAATTATTTTACGTAAACACTTAAATACACAGACACTGTCAACACGATTATTTGTATGAAATGCGGTGACCCTAAAACAAATGATTAAAAATATTCGGAAGTGTATAAGAGGGTTTTCACATTTTAGTGAAAAGCCAATTTGGTTTGAGACGAAGATTTTTCGTCAATTTTCGAAGATCAACATCTTTTGCAGCGAAGATTCCTTCTTATAATTAAATTACGATTATTCTGGAAATCCAGATTGAAAAGCCAAGCAAGCTATTTTGAAGGCAGCTTGAGAGCTGAAATTTAATTTAACAGTGACAACGAACAGCAGATGTCTTTACCAACACATGCACAATTCGACTGCAAATCAGACCGAGGAAAGGCCGCATCTTGCATAGCCAGTGGCGTATCAAAAGGTAGATGAAAACAGTTATAAAATTTTACAGTTAAAAAAAGTCTACACAATTACACACAAAATTAATATAATTAGATGCTAGTACGAGTACGTTTAACGATAAATGTGCATCTGAGTTTACGAGTTCACATAATACACCAAAATAAAACTGCATCTTTCAAAAATAAATTAAATTCAGTTTGCCTTAAAAAGAGCAATTTTCTTTTAACCGACAATAGATTTATTTGTCACAGGAACCGACTTCTGGGGAAGAGCTCAATGCTCTCTGATTACAAATGCTAGCCGAGGTAAACTATTTTGTTTAGTCAAAGATTTTTCTCAATTAATAAAGAGAAAACCGCTACAATATTCATACAACAGCATTGCCAGAACTTTTATTTGAGTATGCGAAGAGTTGGCTCAAGTTTCTTGGGTTGGGATTAGCCCCAAAAGTTCCTTTTTTTTCTTTGCTTTTTTAATTAAAAAGCTTCTTATTGTAGAAGCCGAGTTTTTGTTTTGCAAATTGCAAGGCAGAGTTTAGTTCCTAAAAGAGTTGGTATATTGTTATTTTTTTACTAGTTTTACGTTTATCCATTCATTCTGGGCAATTTTAAATTTTTGTGACAACGACGAAATGACAATGGTAGAATGTTCTATTTACGCTTTATTTACTGGCACCCTTCAATGACAGCTGATACGGGGAGAACGATGGGGCGGCGTTCTTCCAAAACAAAACATTAAATTATTATTGAATTTTTATTATTATTTTTAATTGCTTATTCAGTATGTTCAGTTTATCATAAAAATTTCTATTTCAAACTGCATTACTGTACAGCTTAAAATCTTCCCCGCTTTTAGAGATGAAGATTAATAAAATTAAAAATTTAAATTGAGGTTGACATCCAGCTTAAGGTTTGCATTTTTGATACGCATGACCAAAATTAGTTCAACAAATTAATATATTTATGTTTATTATTTGATGTACTTTTAGAATTTGTAAACACTTCATTTATTTTTTTTTAAATATCATTTATTAAATTTATGTGTTTAATTGTTTATTTTATTTTTCGATTTGCGCTTAGAATTTGTATACATTTAATTTATATTTTTCTAAATATGATTAATTAAATTTATGTGTTTAATTGCTTATTTTATTTTTTGATATTTTGTTTTAATATCGCCTAATTTTTAACAAGTAATCAGGTAAGTCAAGATTAAGATTGTGTAAAGACCCTCGGATAAAATTCTTGCTCTCCGCTGATTAATTTGATTAACGTTGGTTTTTGCTTTTGTTCCAATTTTAATTTAATATTTAATTAATATTAATTAACTAACCCCTTTACTCAAAATACCTGGCATTCGGTCCCAATTTCACTAGGCCAGATAGAAATTATTTTACTTAGATCAACAAGCAAAAATTAAACCGCTTAAAAACTTTTGTGGGATACTACAAACCGTACGTTACAAATTCAAGCAAATTGATCACTTCTAAATAAAATATCCTCCCGCATGATAAGAACAAAATATTTTTTTCTGGTATCGAACAGTTTTCCGGTGATTTAACAAAAATAACAATTTAATCTGTTTTAAGAATAATCAATATTCGATTTTTAATTTTAGAAACTAATTTATAGTAATTGTTCAGAGGAAGTGGTGCTTTTAAATAATATTAGTGGAATTACAAACCCGATAATAGCATACAAACGTTAGTATTTTTAAGTTCACACTCACAGTTCACAGAGAATTTGGTGTGCAATTATGGAAAAATCTGAAAGTGGCAATAAAGCATTTATCTACTTCGCCGTGTGCATAGGTGGGAATTTTTCTATACACATAATTATATAAATTAATTTTCATTTTTATTTTACAGCAAATTTGGCTGCTTTCACTTGTGGCGCTTCGTTTGGATGGACCTCTCCGGTAATTCCAAAACTAAACGGAAAAATGGACCCCAAAAGCAATCCGCTTCATAGTCCAATAAGTCACGAAGAAGAGTCCTGGTTGGCATGCTTGTTACCACTTGGAGCAGTATTTGGTCCGCTGATGGCTGGAATCCTGGTTGACAAAATTGGAAGAAAAAAGACCCTACTGATATTGATCGTTTTGTTCATCGTGGCTTTTGCAACTGCCATCTTTGCGGAAAACATTATCTTATTTTTTTTTGTTCGTTTCCTCAACGGCCTGGGGGTAGGCGGTATTTTTACGGTTCTTCCAATTTTTATTGCCGAAATCGCGGAAGACGAACTTCGAGATCGTTTATGTTCTTTTATGCAACTTTTCGTTACTTTTGGGAATCTTTACTCCTACGTAATCGGGCCGTACGTTTCGGTACCAATTTTTAACGTCACCTGCTTAGTAGCTCCAGTATTATTTTTGTTCCTGTTTTTTATTTATGTTCCTGAAAGTCCCTATTATTTAATCTCAAAAAACAAAACTACTGATTGCCAAAAAGTGTTGATGAAACTCAGAACTAAGACGAGCGAACGGGTACAAGAAGAACTTGCGGATATTGCGAAGGCAGTGAACAAATCGCTTAAAAATAGAGGAGGTATCCGAGACGTTTTCAAAACTAGGGGTTCCATTAAAGCTTTAATAATTTCAATAAGCTTGGTAGCAATCCAACAGTTATCTGGAATCGAAATAATTGTGTTTTACACTCAGCCAATTTTTGAAGCGACCGGAAGTTCTATACCACCTGAATTTTCCACCATTATTATCGGGGCAGTACAAGTTTTATTTAGTTTTGTCGCTCCTGTCGCAGTGAATAAGGTAGGAAAACGTTTGCTTCTGTTAATTTCGATCGTAGGAATGGGAATTTCTGAGGCTGCACTCGGTTACTATTTTTATCTACATGACAATAAGATCAGCGTGGAGTCGATTTTTTGGCTTCCTGTTTTGTGTCTTGTACTGTACATGGCTTTTTTTTCTATCGGTTTAGGACCGCTCACTTGAGCTTTAGTCGGTGAATTGTTCCCGACCCACATAAAATCGGCAGCGACCACCTTGACCATTTCTTGCTGTTGGATATTAGCTTTTGTCATGACAAAATTTTTTAATAATTTGATCGACGTCATTGGCGAAGGTTTCTCTTTCTGGATTTTTGCCATTGTTTGTGGGTTGGGTGCAATTTTTGTTTACTTTTACATTCCTGAAACGGCAGGGGCAAGTTTGCAAGAAGTCCAAAGGCTTTTGAATCAAGAAAATGTTCGGTACACAAATTTTGCATAAAATTGCTTGTGATACATTGCTTATTTATTTTACTTAGTATTTATTTCAAAGTTCTTCAAAATATTTATTGTTGATCATACGAATTACAATTGTATAAAATAAGATAAAAGTACTATTAATAGGTATAAGGAGAAGTGTAAATCATAATTATCGTCTGCTTGCTTTGACCTCTCTGATTTTGTTCACGTTTATGTCTATCTTTCCTAGGAAACACAGACATTAAGATATGCAACCTCATTAACTTCCTTTTATGAAGGTTGCATTATTTAAAACAAAATTCTTATATTATAATTTTTTTATTAAATAGAGTAAAGAGGTCAAGTATTTTAGTACAGTATTATGTAGATTAGGTTCTAAGCTAAAGTTAGATTAAGTTTATTTATGGTTGAAAAAGCAATTGTGAGTGCGGCTGACCTTAAAAATATTAATATCGAAGAAGTAACTTGGAACTTAATATTTCTGGTTGAATGCCTTTAAGTTTGTAAAAATTTTGACGAAACTAAAATGCTGATTATTAAAATAATGTTTTGAAACAAATTTTTGATTTATTTTAAAAATTAAGCCTACCTCAGACAAAATACCACCATTAAACCAAACATTGTATATTATAAAAAATAACTGAAGTGTAGATAACCAATTTATATCTATCATTCTGAAGCTGATAAGTAGTGGACGCAGTGGCAACAATAGTATTAGTCTTAGTGACTGCAGTGACAACACCAGGGATAAGCAACAACAATTTTATTTCGTTTAACCTCGGTTTAAGGGTTTAAATTATTAAAACCTGAATAAAAACACTTTTAAAGTATTAAAATTAATAAATTTTGCAATAAACCATATTATTTCTATAGTTTTAATTATATGTGCTCCGTTTATTAATATTTTATAAAATTTTACCAATCTGAATATTTGGATTACCACATTGCATTTCAATTCTGTGTTTTCTTTCTTTTTGCAATAAAATACAGGGTGATACAAACAAGTTTTATTTAGAGGGTTTTCCCTGTTTAATTTTTCTCCATGTTCACCATTGAACTCTAAATAAGAAATCCTTTAAAGTCTAATCAACTTTTGACTGGCAATTAATAAATTACCCTTTTGGTCTAAATTATTTATAATACCAAAAAATGTAGCTTTTGTGCGTACGTAGCTTTGATTTATTTAAAAATAAAAAGGTGCGAAACAATTTTATTTAATTCATATGTGCAAAACAATAGCATATTGCGTATTAAAAGTACCAAGTGCGTCAATATAGTTTCATATAAGAATGCATTGTTTTTTAATTTTCAGCTGACAGTGAAATTTATATTAAAACTGTCAACAGGGGCAATTCAATCTTGACGTTGCTGTCGATTATTTACCATTTTTAGATTTCTTATCCTTTGGATAATTAATTGGAGTATACACTTCCGCAAAAACTCCTAGAACAGCCATTTCTTCTTCTAAATATTTAAATGTTACTTCTGACTTATACCTACCACTGGGGATCAAAGGAGGAAGCTTTGTTTCGTCGATTACAAAATTGCAATAATGATATGTAACATCCTGCAAACGAAAATATTTAGATTCCATTTGACCTCAAATGATCATTCCAAAAACCTTTTCAATATAAATTTTTGTAAGATTACCACATTTTTTTATACTGCCGGAACCTAATGCGTTTGATTCAACCCCCTTTTTGACATTGACTTGAAATCGTATTGGAAATGTTCGATATTCGTTACTTAAAAATTTGTAAGCTTGTACGAGTGCCTAAAAATATAATTATACATTCTTGCAGTACTATTGTATTACAATACCTTTTGTAATACTTTTACTTCTAAAAATTGTTTAGTACATGTTTAAGTAATTTAAAAATTATTGTGCACTCCATTAATTATTTATAAACATATTCTATTCAAATTACCTCCATTTTATCTCCCACAGTCTGTTTTAAGCGAAATGTAGAATTTATTGCCGGAGTAGTGCGATTGAACTTAAATGTTTTAAGGTCACAGAAATAGAAAAAACTCTCATTGAGGCTCATTAATTCTATCCGAATATCTCTAAGTTTGTAGTTACTTTGACGAAACTAAAATGCAGATTTAAATGTAGATAAATTCAGTCAGTCAAATTATGTCTTTGATTGATAGGCAATTTGATTAATTCAGTTTAAAAATATATGCTTACTTTTGATAAAATACTGTCATTACAGAAAACGTTGAAAATTAGTAGCAGTTGAACTACAAGCAGCCAATTTATAACGGCTACCATGGTGGGTTGATAATCAAAAACTGCTTTACTGTTACTAGACGCACTGACGAAAATCATCAATATTCGATTGTGTAACAATAATAAATCCTTTAAAAATAACATTAAATAAACTGGTATAATGTAATGAAATTTTACATAATGATATTGTTGTGTTAAATGTACCATATATTTTTATATTGTTTATTTACGACATAATACCATTTTTTTACCACCAAGAATCACTTTCAGCTTTTAGCAATAATATTATATCTTTTAACAACACAAAAATCTTCTTGTTCGTTCTATTTTATTCAATAGAAAAATGAAGTTCTTGTAATCTCAGACACCATCATAATAATGTGGAATTTGGGTCGTTAAAACTGAAAATCCACGTAAGGAGATAATGGTCTGTCACAATAATAATTTTTTAAGCAAAAAAACAACTCTTACAAATAAAAAATTATTTATATTATATCAAACTCTTCTCGCGACTTTGTTACAAATTCAGAAAAGTTTTTCAAAATATTGGTCAAAATTTGAAAAGTTGTTTTATCTTGAAATATTTATAGGATAGAAATCTATTGGATAAATATACAAAATTACCAATCTATTTTTGGATTTTTTGTCTGTTGTCCGATTACATTATTTAACACATAATTTTTTTTAATTGTTAATGTAAGTTTTAAGAAGATTTCTTTTGCAATTAGTAATTCTAGTTGTCGTTAGCAATTGTTTTTAAAGATTGTTTTGCTCCCAATTAAAATGTCAGAAACTGGTCTACATAATCAATTATCTCAATTTTTGTCGATTGTGGATGAAAAATAGATAAATGAGTACCGCAATAAGTTTTTCTATTTTTTGTATAGAATCTAGTAAATTATAAGAAAAATACTAAAATACATTAATGTATAATTGATTTATTTCATTATGTGCAGCACAACATGATAATATTCCGTATAAAATGGAAATTACTTTTTTTGAGATGTAGATTTTGAGATCATATTTGTTTTAAATTATTTATAATTACTTTAAATTAATTTCAATTAGACACTTAGTTGCCATCATAATAACTTTATACTGGAGCTTTAAACGAAAAAGCTAAGATAGCGGGTGATGGTAGTTACTCTGCACTTAAACTAAAAATGCCAGTTAAATTGTTATTATTTCTGCTTTTTGAATAAAAAACAGCGAATATACTCAAATATTTTATTACAACATACAGCATTATTAGTATTCGAAGAGTACAATTAAACTAACTTTAATCCTGGTTTCACAAAAAAAAATTTTTTTTGATAAATTAAAACATTTCTAAGGTTAGTTTAGGCTAAGTTTAAATTTAAATTGAGTTCAAGTTAGGTTTGGTTTAGGCTCGGGTTGGATTTCTCGTCAAAAAATAAACCAATATGTGCAGAATTATTTGATTCATTCTTATGTGTATTATCATAGTATATTGCAGCTCAATGTCTCCGGCACCCCCACCTCAAAATATTAAAATCGGAATTGGTGCAATCGTTTGTACTTCGTTTGTACCTCTTTGTACTGCAATAATTTTCGTTTGTACGATAAGACAAAAAAGGTACAACAAAGATGCGACTTTTAAAATTGAATTTAGCGCCAACACCTACTCATCGATGACAAGGAAAAATAGCCTTAAACCACCACGTTGTGTAATTCAAATTACCTACCGCACGCCAACTAGTAACCAGTTCTTTCTTCCGTTGTACAAACAAAATTGTTAACATAGCTGAAACAATACAGATGACCGCTCCAAAAACGAGAGACTATCATAAACGCACAACACAAATAAAACTACATATGTTTGGGTTATGTCAAGTCTTTTATGCTCTGTTTAAATTTGGGTTCGAAGATCAAGTCTGAAGCAATGATAAAATCATAATTAATTTCTCAACACTCTGTATTTTAATAACTCTGAATAATTACTTAATTTGGTGATCACGGTATTTAATTTATATCGGAATCCTGTGTAACTGCAGTAATGTAAAATTGCGTTCTTTGGGGTCAAAAGTTTATATTTTATATAATTTAATTGTGCACGGTTGGGTCAAGATTATACTTTGTATATAATTATATTATTGTTTGTCGAAACTATAAGTCCATCTTTTAGTTAAAATTACACCTGCAGATGTGACTTACTTAAACCAAGCAGAGATCGTAATTTAAATTCGAAGTCTCAAGAGAGGGGGTTAAAGATATATTTAGACTCAGAGTTTTCTGGCTCTCGTCTGGGTGGGATTTGGACATTTTTCTAGATTTTTCTTATAGACAATCTACTCTAATATTTCGAGGAAAGTCGAAGGGATTTGTGAATTTTCTTCTGGAGTTCTTCGAGAGTAAAAGACAAATCTTTCAAATAGAAATTACAATCAAGTTCAATTCAATTAAGCATAATTAAAAAATTATATTAAAAATGCAACATTTGAAACTTTAGAAAACACGGTTCCTTTGTATAGATTTAAAGTAATAAAATATTAAACTCAAGTTTTGGAAGGTTGCAGCTGTTGCTCAAAAACCACCCTAACCGGTGTCGATTTCACTTGTTAACACAAGGAACAATCTCAAAAAACCGCCTACGGCACTCTTGGAATGCTCGTAAAAAATAATAGACACCCTAAATTTAATTACTTAAAATAATTTAACGGTCACCAAAATACCACTAACAAAATATTGTTTTAACCATCACCAAAATACCACTAACAATTAATATGTTTAATTAATTATCACAAAAATTACCCAATTACACCTATTTTAATTATACAACAATCAAATTTTAATAATACTAAAAGTTGCCGGTAAATGGCATTATTACCGTTAATATAAAATTACTTCAATCTTTACCAAGATATAACCCATCTAATAATTAAAACATTTTACTTCAATGTTTTAAATATAACCAAATCAACCCTTGATAACGTAATACGCAATAGTGCCCCTGTTTTAAACAATTGAAACTAAAGAATAAAATTAATTACCAAAATTCATCTAATTTAGATCTGACATGTACACAAATATAATTAATATCAATATTATGTTTAATTGGAATTCCGTACCTATTTATCGAAAATGAATATGGGTAGATTTATTAATCCATACACGGCTAGGGAGAAAAATATCAATTCCATTAATTTTGAAAAGTCTTCCTGTGTATCTTCAAAGTTCAAGATCCAATACCAATGAAATTAATTTTACCTCGCATATAACATGCAAAGCAATTTGATGTCTCAAACTTTTTTTACCATAATCACAATCGGTTTGCTCACCATCCAAATTTGTATCAACGAACGGTTTTGTTTAAGCTAACTAAAAATAAATCTTAATAATCTTTTGATATCTTCAAATTCCGAGCTGACAATTACCAATGCAATAAATCTTAAATAGAAATTTTTAGTTTGTACAAACTTATAACTTGAATTTTGTCCATGAGCTAAATAAGTACGTAACATGCTTAAAATCAGTCCGGATCATGCAAGGAACTTCGATGTTTTTCTTCTTTAATTATAAGGGAAGAACAAATACTAATGTATTTATTAAACGTGGAATACTGAGTGATGGTTCTAGTTGCCGCCATCATCAATGCCAATGACTGATCATTTTTGTTCATATTTTCTGTCGAATAAAATGTAACCAAGCGTAACTTGCTCGGAGTACTCTAAAATTTGAAATGCTCATAACTTGGTAAAAACTTTTGTTCAACATAGATGTAATAGTTCAATAAATAATGTCGCTTTTTTAAGAGAGTTTTTATTAGTTTATTTTACATAATTAAAAAAATCTTTAATTTAAAAAGTAATGACCATCTGATTCTATAACTTTTTGCCATTTGTCAGTTAACTTTTGAGTCCCATTGTGATGGAACCTCGCTGATTTAAAATTGATAAGATTTTCGATGAGATTTTTTATACTTATGTCGATAACTTGCATATTCTTTTTCGTTTAAAAATGCTAGAGGGACCGGAAGAGATAGAAATCCCTAGATGCAATGTCTGGTGAGTATGGAGGATGTTGCAAATTTTTCCAACCAAAGCTAGTAATTTTTGGACGGGAATTGCTGCAGTGTGTGGTCTTGGATCGACGTGTTACAGTATTACAGACTTCCTATTGATGAGAGCTGGTCTTTTTTCTATCAATTTCCGCCATCTGCTTACCATAAACGTTTACTGTTATAGTATGTCCTTCATTTAAAAGTTGATAGTGAATAACTCCACGAATATCCCACCAAATGCACAGTAACACTTCAAACACTACCAAAGGAAATAAAACCAAGCATAACTTGCTCGGAGTACTCTAAAATTTAAAATGCTCATAACTTTGTAATATTATCTATTATAAGTAATAATAATATTATTCCTCATTATTCTCTTTAAAAGAGGGGGGAACAAAAGTTTTTGCTGTCTTCTCAAGCCACTCCACCGCTATCGGCGCATGAACGTTGATCTCAAATTTTCTACTTAGTTTGTTTTCAGATTTTCAGTTTTGTGTTTTTGGTACAAACGAAATTTTTTGCGGTACAAACAGGTACAAACAAAGTACAAACGATTGCTCCAATTCCGATTTCAATATTTTGAGGTGGGGGTGTCGAGGACATGGAACTGTATAATGCGTATTAATTGCGATTTTATAACAAATTGATGATAATATTATCTTTGTATAATAGTAGGTAACTTTTAGTAGCTTAAGAGCATTGCATTTTTGATCAAAAATTCATTTCTAACGTGGTTTTCTAGACTGAAAGACTTAAAGGATTAATTATTTTGATGGAGAATTTTAATATTTTAGAACTGTCTGTATTCCTAAGTTGATGATACATTGTCAATAGCAATAATAAAAAAATAATATTAAGTACAAAACTCATTATACAGGTCATTACAAATCGAGATTTGGCTTGATTGATATCTATAGTATATTTTGAGAGTAGATTTAATTCTTTTTTCAAATGTAATTTTAGTTATTATTATTATTTAATATTGTTATACTAGCGTATTTGTAGTCGATCTCAGTCATGGAGAACAAGATTGCTTATCAATATAATCTAGGACAAAGCCAAATTTTGTTATATAAATTAAAAAATGTTTATAACAATTGTCCAATAATAGTATAACAGTCTTTGAATATGGAATTCTCCATGATTATAGTTCAACTGCTGCTCATTTTCAACGTTTTCTGTAATGACAGTCTTTTATCCAAAGTAAGCATCTTTTTTTTAAATTTATTTGTTAATCAATCAATTGATTGATTTAAATCGATTGTTGTTTATTAATTTTAGTAATCTGCATTTTAGTTTCGTCAACATAATTACAAACTTAGAGATTGTCGGGTAGAATTATTGACGTTCAATGAAAGTTTTTTCCATTTCTATACTCTTAAAACATTTAAGTTCAATCGCACTACTCCGGCAGTAAATTCTACATTTCGCTTAAAACAGACTGTGGGAGATAAAGTGGAGGTAACTTTAAGAGAATATGATTATAAATAACTGATAAAATTATGTAAACATAAATTGGTATATGCTATAGGATTTTCTATTAGTTTCTTCGTGCACAATAATTTTTAAATTACTAATACATACACTAAACACTTTTTGAAAGTAAAAAAAAATATATAAGAAGTTTCTTGTAATACAAAAGTACTGCAAGAATATATAATTATATTTTTAGGCACTCGTACAAGCTTACAAGTTTTTGAGTAACGAATATCGAACATTTCCAATACGTTTTCAAGTCAATGTAAAGAAGGGGGTTGAATCAAACGCATTAGGTACCGGAAATGTAAAAAAATGCGGTAATCTTACAGATTTTTATCTTGAAAAGGTTTTTAGAGTGATTATTTGAGATCAAATGGTATCTAAATATTTTCATTTTCAGGATGTTACATATCATTCCTGCAATTTTGTTATCGATGAAACAAAGCTTCCTCCACTGATCCCTACCGGTAGGTACAAGACAGAAGTAACATTAAAATATTTAGAAGAAGAAATGGCTGTTCTAGCAGTTTTTTCGGAAGTGTATACTCCAATTGATTATCCAAAGGATTAAACTACACCTGCAGACAGCCATAATATAAATTGTTCTTGATTTTACTTTTTTTAATCTGTTATTGAAAGCATGATTTTAAGCTATCATCAGAAAACAGAACAATAATGTATTTCAACGCACTTGGCACATTTAATACGCAATATACTATTGTTTTGCACATAAGAATTAAATAAAATGATTTCGCACATTTTTATCTGTCAATAAATCCATTATATTTTCTTTTATCCTTTTTTAAAACCTACCTCTCTTCATAAACTCTAATTTTGCAAGATAATACGAGACTTTTTGTAGCATGAGACTCTAAACCAAAATCTGTTACCTGATCGAATATTATTTAATGTTTGCAAAATTTAATTTTTATTATAACAATATCGTCAGCATTTTTTCTCTGAGGTCATTTAAAAATTGTAGTTTATAAAACTGCGCTCGAAAATCTTCAGGAACTGAAAATTAGGTTCAGTCAAGAATTTTTTATAAAACATTTTCAAAACGTAATTTCATATAATTTCTAAAAATTAAATGATTTCCTAAAAAAAATTTTTATTTCATATTTGAATGTTTGCCTTTAGCTTACGAGGAATTCGCTAAATTCAATTTTTTTAATGGGTATCCCATTTAAAATTTGAAAGTAGGGATGGCTGCGGATTAAGAGGTGGGTTATTTTGACTGGATAGTTTGGAAATGAATATTGTTGGACATGATATATAGTAATTTAGATCATATGAACAACATTAATTTTTTCAGTTATTTAAATTTACTTATTGGTTATTTAAAACTACTTACTTAAAGATAAATTTATTGAAAATGCTAAATTAAAATTTTTATATTAAATAAATCAATTTTTGTTTCATTACTGTTATATTTTCTTAATGAAATTCGTTTAAATTTTTTTATATACTAAAATAAATTTTTTTGTTGAAGCTACTAATTTTGTGTTAGATAACCTAAATACTTTTTGCTTGAAGAATAAAATGTTGGTCATCTAACACGTAATTTTTTTTGCTATAGCAGTACAAGAACTTTTTTTTACTACAAGTAATTTATAATTAAAAGCAGTTAAAATTTTAAACCAAGATCATCACACTTTAAAAATACAATTTTTATTGCAATAAATAAATTTATTAAAACTGAAAATTTACTATAATTTGTTATAAAAATTAAATTTACATAATTATTTTTTGTATTATAATATGTTTTATTCTTTTTAACAAAATTTGTTATAAACAATCTGAGATTATCGATGTTGCACTGTAGATTACATTAGTTTAATGTGCTGATTTTATGTTATGTATGTACCTACATAACAAATAACTAAACCAATTTAAAACAAAGAATAGCAAAATATTATTTAAAATAAAAATAAATTTAAAATAAAAACATTTACGATTATCTCCCCCCCCCAATTTACTATCATTTTAAAAATTCCAAATTAATTTATTAGGATTTCAGATAAGTATTTATTTATTTATGTTAAGATTTATTTTTATATACAGACTAAAACATTAAATTAAATAGTATTAAATGAAAGAGCAGTATGGAAAAAATATACAAAGTTTTTCATATTCATAATTTTGATTGCCGCAAATTTGTCAATAGTATTCTCTAAATCAATTTCTCCAGAAACTTCAATTTCCATAGATAAATTTTATCTATATTATATAGATTACAGAATATTATCTTAATATTGTGGTGTTTCAAAGTGATTCGGACCCACCCTGTGCATTTTAATGGAAAATTTTATTTTAAAAAGTTAACTTGTAAGATTGTAGAATTTGCTACGTGGGTCGAATCACAAGAAATTCAAGACTTTTTGCCAAGAATGGCTGCTCGAGCCGGTCGTGCGTATCTTGGCTCTGTAAAATATTTTTAAGATTTTGTTATTTGAAATTGTGAGTAATAAAATAATTTGGTATTGAATAAAGTGAATTTTATGCGTTTACATCATTGCGTTGTTTTTGAGATGTGGAATTAATTTTGGAAATTTCTTGATAATTTGCTGCCGAGCGGCAGTGAGATGATTTGGTTTATAATTGAAAAGTTTAAACGGTATTTGTAAGAACAAACGTGCAAGATTGATAAGCCGTCGAATTCATAGTAAATCTCTTTAAAGAATACTTAAAATTGTACATTGGATTCAAATTATATGCGATTGAATAATAGGTTTTGGAAGACGATTTATTTATTTTTGATTATAACAAACCCACACTCTGAGGTACGATTGTCTCATCTCCCGCATTGAAAAGTTAGTCTGCAATATGAATGTTAATATTTTTTTAGATATTTTTCAAGAAGAAGTTCAAAAAAATTAAAGGTTTGCTGGATGTTTACTTTCCACCTCATTGGACATTTAATCAAAAATATTTTTAGAGACCATCAAAATAATTTTGTCCTTGAGTCTTTCAAACTAAAAATCCACGTCGGCGGATAATGGTTTCGCAATAAATATTGTAAAACTTTTTACTTTAATAATTTCAGATAACTTTTTTGAATCTGAAAAAACTGAAATTAAATTATTTTAAGTAATAACCGGTTTACTTAAAAATATTTAGTTTAAAACATTTTTCAAAGTTTAGTTTCTCCATTGCGATGGTGCCTGAGTCACATGCTATGGCACTGCAGGTAGAGAATGCAGTAAAGACTAGCTCATATTTTTCGATATTTGTCAGGAAGAGGTTCAAAACAATTTTAACAAAATCGGGGGCATTGAGGTCATTTTTGCCGACAAGTTTGGCGAATGTTTGCTCCTCACCTTGTTGAACTTGAATGAGCATTTTATTTAGAATTTTTATGCGTATTAGCACGCAAAGCTAGGAATAAGAAAACGCATTTGTGGATAATCAATTTATTGCATTATGTGCATCATAAAATATAAAATTGCTTAATAAGAGCGATAAGTGTTTTTTTGTTTTGTAGCAAAACAAAAGATTTTTCAGTTACTGTCAGTTAATTCCATCCACGATTTCAACTTTTTCCTATACACTATTGGAAAGATAACAATTTTCTGAGCATAATGCAACAAAAATTTTGTAGGATTATCATTACTTTTCAAAAAAACGGCATTTTAAAATTTGAAAAAAAACGCGGCGTAGCAATGCCACGGGTCGCGCCACGGAACCTTGCACGTTAAGCTCCCTGCTCTGTATTCTGTTGACAGTACGTGTCCTTTCAGTTACTCTTACTGTTCGCGTTCAGACACCGAACGACACCAAACAAGTTCTTTCTTCGAGTTCCACCTTTGACGAGTTCTGTCATTCTACAGGGATATTTTTAATTAGTTATTATGTCTTCGGTGTCCTCCGGTCCTTATTTTGACAAACTCAACAACGACATATCACACATCCATGAAAAACAAACATTTTTCTATCTAAATACATGTAAATTTTTGATTTTTTCGAAAACTAATGCCTAACTAATCCTACAAAATGTTTGTTCTTTTTCGAATAGTGCATAGCAAAAAGTTCAAATCGTCGGTGGAATTGACTGACGGTTTCAAATTTTTCTAGCTTGTGCACTTGTAAAGCAGCAAATTATAACTTCTTAGACGCTTAGAGCCAGGTCGACGGGTGATGGTCTGTCACAATAATCAATTTTCGCAATGCCAAAAACTAAAGAATAAAATACATTTGTTTATCATAAATACGTAAGTGCAGAAAGTGTTTCTCTTGTGTATTCTATTTCGTCTAAACTTTTTTAAAACATGGAAACCTTAATTATACACCATCATTGGTTTTTATGAATTAATTACCACGATTTTTGTTAGTCTTTGGGTAATCAATCGGAGTGTAAACTTCCGCAAAAATAGATATAGCTCCAATATCATCTTCTAAATACATTAGCTGTAATACAATCTTATATCTACCATTGGGAATTAACGGAGGAAATTTTGTTTCATCGACAAGAAAATTGCAGGCATGATAAGTAACATCCTGTAAATAACTAACTTTAGATACAATTATATTTCAAAAAACCGTTCGAAAAACCTTTTCAAAATAAAAAACTGTAAGATTACCACAGTTTTTTATACTTCCCGCACCTATTGCATCTGACTCAATACCCTTTCTTACGTTGACTTGAAAGCGTATTGGAAAGATTCGATATTCGTTACTCAAAAACTTGTAAACTTGCACCACTGCCTAAAAATATAAAAATTCCGCTCAATAATCGATAATCGAGAGGAAAAATTTTACCTCCATTTTATCCTCTATGGTCTTTTTAAAGCGGAGTGTAGCATTTATGGCGGCCATAGTGCGATTGATTTTAAAAGTTTTAATTTCAAAGTAATGGAAATAATCCTCATTGATTCTTATTACTTCGGCTCTAATATCTTTAAGTTTGTAGCCATTCTGATGAAACTGAAATATAGATTCGCCACAGTCAAATTATGCATTTTGTAGCAAACGTAATTTTTAAACCTACCTTAGACAAGATACTGTCATTGCAAAACACATTGCAAATAATTAATAATTGGATTATTAGCAGCAAATTTATAGCTGTCATTGTGAACCTGATGTTGAAACAATTGTAAACTGTAGACGGATGGGTACTGATAAAAATTTTAGATACAAAAGTAAATTTTTTAAAAAAAAAGTAATTTTTTTAAGTTTTACATTATTATTTTTTTTAATATTTAATTTCTCATGTGGCGTTTATACAAAAAATACAAACTAAAAATGTAATGTATTCTTAAAAATAACATTAATTCTAGTTGGATATTATGTATTGATTTTTTATAAATGTGATTAAAAACAGTCCTCGTTTTGTTAACAACGTAGATACGATTGTTTTACACAATATGTTTTGACTAAACAAATTTTTCTAAATTGTACTTCAATTTATGTATTGATTATTAAAATTACTTTAAAGTAGTCGATACCACCATATCAAAAGATATTTTTTATGTATTTTCTTGCCATAATAATCTTAAAATAGACAGTTTAGAAAGCATTTAATTATACACTTATCTTTTGCTTAGCTCAGCCGGTGAAATAAATGCTCATGGTGAGACTCCTACTTAAAGAAAATAACGACCAAATTTTGTATTGTTTCCATAATATTAAAAAACGCAATTTTTCCCACTGGTCGCCAAAAGTAGACTTTACAAATAACAATTAAACTTTAAAAGTAAATTTTTCCACACCCCTGAATTATTATTTACAAAGAAATCATTTAATCAAAAGAAATAACATTTTTTTTTTGTCTGTTTATGAATTTTGCATTTTAAATAAAATATTTCAAACCACTGGATTAATACAATCTTACTTGCAAAATGTTGTAAAAAATAATACTTAGCTCCTGAAATATGTTAGTTTTTATAACTACCATAGTTACAAAAGTTTACTTATGACCAGATAAAAGATGACCATTAGCAAATTTGTATAGCTTTGGAATTAAAACGCCGCCGTTAAAACAAAATCAAAGTTGGCATTTCCTTTCTTCAACAAAACATCTAGTTGTAAGTAAGTAAAATTTTTGTAGCACTTTAATTAAAATTTTATTAAAATTTTAACGTTTAAAAGTTTCGTGTCTATTTTAGGTGTTGAATTATACCATCAAAGACTTCCGGTATTTGTTTTCATATAGTTCAGCTAAGATAAATGAAACAAAGTACACAAAGTTTGTACCAACTAATGTTTGTATACTTACTCGTAAATGAATGGCTCTTTTCGTCCTCTAATCCTATACATAACCAGACATATTAAAAAAAATGCACAAAATTTTGTAATTTTATTCTGACAATTCATTTTTAATTTTAATATTAATTAAAGTTAATATTAATCATTTATTTACCAGTCAAAAAGTTGAAAAAGTTTAATATATATCTTGCTTAAATTTTAAGCTTACAGGTACATAGAATAAAAAAATTACAATCGTGTTTTTCTTCTGCTTCTTCTCAGAAAAAACTTCTTAATTAATTTGGAGGTTTTCTAAATAAAAGTAAAGAATACGTACCAAAAACTTACATTTTTTATTACAATAAATACATTTAACAGGTTTGGACTTAGAAGATTTGAATAAAATGAAAAAAAAAATTACTATAAGAAAATTGATAAAAAAATTTTAAATATTGACTAAGAATGTATGAAATAAAAAATTACGTTATAAAAATATGATAAAATTTAAAATAAAAATTTAATAATGTTTTTACAGCAAAATTAACAACTTTTATCAACACGCAATTGGCCAATGGACCGACTGGTAGAACTATTACATAAGATTAAGTGTAATCTTCCTGCTGAAAATTATAAATTAAAAAAAAGTTTGTTTTTTGTCGAATGTACAATTATATGGGTTGTTTTATTTTACTTACCTTTAGACATCAGCTTAGTTATTTATGTCATCATATTTATTACTTGAACAACAAAAATAAGTTCATTATATTAAACCAGACGCCATCGTAATAATTGAGCATTTTGCTCCTTTAAACTAAGAAGCCGCAATAGCGGGTGAGGGTTTTTACAATAATAATAAATTTTTGACTAAAAATACTAAATACTACACAAATACTAAATATAAGATACAAAAATGTGATAATTAAAGAAATACCATAGATTTATTTTTAATTATGTATGTTTAGAAAATTAAAATTAAAATTAAAGGTGCAGTTTAATCTTGATGCTGGTGATGTGCATTATTTACCATTATTAAATTTGTTATTCTTGGGATAAGCAATTGGAGTATATACTTCGGCAAAAGTTTCTATACTAGCGATTTTATCTTCCATATACGTGAATTTTATTTTCTTCACTCAGGTACTTAATTATTATGAATATTTTCGAATTTATTTAATCAAATTTGATCTTTGATTTTCAGAATCTCATCAGACAAACCTGGAAAAATAATAATCATAATCATAATCATTTTAATAATAATTTTTCGAGGTTTGCCTGATGAGATTCTGAAAATCGAAACATCAGTTATAACAGGGTGTCGAAAGCTATATCATTTAAATAGTTTTTGAACATTTTATGTAAGTTATGAATTAAATTATTTTTTAATTTCATGTAACATGTAAAATTAATTTTATTAAAAAAAAATAACAATGTTAAATAATAAGAAAAATAAAGTAAAATTATATGACCTTTAAAGATAGCAATAAATTTACTGGCACAATATAAGGTATAAATAGATATATCATTCAAGCGAAATCTCGATTTGTAATAACCTATATAATGAGTTTTGTATATAATAATATTATTAGGTCACATTCCATTTATGTTTTGTTTTATGTTTTTTACCTTCAATATCCGCTTTCAGGTTTTAAAATAAATTTATCATTTACCAACAAAATAATGATTCATTTAAGTTGTCATAATGTTAGAACTGCTTGCAATCTGACACTAATCTCTAATACGACTTTTATTTTAATAGACAAATAAAGACGAAAAATTGTTATACATTTAAAGTACTTTGTTGGGTATACATCAGATGTGCCTATGACCCTGTTTTAATATAGCTGTTGACAATGTATCATCAACGTTGGCAGACCGAGGCTTCTAAAATAATAAAATTCACCATCAAAATAATTTAGCCTTTAGGTCTTTCAGACTAGAAAACCACGTTCGAAGATGACGGTCTGACAGTAAGAAATTTTTGATAAAAAGTAAAAGTTACTCATTATATTATACAAAAATATTATCATAAATTTGTTATAAAATTAGTCAAGTTCTTCAAATTGTTTTCTTTTGCTCCCCCCTAACAAATTTTAACCATTTTAAAATTTTAAACTTATTTATTAGGTTATTTATTTTCTTATTTACGTAAGGTTTATTTTTACATACAGAATAGAAAAATTAAATAGTAATAAATAATAAAAGAGTAGCATGGAATTAATTTTTCCAGCAACTTCATTTTCTATAAATAAATTTTGCCAAAAGTACCATCTGAAAATAATCTAGACCAATACTTTTAGTTTAAAAAATTTTTCGAGGTTTAGTACGTCCGTTGCAATGACGCTTGAGGCCCAGTCGCTACATCCTTGCTACTGCAATGAAGATTAGTTTTTTTTTTATTTTTCAAAAAATGTTAAAAAAATTATAGCAAAATCGGAGACATCGAGGTCAGTTTTGACGAAAGGTTTCCACCTCATTGGACATTTTATATTTAAAATATATATGCGCATTATCGCGTAAAGCTTAGAATAAAAAAACGCAATTTGTGTATAATCAATTTATTACATTATGTTCATCACAAAAATATAACATCGAGTAATAAGAGTGAAAAGTGCAAAACAAAAAAATTTTCTACTTGTAAAGCAGGAAATTATAAGTGCATTAGCAGTCAATTTATATTTTTATAATAGAATTTTTCCAATCTTAGACGCTGGGAGCCACGTCGGCGGGTGATGGTCTGTCACAATAATCAATTTTCGCAATGCCAAAAATAAAACACATTAATGTAATTATCACAAATATCTTGTGTACTCTATTTCGTCTAATTTTTTTCAAACATGGAAACCTCAATTATTTACCATCATTGGTTTTATGAATGATTTACTACGATTTTTCTTAGTTTTTGGGTAATCAATCGGAGTGTAAACTTCCGCAAAGATAGATAGAGATCCAATATACTCTTCTAAATACAATAGTTGTAATACAATCTTATATCTACCATTGGGAATTAATGGTGGAAGTTTTGATTCGTCGGCAAGAAAATTGCAGACATGATATGTAACATCCTTTAATGAATACCATTAGATACAATTTTATTTTAAAAAGCCGTTAAAATACCTTTTCAAAATAAAAAACTGTAAGATTACCACAGTTTTTCATACTTCCCGCTCCTATTGCATCTGATTCAATACCTTTTCTTACGTTGACTTGAAAACGTATAGGAAAGGTGCGATATTCGTTACTCAAAAATTTGTAAACTTGCACAACTGCCTAAAAATATTAAAATTTCGCTAAAACATCAATAAACGAAAAGGAAACTTACCTCCATTTTATCCTCTATAGTCTGTTTAAAGCGGAATGTAGCATTCACGGCAGCCGTGGTGCGATTGATTTTAAAAGTTTTAATGTCGGCATAATCGAAATATTCATTATTGACATTTATTAGTTCGGCTCTAGCATCTCTAAGTTTGTAGCCAATCTGATGAAACTGAAAGTTAGATTTTTAAAATAACATATCTTAACTCGCGACAGTCGAATTATACATTTTTGCAGCAAACATAATTTTTATAACCTACCTTAGACAAGATACTGTCATTGCAAAACACATTGCAAATAATTAATAATTGGATTATTAGCTGCAAATTTATAGTTGTCATTGTGAACCTGATGTTGAAACAATTGTAGGCAGATGGGTACTGATGAAAATTTTGATTTACATTCGATTTTATATCGGTTGGACTATTGTGTGATTAATGTAAATGTTTAATGTAGTAAAATCGAATCTGTTAGTTTAAAAACAACACAAAATTTGACAAAAGTAATTTTTTCAAGTTTTAATTGTTTTTTTAATATTTAATTTTTATTATCATTCTTAAATGATGCCCTGGATGTGATGTTTATACATAAAACAAACAAAACTAAAAATTTAATATCTTTTTGAGAATAGCATTAATTCTAGTTGATATTACGCATTGATTTTTTATAAATGTCATTAAAAACAGTCTTCGTTATGTTTAATAATGATACAAATTGTTTCACATAATGCGTTTCAATTAAGTATATTTTTTTAAATAATACTTCAATTTAAGTTATCATCCATAAAAGAAAATGTTACTACAATATTTAAAAAAAACGCACAAATGATAATTAAATTTTAAAAGTAAATTTTTCCACGCCTTTGAATTTTCATTTACAATGTAATTATTTAATAAAAAGAAATAAATGTTTTTTACATTTTTTATTTTAAATAAAAAAATTTAAAACCACTGGGTTAATTAGTATTTACAATCTTGTAAAAAATACTTAGCTTCTGAAGTGTAGTAATTTTTTAACCAAGACAAGATTTTCACTTATACTTCTCTTTTTTTCAAACTAAAAAGACGAATAATTTATTTAATTTTAACTTAACTTTGGAATTTTAAACGTCGCCGTTAAAACAAAATCGAGAGCAAAATCGGAGAAATGATGTCTCCCAACATCCCGTCTCCCAGCTCCTTACTACGTCAGACGCCTTTCTTTCATTTTTTTCATTCTTATTTACCATTTTAAAACTTCACCAAAAAATCTTGTTGAAAGTTAGGAAAGTTTTTGTAGCACTTTAATTAAAACTATTTTTGATATTATTTAAAAGATTAGTGCTGGTTTACATTCTGGAAAGTGTGACTGGAGTAAAAGTTACAGAGTTTCCTTCCTATTGGATGTAAATATTTCTTGAAATTTTTGGAGTTCCTTTGACCTCTTCAAAGTACTTCCTTCATGAGTTTTCTTTTGTCTTTCTGATGGCATACATATATTAATATCAGGATTCTTTATATGATTTTCAGTCGTCAGTTCTTTTGGACGAATTTCTGCCCTAGATAATGTGAGTTTGCAATTCCATCAAGTGGCCTTGTTCTTTGCTACTCTCTTCCTCATCGGACAGCTTGTCTCATAGGTTTTTACTATAGCTGATATGAACACGTCACATTTTTTTGTCAATCTGTCAGTTACTGTGTTGGGTTTTTCCTAAAGAGCTCCCAGTTACAGTTCTTTGGATTCCTGTACACCTCTACCTCCTCCACCAGATAAGTGTCTTTGTTCTTTTTCTTCAGCTGTTATTCGTCCACTCCTGAACATAGGCCTCTCCTTTTCTATCTTCAATTAAAGGTATTTTAAAGGAGATTTTGCCGAGTTTATAATCCAAAGATCGAACTTGGACTTTAGATCACAACAGTGCAGTCGGCGTGATCAAGCAGAGAACCGCAGTCTTCTGCTCTGTAGCATGTCGACTTAAGGCTTATACCACACTGTTGGTTAAATCCTATATATTTGATGTCCAAGAGCGACTTCCTTGCTTCCTTCCTAGACTTTCTGACGAAAATATTTCATGTCACAGCAGAGTACCAACTGTATTTTCCTGCTTTCGCAGCACCTTACTAGGTCTTTAACTTTCTTTGTAGTTAGAGGTCTAAGTTGATCATATGCCGCTATTAGGTCTACGGTAAGCTTAAGGTAAGCGGTAGTACATTGTATTGCTTTTCTGTAATGATGCATACTCTAGGTTCCTTGTTTACCAGGCTTATTAGTTCTTAGTCACTTTTGATGAGAGTTCTTGTATCAGAGCGATATCTATATTATTTTTAATTATGTACATTTGAAGAGCAGCTGAAGCTTGCCAGCAATGATGCAGGTTTATTTGTACAAGCATGAAAGAGATTTTATGTTTACCTTTCCAGGTTTGCCTTCTCCGGGATGCTGGGAACAGCTTGCGATACTCTCTCGATAGGCAAAGCAATTTCAGAGTGCGTCTTCCTTCTTCTTCTTCACGGGACTATTAAGTTAACCCTAGAAAAGTTCAGGAAAAGCTTTTAGTCTACCTCCTGTATTAGAATGGTAAATTGTTCTATCGTTCCAGATGTTAACATTAACCTCTGGGTTCTGGACCACTTTATTTGGTTCTTCAATGGATCTCAGATCTTAACGGTTTGCGGATGTCCTTGAAGTCAACAATGATGGTGATCTCTCTGCTACCGCCCCCCCCCACCAAGTCTTTAGTGGCCTGGTAGTTGCAAGAGACAACAATAAGGCTACCTTTTAGTCTCATCTCCGAGAACCTTTTTGCAATGTCGTCTATCGCCTTAAGCAGCATTCCTTTGATGAGGTCGCTTGGATATCCTTCAGGCTTAATGGCTATCTGGACATCCGTCAGCACTACCTTTTAAAAAAAGTCCTTCTGACCGGTTTCGATTATGCCCCGGTCGAAGTACCCTCCCCTGCATTACTTTGTATCATAAGCACAGGTTTCCTAAGGCCTCTGAATTTCGTTTATTCTCGCATGTCTCTCGGCGCTGCTTTTGCAGACGCCTCTTGGCTGCCCGGATAGTTTGATTTTCAGCGGACTCCTCTCTTCTTTATTTTGGTGTTTTTTGGTACCATAAATGTTCCCACGAGTAAAGAGAAAATATTGCTCATGCGCGATGGATGACAAAATACAACAAGGTCTGCCTGTGCATCGAGATTTGGTGATTAGCGCCCGAGCTTCCCCTTAATCTTTCATCTCTCTAGCATACACCTACCGTGGGAATTAGAAGATTTTTATTGTGGTGCCTTATCCACTTTTCCCGGGCGAAAGGGGGGGGGTGATCCTCTTTGCTCGTCCTAAAGTATACGCCTGTAACTTTATCAAAACTTACAAGCCCAGTCACCACGGCAACGTTACAATCACCTGGGTTTTAAAATTTTTAAAATATTACGGTAAATTATGGTCTAAATTACACAAATAAACTTTAAAATTAATCGTTCATAAATTTGAGTAAAAATACCCAAAAACCAAAATAATAGAATAAAGCGGCTACCGTATTGGCTGTTTTTATTTTATTAAAGTATTCTTGCACTTAATTTGAACTCAAAACTGATAGAATTATAAAACACAAAACTAAGAGATCAATTAATTATCCAAGAGGTTTAAACGTCTAGATTTTAGGGTGAACCCAAGATTTACCGTGTTTGCGTTGTAACAGTCAATTGTTACATTTTTGTTTTTTTTTTAATTTGTTCGGTAATTATTTAGATTTCTATAAATATTGTTTTATTTTAATTTAAGAGAAGTTAGATGGCGTTGCCGAGGTAACTTTTTAAATTTTAAAAATGCAACGGTTTTTAGTGGTTGGAAAGAGTCGTCCATTAGAGTCAGGCAAGAAAACCACAAAAACAGAAATCGGCGATTTTGAAAACGTAATATATTTTTGAAGTGATTCTAAGTGAATAATTTGTGAAATAGGTTTAGGTGAGCTACATTTTTTTGATCCTACCATTGATTTAATTTTTGAATTCTCAAATTAGTAATATTTGATTTTGGTTAATATTGAAATTTGCAAAATTTCGATTGTTAATACAGATCTGACAGATAATTTTTGTGCTATATAAATTAAGTTTGCAAGTTAAGTTGAACGAATATTTTTGGTATTTTCTGATAACAGAAAATTCGAATTCTTTTAAACCTATTTTTACAAGTGACCAGAGTCACTTGGATTTGGCTTGATTACCTTTCTATGTTCATCCTTAGGAAAATACTAAGATAATTTAGGTCATCCGCTTACTTTGTATGCAGCTCAGGACTAAGAACGATTCTTTCTTTTGTGAACCGGCTTGTAGCGGTATCACTGCAATCCTTTTTTTTTTGTTGATAAGTCGTTCTTTTGAATGATAAGTATTTTACAGTTTTGTGCGAATTCTATTTTATTTATCATTTATTATTTTTTTGTTGAGATAGTGGAGCAACAAGGATTTTGTAAAGTCGTTTCGTTGCTCATCTGGCGCCCAAAAACATTCTCCTCTTTTTTACGTAGCCACCATCTTCTTAAAGGACTCACGAAGCTGTAAAGCTACCCAGCTTCTTTGACAGTGAGTAAAAAACTCAAAAGCTAGCCTATCTACTAATTCCATCGGTAGAGCCAAAAAAGGCATTTGTAACCTATAGGAAAATAAATAATTGCTAATTCAAAAAAAAACAGCTTCTATCGTCGCTTGAAGGTTTATCAAGACATCAACTAATGTATACAAGATGAGTCCATACAACCTGAATATATTGTCGTGTTTTGAAAATTATTATAAAATTAAATTATAAAAATAAATAAAATATTTGTTTATTTAATTTTGAAAATGATTGGTAGAAATTTCATGTTTTGAATTTTGAATGTTTGTTGAAATTAGGTTTGCCAAAAATGGCCAACGCAGCGAAGGTGTAATTTTGCGACTCCGCTGAATTTGATAAAAAAGTAAAAATTTAAAAAAATTAAAAGTAAGTTGTTTTTAGCAGTAGCTTACAGTATTATTCAGTTATCGGAACTATCAGTATTTTATTTGTCTAATTTTGTCAAATTACATGATTAATTACAGATACAGATGTGCTTAGGAGTTTTCCAGAGTTTACTTTTCCATTTCATTCTTCTCAATACAGTCGACTACTTTCCATGGCCTTTCTTATTTTTTGGATAATAAATTGGAGTATATACTTCTCCAAATAAATTTATAACTGCGATTTCTTCTTCTAAATATAATAATTTTTGTTCAATCTTATATCTGCCATTGGGAATTAAAGGAGGAAATTTAGTTTCATCAATAAGAAAATTGCAATAGTAATATGTAAAATCCTGTAAATTAAAAACGTCAGATACTATTTTATTTCTGACAATCTTTTGGTGACCTTTTTAAAATATAAATCTGTAATGTTACCACACTTTCTTATACTTTCTGAACCTATTGCATTTGATTCAACAGCTTTTTTTAGATTGACTTGAAAATGTACCGGAAAGGTTCGATACTCGTTACTTAAAAATTTGTAAGCTTGAACAAGTACCTAAAAAGTTTTACCAAGAGGCATAAAACAATAAAAAAAAATCTAACCAAAGTTACTTCGCATTTATCTTTGACGGTCTGTTTCATTCGAAATGTAGCATTTATGGCCGGCGTCGTGCGGTTAAACTTATAAGTTTTAATAGCAAAGTAATAAAAATAATCTTCATTAAAATATTTTAATTCCTCTCGAACATCTTTAATTTTGAAGTTATTTTGATAAAACTAAAATATGGTAAATTTTGTAAATCATTTGAATATGATTTAAAAATTACAGCCTACCTTGGACAAAATATTATCATTGCATAAAGCATTTAAAATAAATAGTAATTGAGATATTAGCAGCCAAGTAATAGATTTCATTCTTTCACAATATTCAAAAACTTCAACTGAAGGTCGACGCGTATTGACAAAAATTTTGTATCGAACGAACTTTTAGATGGTTAATAAAAAAAAATCTATTAAAACCAAATGTCTCTGTGTTAAATGATCCTGTGAAAACAGTCATTGCTTTATATATTTAATTATTTATTATATGTATAATATATTTAAGTTGTATCGACCTAATGTTCTTTAAAAACATTAAATCTACTAATATATTACGGTTGATTTACTATAACCTCCATTAAAACTAAATCTCTCTGTGTTAAATGATCTGAAAAGTCATTGGTATCAAAATATATTTAGTTTTGTACATATTAATTGACTAAGACGCTTGCATTGCACCTTAACTGGTGATGCACTTCACAATCTTTAACTCCAAATTAAATTTTACAAGTTAATTGTTTTGTGGTTGAATGGCTACTCACCTTAATCGATTTTTATTTTTAAAATTTTAAAATAATAAAAACGAAAAAAGATAAAATATAATGTTTGTTTCTCTAATTGTTTTGAAGGACGTGATATTATAGTAATAACTAATTTTATACATTAATGTTGTTTTTCAAGGATTTTACGCTCCATTAAGGAATAGAATGACTGATATAACATAGCATGTTACGCTAAAATTTTAGTCAGTGTATCTTCAGTGCATTATAAAATTATTTTAGTATCAGAACATAATGAAAAACGTAATTTTGCTACTATTACTTCGCATATTTCTTCAAGATATCTTCTGCAATGACACTATTTTGTCCAAGGTATATAAAAAATGCAAATTATGCAGTTTTATAAAAATAATTGATATTGTATTTTTAGTTTCACCAAAATATCTACAAAGTCAAAGATGTTCGAACACAAATATTGAGCTACAATAAAAATTATTTTAATATTTTTGAAGTTAAAACATATAAATACAATCGTACTACTCCAGCCACAAATACTACTATAAACGTGAAAATCGCCGTGAAAGATAAAGTCGAAGTATGTAATTTTTGCTGTTATTACTAAAAAATTAAATTACTATAAAAACAAAATTTTTAGATTCTAGTACAAGGTTATAAATTTTTAAGCAACGAATATCGACACTTTCCTATCCGTTTTCAAGTTAATTTAAAAAGAGCGGGTGATGCGAATGCAATAGGTTTGAAGGCAGTCAAAAAATGTGGTAACGTCACAGCTCTCTACTTTGAAAAGGTTTTTAAATAATTTATAATTATATAATACAACTAAGAATTTTAACTTTCAGGATATTACATACTTTGTCTGCAACTTTGTTCTCGATGAAACGCGCCTTCCTCCACTTATTCCCAATGGTAGATATAAATTTGATATGGGATTGCTGTATTTAAATGAAGAAATTGCATTAGTATCTGTTTTTGCTGAAATATACACTCCAATTGCATATCCAAAGCATTGAAATGTGACAGTGTAGTCAGAAATGAATTAAACCGGTTGACAGCATTTTGATTTTATTTTGTGTTAATAAAAATATATGAAAATGTTATTGCATAAATTAATGTGTTTTTTTTTTAATTTGAAGTGTCACTAACAGCAATTCACAGTAAGTTGCAGTATTATTCAGTTATCAAAATTACCAAGATTTTATTGATTAATAATTAAAATTAATTAATAAAAAACAAATTATGCACAATCATTTTATTTTATTCTTAAGTACAGCGTATTTAAAGCGTAGAAAAGATAAAATAAAGTGTAATTTTCGGTTCATTCTTCCCAATTCAATGAATTATTTTCCATGACCTTTTTTATTTTTTGGGTAATCAATTGGAGTATATACTTCTACAAAGATGTCGACCATCGAGATTTCTTCTTCTAAATAAAACGATGTTAATTCGATCATATATCTACCATTGGGAATTAAAGGAGGAAATTTTGTTTGGTCGATAACAAAATTGCATGCATGATATGTGACATCCTGTAAATGAACAACGTCAGATATACATATTTTATTCCTAAAACTTATTTAAGAACCTTTTCAAAATAAAAATCTGTAAGGTTACCACACTTTTTTATGTTTCCCGAACCTATTGCATTTGATTCGACAGCTTTTTTCAGATTAACTTGAAAACGTATCGGAAAGATTCGATATTCGTTACTTAAAAATTTGTAAACCTGTACAAGTACCTAAAAATGTTATATAATGTTTACCAATTAGACCTAATTATTTATAATAGGGCCAATAAAGAAATGCAAAAAAAAAATTGATAATCGAATACCACCAAAATTACCTCGCATTTATCTTCAATGGTTTTTTTTATTTGAAATGTCATATTTATGGCCGGTGTCGTGCGATTAAACTTGAAAGTTTTAGCATTTAAGTAATAAAAATAATCTTCATTAAAACTTTTAATTTCCACCCGCATATCTTTAAGTTTAAAGCCAGTTTGATGAAACTAAAACTAAATTTTCAAAATATGATTTTGAGAATTATAACTTACCTTAGACAAAATGCTATTATTGCATAAAGCATTTAAAATAAATAATAATTGGACTATTAGCAGCCAATTTATTATAGCCCTCATTGGGAGCATAATATTCAAAAACTTTTCAACTGCAGTCAAGACTCCTACTGATGAAAATCAACATCGACATACAATTTTATATCAAGCCAACTATTAGATGTAATATAATAATTTAATGTGGTAGAACCGGATACATAAGTAATTATTGCAAACTTTAATAGTGTTTTTATCAACATCATTCAATCTGCTGGTATATTATGATTGATTTGCTGTAAACATCATTAAATCTAAATATCTTTATGTTAAATAATCTGGAAAGCATTTGTTCTGCATAGTTATTTAGTTCTTATGAACTTATTTTCTGGTTATATCTGATATATTTAACCTTCAAATTATGATAGAACTGAAGATATTTGCGTTGCACCTTAATTGACGTTGCACTTCACAAACTTTAACTCGGGATTAAACTTCGCAACTTGAACGATAATGGCTGAAGAATTTATTCGGCAATTACTTCGGTCGTCTCCGATGATCCGAGGAATTTGTCTTCACAATTATATTAAAAAAAAGTGCAATGTCTTTTAATATTTACTTGTATTATATAATATCTCTACATCGGACTTTAAAGCAAGAAAATAATTTAATTTTTAAAATTACTAGTTTATAAATAACAATTTCCTTAAATTAATTTAAAAATATCACAACTTATTTTTTACCCTTATTTAAAATCTCTTGAACTTTTTGTAAACTTTTTCCCGTTGTTTCGGGAACGTAAAAGTGCACAAAGAAGAATCCAAAAAAGCAGCAAACTGTAAAAATCCAGAAAGAGAAAGAGAGACCGATAACGTCGGTTACGTTTGAGAAAAACTTGGTTAAGAAGAACGCCAATATCCAGCAACCAGAAGCGGTTACGGTGGAAGCCGCTGATTTTATATTCCCAGGAAAGAGTTCGCCCATGACGGCCCAGGGAAGCGGTCCGAAACCAATGCAATAAGTTATGTTGTACAAAATCAGACAGACAACTGGAAGCCAAAACAACGCGGACACGTCTGTGTTCCTTTCTTGCAAAAAGAAGTAATAACCTAAAATGGCTTCCGAAATTCCCATTCCGACAGCTGAAAAGGTAAGAAGAAAGCGTTTTCCCATTCTGTCTACGACGAGCGGAGTAATGACACTAGACGAAACTTGTACGATTCCAATTATGATCGTACAAACGGCCGGTGGAATCGTACTACCGGTAGCAGCAAAAATATTTTGCGTATAAAACAAAATTATATTAATACCGGAAAACTGCTGCAAACTAACCAGACCAACCGAAATGATCAACGCCTTCACCAAACCTCTCGACTTAAAAATGTCCATGAAAGATCCCTTATTTGCCTTTGTTTCGTTCACCGCGTTTCGGATATCCAGGAGCTCCTTCTGCACAGCTCCGCTTGTCTTCGTTCTTATTTTCATCAGCGCTTTTTCCGAACCATCTTCATCGTTTATCGCCACTAAATGGTAAGGACTTTCCGGAATGTAAATTAAGAACAAAACCAAAAACAACGATGGAGCTATTAAACAAGAAATGTTATATAATGTGATGGAGACGTATGGACCAATCGCGTAAGAATATAAAATTCCAAACGTAATGAAAAGTTGCATAAATGACCCCAACGCCCCTCGAACTTCATCTTCCGCGATTTCACCAATATACATTGGCAAAACTGTGAAAACTCCTCCCACCGCTAAACCGCACAAAAAACGAACTAAATACAACAAATTGATATCTTTTGCAAATACTGCAAGCAAAAACGCCACTATGAAAGGAACTATCGAGACGAGTAGCGATTTTTTTCTTCCCAGTTTATCAACAAACATTCCCGCCGCAATCGGGCCAAATGCTGCACCAAGCGGCAGGAAGGCACCCAACCATGATCCCTGCTCTATGGTAATTGCAGCTGAAAGCGGATTATTTTCGGGTTCCACTTCGCCGTTCAGTTTCGGAATAATTGGAGATGTCCATCCAAAAGATGTGCCGCACGTGAATGCGGCTAGGTTGGCTGCAACAAAAGATATTTTTAAAAAATCTTAAAAGTATCCTTTTCCGAACGGTAGTAGATAAGCTAAGAATACAAACTTTTTATTACACAAAATTACAAATAATTCTAATTTTGGAACTTGACTCTAACTTTACGTGACCGCAATCAGCTAATAAATCTTTCATTTTACAATTAAAATTTTTTTTTAAAACAAAACAATTAAATGGTTATTTTAATTTATAGCTTATGTGAGCAAAATGAAGAGAAACATACTAATCATTTTTTTAGTGCAGTTTTACTAGCGTAGTTTATTAATGTACTCTTTAATGGTTTAAAAACCTTGCTCATATGTTGAATTGTATTTTTTCTGTCACTGTATTTAAAAAAAATCAATATATATTATACTTAGTTCAGTCGGTGAAATAAATACGTATGAGAATTCTACCGAAATAAAATTAAGATCAAATTTTGTGTTTATAAATATTTTCACATGAATAATTATTCTTATTAATTTAATAATATAATTTATTATAATTTTTTGTTTAGATTTTGAAATTCGGATTTTTAAGACTGAATCTCTTTTGTAAATATCATCAAATTTTCTGTGTGCAAATAAGTAAAATTTTCGTAGCACTTTAATTAAAATTATTTTTGATTTTTATAAGTTTCACGTGATATTCCAGTTTATAATAACAGTTTACAGTATTTTAATTATTTAAATAATTGTATAAAATTACGCTACAAATTGCGCTGATTAATAACTTAAAAAGACTACAACTTTGAGATTTTATGATAAATTTAATTAAACACAGTGCTAATAATTCTTTTAATTTCAGATTACCCATGTTCAATTAAAATACAAAAAATAATGTAAAATGTGTATAAATAAATAAAACAAAGTTGGATCTTTCCAGCTCCGAAAATTCATGACATTATATTTATTATTATATTTACAACCGGTTTCGCTTTTGTTTACTAAAGAATAAATTATTAAAAACATTCTGATTTGATATTCTTTTTTTAAATTACTTAAAATGCACGGAATTTTGTTGAAATTTAAATTCATCTATTTATTTTCCTATTATAGAAATGGAAAACTTTAAGTTACATTTTAAATTTTTGAAATCTCTTATTTATTTTAAAATATTTCCTATTGTGTTTTGGTTTGTTGCATTTGAATTTTATTATTTTCATAAGTGTTTAAGCCTTCAAGTTATCACCAGCTTTAATTAATACTTGATTAGTTATTTGTAAAACGCAACTTCAATTAGTTTATTTTAAGTTACCAACCTAAAAGAGTTAGGAAGTTACGGGAAAATGGCATGTCAGTGCGGCCTTCAGGCCGCACAACCTAAGCAATCGAGTTTATGTTTACGTCTAGACTTACCACTATTATACCGATTTAAAAAAATTGTATTATTAGTATAAGTGTTGTTGTTATTAGAATATTTCTTTGGTTTTTTGGTTGCTTTTATTAATGTGGGACAAAACCTTCAGTTCTAATCACCAATATAACTTTGCTTTTTTTTGCATTAAGTTTGCATCACCTTTTAAAATGTAAAATACCATCTATTTTTATTATTTATTATTTTGGTGTGACAATACTGTAAGTTGTTTATCTTCAATTGTTTTATTTATTACATCTAGCGCCCAAGCAATAACAGCATTTGTTTTCGTTAGCTTTGTTAGCTTTGATCAGCCTTTTAGTTCAAACCGATGCTCTTTAGCTTTAAAAATCCTAGGCCTCCCTTCTTTGATTAATTAGTTTGATGACAATTCAAGTTCACCTGAACGGCAAACAGCACCAATAAAGGCATTTTCCTGAGTTTAATCGGTTCAATTTGTATAAAATAGTATTTAATATATCAAGGGCGTCATTTGCAGCATTAAATGTAAAGTGATTCCGCGTTTGGTGACCCCGCAGAGCTATAGCTACCTTGTTTGGTGATTTAAATGTCATAACTTGACAAAACAAGCAAATTCAAAGCGGAAAGGGCAATAAATTAAATTCGTTTACTTTTTGCTGTTCTTATCAGTGGTTAATATACCGTGATGTCATAAACAATTAACGGCAAAGGAAACCCGTGCTAATACGAACGATTAAATTTTTAATTAAATCAATATTAGTAAGCAAATAAATAATAAAGATTATAATTAAAACTTTTAATTATCGAATTCTTTTAAATACTAAATTATCACAAAAGTTGTTACGAAATATTGAAAAATAAATACAGGGTGATATCGCACATAAACTTCCGTGTTGCAATTTTCCGCTATAGCTCGACAAACAAGAACATAAAAATGCTATAACTAAAATTATATTAATATTAATGTCGCACTTATACCCTTGATGATGCTTTTATTGTATTTTACTTTAAATAATTCAAGTAGACGTGACTAGAAAACCAATGAAAATGATAATTAAAAATTACAATTTTAAAAGACGCGAAATTCATAATTTTTGGCGGGTTATTTAAAAAATAACAAAACAATTGAAAACTAAAATAAAACAAGTGAATAAATTTTAACCTACACCGCGCGCACAAATGAACAGTTTAATTACAACAAAGTACAAAATAAACAGATTTAAATAAAAAACCTTTTGTTGACAAAATTACAGTTTCAGAAGGAAAAAAATGTGTCATTGCATAAGTAACGAAATTATAATTGAAAGTGACGTAAAAACCAATTACTTTAAATACATAAATACAAAATAAACAAGTATTTTATTTTATTTTTAGTTTTAAAAAAAATTTACGCACCTACACACGCGGCAATATACAAAAATTTTCTGTCTCCACTTTCACTCGAATCACTTTTTAAATTTTTGTTGCTGGCTTTTTGATCACCACCATCGGGTAGCTTTTGCATTTCCATGGTGGTCAGCTTTCGACTGACGTCTTGGCCGGCTAAATTCTCATCTCCCGCTACCAACTTGTATTTTACGTCCTCGTATTCAGTCATTGTGAGCAAATTATTTTGACAAAATTATAGGCAACGAAGAATGATGAACTTAAATTGATATCAACGCTACAATAAAATATAAGGAACTTATCAACAAATTATTATCTGGTTATCTGAATATTTCAATAGGAATATACAAGTGCCACTGAGGGGAAATTTCTGAACTTGTACGTTGATATATCATCTTGCCTAAGTCTTGAGCAAATTGCCTTTAATTTATTGCTCTACAAGTAAATAAAGTAAATTTAATATTAAATTAATTTGCAGGATCGGATCTAAAAGCAATAAAATGCAATTTTCACACTTAAAAATCGACTGTTTTTCAAGTTTTCGCAGCGCCATCTCTAGGTGAGTCGGTAAACTCGAACATTTAAAACTCGAATCCCAGAATTTAAATCGCATATTTTGAATTTTTTAACCGTACGTTACATTTCATCTTAATCCGAGCCTGTGCGTTCAAAAAAATCACGAGTGGCAATGCTTGCTTTCATAATTAACACACAGTTTATTTAATATATAAATTATGCGGTTACGCAAAACGTCAAAAAATTGATATACTTAAAAAAAATTGTTAGTTGCTTCCTTGTTAACTAGATTAACAACAAATTAGGGTATTACGAGTAATTAATGTAATAGTGGATGTGCAAACCAATTATATTTAAATTACAACGATCTGATTGATAGCAATTTACTCCTTTGAAAGGAACAATCGAAGAATAATTCCGTTGCCGCAATAAAATCTTGCCTACGTGGTAGGCATGATCAAAGAATCGTGGTAAGTAATGCTTCATACTTACGTGAGTATCATACTTAAATAATGTGAGATCCTAATCACAGCTAAGCCTGTACATGTTTTCTGCAGGGTCGCTCATTCAACTTCCAGATACAAATATACCGCATGTTTCTTCCTTGTTGTGACGAAATAACCGCAGAAACAAGCTTGCGCAATGTTTTGACTATTATAGGTGCATATATTGCTATGATCTACCCTTATAAATTGAAATAGTCATACTCCAATAGGAGTTCAGATCAATACGATAATATCAGGCGGCTATCGACCGCCTTGACCTAATAGTCGGCAATAGTAGTGGTTTTCCGGTGTTCGACAGAACTTAAAGAACTGATTTTCAATATTTTTTAAATTATGAGTAAAGCTTTAAAACTCCCCCCCCCCACTTTCAATAACTGAACAGAACTTCAAAGCAAAGCAAAGGTTAATGTATTTTTACAGTCGTTCATAAAATATTTCTCCTTATTGGACCCCCATTGTCACGCTGAGTCACATTTGCTAACCCCCCCCCCCCCCATCAAATATTATTTCATAATTTCACAACGATTAATAATAGCACACAAATCTTTCTTCGATGATATAAATTTTAATAAATATCAATCGCAAAACATAGTCTTCATATATCAGATGTCTAAAGACTAAATTCAAATTTCAGTACAGGGACGTAGTAGGCGAAGAAAAAGTTCTCGGTAAAAAATCAAATGGATAAACTGCAAACGTCACGTTTCTTGATCCCTTCCCCCCACCACCACCCCCTTGTCACATACCATCACGGTAAGCAATAACCTCCCTCCCTACCCCCTAGATTATAGATTTCCTATTAAACTGACGGTCACTGCTTATATTTAGTTCTTGAAGCATTTTTTCAGGATCAATAGTTCTCATTGTAAAATCATAAAAAGTTCAGTTTGATTTGTCGACGACTTGACCAGAGAGACTGCCTTAATAATAGAAGACAGCCAATCCACTACGTCAGAGAGTTAAACAAAAAACCATGGAAGAGGTCCACAACAAGACAGAGGCTTTGCCTAACTTGCAAGGGTTAAAACCTGCCAAGAAAATCACCAATCATCTACCTCACGCATTAGCAAGACACAGGTGCTTTTACATCTACCTAAACAAAATACGGAAAATAAAAAACAACTCAGTCAACGATCAAATACCAAAACATACAGTTTAGTCCAGTCCATGTCGTTGACTGTGAAGTGTCACCACGGTGGAACCGTGGTTTATTTGAAATTAATTTTCTGAGTGGTTCATTCTAACTTATCAAAGTTGAAGATTACGTAAAAGTAACCAATCAGTGCGGCCTTCAGGCCGCACCAGCTTGGGAATCTGGTAATATCATATTTGTGATATGTAACAGCCCTCGAGTGTTTTCTGAAGGAAGACTTTTAGTCCAGTCTATGTCGTTGACTGCGAAGTGTCACCGTGGTTTGTTTGAAATTAATTTTCTGATTGGTTCATTCTAACTTATCTAAGTTGAAGATTACGTGAAAGTAACCAATCAGTTCGGTCTTTAAGCCGCACCATCTTGGGAATCTAGTAATCATATCATATTTGTAATATATAACAACTTTCGAGTGTTTCCTGAAGGAAGGTTTTTAGTCCAGTCTAAGTAGTTGACTGTGAAGTGTCGCCACGATGGGACCGTGGTTTATTTGAAATTAATTTTCTGATTGGTTAATTCTAACTTATCAAAGTTAAAGATTACGTGAAAGTAACCAATCAGTGCGGCCTTCAGGCCGCACCAGCTTGGGAATCTGGTAATATCATATTTGTGATATGTAACAGCCCTCGAGTGTTTTCTGAAGGAAGACTTTTAGTACAGTCTATGTCGTTGACTGTGAAGTGTCACCGTGGTTTGTTTGAAATTAATTTTCTGATTGGTTCATTCTAACTTATCTAAGTTGAAGATTACGTGAAAGTAACCAATCAGTTCGGTTTTTAAGCCGCACCATCTTGGGAATCTAGTAATCATATCATATTTGTAATATATAACAACTCTCGAGTGTTTCCTGAAGGAAGGTTTTTAGTCCAGTCTAAGTCGTTGACTGTGAAGTGTCGCCACGATGGGACCGTGGTTTATTTGAAATTAATTTTCTGATTGGTTAATTCTAACTTATCAAAGTTAAAGATTACGTGAAAGTAACCAATCAGTGCGGCCTTCAGGCCGCACCACCTTGGGGATCTAGTTATATCATATTTGTGATATGTAACAACCCTCGAGTGTTTCCTGAAGGAAGACTTTTAGTCCAGTCTATGTCGTTGACTGTGAAGTGTCACCGTGGTTTGTTTGAAATTAATTTTCTGATTGGTTCATTCTAACTTATCAAAGTTGAAGATTACGTGAAAGTAACCAATCAGTTCGGCCTTTAGGCCGCACCATCTTGGGAATCTAGTAATCATATCATATTTGTAATATATAACAACTCTCGAGTGTTTCCTGAAGGAAGGTTTTTAGTCCAGTCTAAGTCGTTGACTGTGAAGTGTCGCCACGATGGGACCGTGGTTTATTTGAAATTAATTTTGTGATTGGTTCATTCTAACTTATCAAAGTTAAAGATTACGTGAAAGTAACCAATCAGTGCGGCCTTTAGGCCGCATCATCTTTGAAATCTAGTAATATCATATTTGTGATATGTAACAGCCCTCGAGTGTTTCTTGAACAAAGACTTTTAGTCCAGTCTATGTCGTTGACTGTGAAGTGTCACCGTGGTTTGTTTGAAATTAATTTTCTTATTGATTCATTCTAACTTATCAAAGTTGAAGATTACGTAGAAGTAACCAATCAGTGCGGCCTTTAGCCCGCACCATCTTGGGAATCTAGTAATATCATATTTGTGATATATAACAACCCTCGAGTGTTTCCTGAAGGAAAACTTTTAGTCCAGTCTAAGTCGTTGACTGTGAAGTGTCGCCACGATGGGACCGTGGTTTATTTGAAATTAATTTTCTGATTGGTTCATTTTAACTTATCAAAGTTGAAGATTACGTGAAAGTAACCAATCAGTGCGGCCTTCAGACCGCACCACCTTGGAGATCTAGTAATATCAAATTTGGGATATGTAACAGCCCTCGAGTGTTTTCTGAAGAAAGGCTTTTAGTTCACTCTATGTCGTTGACTGTTAAGTGTCGCCACGGTTGGACCGTCGTTTATTTGAAATTAATTTTCTGATTGATTCATTTTAACTTATCAAAGTTGAAAATTACGTGAAAATAACTAATCAGTGCGGCCTTCAGGCCGCACCATCTTGGGAATCTAGTAATATCATATTTGTGATATTTCCTGAAGAGAAGCTTGGAGAATAAAATCACCGACGGTGTTTAATTAGAAATTCCGTAGAGCTATGTAAGGGGGGGGGGATAATTACAATCTCCTTATTATATTAATTTATTATGAAACCTAAAAGTTATTCATAAAAAGAATTTTAGGTCAGGTTTAAATGCAGTAGAGTAGGTTAAGCTACATTTTCATTATTTTTAATTAATTAAATTAAGTATTCGTTCGGCTTGGTGCGCCCTTGTACTTCGAATTCCATTTAACATATTACACAGTTCAGTGGTTTTTCCGCATTTAGTTTCATTCAATAAAACCCCGTACTTTTAAACAGAAAAATAAATTGACAACCTAAAAATTTTCAAAAAAAATTAAATTGCGGAAGAGGTAACGCGTAAGTGCACAAGGACGCACGGTGAAATTTATCACTTAAATTTAAAACTATAATAAAAGAAGAAGAAGCAATGAAAGAAGAGGGGGGCATTTTTATAGATTACTTTTTCAAAAATGCCATCGGTTACACAACCCACTTTACTACTAATATAATTATTGTAATTAAAAAAAAAAGTTTGTTTACAGGAGATAAATTATTTATTTATTATAAAAAAATCACATCAATGTCAAACTTATCTAATTTCAAGTGCACTAGGATTATCATAATTACCTAGTACATCGTCAGACTTAATTAAAAATGCCTTAATGTAATAATAAATGGGTCTGATTTTGTAATATTACACCAGCGGTATTCAATATTTTTTTGTTGCATAGCATCGGGGATCTTGAAACCACGAAACTGGTTGAATTTTTATTGAGCAGCCCTCGTACCTTTCAAATTCAATTATAATACCGCCGAATTTAATCTCACTCGGACCAATTTACTTTAATTGCATATAACTCTATCGGGCGGACCCCCCGTATATATTATATATTTATGCACTAAATATATTTAATTAAAGATTTATCTTTACTAATAATAATTCCATTAACCTTCTCGATAAAGGTTAAAAAACGCAATAATTATTCTCTTGACACAAAATAAATTGAAAAAAAGTGTGCTCCATTTTTATCGCATTTCTAAATTTCCCTGTCGAAGGTTGCAATTTTCGCTACGAAAAAATTTACCAATAGCGCAGTCAACGCGGATGGCCGGTGCCTTGGGTACGAAAATGTACGTTATCTCGGGAGCCACTTTCACTTATACATTCAAGTACTTTGCCTTTTAAATTACCGTTGATTTATAAAAAAGCGCATATTTGCGGTTTGTCGTAAAAACTTACACAATTAAACCACAAATTTAATAAATTTTTGTTCAATCGGTGTTGTGTAATCACCACGATGCTGTTGCTTTCTTATAACTTAAATTTCGGGGTTGAAAACCCCAAAAGTATTCTTTAATGTATAAATATCCAAAAAAAAATTTTTTTTTTTTTAATTTAAACCAAAAAAATAATTTAAATTATAGGTCAGATATGAATGTTTTCGATTTTGAAGATAATAAAATATTGTATCTCTCATAAAGTAGTATAATATACTATGTCGTTTTATCAACCAGTATAATGGTATGTCATTTTAATCACTTTATCAATATTCTGTAATCTTTTACAATTTTTAAAATAAATTTAATTTAAAAAAAAAATTTTTTAATTTTAAAATAAATTTTGAAGCTTATAATTTTAATATCATATAAATAATTAATTTCATAAAGATATCATTTATTGCTGGGGCATAAGAAATAAAAACATATAAAAAGGTAGAAATAATATTTTTACTAGTTTTCTCTAGTTGTTGGTTCAACTTTTTAATATTATTGAATCGTCTTGCATTGGGGGGTATTCCATACCCCCCAAACCCCCCGGTCAGAGATCCCATAATTTTTAATTTAATATGACGTATTGAGCCCGTCATTCAGATTTAAAGTGTAATTAAAGGTCAAGAAATTGGAATTAACAAGAAAATGTTGGAGATTAGTACTCTTTTGCTAACCAGTAAATAATATATTGCTATGACTTACCTTTATAATTTAGAGTTCTCTTCAAGTGGCTTTCTTGACTAGAAAATGTTGGAAATTAGTACTCTTTTGCTAACCAGTAAAAAATATATTGCTATGACTTACCTTTATAATTTGGAGTTCTCTTCAAGTGGCCTTCTTGACCTGGTAACTCCTGGAAAAGCTGCTTCTACCAAAAGTCACAATAGACATTGAACTTGGGGAGACGACAACCTAGAGCTGTTATTAGATATAATAATATTTCAAGGACTTTTTTTAATAATAAATAAATTCTAATATCTCGCGTGATTCTGAAAATATTTAGAATAAAAAACCATTTATTTTTATGCAAGTTATTTAGAAGTAAAATAATCCAAGTGGTGCAACAAATAATTGACCGACTTATTAACTTATATCAGCGTGATATCAGCAATAAAGTAGATGACTTTCATCAAATCACGTAATCAGTACCTCCCACTGATTGATAGGTAGGTAATCTGCCACTTCAGTTTCATTTCATAACCACTAAATGAGTATTGCGTTATAGTTATTTACAATTTTATTTATTAAAATTAAAATACAAAATAAAACGAGATATTTACTTATTATAGATTAAAATGAGACCAATCAGGCTTATTTTCTCAAAATCCTCTGAATTTCTTGAATGGTTTTGCCTTTCGTTTCTGGAATGAGGAAAAATACGTAAATGTCTCCAATGATCATAATGAAGGTGAAAAAGTAGAAGGTGATATGTCCTCCCAAGGAATCATTAGCTATGGGGAAAAGGAAAGTAACGCAAAAGACCAAAAGCCAATTGCACATGACAGATAAACCGCTGGCGATTCCTTTAATTTCGGGAGCGAACAGTTCGCTCATGATCATCCATGGAATTGGACCAAGACCCAAGGAAAAGAAGACGATAAACAGCACCAAACCAGCCAGGGGTAAAATTCCAATACCGGGAAAATGAATTCCATGTTTGCTTAAATGGAAGTACAGTCCGAGAACGAATAAACACAGGATGGACCCAGATATGGACAGCATAATATAGAACCGTCTTGGTTTTTTGTCAATTATCATAGCGGCGATGTAAGCTACTATCAATTGAACAACCCCAACCAAGATAGCGGCTAAATCGGGTGGCATTTCCGATCCGGCCGATTTAAAAATTGGTACGGTGTAAAAAATAACCGCGTTCACACCGCTCAACTGCTGAAACGTCATGAGAGCAAAGGCCGAGATCAAAGCTTTCCGATTTCCTTTCGATCTGAAGACATCCGTGAATGACGCGCTCTGTTGGGCAGCTTTATCGAGATTATCCCTAATTAAAATTAGCTCCTCTCTCGGATCATAATTCTGCCCCCTCAAAAATCTCAAACAGTCTTCTGCGGCGTTCAAATCCCCAATTTTAACCAAATAAACCGGCGTTTCGGGCATAAAATACAGGCAAACAGCAAATACGAATGGAAAAATCATTAATATCCAGGACAAACCGACCCAACTGGTGAAAGCACCAAAGGTATAAGTCAGGAGGATTCCAAAGCATAAGAACATTTGAAAAAAGGAACCGAGAGTTCCGCGTACTGCAACTTCGGCTATTTCACCTATGTACATCGGTGCCGTTACGCACATGGCTCCCGTTGCAATCCCGGAGAAAAATCGACCAATGTACAGCATGAAAGGGTTAACGGCAAAAACGATAAAAATCCAATTGATTACGAACGGAACCGTAAGAAACAAGTTTGCCTTTTTTCGTCCGTATTTATCCGCAACAAACCCGGCCGGTATGGCCGAAACAAGCGCTCCTATCGCCAACATCGCTCCCACGAGCGAAGCTTCCGGTTTGGTTAACAAAAATCTTGCATTTGCAACCAAATCCGTAGAATTCAGCGGCTCGGAACTGTTAAAAACTGGTAGTTCGGTCGTATTCGTCAAGTTTTCTGCGACTACAACATTCGGCACTTGAATTTGAGGTAAAACAGGGGAAGTCCACGCCAGTGCGGTTCCTGCACATACGGCTCCAATCGAAACTAAAATTTATAGTGAGGTTAAATTACCTACAAAGTTTTGTTGACTTACCGCAAATCGTTGCAATATACTGGTTTCTCTTGGCGGTTTCTTGCACAAGACCCGTTATGGGTTTAAATATCATAGGTTCGGACATTTTTGGTTTTATAAAAAATTGCGGACCACAACGTTAACTCAACAGCACGATTGTAAACGCATACTCTACAATTTTATTTTTAAGTCTCTCTCGAGTACTTCTTTATCGCGAGATATAAAATTTTATAGATATCAAATTTTTGTTCGCTTATCTAATAATGTTGAGAGGTTAATGCTACGTTACCGATTTATTTTTCTAGCCCACTCACATGATCTGGTCGCTCTATAGTGTGCAGAATTCCGCACCAGACCATACAACTTAGAATGGTGCAGTTGTAATATAATATAATAATTTTAGCTTGTAATTGAGAGAAATAACGTGGGAGGGTGAAAGAGTCATTAACCCTCGAGTAGCTGCATTCAAAAAATTATCCAATTTAAAAATGTTCCTTTATTTACATCGTAACAAACAACTTAATTACAATATGTACACTCAATAAAAAATAATTTAACTTTGAGATCCACTTAATATAAAATGACTAGAAGTAAATACTTAACATTTTTTACACCTTTGGTATGCAAAAATATTTTTTATAATTCGATATTTAACGTCGTTGCATTTTTACAAAATTTTTTGAATAACCCGGTTGCGCACAGCTTCTGCCGCACTTTGTATACTGGTTGACGAAGCAAACAGCACTTCAACTAAAATATTTAAGGTTTTTGCAATAAATTTATTTGTAATTATTTGCATAGTATGCACCATTTTTGCAATAATTTATAGAATTATCTAATCGATAAATAGCACAACTCGAGATTTAAAAGTGGGTTATCATGGCAAACAAATACTAGAAGTTAAGAAATGCAAATTTTGAATTTGTTACAAGATAGGAGATCAGAAGTGGTAGATACACATCGGAATTTTTACTATTGCAATAGCAATGTGTTTGATGGGTTGCCTAAAAACCAGTCAGAAAGAAGAAATAGGGGATGATAGATTTCAAAAAAAAAAAACAGATGAATTGGTCTAATAACCCCCCCCCCCCTCTTCATATTTTAAAGTGATCGAAACAACTAAAACAATTGAGCAGATTTTCATTTGTTATTTTGTTCATAATTTTAATAAATTTTTCCCCCCGCTGTCTACACATTTAAAATATGACTGTCTATGTTCACTTTAAAAATTTTTTTATATAAATATAAATATAAAAATACTCAAAAACAGTTAAATTTAAAGTAAAAAATTATTTGGTCAAAAAGCAATGACAGTAAAATATTTTTGAATCGGTGCATCAGCGAAAACTTTAAACAAAATTACAAAAACTGCTCATAAAATTAAAAAATTAAACTGACGTATGCAATTTTAAAACTAAACATCAGACTCAGAATTAACAATAATTGCTTTCAGTGTCCACAAAATTATATTTGATATAATTATATGGCACCGCCACTATAAAGCTCTAAGCTAAAGCACTTGCAGAAATCAAATAATTAACATAGATTTGACTAAAATTTTGCAAATATCAAAATAGATTATTTCGGGTTATTTCCTTCGGTTATATGTTTACTTCCGACGGGCATGAATGAATTAACGAGATTTCAAAATATTGACAATGTAGGTTATGCGTTTATGTTAGGTTAGATTGATTTAACACTTTAAATAATTCTTCATCTAATCTAACCTAACCTAATTAGATTTAATATATTTTTAATACTGGGTTAAGTTAGATTTCACATTTTGATTATTTTGAAATTCTCTAATCCACTCGTGCGCATAAATTTCAGAAAAATAACGAAAGATTGCTGGTAAAAAATACTAAAAATGCAATTTGTAAATTAAAAAATAATTTAAATTTTCATCCCCTCTCTCCCCCTATTTTAAAAACAGTTCAAAAAACATTTAAAAAAAGAAAACAAAAGAACCCCCTATAAAAATAATAATTATAAACTTCGTGGTAATCAAAACATATTCCTAAGCGATAAATCCCGTCTCTTTCTGTTATAACACCAAAATTTAGGAATTTAAAAATAATAAATATTTACGAATTTCCCTTGTTATTTGCCATAGTATTTAGTTTAGAAAAAAAAACCTTAATATTAAGAAACAAATTTTTTTTTAATTAAAAAATTTTAAAAGTTTTGGGTATTTACATCGAAAAACCCCAATATATTTTTAAAAATCACCGAGAAACATTAAATCACAGCTAAAGCGGAGCCGGGTACCTCTGCTAGTATCGTAATTTGTAAAACAAAAGATATCTTTTATTGTATTAACCAAAACAATAAGTTGTTTTTTATAAAAAAAAGCCCATGCTCTCCCCTCTTCCTATAGTTATAATTTAATACAATTTTAAAATTAAAAAAAAAATTAAAAAACATTTTTTTACATTTTACCATTTTACATTTTACATTTTTACATTTTGCCTGTACTTTTTAAATAAATGCGTGTATAATCGTGCGAGTATAATCTATTTCCCCCCCCCTCTCCTTCCATAAATTAGAAATATAACCACCTCAGCAATAATTTAAAAAATAACTATTTTGGACAAATTTTGCGCCAATTTTATATTTCTATCATTAAATATTTTAAAAATTCTAAATCTTTCATATTCCGGGGAAAACCCTATCTCATTAAAAAATAGAATTATAATTTTTTATAAACGAATAAATAACAGCAGAGAAGTTATGTAGCTTTTGTTTAAAATTTACAAGAATATTAAAAGAATATCAATGTAATTTAATGTAAAGAAAAAAACAAAAATTTTGTTTCTCTTTTTAGGGGAATTACCGATGTCATCTACCTTCTTGCCTCATCCGCAATCTTCCGGATTCTTGTATTTAATACGAGAATACTCTCGTAAAAAGAGAGATTTTTGGGGAATCCCCTTTTTGATTTTAACAACCCAACCTGTAAGCGTATGTTTTAATCAAACAACAATCACATGGACATGATTCCACCGTTGCCGTGAACCCTCATGTGCCGATTTAAATTTCCGCTTTGAGAAAATCTCAATAAGCACAGCTTGCATTCGTATGGCTTTTCTCCGCTGTGTATCCTTAAGTGTTTAGTTAAAGTGCTACTGTCTGAAAATGCTTTTTTACATAACCTACATCTATACGGGCGTTCACCTGAGTGTGTTCGCATGTGCGTGGTAACTGACGACGATTGGGAAAAGCGCCGATCACACACCGGACAGCGAAATGGTTTTTCGCCGCTATGCGTCCGTACATGTGCCGTCAAATTCGCTGCCTGTGAGAACGATTTATTACAATCTATGCATCTATACGGTTTTTCCCCGGAGTGTGTCCTCAGGTGAGTTTTTAAGGTACTAGGTCGGGCATAACTTTTACCTAAAAGAATTGAAATTATTTGAAGAGTTAACTAAAAATAAATTTACAAACCACATATCCTACAAACGTTTGGTTTCTGACAATCGTCGTCTAATGGACTTGGGAAGGCTTTCCGTCTTGGTGATGCAAAAGCTACCGAAACCGGTTTGTACGAAGCCGAAATCATAGGAACTTCCTGCGGAGGTCTAAAATCGGCCGTAAAGGAGTAAGTTGCTCCAGCGTAAGTTGGACTGAGCAGTCCTTGAGTGGAGTAGTTTCCAGGCATCGGTCCTTGAGGATTCGAATTCCATTGCACCTAAAATAATATAATAATTAATTTTATCTTTCTTCCAAACAAAAAAAGAATTAAAAACTGCACTTGGTTTACTTCTGAAAGATAATAACTGGATGATGTCTAGACGCTGAAAAGCAAAACCCCATCCCTTCGGTTGACATGCATTTTCATATAATTAATAATCTAGCAACTAGAACTAATGTGGTTTGTAATTATTATTATTAGGTAGCTTGGTACTGCGAATTTTAATTTCCTTTGCCTCTACTAACCTGAAAAAGTAAATCTTGATAGTTTCTTGCGAGCATTAATAATAAGCGTGTTTAATAAAATTAAAGGGGGATATTACACAAAGAAGTGAACCCAAACTTTTCAATTGTGGTGTAAAAGACTATAATTGTTTTCAATAAAAGAAAAAAGTTAAAATAAGCACTTGCACTTTCTTTGTATTGTGACGGTAACTGGTAACCTATTAAACATTTTGATTTCCGGTGAAGAAGCATTAAAATTACAATTTTTGTATTCTTTTCTGTGTTTGTAAAATATAATACAAATAAAAACGAATAAATTTGATATTGACGTTTTCCAATAGAACGGAACTTCCTGAAATGGAATAATAATATAATCAGGTTTCGGTAAGCTTCTTCCGGCGGAAACAAGAAAAAGGCAAATAAGGCTAAAAAAATTTAAAAAAATAGCGATGATTTTCTTAATGAGCAATGGTTTGTGGTGAAACCACTGGGCGGAGTCTACCACATGAAAACAACCAATGCAGTAATTGCATTATTTTTTACGGATTTTGACTATTTTTTACCCAAATATAAAATGTTTTTACCTAAAAATTAGCTTTTATTAGAACTTGAAAACATAATTAAATAAAGATTAAATAAGATTTATACAAATTAATAATTATTTGTCTATTATAAATGGTGTAAGTAGTAATAATAATAACAATTGATAATAAATATTGTTATTAAAAGGTAAATTTAAGTTTTTAATGCATGCGCATGCACATTTTCAGATATAAACACGAATTAATTCAATAATAAATTATTCTTATGCCATAATTAATTCTTCTCCGTGCTTTATTGTAATTTCTTGAATTATTATGGTATTCATAATTATTATATTGTAATATAATAGAACTGCGTGGAACTTGAGTGCCAAAGTTGTGCGGCCTAAAGGCCGCACTGTCTCCTAACCTGCCAGTGTTAAAATAAACTAATCTGGGGTGCATTACTGTAAACAACTTAAGATTTAGATGTACCTTAGGAAGATATCACAGAAATATACTATGGTAAATCTAACAAAATGTTAAAATAATAAAATTTAACTGTTAAGTAAATAATTACATACTACAAAGAAAAATAATATTTAAAGAAACCAAAATGTCTATAATTCACATTTAACAGGGTTAAACTTAAAATATTTGAATAAACAAGAAAATAGAAATCTGAAAAAATTACGCTATAGAAATGATAAAAATTACTTCCATTTCCATTTTCATTTAATTAACCTAAAGTTTCATTTAGACACATGGCGTGGTTTAGTTTGGTTATTTGGTAAGCGCAACATTTAAAGTTTGGTTAATTTCTTAATTTGTAATTTTTAAAACTTTTTCAATTTTGTTTGGTATATTTGCTCTTACTTCTTGTTATTTTTACTGTTATACATGACTGATGATCGGAAATAATCGTGAAATAAAGGCCTTTATATTATGTTACAGAGTTTTTTAATTTTAAGTAATTTTTATCATTTCTATAGCGTAATTTTTTCAGATTTTTATTTTCTTGTTTATTCAAATATTCTAAGTTTAACCCTGTTAAATGTAAATTATTGTCATTTTAGTTTCTTTAAATATTATGTTTATTTGTAGTATGTAATTATTTACTTAACAGTTAAAATTTATTATTTTAACATTTTGTTAGGTTTTATTATTTTATGGTAAATCATCTGCAATATATTTATTAAATCGATATTGTAGATCTTCAGCTGAGTGGCTGCGACACTAGTGCCGCAGTAGTTATCAGTTTTATTTTTTCAGCCGTTTTTAGTCACTCACAGATAATTACAGATGATTTCTAAGCAGGGCCGTCCTAAGATAATATACGACGCCCCTGAGCTTTTATTACTATTACACTAAACAAAACATAAAATAATAGAAAATTAACCTAAGAAATGAATTTTTAAGTCGATAGTATGGTAGTTAGTAGTATGTAATGTTAAAATAAACAAACTAAACAAAATATTAAAATAATGAATTTTACACAGTTAAAATTCATTATTTTAATATTTTGTTTAGTTTGTTTATTAAAATAGGAAATTCATACAAAATTAAAAAAAGTTATATAAACACAAACAAACTTTAGAGTAAACAAAAAACGAAAGTTGTTAAATAAGTCATTCTCTATATACAGGGTGTCCACGTGACCGTGAAGATCCTTGAGATGGTGATAAAGGACACTTTTCTAAGACAAATTTTTAAATAAAATTTTTGTCCAAGTCTAAACCCTTGGGGAGTAAAAGCAATTTTTTGAATTTCTGATTTCAAACGGCCGTAACTCCGATATTATTGATTTTTTGGGCTTAATGGATTAGAACTTTTTTAAAGATCATTCGCTTATCTACAAATTAGATTATAACCCCTTATCGTCTAGAATTAACGGATTTCGAGTTATAAATTTAATTAGGGGAAAAAAAGTTAAAAAATTCAGATTTTATTCATTTTACTTTTCTTGCGAACCTCGTATCTCTTAAACGATCCGTCTTAGAAAAAAACTGATGATTTAACCAGATAGAGAATTTAACGGGCTACAACTTTGATCAAATACATTTTTTTGGGAAACCAATCGTTATCACAAAAATTCTGAAAATAATGAACAAGGTGTAGATAAAAAAAATAATTTTTGTAAAAGAATAAAAAAATCAAAAATGTTCTTTATCACCGCCTCAAAGGTTTTCCACTGTCACGGGGACACTCGGTATAAAATACTCTTATAATTTAATTTGCTCTGTGCCGAAAAAGATCATAAATAAGTTTTTATCCTTTTTATGACTGATAAAGATAGCCCATTTAGCCCTGGGGTTAGAGTGGCCCTGTTTCTCAATTTCAAATTATTACGCCAAAATTATAAGAAGAATTATAGCTGGTGCAGTACCGGCGGCTTTCCACGTGTGGTAGGTGTAACAATTGCACACCTAGAAAAAAAGCCGTCGAAAAGTGCAAGCGCCAGCCTGCTCAGTTGCCTGAATCCAGCGTGTCTTTAACTTCGGTCCCCTTGAGGTTTTTTCTTCATTTTTATTTAAAACAACACGATTTGTACGACTCAGTGTTGCCAGGTCTACGAAAATTTCCCTAGACCTAGAGAAGTTTTTCTAGAATAATGTAAATATGAAGTCAGATCAACCCCAAAATTCAATAAATTTAATAAAACTGAAGCTCCAAGTCGATGTGCAAAATTAGGAAGGGCATATACGGGCAAGGCAGTGTTGCCAAAATTTATAAAAAATAAAATTTGCTGGAAAATCTTCCCTAGACCTGGCAACAATGGTGCAACTACCGCACATTTTCAGTACTTTGTTTTTAAATCTGTTGTAGTTTTTTTCTTTCGTGAGGTTAAACGAATATTTTGCACTATGGCTGAATAATTCGCAGCTACGTCACTGTGAATGTGCAGGATAAAAATATACAATTCAGACAGTGAAGCGGCTGCAAAACTTTGTGAGAAAAATAAAAGAATTTTATAATGTTGTTAACTAAAATTTTACGATTTGCAATGTTCAAGTGTTAACTTCTTTGTTTTCAGTTTACCTCCCCCTCCACCGACCGCATCAATTTATCCCTGAAAAGGCAGAAATAAAAAACTACTGTGACTTTAAATCTTACAGACTCTGAATGAAATTTGCCCTGGGGTATACAGTAGTTTAAATCTATCTTAGCTTTTAATTTTTTACATTTATTACTAATTATTTCTCATGTACAATCGCGACAGGTGGTCTGGGAGGTATGGAGTATCTCCCAGTATAGGGAACTGATTAACTCTGACTAAGAAGCATAAAATGCGCTGCAGTTTTTTCTTTACTAATTATTAGCTTGTTGAAAACGAAATCACTGAAGTAAGAGAAAATTTAACTGTCCCTGGTAAAATGGTAAAATAAATTATAGTAAAAATTTTCTTTTTTTTTCTCAGTTTAAATTCTAAGGTCCCAAATAAGATAATTTGCTCAATTTCGCACAATTACACAATTAAATAGCAAAATTTTGAATTTTTCACTTCGAATAAATAAAGAAATCAATGTAATCAAGATGGTGGGCGACGAACCGAGTGCAAATCAGTGCGGTATAAAATAAATAAAATTTCTTACCTGCGGGCACGTAATTTCCGTGGTTGGGTAAGTTGAATTTGGATGATAGCCATGCATGGTCATATTCATAGAAACATTAACCGACATACTGGGAAACATGGTTGGCTGTTGAGAAAAATTTTGATCGCACAAGGATCCGGTGTAACCTCCAGGTGATAACAAAACTTGAGGATGGTAAAGCTGTTGTTGGTTGTATCGTTCATTTTGTTCCGGATGTACGACTGCATGTTTTAGCGATAACAAAACGTCGGCCATATCTGCGGCAGGTTTGCCTTCTTTTATAAATCCATAGGGGTTGTGTTGCAAATCTTCTGTTCTAAAAAATCGTCCTTTGTAAAAGCTGACACTCGAAACTTTTTAAACTCACTTAAAATTATTGTTTGCACTGGAACATGGAGAAAATGGAAAGAGCGTCGGTAGCGGTTCTAGATCTAGAGGTAAAGTAAAAGATGCCATGTCTTCAGGCCAGCAGGAGGAAAGCTCGTCCGGACAAGAACTTTGACATGAGTTCTGACAAGACTGCACTCCTGCAGTCCAATTGCATTCGAGTTGCAAGCCAAACTGCGGATTATTAGGGACATAACTTGCATCCATATTTCTGGAAGTTTTGTAGGTGGATCAATCCTGCGCACCTGTTGGAGATTGAGTTTGATATCAAATTTTCATATTTCATATTATTTAAAATTAAATTAATACCTACGCAATATAAAATTAATTTTCTCACATCGCAATAACAATAATTTATTATTATTTATAAACCTAAATAAAAAAGCCAAAATTCTCAACGACTAAATTTTTAAAAAGTCGGAACGCTAAAAATTCGCTAAAATGATGCTTGAAAATGACGCTTTTCTAGAGAGGGCAGAATTATTTTCCAAAATTTTTACTTTAATGGGCCTGTTGTGTTCAAAAATCTGAAATTTATTCAAAAGCATTTCAGCATCCGCCAAAATAACGTTGCAAGGTTTCGGAAACCATATCGGTACAATTCTACTTAATTGGTTACCATGGAGGCAAGTTCGTTTTGTAAGGAGCTTTCCGAAGTTTTTCAATTTCGCTTTTTATTATGCTAAAGTTAAAGCTAAATATAAATTTTATATTTAAACCATTTCGTTTTGTGTGAAACAAACACGTCGGTAGACATTTTGTAAACGAGGTCGTCTGAAAATGTCTCAAATGGTGAAACTTGAATTTGCATACATTTTTGAAAAACGTTAATCATAAAAAAAGCGTTGGCGGTATCGAAGCATTAAATTATGCAGTCGGAGTAAGCAACAAACATATCAAAAGATGAAACCCTTAAATTATATAAAAAATATAACATTAGCGTTTTTCAATTGAACGTAACGAAAATTAACCGCAGTACTTACTACGCCTTATGTTCGTCACGCGGTTAGTTTTTTATTTTCACTTCATTTTAATTAATTTATTGAATTTTTTCGTCCACTTTATTTGATTAATTTAAAAAAATTTTTAAATTCACCACAAAAAATATTTTCAAAACTTTCGGAAAATTTTTTTATAATATTCAGACTTAAAAATTTAATTTTCATCATATTATATTAATATTATTAACTTTTAAATCAGGACATAGAAAAAATGAGAGAGTAATAAATTTATTAGTTTAAAAGATTTTGGATTCCTAATTTTATTGTTTTTAAAAACAATAGCGGTTTTAAAAACTGCACAGACTGCATCTAAACAAAAAATGCAATTTTGTCTATTAAAAATTACAATGACAATAGAGCTGCCAGATTTTACAGAGAGCAAACCGAGCAGCAGTTGTTTTAATATTCAATTCAAATATAATAATTTTTAAAATCTGTTTTAAATCCCATTATATATTTTTTGAAAATTTAGCGACATTTGGCTTTAAAAACTCTTATTAAATTTTGTACTATCAATAATAAACGAAGATATAAGAGTTAAAAAATATATATCACAGGGATTTTTTATGATTGTTATATTACAAAATTAACGATCACAAATCAAAAAATTTTTTTTAATTTGCAAAAACATTTTTACGGTGAATATTATAAAAAAAAATTAATCCAATATCTATGTATTTGAAAGCCGAAATCCTGATCTTTAAAATGCATTTTTATTCATTTCTATACAATAAAAACTAAAAAAGTTACAGCGCATTTTGTCCGCCTATGTACCCAAATTTGGCACAGTCCTATTAAAAGTTGCGAGGCTCCGACTTTATATTGCATTTCACTCGCGAAAAAAATTTTTTGCACTTTATAATTGTAAAATTTTCCGCCCTACAATTTTGTTCTCTTAATATTTTTTTGTATTTTGCTTATTTACCGATATATTTGCAATACAACGTTTTTTGACGATTATCTTCAATTTTAAATCCAAAAATTCACTTGGTTTGCAATTTTTGTTAGGTAAGAACCTATATCGATTGTAATTTATATATTATAATAAAATTATAAAGGTCGTCAAGGAAACGATAAGACAACAAAAAGACAAGCGACAACAATCCAAAAAAAACTAGCTGAATATACTTTTTATGAAAGTAAAATTATTTACTTGACAATTAATTATTAAAACGTCTTTTTATCAATATGTGTCCTTATTTTATCCTAATATTCCTTCCACTCCAGACAAAGTGTTTTTCTCAGTCCTTCTCATTCTTGCTCGCATGGCAACGCTGGAGCCAATATTTAATACACAAATACAAATTATTAATATTAAAGGACATCCCAGGTTTAGTTCAATAAAACTCATGATAAAGTGATCCGCGATTACCCAAGTTGTGCGGCCTGAAGGCCGCACTGACCTTTCAATTTCTTTTAGATTTTTAACTTATAATCAGAAAAGTATTACGTACGAAAAAACTTGATTTAAAAATTTTCATAATTATTTATTATAAAGATTCAATAATGCCGTCATGTATAGATTTAACAGTTATGTTGTGCGGCCTAGAGGCCGCACTCACTTGTCATGACCTCTTCATTTTTTTTAACTTTTAGCAACTATGTTACGAAAATAGGAATTTTTCATAATAGAAATAATTATTTGCTCTGTTTATTTTTAAAACTTAGATTTAATATTTATCGCGGAGGTTAATATAAATTATTTCTATAGTATAATAGATTGGGTTTGGTAATTAGTGTTGTATGGCATTTATTTTCAGAATCCTGTTTTTGAAGTTTCTGTATTTTAACAGATTTTACAAAAAAACTCAGTTAATGTCAAAATTATTTTTAACGTTATTTAATTTTTATATACTAATAAATATAATATTGAGGTTATATTTATAAAGTCAGTATATGAATAACTAAAGGGTGCGCCGAGGCAGAACCGAGATAAACAATATTATGTTTAATTTTCAACATTAATCCAAGGTGGACCTCAACCCAACGTCTGGATACGCCTATGGTAGTTAGGTTAGATAAACTTTTTATTATTAATATTTTATATTATTAGCAGGACCGTAGTCAGGTGTTTTAGGTAAAAGGCACTCACGGTGCCCGCCTCTTTATTTTCATAAGGTTAAGTAGGATTAAATTTGTATTAATAATATTTTATAGTTTGAACAAATTGGGTCAACTTTACTTTACTTTACTTTTATAATATGTCAATGCAAAATAAAACGTGACCAAGCGAATGGAAAATTTGGGTGGGAAAAAATGTAAATCAATATAATTTAGAGCGGAAGGGTTGTAAATTTTAAACTCAAATTGTTCCAATTTAAAAATTATTGCCAAGGTCAAGACCATGAGAACCTTCAAGAAATTTAATAAAAGTGCATTGATGTCACGCAAAATTGCGTATCCAACTACAAACCCACCTCCCGAGGCGCAACTTATACTTCGGAGATGAATGAAAATTCATTCACGTCACATCTGTCGTTTAAAATTACAAATAATATAATGATTTCGCAAAACGAGGAGTTCCTAAACGAATCCTTTCTATAATTACATTTTTTAGCTTTAAACATTTGGTATAATTTCGGTTGAACCTCAAATTACCACGGTAAAGTTAAAATAAATTATTATTATTAATAGCGTGCGAAAATGTCGAAAAGCGTCGCAATATTGTAAATAGAAGACAAAAACTTATTAATTTTGTAATTGCGATTGATCCAAAAATTTCCCTTTAAAATAGATTTTATGGATGCTGCGGCGAGTTATTTGTGCCGTGGCTCAGATTTCACGTTAAACTACAGATTCACATTAATGACCTCGTTATTTATTTAATCCAGACGTATAATAATTTTGAAGCCCCATTCGGTTTTTATAAACAAAAGAATAACGAAACAATCGAGGTAAATAAACAAAAGATAGTTTGATTCGCCCTCCCTAAAAACAAATGAAATACTACGAGTGTCACATTTGGCCCGGCACTTGACGGGTGTCCGGGCTATTGAAAATTTGCGGTAGCACGTTTATTTTCTTACCATTTAATTATGAGGTATTAGGTGGTTGGCAACAATTGTTTAAAACAAAAATTGCTTAACGCGCGTGTTTCGAATGTATGCAATTCATGGCGTTGCGTGCCAACTCGTCCATTAATTATTGAGATGAATTTGTATTATTCAAAAATTTATTTGTTTTTCAAATTATAGTTGGTGCAGGTAGCTGTTAAAGTTTTTACGCTCAATTGTTACTTAGCAATATAAAACGTTTTCAAGTTTTCTCCGCACGCAATATACCAAGTTTACAAATATGTTTTTATATCATTTAAGCTCTATTCAAGTTTTTTAAATCAAAAAATTAATTTTAAAGAAAAATTAAAGCGTCATTTAGTTTGATTTTTTTCTATAATTAATGGCAAAAACCTGTCAAAGATGTTCGGCAGAAAAGTTACATTTTACGAGCAGTTTTATTTGCAATTTTACAAATAAAAAATGTCTACACTATTTTCATAAAATGAACAATTTATAAGTTATACCCACTTATAACAAACGTAATTAAAATTTTTTTCTAAATACGGCTTTGACGCAAAAACTGAATTATAATATTGACGTCGCTGCTATCGATCGAATTTGTCTGTCTTTTTTTCCTTCTAGACCAAGAATATTAATGTAATAACGGTAACACGATGACGTAATTATTTTTTGATTTTTTTTGTCTTTCTCTGCGCTTAAATCTTTTATAATAATTATACTTAACAAAATGTTAAAAAAATAAAATTTTAACTGTTAAGTACATAATACATACTACAAAGAAAACATCATATTTAAAAAACGCTAAAATGACAATAATTCACATTTAAAAGAGTTAAACTTAGAATAAACAAGAAAATAGAATTCTGAAAAAATTACGCTATAAAATAAAATAAAAAACTCTGTAACATAATATGAAGGCCTCTATTTCACAATTATTATCGATCCTCAGTTATGTTTAACAGTAAAAATAACAAGGGAGAGCAAATATTTATATTATGTTACAGAGTTTTTTATTTTATTTTATAGCGCAATTTTTTCAGAATTCTATTTTCTTGTTTATTCTAAGTTCAACCCTTTTAAATGTGAATTATTGTCATTTTAGCGTTTTTTAAATATTATGTTCTCTTTGTAGTATGTAATTTGTACTTAACAGTTAAAAATTTTATTATTTTAACATTTTGTTAAGTTTAATTATTATAACATCACATACTACTAAATGCCACGAAAATACTTACAGAAAAGTTCTAAAACTTTTTTAAGTTATTTTCTATTTAAATTTTTTATCTATACTACGTTGTTTAATTGGAAGGTGGCCATTTCGCCGTCGCCATTTCGCCTTCACCGTCGCGGTTTCACCGTCGAAAATTCGATATTTTTTAATATTTTTTAAAATTATTAGATTGTATCGTATCTTCTCATTAAAAAAAAAAAATCTTAAAAATGTTCATGTTAACATAAAAAATTAAATACTAAATTTCCGACAACAAAATGGCGACGGCGAAATGTCCTAGACCGTATTTAATTTACTATCGAAGTAATTGAATTATTTTACACGTTGAAATATATATCTTGGTTTATCCTAACATAATCCTTTTACCTTTTACCTTATAATTAATAATTAGCTTAAAAGTATATTTCTTTTTCGATTATTATCAATCTATAAAAAATCATTAATGTAATATTAAGAAAAAAAATTATTATGAAGATTAATTTTATAATTACTAATAGCAAAAAAAAAAATAAATTATTTCAAAGTAATCTTCATCTAATTATTAAATTCACTTTAAAATCATTTAAATCAAATAATTATTAAAATAAAATTAAAAACTAAAATTATAATTAAAATTTAAATTGGTTTAAAAGATATCAATTTTATTTATTTAAAATAATGTACTAGTAAGTAGAAACAATAAAATTTGATTAGTATGCAACTCAACACCCCCGCACTGACTCTTCCCTTTCGCTGGATAAATAGAATAAAAAAATTTGTAAATAATAATTTGTGAAAGTCATAAAAAAAAAAAATTGTATGGAATAAAACGTATTTTGACCCTTATCGTGATTGTAGCGCTCGCCATTGGCTCCTACTTCAACTTTTTTGTCACGGAGGCCATAAACAATCACTTTACAGCATTAGTACATAGTAAATAATTATTTTATTTTCATTTGTTATGCTTTTCTTTCGAAGCTCTAACAGAAACATACCTCTTTTTACATTTAGAAAATTTCTAATAATTTTGACTGCCTATCTATGTACTATTGACGCCCCCCTCCCCTGCTTTCCCCCCCCCCCCCTCCGCTCACCATTCACAATTTCATTAAAATTATAAATTTAAAATAAAAAACTAGAATTTATAAAATAATAATAATAATAAACACTAAACAAAAAATAATAGATAAGAAGGAAAATAAATTTTGAATATTAAAAAAATGCGAAATTTGGAAAATTCTATAAGATAAACAAAAAAATTGGTGTTAAATTGATAGCAGAAGTGTAAATATTGATAAATAGAGCAAAAATGAGCATTTTTATCGATAAATAATAAAAACAAAAATTAATGAAGTATACTAAATAAATTAATTTACAAAGTATGAATTACATTTTAAAGAGAAAAATTAAAAATATTAATTAATCAGAAAATTATAATTCAATATACCTAGTGTTTGATTTTCGACTGTTAAGTGAGAAATTTATATTTAGTGTCGTGACGTCACGATAACATTAAAATAAAGCGAATAATTAATTATTATCGGTTAATTTAGGAAAGTTTTGATTTTTCACATAAGAAACGCTTACTTCTTAGAAGTTAACACCAGTTTAGAGCATTCTGTTGACGGTGCGTTTACCCCACGTAAATATAGTCGCAGCAAGGTGCTTTAATTGGCGGGGCTGGCCGCAGTTACCTTCTAGTAGTGTAACAATTAACATCATATTATAAATTAGATTTTATTATTAAAGCCGAATTTACCTAAAAAACGGATTCGTCCCATTTAAGATTTTCGAGTTTTGGCAACTATGGGGATGTTTTCAAAAAGTGCGTCTTTCCAGATCCATATTTTTCGAGTTCGGGCGGCCTTCTGGGTTATTTTACCTACAGTGTGAGCCCAGAGATTCCCTTTTTTTATTTTCTTGTAAATAAAAATGTAATTTCAATATATCGGCGGGGTTAACTTTATAGAAATCGCTTTCAATTTTTTTGGTTTTTGGGCATTTTTTACCCGAATTTTTAGATTTTTAATACTTATATTAATAATTTAAGTCATAAACTATCATAAAAATTTAAAAATATTGCCGCTGCCCTTCAAGAAACCCACCGGCCAAATTAACCGGGCATTTAGTTCTTTTCCCGCCGGTTCACAGCAAACCTACTAATTAAATCGACAAAATCACTTTTAATTGTTGTAAATTCAGACTAAAAATTCAAAAAAAAATAGATTTACAATTTACAAATGCAGAAATACAATAAACGTTTCTAAACAAAAAGTTCTCCGCCTACAAATTACATAATTTTATAAATTATATTTTTATCTGTTCAAATAATTTGGAAGCGATTATTTTTTCGAGACAACTCATATTTTTCAAAAAGCGGATCTTGATCAGACAAATCGACAAATCGACAAATCGAAACTTCAAATCGATAGTTTCAAAAATAATTTTATTTTGATTTCCCGATGTTGAAAAATTTAAAATTCCGATTAGAAAGAAAAAATGGAAAATACTTACGTAGTTAAAAAATCACAATAAATTTGCACACAACTCAAAAAAACTTGATCACTTCAAAATTTCCTCCAATAAAGCACTTTTTTCTCATTTTAATTAATTGAGAACTTCCATAAAAAATTAAAGCAAATTATCCGTTACACTTATCAACTTTTCTTTGATGCAATAATGATGGAGTACTTTCTTGCAGGGTGGACTTGTAGGTGTTCGCGGGTGGTTATTCAAACGGTTAAAACAGTGAAATGATGAGTGACCGATCACCCCCATCCGACTAATACACTCCCCCTCGATATCGACGACACAGCATGTCAATTACAGGTTACCTTTACGAAGATACTTTTTGCAACAAAAATCAAAGTTTAATGAATTTTGTAATTTATTGAAATTTAATATTTTGTTATGCTTCGCGAATCCAAGTCGAAATTAAATATGGGAGAAATTAGTCGGGGAAAGTTTATAAAAAAAATTTTAAATTAATATGCAAAAACGTGGAGGTTTCGAACAAACTTTAGAATAAGAGTGGTTTGGATGTTCTGCAAAGTTCTCTATTATATTTTTTTACAAATAAAAATATTTGAACGGAGCGACCCATATATTGACCTATGGTATCGGATGATGGTATCGACTACATAATGTGCATTTACACTGAAAATATACGACATTGTTTAATAATTTTAGATCAAATTTCTTGACTTCCCGTGGTTGTATGCCATCGATACCACCAAAACACCCTCTCCCTTACATACCCACCCGCTAACCACCTGACTAAATAATTTAATACTCATATTGAGCAATGAACCGCAAGTCCCCGATCGAAGAGCCATTTTAATGAATGAATAAGTTGCAAACGCCAGATTATTTTCAAATTTTTGAATTTTTACCATAATAATCAAAACGTAATTTTTCTCTCCGCCATGTGAAAATATCTAATAACGCAAAATTAATATATTAATGAAGAATTTAAAGCTATCGGCTTGTTCACACTGAAAATTGATACCTTGGCGACGAGAAAACCGGAGGTAACTTAATACAAAAGAAGATATTTCACCGAAACTTTTTTTAATTCCCATTCGAATAGGATGTACGCTACATGCAGAAACGAAGGACATTATTTCCAAAAAAAAATTGATTTTGCAAAATAATATAAATTTGCTTTCGATTCGAAATTAAACTAATGTCTTCAAAACTACATTCTACTTTACCATTGGTTGCTAGGGAATTATTCACCCTAAATAGGGGTTACAAGCGTCCCGCCTACAAACTTCCGCCATAAATTATACTCTCTTTAAGCACATCGCTGTATAAATTTAATCAACGTCTTAAATTACCGGTAAAAAATTAATTTGACTGTTTTGCAAAAAATACTAGCAATAAAATGTAGTTTTAAATGTATTATTTTGAGTCCACAGTTTAACCGCCAGACAAATTTTTGTAGTTCGGAGTGTTCGGGAAAAGCAACGCAAACAGGTAGAAAAATCAAATATTTGGCAATGTATTTAAGAACGCTGGAATTAATCAAAATGTTTTCGGTGCAACCGCCCGCGTGCACGTGACTGTTATCCTCTTATCCTGCTCATCTCCAGCAAAATTACATAATCTCCACCAGCAATCGGTTATAGCGGTTTGGTAATCCCTATTATTTGAGGAAGCAAGAATACGTTTTCATGCGCGATTATAATTTACCAAATTGAGTCCTTAGTGTTTTTAGATAAATTAAGGGATGACAAGGAATCAAATTAGTCGCTTCTACTTCGCCGTGGTTCGAATCGCTAGTTATAATGTTCAGAATTAATTTTTTACACCTTACAATATAAAATCTGATTTTATTCAATTGAGGAAAACAAAAAATACGGAAAGCTTGAGTCGGAAAGCTGATGCAAAATAATATTGTTTCCCGACGCAGTCTTCAAAATTTCACTTTGTATTTTCTTTTCTTTTATTATACAATAACAAACTGTAATTTTTGAGTTTAAAATACATCCGGTTTGGTTTTAGCTCATTTTGGAATTGGTTGAATTTAAAAAAAATTATTAGTCCATCGTCCGATCGTCCGTCATTAAAATAATTCAATTTAAATATAACAGCTGAAAAACTACTAAAGTAATTTTTCAATTAAAAAACATTTTTAGACGTAAAAATATTTTTTTTTCTTTTTGTTAGCATAACTCATAAACTACCAATCCGACAATATTCAACTTTGCTACGCCTTTTTATCATTCTATTCTCTAAAAATTCGATCTCTTAATTTTTTATCGTAGAGTTAACCGTTTAGGAGTAAAAAATAAAATAAATCATCACCGATCGTATCCGCTCGTCCGTACTACCTGCGCTGCGTGCTACGCTCTCGAAGCCTCAACTGCATTTATCTCAATAATTTTTAAAAACATTAGCAAAGTAAAAGTCCTCTCACGAAGATAAATAAGCGCACAATCACCTCTAGCGTCCACAAAAAAATTAACATCCCAACTAAAAAACGTCCAGTTTTAAAAAAACAAACAATCTAAAATTTGTTTGATTGCTTGAGCCGGCTAACTGACGAATTTAATCTAAATAGAAACAAAAAAAAATGATAATTATATTAAAAAACGTTTAATTAGCTATAACTGTTTCCTGAAAATTTATTCAATAATGGCGGACCTACGCTGATTTTAACCTAATTATTGTTTTTACCTTTTAACAGCTGATATCATAGAAGGATTAACGAGATTCTCATACACGGCCTTCTGTGGTAAAGGGGTGCTTTTCCACCCGAAAGAATAATAAAATTTAATTGGTCATGCATATTCTCAAAAAATGATATGATGATGAGCCCAGCCTTGAATATATCTAATTTGTTTCGAAACCAATATAATGATGGTGTAAGGTCAATAAATATATTGTGGTGTTTCAAAAGGATTCGCACCCACCCTGTGCATTTTAAAGAAAATTTTGTTTTAGTAATTTTAAGTTGTAGGATTGAAAAATTGGAAAGGTGGGGGCGAATGACAGGAAATTCGAAGCTTTTTGCCACGAGTCGCCGCAAGAGTAAGCGGTGCGACTTTTGGCTCGTTAATTTTGACTTTGTGAAATTTATTTTTGAAGTTGTGAGTGAATTTTTGAGTTCGATTGAATAAAGTGGATTTTAAGCGTGTGCATTACGGCGTAGTTTTTTTTTTGATATTTGGATTTTGGATATTTTTTTTATAAGTTGCTACCGAGCAGTAGTTGATTGATTGATTAGGAAAAGCAACAGTTCGATTAGTTAAAAATTGAATTTGAATTATTTAAAATTGGAAAATTTAAATTGCATTAGTAGATAAGCCGACGTTTTGGATAAGATTAGAATCAAGACTTCGATCCTTTTGAAGAAAGTTAAAATTTTTCATTTAATGATATTCGGTAACTATTTTTGGACAACAATTATTTATTTGGATGGATAATTATTTATAAAGAAGATTATTTTTTGATGAACAATTTTTTTGAATGCAAAATTGAATGTTTGGAAATTAGTTATAATTTGGATTTTGTTAATTGGTAATTATTTTTGGAAAACATTATATTCTTTTGGCATTGGAATTGGATTATTAATTATTTTGAAGAAGATTTATTTTGGAGAATTTATTTTTTTATTTGCATTAGAAGAAGTTTATTTTTATTTTTGAGAACGATAGAACCCAACCTGAGATACGACCGTCTCATCTCCCGCATTTAAGAGCAAGCTTCGAGCACTTATAGTGCATGTGAAAGTCAACCTTTTTTGAAAGGATCACTGCAATATGTATTGATGCGATATTGTTTATTAAAATATAATTGGTACACGGCCTTTTCTGAATATTCATTGGTAAAAGTGAACAAATACTCTGTTTATCTCTTTGTAACCACGCTCTCATTGATCAACAGTTTTACCAAAATACACAAGACATTTTATAAAAAAAACTGATTGGCCAATTTTTTTACCAACTTAAAAATAGATGACAGTCAATCGAGTTCCGTCCAATCACTTGCTAAAAAGTTGTTATTTTTCTTGCATCCATCTTTTTATAAATCTCCCCCCCTCCCCGGTGCGTACTGTACCAACCTATAAAAAATATACTTGTTCTTAAAAAGTAAGAGGTTTTCATTTAATCAAATCAATCACAAAACGTACACGCAAAACTTCAGTTTCCGAGACCGGGGGGTCTGGGGGGTACGGAATACCCCCCCGGTAAGACAATTTTATAGTGTTAAAACCTATAAAAAATATACTTATTCTTAAAAAGTAAGGGGTTTTCATTTAATCAAATCAATCACAAAACGTACACGCAAAACTTCAGTTTCCGAGACCGGGGAGTCTGGGGGGTATAGAATACCCCCAGGTAAGACAATTTTATAGTGTTAAAACCTATAAAAAATATACTTGTTCTTAAAAAGTAAGAGGTTTTCATTTAATCAAATCAATCACAAAACGTACACGCAAAACTTCAGTTTCCGAGACCGGGGAGTCTGGGGGGTATGGAATACCCCCCAGGTAAGACAATTTTATAGTGTTAAAACCTATAAAAAATATACTTATTCTTAAAAAGTAAGAGGTTTTCATTTAATCAAATTAATCACAAAACGTACACGCAAAACTTCAGTTTCCGAGACCGGGGGGTCTGGGGGGTATGGAATACCCCCCAGGTAAGCCAATTTTATAGTGTTAAAAATTGAACCTGCTATTCACTGTAATTACATTCAAAACAAAAACTCTTAACCACAAAACAAACTAAAATAATTTAAAATAAAATGGGGCGGTGCTTCATCGACCTCATCAAAACAAACAAAACACTTGATTTTGCTAACCTCATACAGTAGACAATTTAAAAAAATCTAAAGTGAAATAAATACCTTTTTTTAAATACTCTTTCCTTAGCAATATCAAGGATTAAAATTTATACCCTGCTGATGAGAATCAACAGTACGAAATTTGCGTTTTCTGATCTAAAACCATAAATAGCATTAATGGCTCTGGAAGGTATGGAATCAGCAATTACGTAATTACATTCAAAATAAAAACTTTTAACCGTAGAACAAAGTAAAAAAAAATTAAATGAAATAGGGCGGTGCTTCATCCACCTCATCAAAACAAATAAAACAGTTGGTTTTGCTTATCTCACACAGTAGACAATTTAAAAAAATCTAAAGTGAAATAAATACCTTTTTTTTAAATACTCTTTCCTTAGCAATATCAAGGAATAAAATTTATACCGAATCAACAGTGCGAAACTTGCGTTTTCTGATCTGAAATCATAAATAGCATTAATGGGTCTGGGAGGTATGGAATACCCTCCAGCGCCTCAGTAATTAAGTAATTACATTTAAAAAAAAACTTAACCGTAAAACAAAGTAAAAAAAATTTAAATAAAATGGGGGGGTGCTTCATCGACCTCATCAAAACAAACAAAACACTTGGTTTTGCTAACCTCATACAGTAGACAATTTAAAAAAATCTAAAGTGAAATAAATACCTTTTTTTAAATACTCTTTTCTTAGCAATATAAAGGATTAAAATTTATACCCTGCTGATGAGAATCAACAGTGCGAAACTTGCGTTTTCTGATCTGAAATCATAAATAGCATTAATGGGTCTGAGGCATGGTATAAAGAGTTACATTACAGTATTCTATTTACCTTCAGTCTGGGAGGTATGCAATACCTACCCTCCAGTGACTCAGTAATTAAGTAATTACATTCAAAAAAAAAACTTTTAACCGTAAAACAAAGTAAAAAAAATTTTAATAAAATGGGGCGGTGCTTCATCCACCTCATTAAAACAAACAAAACACTTGGTTTTGCTTACCTCATACAGTAGACAATTTAAAAAAAATCTAAAAATCTTTTTTTGAAATACTCTTTCCTTAGCAATATCAAGGATTAAAATTTATACCCTGCTGATGAGAATCAACAGTACGAAACTTGCGTTTTCTGATCTAAAATCATAAATATAGCATTAATTTTCCCTTCTATCTTTCAACAAATATTAATATATTTTTCAAAATTAACCCTCCCCCCCCCTCCCCGCTGTCTTTTGTTTTTATTAAATAAAATGTTTTCTTGTGTTCTTAACATATTTTTCTTCTCTGCCAATTTAGGGGTCCTAAAATTTGTATGTACTATGCTATTGATCCCAAATTAGAAAATGTTACTGTCAAGTTTGTTGGAGTGATTTTACGGTAAATAAACAATTATTAGCCCTGCGTGTTGCTAGTGGTAATGAAATCTTTTAAACAAACACAGGTGCGGTAAGTCACCCTTAAATTAGGAGCGCTACCTAAGCAGTGATTAGTCTAAATAAATGTAAGTAAATTCATGAATGATTAAGTTTCAGTGGCCACTTGGTTAAACAAGTTTTGTTTATTCAGAATTTTGCTATTCAATTGATACAGCAGCGACGTGTGTCAGGTCTTAAGGGCCACGTGCCTTTGTGATATTTAACACCGAACAATTTCATTTACCCTAAAATGATTATCTCCTTTCAGTTATAAAAATTCAATAATCGTTAATTAAATTTCATCTTCTTTGCGTAAGATCAAAATTTTCACGACGGACGTCGGAAAGTTTACAAAAATTACGTCTACGCGAATTTTTATTTGTCGCCGCCCCAAGTATTAATTCAATAAAGGCAATGTGCTGAAACCTCTCAAATAAACTGTGAACTTCTTGAGAAGCCTCTAAAAATCCAATCAATAATTAACGTTTTTCTGCCCTTCGGCGCACGAATAAAACGTAAAAATAAACCGAGGATTAAAAATTATTTTTGTTTCAAGAGAAAAATTTCAAGAAAAACTCAGTGTCTGTTAATAATTGGATTCCATCCACTTTCGTGTCTGAGCAGACTACGTCATTTTTTATGTATATTACAAAATAGCGACCATTTTATAGTCTAATCAGAATAACTCGCTAGGGATGGTTCCTACGTCGAAAAAGGTTATTTTCAAAAATAAAGCTGAAAAAATTCTCTACAAAAAAGTATTTTTTATATTTTGTCGTAGAAACAACGGTTGGTGTCTGAAACCACACTACAAGCGCGCAATGCGTGCTTGCAGCAATTTGTCGATCACGCGGCGCGCTTCAAAATTCAATATCTCAGTGAAAAAAAATATACGGTAATAATCAAAATTACATTTTGAAGAAGAATCTTATAGCTTTCACATAGTTTTTGATTCATTATCGTGCGATTTTTTTTGAAAATTAAAAAGCATTTTTGAACAGTGATTTTCAATTCGAGACTGTTCAAGGCATTCTCAAATTTTTTGGAATTTTTTTAGCAACCTTCCTTTCTTGTGCTTGAGACCTAAAATTGAAATTTAGTTAAAAAAATATCTGATTATTACAAATTATAATAGTCAAAAGGCTCCCAGAAAATTTCCATCAATTAACAAAAATTTATTGTATTTTTTATGAAATTAGGAACTAAACTGGGCGAGCAATTTAAATGATTTTAAAAAATAAATAATTTAAGGTTCTCTCATTGGTCGAATTATAATAATTCCTTTATAAAGAACAGGGTTCCAGACCAAAATATAACATACCCTTAACTGATAAAACTTTTTAAAAAGAAAAATTGTCAACTATTGATCTTATAGGATCAATGGTTTAGTATTTTTTTTAATAGCGAAATTGTCTATCAAACAGATTCTAACCTATTATTGTCTAAAATTGACGGCTAGCGAGTTATGAATTAAATTAAATAAGGGAAACCAAAGTTAATTTTTTTGTAATTTTATCTATTCGATTAAAAATATAACAAAGATAAATCTAAATTACAAATAGTTTGTCCAGTTTTAGAGTTCCAGTCAACAAATTCTTTAACCTGAATTTCACATCGAATAAAATTTCAAATTCATATTATATTGGAGACAGGAAAGGAATGAGAAATAAAAAGATAGCGAAAATTAGTTCAAAAATTTATTCCAAACTAATCATCTTTCCTGCACAATTGTGCCCATTCCATTTTCAAACTGCGTAAAAAGACAATTACAAATTCAAATTTTCGCCCCTATAAACTGTTGAACGGATCTAGATTTTATAAATATTTTAAACATGATAAGCAAAAAATGACAGTAGTGATTTTTTTTAATTTTTATTACCATTTAAAAACTAACTTCTCGGGCAATGTTCGACAAACTATACATACCAAATTACCCACGGCAGCAGCAGATTCACAATAATAATTTAAAATTCGTCACAAAAATTTGGAGAATATTGCCTCGAGTCGACTGAAAAAAAATCACTCAAACTACTCTAAAAATACATACTTTTTTAAATGTACTCATGGATGCCCGTTCACCCATAAGAGCCAATATACACATATTATAATATTTCAAGTTACTATGTTAACAGATATCTTTAAATTTGTCTGAAAAAAAAAACTCTCGGAGGACTGTAATGTCCACCACGACATTAATTAATTACATCATTATTATAAATACAGAAAAATTAAATAAGCAAAAAATTAAATCTACAACAAATATCAATTTCTATTGCTAAAACAAAAATTGAAAAGTACAATGGAAAATTGCAAAAACCGAGCGTTTCGCAATAAAATTTCTTTCGTATTTTGAAATTACATTTTCAAGTGCAAGTTGGGGAAATCACACGAAAAAATGGTCTCGACAAATAAGCAAATTCGAGGTGCTAAAATTGGAGCAACATTTTTCTTTTGTCTGGTAATAATTTATGCAACACAGTTGCAGTTATATTGATCTCCAATGAGCAATTGAGCAATCATTGAATGAAATGCCCAATTTTTTTCTCCTAAATTGGGCGTGTGTCAAATTTTACAGTATAATTTTTCTGGATTTGGGCGTTACACGGGAATTTTTCTTGTACACATCGAAAAATTTTTAATTTGAACTGTAAACAAGTTCTCTCTAGAGCAAAAACCAACAACACATTCTGAGTCAAACACAAAGTTTTTGTCACAGTCGAATAGCAACCACCAAGAAGTACCGTAATACAACCCATCGCTGCTCTTTGACGACGACAATTTGTTGTATTAGACCTAGATAACCAACAGATCTAAATTTATAAATACCGTAATTATACCTTCACAGCCATTACAGGCGCAAGCTCTCTTTCTCTTTCACCTTTTTTTCTATCATCAATCGATATATTTTTATATTAACAGTTGTAACAAATATAGAAAAATATACATTTGTTCTGAAACAATCAGTCAACATGTACAACAGGTTTTTTTTATCCTGGAACACAGCAGGGAGGTGCCTTTTAATCTCGTCCCGAAAACCAGCATCACTTTCGTTAGTTCCTAAGCAAGCACCAAGTGGTAATACAAAAACTGCCGACAATATAGTGCGATTATAAAAAATAAACGTCACAATTTTTTTTCGAAAATCACTTCCGTTTGTCAGTCTAAGTTTCTTACCAACTAAAAACGTCATAGTTGATCTAACCACGTCATCATACACAACCACGAAACAGTCACATATACATAAACACTTTGTACAAAAAAACAACATAAACATCTAGACTTGGAAACAGAATTAATTAGTCGCGCCAATCGAAGGCGGTCCGTCGCCTTGTCCCTGGTGCTCCGGTTCGGTAAAAATTCCTTCACCCGGCGCCAAATCTTCTTTCAAAACTTCGCTCGCCAACACGTCACTAAAAAAATATTTGTCAAACATGTTCGGAACAGAGTCAAGAGATCGTCTTACCCATTGCTCGTTTTTAAGGTCAAACCACGTCCACGTGGCACCGGCACCGGAGTTTTACCTTTCTTTTTGTTCATCTAAAAATTAAAATAAAATTATAAAAAGGATTCGAGTGAGGATTTAAGTGTCACAAAACGTACGTCAAAGATGGTTCAACCACCTTTGGACGTCATTCTGTGGTTGTTTTAGCACTTTTGTAGGTTCTTGTTTTAGTTAGAACAAACAAGAGTGAATTGAAAGTGCGCAACATTAAACTAGCACACCACCAAACGGATTAAGCTAATACCAACAATGTGCAACACCAATACCAAGCGCCAAGCCAAACTAAATGTATTAATCTAATATATAATTTGATGCCAAGTAAAAAATACAACTTAACATCTAAACTAAAACAAGTAGTCTGGCAAATAAAAAACGCCCATTGCCTACCGAGTGATCAAGCAAGCCGGAAGGTAAAACTACAAGGCCGCAGTAAAATTATAACATGCTCAAGTGAAGGTAGTGATAAAATGAAATAGTAAAAGTTTGAAATGTTAGAATTGAAGAGAAACAAAGTTTTTTTGGAAAAAATTAAGAAATTCAATTTAAAATAAATTGAAGAAAAATTTCGAAAGATTCAAGATAAATCAATTTTATCCTTGGATTAATTCCCAGGAGGAGGGGGATCTTCCAGAAATGTGTATATGACGTTAAAATAATTGCAAAAATTTAAATCAAATGTACTGCAACGGCTAATATTGAGCTGACATGTAACGTGCTATTGACACGAACTGAAGATTTCAAAATATAAAAAAAAATTGATTTACATACACCAGTTGAGAATTCCTAAGCCCTAAAGGTAGGGCTTAAGAAGTGATTCCACCAACATAATTTAAGCATTCGACAATAACAAAACATTTATATTGAATTTGAATAGCCAAAATGTGCCAATCTGGATTGGGAGTCTTAACAAAGTATCGATAAAACTCACACCTAAAATTGACTGATTTTCTTCCACTAAACTACAGAACACTCAAAAAAATTCATGTTCAGTTCTAGATCTTACAGATCCCGTGGAAGTTATTCTTTTTGAAGTAATTTACAGCCCAGAATTTAATACCCAAAAGCATCTTTTTTCCAAATATCACAATAACAATACAAGTTTATACACGAAAGAGTCGAAAGAAACAAATGAAAACGATAATCGTACAGTGCATTTAGTGACAAAGTTACAGTATAAGACAATCATTATAGAAATGGAATAGATACAGTACAACAAAAAGCCAAGACCTAAACCAACAGCAAGTACCAATGTAAACAAGTTTGCATGCTTAAAATTACATAAAGAACCTACCACCATTTTTCTATTGACGGGATAACTAGGAGGTCCTGGTTTTCTCTGCTGATGTTGACCCCGCTGATACTGATTAACAATGCCACGTCCACGACCATGATTAAGTTGCGGAGGTCCCTGATAACCATAATTAGCGCCCCAAGATCCAACCACGATACCGGCGATCTGCAATTGACCACCACGTGACGGCAAAGGTCGCTGTCGCAAACCTGCCGCGCCGCGGGTTGACGGCAATGATATAGTAGGTAAGCTATTAGGCGGGGGAAGTCCTTGACGAACTAATTTATCTTTGTTAGAAGATGAATAAAAAAGGCCCAAAATTACTTACTTGGAAATGGTGGTAGAGGAATCTTAGCAAACTGTACTTCAATATTTTCCAAAATCGCCTTGCGCATCCTCTCCACTTTCACGACCCTGTCGATGTGATTTTCGCATAATTCCAACAAGTTTTTGCATTGTGAAGATCGTGAAAGCGTATGGTGGAACAATTTACCGTCGAAATATAACCAGGGACAACACATCAGCCAAGGCAAAGGCGCTCCACATGCATCGTTTGCCAACAGCGCCATCTCCACACCTTGCATAAACATAGCTGCCAATTGAACGCCACGTGCACTAACCACATTGAGCTACAAAAATAAAAGTTAACATTTAAATAGATTACATTTTCGGTAACTTACAGTTAACTCCTGTAAATATTGTGCATTCATCAAATCTGGACTATGACCCTGACACAAAAACGCATCCAACTCTTGTCGTCTTAATATAGGCTTAGGTTGCGACATAATATAGCGTAATACGCATGCCATTACTAGCATGTGCTGAGGAACGTAAGAAGTGTTGAGAATCAAAGTAGAGTCGGAATTTAAGCAAGTTAACAGCGCTCTCATTCTGCGCCTTTTGTCGTCAACTGAAGGTCCAAACCACAACCTGTGCAATGTAGGCACAGCCCAGGCTAATGGTTCAGCCTTAATAGTTTCTGCATACTGATATGGATTGCTTCGACTGTATATCCATTCTTTAACTAAAATATCTGGCGGCAATGTATTGTTAGCAATCTCTCCAGTCTCTTTCTTTTTTGAAAACACAAAGCGATGATGGTGCAAGTTAAACAAAACAGCGTACACGTGCTGCCTTAACTGACGGAAAATTTCGTGAATTGGCGGAAATTCTTTTGAATGTTCGTCTTCCATTACGCAAGGAAGACGAACCTCTTGTGTGGTCAATACATGTAGAATCATTGGAGCCATCAATCCTTTTTGGTGTCGCAAAGACGCGGTTCGCAAAACATCCAAAGAGATTATAGGCTTGACTGTGTTTGTGTAATCTGAAATAAGAAAAAAATTTAGAAAACTGAAATCTTGAAATAAATAAATAAATCATTTGGTTGGAACAAAATGTGCCAATCTGGATTGGGAGCCTTACGAAGAAACTAATAAAACTCACACCTAAAATCGACTGATTTTCTTCCACTAAATTAAAAAAACACTCGAAAAAAATTTGTGTTCTAGCGAGTGCTCCTGTGGAAGTTATACTGTTCTTACAGAAATAAAGCACTTATTTCTCTTATTGTAAAAAAAGAATTGAATCAATGAGCAATCAAAATAAGAACTTACTTGACTGATGTGTTATAGGTACATGTTTTGGCGAAGTGGGAACGCTACTTGTATTGGAACTGCCAGAACTAACGGACACGGCAGTTTTTGGTCCACTTTCGGTAGAATTTGTTATACTATAATCCGAATGTCCATTTAGACGTGACGAACTTTCTGCAAGCAAAAAATTCATATACTCCTGCTTACGATTCAAAGATCAAAATACGTACCGGTATCGAGGGAATTTTTATTAGAATCACTGTCATGTAAACCGATTACTATATCAGAAGAAATTACAGCATTTGCTGTGGCCAATTTGTATTTGTGCAAACTTTCTTGCTATAAAAACAATTTATAATTAGTAATCACGCAAACAAAAAAAAAAAAGAAACTTACCTCCTGTTCTGTAGTTTCAGAAGCAAAACCGGCGGCAGTATCTAACAAGTTATTCTCGTCAGGTTTGGCAGTGGTAGAATTAGTAATATTATTGTTGCTAACAGAAACTTTCTTCTTAAAATCCTGTTTTTTTCCTAAAATGATTTCAATATTAGAGATGCTCTCAAAGAAGTTGTAAAAAATGTACGTTATGTTTCTTTAAGCAAAATGCAAAGAAGCAATTCACTTATTGCATAATAACAAATAATTTACTTCCATTCACGACAATACAGTTATGAAAAATTCTGCATCGTTACTTTATGGAAGAAAAAGTCAAAAGCATCGGGGTTGCTGACCAATCAATTTTAAAAAAATAGTATTTGTCCTGATTGATGATCAATTGTGACGCCTAACACTAAACAATATAGGGTTGCAAAATATCTCACCTGCATGGTTTCCGTACTTCAAAAAACCATTAGCAGTTCCGTTGAGGTAGTACTGCACAGCTTGTCTAAAAAAGTCAGCTCGCCTATCGTCTGCAGAGGTAAATATCTTTGATACCATGGCGTCCATGTCAGCCGGAGGTGGTAAAGAACGAACATACTCTGCAATCGCCCGAACTCCCGAATCACCAGCAATCTAAAAGAAAATTTGGTTAAAAAACCATAGGCATCGAATTGAAACATATCAAAAATCTAATACATCAGATTGGAAGATGTCATCAAGGGAACTATCAGACCCGAAAGATGATTTAAAAAATATCATCATAAAATAAATAAATACAAAATTAAAACTGGAAGTCACTTACTTTGATGTCTTTGCTTGACATAAGCGCAATCTTGCGATAAATATCTTGTAGATCGCTCTCCGGTAAGAGAAAACTACCCAATAAAGCTGCAACAACGCACACTTGCTCGTTGCTTAATTGTAAAGACTTAGTTAGTTCGCTTAACATATACTCTTTGGTCTCCAAGGAACCCTGAAAGTAAACCAAGCGTTAATTTTTTGAATAAACTCTAAGGCTAGAGGTAACTTTGAAAAATTTACTCAGTTCGAGTATCATCATCACGAGCTTTCAGTCCCGAAAGATGGTTAAAAAATGAATCATCATAAACTAATCAAATAATAAAATTTAAAAATAAACGTGGACTCACTTTATAGGTTAATTTGACTTGTTGGGAAGAAAAATAACGTGGTGGATCAAAAGTAGCATATTCGGCATCGTCGCCTAATAAACCATTAAAGCCATATTCCCTACAGTAGGCTATAACTTCTTGATGGTGATCATCCATGGTGCACATCTGAAACAATCGAAATAATTTTAAACACGTGCAAAAATACCGCGTGGGTTACAAAAAAAAAAAAAAAATAAAATTAAAACTTACAGCAACAGAATTAACAAATTCATTTTAGTAGAATAATTAATAAAATGTTTGATCAACATTTTATTAAAGTTTTAAATAAATTCGAGCGTTTACACGTGTACAAGAACAGAGTAAATGCAAAAGTGAAGATTTGGCAAAATGGAGCTTTGGGGAAGTAAGCAAGCGAGTAAGAGAGAGAAAGAGAGATAGTAAATTGGTTGTCGCCATCTCACGGAAAAAATTTAAAGCGCCAATGCAGAACATGCGGAACTGTAATACAGAAAATTCATAAATATTTCAATTTTAGCTTCTTTTAATAGACCTTTTTGTTTGAATTGCGTTCAGAAGTTCAATAGTTTTTAACGAAGCATAAATTTCACCTTGTGGACTGTCTTACTGATGAGCTAAGGTTATCACGATTGGCATATTTAGCAGATTTTTTGGACAATTAAATGATTTGAATTTAAGTCTACAAGATAATTGCAGCAGTACTTAAATTGCAATGCACTATTAACGATCTAAAAAAGCAAAAAGTTTTTTCATCTTTGCTAATTTTGAATGAATTTTTAAAGGAAAATGAATTAATATTACAAAAGGAGCTGATCGAAGACATTGAAAATCATTATAATGGACTGGTCAACAGTTTTTGCTCATATTTTCTGGAAAATTTGGAAAACGAAAGTTAGATTCTGATGAAAATTTGAATACGTTTTCAATGGTAGAAAGAGATCAGTTAGCAGATATTTCTTGTAATGGTGATTTAAAACTTGAATTTAAACAGCAAAATTTAAGTGATTTTTGGTTCCATCGACGATCTGAATATGAAGCAATTTCTGATAAAGCTTTAAATTTTTTTATCCCATTTGTTTAGTCATATTTATGTGAAGTAGTATATTCGGCTATGTTGAACATTAAAAATAAATACAGAACGCGTTTAAATCTCGACTCCAGTTTACGTTTAAAATTAACTAAAATTTAACCTAATATTACATATTTAATGGACAACAAACAACTTCATTCTTCACATTAACTACCATGTCTCTACTGTAGTTTTTTGATATTTTTTCTTCATATTATGTAAATTTTAAATAAAAATAATATTAAAAAATTTAGCTTACTATTTAAATATTTAAAAAATTATTGAAGTTTTTATACAGTGGTACATGTATTCAAAAAAAAGTGTATCGGTGGTACAATAAAGAAAAATTTTGAGAACCGCTGCTCTAGATGTTATTGATTTTTGTGTCACAAAAGAAATAAATTCAAGCTATAGCAAGATGGAATCCTCGCTTGACTTATAGTCAAATCATTCTCCAATTATAATTTCCTTGACCTCGCAAACAACTCGTAGGCAAAATCCTCAAACCCTTTATAATAACATAAATTGAAAAAATTTTAGAAGCCTAAGAGAATATCAATAACTACAATTAAAAACAGAAAGAGACATTAATAAAAGCAGTTAAACATCTGAACAATGTAATCCAAAGCACTGCATGAAAATATATTTCTAGTGAAAAAGTGCTAGAAGAAACAGTATATGACAGCCCAATCTTCATAAAAAAAAAGCAGTGACAGAAGAGAGAAAATAATTTGGCAAAGAACGAACCCAGAAGACAAAACTAAATTAAATCAAAGATCTAGAGCGATAAAAGAATTACTACAAAATCAGGCCTTACATCCTGCAAAGCTACAGATTTTCCAAAGAATTGTGCATACCTATCCCCCTCAATACGCAAGTCAAATGGAAATTGGACAAGAAATAATCAAGAAAAAGCAGATTAATTTGCAAATGTTTTTCCACCGTTCCTGACGTCAGTCCAAATAACGATCCAGACTATGACCTTATCACAAAGAGAATTCTCCAAATGCAATGAAAGACAGCCCACCAAATAATTCTTATTAATAGAGTAGAAAAAACCATTAAAAAAAACCAAAAAAAAAGGTCGTCCTAGAAGTCTTTTTACTGTCGGTCGTCGGTTTTTGCAAATGTTGGCTAGTCTATTCTCGTCCATGCAATCAACGTGATCGTTCCAAGCTCTCTTCCGGTGTTTCATAAACTTCACTATATCTACTACGTTACAGCTCTGCCTGATGCTTGCGCTAGTTTGTCTATCTAGCAGTGTTAAGACCTTGTATTGTTCGTAGTATCTTCATTTCTACTGCTCTTACTTTTTGTTTCGGCTCTTGTTTCTGTCGAGTATGTTAAAACCGGGCGGACCATTGTTTTGTATATTTTCACCTTGCTGTCCGTTCTCATATATTTATTACTCCATATATTTGTGTCGCTTTAATAGTTTGTTGTTGTATCTCGCCCATTAGGTCTCTTGCGCTAGTGAGTTCTGTGCCCAAATAATTGAACTTCATAACTTCTTCAATTATCTTTCCGTTCACTACCAGTTTACATCGAATCGGCTCCTTCACAATCACCATTGTTTTTGTTTTCTTTGTCGAGATCTCCATGTTATATTGCTTGGCCGTTGCATTGAAATGGAACAGTAGTCTTTGTAGGTTGTCTTCATTATCTGCTATCAAAACGGTATCATCTGTGTAACACAATATATTGATGTTCTTATCGCCCATGCAAAATCCCTCCTTGTGTTTTATGGCTTGTATAAACTTATTCATGATAAGAGTGAAGAGAAAGGGGCTGAGGGAATCTCCCTGTCATATTCCTGTTTTAATTTCGATGGGTCTTGTAAAATTTTCTGATGTTAATACTTTTGTCGTGTTACCTGTATTTATGTCATATCTCAAACTCACAAGTTGTTGTTCCACTTGTTCCTCGTTCAAAATTCTTATAATGTCAACCTTTCTGACTCGGTCAAAGGCCTTTGTGAGATCTACAAAGCACATGTATGCTGGGTTATTATATTCTATGGATTTCTCTACAATTTAGCGAAGTATGAAAATTGTGTCCACCGTGCTTCTGTTTCGACGGAACCCTTGCTGCTCTTCCTCCACTAAAATTTTTCTTGTAATCTCGTCTTTATTACAGAGTGGAGCAGCTTTAGTGTCAAGTTCAAAAGTGTTATTCCGCGATAGTTATCTGGTATTCGTTTGCCTCCTCATTTGAACACAAGTACTGTTATGCTTTCTTTCCATTCTGTTGGTATTTTTCTTTCAAATAAACCGTGTATTGACTTAATTAGAGATTCGCCTCCATATTAAACTTAAACATGATATTCGTAAACATTACAAGGGATTTTTAACAGTGCATTACGTAATCAAGCGCAATAGGTTACGTGGGGATATTTAGGACAACCTAAATAAAATTCGGGAACTGTCAGACAACCCTCATCACGAATTTCAACTGCACTATAGGAAAGAGGACACTTTTCTAAGCATATTAGAACAAAAATTTTTGCGAACCATGCATTAGTTCTCGAAAAAATCGAATTTGAAAAAGTTAAATTTACATGTATTTTAAATACACCTTTTAACACGGCTGCATGATTAGCCGATTTTGTGTAAGGCAAAAAAAATTAAAAATATCCCTGAAAAATGACAGAACTCGCCAAGGGTGGAACTCGAAGCCATAGAACTCGTTCGGGTGTCGACCGCGATTGAAATCAAACATTAAGAGTGTATTAAAGCACTCGTACCGTCAACAAAATGAAGAATAGGAACGGAACGTGCCAGTTGACCGTGGCTCGACACGTTGCAACGGGGTGTATCGGGTTACAACTACCTACTTTTAATAACTTTAAAATGCCGTTTTTTCGAAAACTAATGCATGGTTTGCAGATATTTTTGTTGCATTATACACAGAAAATTGTCCTCTTTCCTATAGTGTAGTTGAAATTTTGAAATTCGTGATGAGGGTTGTCTGACAGTAACCTAAAATTCTAACCAATTGGACAAGAAGGTGTGAAAGTAAAGCAGAATATTCCACCAAAATGCAGGAATTGTTTGAAATGCTATTACGACAGCAATTAAAAAACATTGAGTTAGAAGAAAAAATTTCGGGAAGCAAGTTGCGGCAAATAGTGCCGTAAATAGTAAACGTTTGTAAATTATCCATCATCATCATCAATTCCGTCATGGGTTGGGTCTTTGGCCTGTTCCGTTCCATCTCTTCCTCGGTTTTCCTACATCTCTGCGTCGCTGGCTTTGTAGTTGTATGCCTTCAGAGGTATCCTGAACTTTGTCATTCTCTAAAGGTCTTCTTCCCATTTTGTTCTGTTGTCTACTATTTTAACGATTAAATACATTATTATATTATTATTTAAATTCTGGTTATCGATAGAAACTACTTCATATGCTTCTGGAGGAATTGGTACTGTGGGATCTTAGTTTGGTGCAGTTTAAATTATAGCAGTAACTACTATAACTGCAAGAATTCTCTGCTGCTTTAGAAGCATTCCTAGAGCTAAACATGGAAATCTCCTTTTCCAAACTCCAAAAGCACATTCGAGGCAATTTTTTGTTTGAATGTGAGCGGCATTGTATTGCTGTTCATCTGGAGTTATAGGATTTTGTAATGGAGCGAGGCAATATAGCTTGCAGACATATCCACCATCTCCAAGTAAATACCTGTCCTGATAGTAACCATTTACAAAATTCATTCTTAACCCAGGAGTGGTCGCTATATGAAATTTTCTCTCACCACAATTTTATTTCTTTAACTGCAAAAGTTTATATAGCTTACAAATTATAAAGTTTTAAGGTGATAAATGAGTAGTAAATGCGTAAAATACTCATTTTTAATTTTTAAAAACGTAAGATTACTACTCCTGCTATTTTCGATTTATGATCTATTAAAAATGATCTAATAATGAGCAGTGAGAGAAAATCTCAGGTGCGACCAATGGTGTGCAAGTCAACCTAGCGACTTCTCCCAGGTTAATGATGAATCAAAGCAAATGGTACTATCGTACTACTACTACTATTATACTCCTGCCCATCGAGCCACAATATTAATAAACTTTAAGTTAAACCGATATCTTATTTTAAATTCTAAGTCGTCTAGAAACTCAAAAGGATTTCACCTGTTCCTTATAATTCGCTCACGTGGCATTGCTTGCAAAATTTCTTTCACAAATTCTATATCAGAATCAGAACTCAATATATCCATTGCAATTGATATTCGATAACTTTATTTTCAGTAACCTTACTTTTTAGACAACCCCGGAATCTGTCGTTTTAACAGACCATTATATTTATTACAACCCAAAAAGAAGCTGTTATTATTACGGTTGATTTAGCATGAGATTTTACATTATCATCATATATATCATTTAACAGACCATTAAATTCAGTTACGGGAATGAATGTCAAAATACATGTAAAATAAATGTAACGGGTACTTCTTCTACTCAGTCAATGGTATAATTCTTGATAATGTAGATAAAGTTATTCTTGAGCCTGCTCCAACATTTCATAACCACCTGGACTCGATTGTTGTAAGAAATATTATATTCTTCGCAGCATATTGGCAACTTTGAGAGAATCCATATTTGTTAAAACTTGAAACTTTAGAGTTCGCATCCAGTACTCTTAACAATAATTGCTAGTTGCTACAGTCATTTTTGTTTCGTGCAGCAAAGAAATTTCTGAGCAATAATGCAATTTTTCTTGAGAATTTTCACAGGTCAATGTTCAGTCATATCCAAATTGTGAGGCCTTGCAAATACGTTTTATTTCCATAATAGAAACTGTAAAAACCAGCTCTCGTCCGATGTAGGGATATTCAAATAACAGGATATTGGGTTAGCGGACACCAAATAAAACTACAAAATTACTTTGCCGACGTTTCGAGGGTATAATAGGCCTTCATTTTCAGGGCTGTGAAGAAAGCAAAATAAGGAACGTCGGTACAATTAGCAAACAAAAAACCAATCTTACCTCCGTAAATGGATGCAAGGTAGTAAAATTTGTATTGGAAAAAACAACAACTGTAAATCAACTCTCTTTAAAGCTGGCTCCTTATTTTGCTTTCTTTACAGCCCTGAAGATGAAGGCCTATTATACCTAATTTTGTAGTTTTATTTGGTGTCCGCTAACCCAATATCCTGTTATTTGCATAATAGAAACTTTGATTTTTTTCGTGTGAGTGCAAATACGGTAGGGGGGGGGGCGAATGTCAGCTAAAGTGGTTAATTTGCGTTGCTGCTAATGCTGAATGCCTGGTTCAATAAAACTTTATTCTAACGGTCTCCCCTCGGAAGTCAATGGCAAACCACCGAGGTGTAATCTGCCTGATACATCCTCTCTGGAGATGAAGTGTGTACACTTCCCGCGTTAAGCAGTAGGTCCTCTATGTGTGTGATAATACTTCAAACGCACAACAAAAACATAGGAGAGAGGTCGCCAACGTCCGGGAAACCGGACATGGCATATGAAGAAGAAGAGTGCAAATAACTTTAGAAGGAAGTGAATGGCATATTTTGATTCGGTCTGATCTTGTAGACTGTGGGGCATTCTTTTTTCTGTATTGTTTGTAATAATGGATGTATGTCTGTTACTAGTATATAAATGTACATTAAATGTTTAAATAAACAAAAAAGATTTAAGTTTTAGAAGGCGAATTAAAAATATTGAAAAGAGTTGAAAAAATTAAATCTTGAAGAGTGAGTTTAAGGGCTAAATTAAAAATAAATTGCTCTAAAAAGTTGGAGATTCTCTCAGAGTTCTCTGCAGTTGGAGATTAAAGGCATCCGTAAATTCTTAGAGCAATTTATTTTAGATTTAATTTTTTTAACTGTTTTTGCAATGAACGTTAACTGAAATTTAACATATACCAGAGTTCTAATTTGTTTAGATCCAGCAAGAAAGTCAAACTTTTTACCACTTTTTGATTTCTTACCCTACCAAGGCCCATAACGTAGGGGTATTAAAAGTTTCTACGATGCAATAGTTAGTAAGAAAAATTGTTGCTAAAAGAATACAATTCATTGTGTAAATTTTACATGTACACAAACAGTGCAGTTCGTGTACTTCTTCTTTAAGTGTCCTACACGATCCAGTGCGTAGACGATCAACTTGGCTGAGGTCAAGATGACATACCAGGGAATTACTAATGAACTAACTAATCTCCATGGTCCACAGATTAATATTGGATTTTAGATCACAACAGTGTTCGTGTACACAAATTTATATTATATATCATACTGAGCAAAAATACAATAGAAAAACTAGTGAGATTAGCTAATAAGCTAATTCTTTGCGTTAGAAATTTATGATAATACCTATATCATTCATCGTAATTTCAACGCTAATATTAACCCTCACAATATTCAAGTCCCGAAAAAGCTAGATTCATCACAATTAAACAGGGAGTTTAAAATTCATTAAAGTATAAATATTGCCTGGACATAATGAGGAATAGCTTTTGTAAAGAGAGGCAAAGGTGGGTGGTAAAAACCATAAAAAACAAGTTAATTATTTTAGTAATTAAAAGTGGACTCACCACAGTGGTATTTAAATGACGTAAGGCCATTCTAAGAGCAGTCTTAATGCAAGTCGGTGGAGTCCACCAGATCTTTGGAGGTGGGGTACCTTTAGTATTGATGTGCTTTAAAACCTAAAAATTACAAGATTATTAGAACGTAGGTAAAAAGTATTTCCAAAGAACATTACCATGCCCACCCTTTGGCGAACATTAGCTTGGTGGGCAATCCATTCAGTCAGTCGCTGTTGTTCGGCAGTGCCGTTAAACACTATGGCAATTTCAATGTTACCCCTTTCGATAGCCTGCATTAATAAAGATAGAAATTGAACCATCCTGTTCCACTGACCACCACAAGCCCAGTCTAAAAAATACACCGCATAACAAGGTGAAAGAAAACAAGGATTCGAGCGAAACTAACCTGAAAAGTATCCACCGTAGAGCCGGTCCAAGCAACATTCGGCATCCATGATAAGTTTTAATTTATTTGCAATTGGTCTAATTTTACGACTAGGGTATTGGTGTGGTGGTTGTCGTTGAGATACATTTCGTGCAATTTTCAACAAGTCCACCGAGACTGAACCACCATCCAGTGCAGCGCTAGCCAGAAACTGTTGCAAATCCTGAACTCCCATTTTCGAAATTAATCTTCAAATAACTACTATTATACGCTTTTATAAATTAAATCCAAGTTTTCATTATAATCCTGTAAGAGACGTAAAATAAATCAGCGCAAAAAAATTTTACGACCTAAACCGGCGGCCATTATCGTACCCGTTGTCAGATTCACAACAAAACCAAACGATCGCAAGACCACACAAAACGTCAATAAGTTTAAACCCACAAATTATTTACCCACAACAAAATTAAATTAAAAAGCAGTAAATAATTTGTGACATTTTGCGGTGGAAATTTACGGAGCGATCGTCAACTACTCAGCAGACATGCACGCCTTTCTCTACACCGGCAAACCAACTTCTACTAGATTTAATTACAAATTTAAAACGTGATGCACTCACCAAACCGCATTAAAATTATTAGCGCAATTCACGACAACCAATGCAATCAATTTAATCTTTCACAACTAAATTGTAAATATAAAAGAATGTAATTACATCTCGGTTACTGGCACAGACGCAACAACGATATAACATAACCGGATACGGTACACAAACACATGGCGCTTTGACGGAAACGTTATGTCACTTGCTCGGCAAGAATTTATTTGAAATTTGCGCGCGAATCTTGCTGACGCTGAATTTACCAAAATATTTATTTCGATTCCGCAAAATCATGACGAGCTGATTATTTTTATTAATATTATCCTATCATTAAAAAAATAAGATTAGTTTTGAAAGCGCAAGTCATACAAAAACTTGTGATGCAAGATTTTCTTGTCGTAAATTAGCGATCGCCGATCGTTCATTTGGCTACAAGTTCTGTAAAAAGCAGCTTTCTCGTAGTTTACAGGTGTGTGAACAATTTTGTGCTCGTGGTGAGTTACATTTTCGAAAAAATTACTGTGTAACCTGAAATTTTAAATTAACCAACCCGAATTTTCAATTGAAACTTATTTTTGCGGGCGTTTCGAAAACGTCGCCAAATTGGGTAATATCCCAAACGCAATTTAAATTTGGCGTGTGGCTTAAATATGGGGCAATTTAAATAATTTACAATTTGGTTAATCAACTTAAATATTATTTAATGGAAGCAAATTTTCCAACGACCTTGAATTTTATAAAATCGATCGAAATGTGCAGGCTCGTTACACCGGTCCGTCGCCAAGTTCCCAAAAATTTGGCGCTAAATTTAAATTTTGTCGACCCGGTTTAATTATTTTAGTTAACCAATATAAATCATCGATGGAAAGTTTTATGAAACCGCGAAAATCCCAATAGTTTTGCTTTCTAGGGAAAACCTGAACCGCAAAAATATTACGCCCTGGATATCTGATGCAATAAATTATATTATTATTACACAGCTTGAAATAATCATCATAAAATTTACTGATTAAAAATTTTAAAATCTACATTTTCTTACAAATATTTAATTGGTTCTTATCCGTTATCTACCACTGACGTGCATGAATGGATTAACGAGATCTTTTCGACCATGATTTTCGAATTGGACATATTCGCTTCAAATTCTGTCGTTTTATTAAAATATATCTCGTTAATCCATTCGTGCGCATAAAATATATTTTATTATCACAATTTATATTTTTTTCAGTAAAAATTAAAAGAAAACATGTCAGAAAACAATGGTTACTTACCCTTCCCCAAAGGGTTCGCCACGACTGCAATTCACGCAGCTCAAGAACCGGAGCAATGGGATTCCCATTGCGTGGTAAACCCGATCGTCTTATCCACTACGTTCAAACAACCCTCGCCTGCAAACCCGATTGTGAGTATTCGAACCCAACCTTCACCGAAACCAACTAAACTGTAACTTTCAGAAATTCGAGTACGGTCGATCGGGCAATCCAACCCGAAACGTTCTGGAAGAGTGCATCGCAAAATTGGAGGGCGCAAAGCATGGTTTATGTTTCGCTTCTGGCTTGGGCGCAACTTCGGCTATTTTAAATGTCTTTAAATCGGGAGACCACATAATATGCGGTGATGACGTTTACGGAGGCACCAACAGATTGTTCAGCAAAGTTGCGACTCCTGTAGGAATCGAAGTTACTTTCGTCGATTTCACCGACTTGACCAACATAGAAAAAAATATTCGTCCCAATACGAAGGTAAATCTTGCAATTGTTCAACATTTCGATGGCTTAAAAAACATTTCTTTTAGTTGATTTGGATGGAAACGCCAACTAATCCGCTCCTCAAAGTGTTCGACATAAAAGGAGTAGCAGAGATTGCAAAAAAACACAAAATTGTGTTGGTTGTGGATAACACATTTTTGACCCCTTACTTACAAAGACCGCTCGAATTAGGGGCCGATGTTGTCGTGCATTCCTTAACCAAATACATGAACGGTCATTCTGATGTCGTTATGGGCGCAGTTTTGCTTAACAACGAAGAAATTGCAGAAAAACTCAGATTTTTACAAAATGGTAAGTTGAAGCCTGCAAGAAAATGTTAAACAGTAATATTGGTAACATTTTAGCTATGGGAATTGTGCCGTCACCCTTCGACTGTTATTTAGTAAACCGAAGTTTGAAGACTTTGAATATTAGAATGAAGAGGCACAGTGAAAATGCGTTGGCAGTTGCCAAATTTTTGGAGAAGCATCCCAAAATTGTCCACGTCATACATCCAGGTTTGCCATCACATCCGCAACACGAATTGGCTAAGAGACAAACATCAGGTCATAGCGGAATGATCAGTTTTTATATAGAGGGTGGTTTGGAGCAATCGAAAACATTTTTGAGCAGTTTGAAATTGTTCACACTGGCAGAAAGTTTAGGTGGATACGAAAGTTTGGCCGAATTACCGTTAGTTTCTTTTATTCGTTAAGAAGTAAAATTTCAACTAAAAGCTTTTTATTTAGGTCTGTGATGACTCATGCTTCCGTACCAGAAGATCAAAGGAAAGTTTTGAAGATCACCGACAATTTGATCAGGATTTCGGTGGGATTGGAAGACGAAGAGGATTTGATCAAAGATTTGGATCAAGCCTTGAATTTAATATAAAATTTTATTAATCTTTGGAATAAATAAATTTGAGAACTGATTGTGGTTTTATTTATACTCGGTGAGTCGAAAAAACTCTGAAGATTCAATGACTTAATACTTACCGAGCCCCTCTTCTTCTTTGGCGACGTCACAAATAATCAAGCTTGCTTCACTTTTATACCACTATCTCCTGCCCTAGACAAAGGAGGTGAAGAAATAAAAGTTTTGATTTTTAAAAACAGTGAAAGTATAAATATTTCTTTAAAAAACTATCTTTACATGTTAAATAATACTCCAAGTCTTTCGATCAAGCCTCACAAACTTTTTCCAATTTGGCTATGATATTATCACGCATCTGTCCGCTCAAATTTGAACATTTGGCCAAATGCATCTTCACGCTCGACAAAAACTGCAAAATAAGTAGATTAAAACAAAATCTACCAAAAACAAAAAATTCACCTTTTCCAAGTGGCTGATGGTCGCATCCAAAAAGTAGGCCTTGACGAAGTCGACTTTATTTGAGTTCACACATTCAAAATTAAAAATATTTTTTGCATCCTTTAATAGCTGATCATCACATATTTGATTCGTCAATGTTTTCACTTTAAATTTATACGGAATGACCCGTTCCGGGTCATCATTTTTCACTATTAAGCAACGAAATGGAGAGGCTATTAAAGCCTCACTGAAGGGCGACATAATTAAACCCACGCACGGCTTATTAAATCCGATCCATTTTTGTACCAACAGCTGAGTTTCCAAATCTTGCTGCGATGGTTCTGGCGCAAAAGTCGGATGCGAGTGAAACCATCCTAAAATATCCAAACCTTCGTTGTGAATGATATCGCCAGCGTTGGCCTGGCTAAATGGGCACATCTCACAGTGCGTTTCAGATGTCGCGCTACTTCGACAGGGCACATAGCGCGTTATTGTTAAAACTTTCTGTTGTGGATTCCATTGTCCACCGATAAGCCCCATCACTTCAGTGTAAGACATATGACTATGCAAGTCCATCAAGAGAATCGTCGACAGATGCAGTTCAACAGAATAATCGGCCTAATAAAAAAGAATTAAAAAAGCATACCAACAAAAGAAAAATAACTTACAGTTGTTTCGGACGTGAACGGCTTGCAGTATATCAAATTGGTCGGAATCTTTTTATTTGTTTTATGTTTCACGACTGGTTCCTCAGAAACCACAAAAGTGTTGATAACTTTTCCGCTTTCGTCATGAGTGGAAGTATGTCCGCCCTTTCCATCCTGAAAACGACTTACATGTAAAATTTCCAACACAAAGGGAAGTTTCCTTACGGTATCAAAATTTTTCTTCCTTGGCCTACTGCCAAAAAGTAATCTTGATGTTGGAGCCCCCGTTTCTCTATCAGATTTCTTAGGTTTTTCTTTTATTGCAACTGGATGGGTCATCAAATCATACAAAGATCCCGAATATATGGTTTGTGCTAAAAGTTTGTAATGTAGGTTCGTCTACCACAACAACGTGGAATAAACTCACCACAACCGAAATTTATAGCGCCTATCCGCTCCAAGTATTGGTGGACGCGGCTGATGCAGTTAACATCGCCGCACTTTTTCAGTCCCAACCTCATGGAAGTTTTCGTGACGTAATTGGGTTTAGAAGCTAGCCAAGTATTTACAATGTGATTACGTATCTAAAAACATGTTTCCGTTTAATGCGGTAGTCCAAAACGTTTATTCGTTGAATTCAAACTTCATTTTATTACTCATGAACAATTCACCTTTAACAAGCGGGGGGCAACTTGTCGTTGCAAAAATAAAATGTTCTTACCTTTAAATATCTCAGTTCAGTTTTTGTTGGTCTTCCGTCAAAAAATTCATAGTGAATGCACTTCTCTAAATCCGTCACTTGATTTTCGTCCAGTACAACCTCACAGTTTGGTGGCGTCTCGTCGCACAATTGTTGAACTACATCGTCTTTCAAAATGGACAGATCAATTTGAAAATCGTCTTTGCTTTCACTTTTTATTGGTTCACTTTGAGGAGTTTCGGTGACTTTCGAATGAACATTGGAAACAACAGCTTTGATCTCCTTTAGTGGTTTTGGTTCTTCCAGGTTAAGACGTTTGGTGGTTGCTTCAGCATCAGAATCACTGTTTTCGATATCTACTTCATCATCACTCGCAACCTTTTCTATCCTTACCACTTCTTCTCCGTTCACAGAAGTTACGACCGTTTTACCACCATCAATATAATTAACATCACACGGGTCGATTTTATGGGCTTGCTTTTTAGGTGAGCCTCCTCTAAACCGAGAATGTTTAGCATCCAAAGAAGTCGCTTTTTTACGTTTTTTCGGTTTCACAGCTGAAGAGTTCAAATAACCTCGTTTAAAAAAGGTTGTGCGACCAGGTACCCCGTGGTGCGGAAGTTCAGTGTTGGAAGAATCTGAACTCGAGCGTTGATGACAGGACACAGTCGGCGAAGCCGTGCTCACTTGTACTACAACCTCCTCCATGCAGGCCGGAATCTGCAAAACAATTTTATAAATAATAGAAGAACTAAAAATGGTAAATATGTTCCTATGTGTATCCAGTTGCCTTATTTTGTGCAAGTTTTTGAAGTTTCATTAGCTATTTTCAATTTTCCCGTCGTTATAACTATCAACCCGCTTAAAAAATGTAATTACGGCTTTTTCATTACGATTTGAAAAATTAAAAATATTTCCCCTGTTGTATAAGTCAAATTGAGTCCCTAACGTAAACTACTAATCTCCGAGTCAGTTTTGTCAAAAATCAGTTTTATACACAATTTTATTTACTTTAAAATAGGAAAACTCTGGTTTTGTGGTCCTATGTAGGACAATTTCTCGGAAGCTATAACCGGTAAAATGATATGCCAAATTTTATCTAGATTAATGTTGTTAATACCTATTTAGAGCATAACGACCAATCTAAACCTGTGCAATTTTTTTCGAAGTTAATATTTTACAAAATATAATATTTCACATCAGTTTGAAATATGCAAATTAATCGTTACTATTCGATTGTTTCTTACATCGTTTTCCTCTAGAAACGCAGAATCACGAATATTCGGCACAATATTGGAATGAGGAACAATTTCCACTTTAACATTTGCGTGCTTGTAAAAATGGGTCAGATAGTGTTTAACTTCTGAAGGCGTTTTTGTACCGATGAATTGTGCCAAACGCGAGCTACTCCGTCCAAAAATTTCGATTCCCCGATCCAACATATTCTTTTCGTTTCGTGTCCATCCGGTCTCATCTGACATTTCCTTGGTAACCAAATTTATATTATCCTGATCGGGCTGCGTGAAATCCGTGTACATTCTAACTTTTTTGCACCAGCCTGCATGTTCGATGGTCGATTGATTACCGAACCACTGAGATCCACAGTCACAGTTTGATTCGTCATAGTTGTGGGCACCCAAATTCGAATCGCTGAAAGAAATAGGTTATGTGGGCATTTCAAAGTGATAGTATCGACTTACATGTCGGCCCCGTTACGAGAAAAAAAGCTTTCGAGACTAAAATCACCCAAAACGTCAATTTCGTCTTCCTCTGCCATAACTTCTAACCTCAAGGTTTTAAAACTTCCGTTAACATACAATTAATATTACAATTATTACAGTACATAGCGTTTTCAACATTTGGTTTTATCATTTGTTTATCGACAATTATAAGTTTTTGTTTTGATTGTAGAAACACAAGAAAATAATAAAATACGCACAATGACATAAACATGACAGACTCCGATGTAAGTGAGAAAAACTAAGGTGATAGCAATTAGTGCGAAAGAGATATCGGTTGATTGGTTTCCCTAATTAAAATACAGGGATTTGTAGGGGAATAATCAAGATGGCATTGTAGCAGTGGCGTACGATCCGGAAAACCGATGCCGGCCGGTGCAAATGTTTTTTTATTGAGTTTGATTTTTAGTTAGGTTAGTAATCCTGTCATCTTCATATACCATCGAAGAGGTAATAAGGTAAGTTTTTTATTTGATTTTTTGAAATAATATGGGAATACACTTCGCCGTCGTCATTTCGCGGTCGTAAATGTAAGATGGCTGTGCAGCAGTGACGGAAAAGTCATTCAGACAATCAAAATTTCTGTCATGGAAAATAAACCATTTACATCTCAATACTCGAATATTTACAACGAAGCATTGTATCGCACAGGTTCTTAACGAAATTTTTCTTAAATAAGTTTGCTTAACTCCATTTTGCTGTAGTTCCTAACCCATATGGATTAAAAAATGTCACTGGTACCCAAATCCAGAACAGAAATATTTACGATACGTCCACAATATCCGTACATCCTAATCTCGCAAATCATCAGCAGCAAAACTTAGCAGCCCAAGGTCAACAGTGCGTTAACTGTCCTCCTTCGCAAACATCCACAATGCAACAGCAAATACCAGGTGGTGTACGTTTTACATTTGTTTCGTCACCCAAATTCAGGTAACAAATCAAAGAATTTTCTGATGGGCTAAGCAGCTGCGAGAAAAAAATATTTCTTTTAAGGATTTCAATTTAGGCGTCCCACTGCTTTTGAAAGCAAAAACTAAGACTCTTTTGTTTTTAGTGCACCCAACCCGTACTCCTCCCAACCCTTTCTTCCACCTCCTCCTCAAATTTACTCTTGCAATCCGGGACAACAAGAAATTCACCAAAATGTAAACCCACAACTGCATTACTTTAATAGACCGAACATGGTGAATCAATGTAATATGCAAAATCAAACCCAAATTAAAGAAAACCCTTACCAACTCATCTTCCACTACGATGACCAAACTTCCACTTCCGACCTGTTTACCGGCCCAAATCAAATGCAACCTTCGAGTACATTGGCAATAAGTATTTTGTTTAGGGAAAAGTTTTAAATTTTACTTTCAGTGGGAACCCCCGACTTCAACAACTTAGCTGGAATTATAGAAACCCTCCGCAACAGCATCGAAACAGAGTTTCCCATAGTAGTACAACAATCGGCTAGTGAATTTGCCCAATCAAAATATCAGTTTATTATAAATCAAAATGTTGCAGACTAAAATTTTGTTGCTGACCAAGAGTCCGGATATCAACCAAACCTCGGAAGCGATAAGAGAACAAGACAAGGCTACTCAGTCTGAGTTCGTAGACAAAGAACTCCAGACCGAACGGAAAGTGTCATTTGAAGGTAAACAATTTTTGGGCATGCTTTCCTCATCCTAACACTCTTTCCTAGACGACGGCGAGGAAAAACCTGCTAAGAAGAGCAAGAAGAAATCGAACAAGAAGCGCAAGAAGGGAACAACCAGGCGTTCGTCTAAAAACCGCACCAAGTGCAAAGATCTCGCCATGGACGCCATGCCATCCGAATCTGCGTCTTCTTTTAGCTTGTCGAATAATAGTGACGAAGACGAAGAGGAAGAAGACACCGACGATGGTCGGTAGAGCCATCAACTGCTGTTTTATGTAGTAACAAGTAAAATAAATTTCAAGTATGATTTGTTTTTCCTTGTTTTGACGATCAGTAGATAAACAATTAGGATTCTGGCAGTTTTACTAGCATCAATTATAATTTAACAATGAGGTCGTTCATTTTACAATTAATTTATTAAAAAATTAATTAATACAGAATATTCTTGGTACCACGCGCAATGTTTCTTCAGTTTAAACTCTTCGAGAGTTTCAAGTCTGAAATTTTAATTTATTTCCAAGCTAGCATCAAACGTTTCGTCTTCGTCGAAGTCGTCCTGCATTGATCCCACCGAGGATTCTTTCGTACCAGGTGCAAATCTGATGTGCCGATTGCGACATTTATGCTTAGGTTTATATAAAACTTTCCGAACAAATCTTTTACTTCGCTTCAGTGTGTCTTTGACGAAGGCTCTCCCTCCACAACATCTGCAAAAATTTTAAGTTGCAAATTTGTCGGAAAATTGGAAAAATACAACCCTATGATGTGAAAATCGACGGAGTTCGTCGCCTGGAGCACGCAGAGTAGAACTACAGTGCTGAAAGCGATGCTAAAGAAATACAGGCCTTCTTCGGTTCTGACACAGTCCAGTACAGAAGTCAATACGTTCAGCTTCATTCCACAACTTTCAATTTTTTCGTCGATAACGTCAACTAATTTCGTAATTGCAGCAATGAAAGCTCCCAAGCCTGGAAGCCAAAAGTCGTCCATAACAAATTCCGTTACAAACACTGCCACTGCAAACTGAAATAAACTTTGGAGGAAAAACTCAAATACGGCGGAAAGATTACCTCGATTAAAAACTCTGTCCAAAGGTAAAGCCTCCTGTAGGAAGACGGGTAAATTTTGGTATCCCATAGCAAAATGAACACGGAAATCAAAAGCATTAAGTAAGCCGCAAAAGGAAAACAGTCAAAATCCTTTGGTGTTCTAAAAACGTAAACTCCACCGCAATTTAAAATGAAAGCAAAAACTGCTGGGCCAAGTTTTCCCATCACAAAAATTTTATAAACCAACCTGACAAGTTTTATTTCAAAATAATAGGTAACCAGGCAACGGAAAACTGGAGAAAGCTTCACTTTTCTCGCTGATTCCCAAAAATTGCCAGCACAGATGCTTACCAAAACACTGATGTGTCTGAGCAAAAATTCTAGTAAAAAAAAATTTGCCCCACCATGTACAATAATTTTGACGTAGAAAAAATAATAAACGTCAAACAAATATTCAAAATTCTAGTGCAATTAAATTATAACAAAAAAAATGTCAACCTTTGCTGATTTGGAATCAATGATTGACTGTTGGACGACAGAAATCGAGGAATGCCAAGGAGTATTCAAAAACCAAGCCGAAGACGTAACCAAGAATTTTTTCAACATAGTGCAAAATAAAGAGCAGGTTTGCCAAAAACTCCATACCCGGCTTCTTCAGACCTCTTCTAAAATTTCAGGTAACGGCCACCGGTCAAAGATTGAGCGTTTTAAACCACATGAATGAGCAATTGGATAAAGATTTGCACAATGCGAGTAACCTAGTGGAAAAATTCGAAACCATTTTGGTTCAGTTGCAAAACATCGTCATTATGATGCAGGAGAAGACTCCAATCGACGTCCCAAGAGAAAAAATGTTAGTTATATATTTAAATTCCGCTGCTTTAATTTTTATTTTTAAATTTGACGCTCGAGGTTTCAGGAAGAGATCCCAGTTCATGAAAAAAAAGCTTAGGGAATGGACCATTGGTTCAAAGAAAACATCAATTGTAATTCAGATTTGTCAATTGATATTCAGAAAGCGTCAAATTTCATTTAATTGACAAATGTGAATTTCATTTGACGGTTTCGGAATTTTATTTGACGGTTTCGGAATTTCATTTGACATTTTCTGAATTTCATTTGACGATTTCGGAATTTCATTTGACGGTTTCGGAATTTCATTTGACGGTTTCGGAATTTTATTTGACGGTTTCCGAATTTTATTTGATGATTTTCCAATTTCTGAATTTCATTTGACGGTTTCGGAATTTCATTTGACGGTTTCCGAATTTCATTTGACATTTTCTGAATTTCATTTGACGATTTTCGAATTTCATTTGACGGTTTCGGAATTTTATTTGACGGTTTCCGAATTTCATTTGATGATTTTCCAATTTCTGAATTTTATTTGACGGTTTCGAAATTTCATTTGACGGTTTCCGAATTTCATTTGACGGTTTCCGAATTTCATTTGACGGTTTCCGAATTTCATTTGACGATTTCTCAATTATTAGTGATGGAAAGCGTGAATTACTTTTTGGAAGAACTTCAATATGCATACTTCCGCTTCTTAAGCCCTTCAATCGCTCTCCGTTTGCTGCAAACCTAAATAACCTCAAATGCGTTTTCCAGATTTGGCCTGAGTGAAAAAATAAATTCCTGCTTGAACAGTTGCAGAGACGACGTTGAGTTGCTGATCAAAGATGTCAACCTAAAAATTGAAGACGATTCCCACGATCCCGTAAGCGATTCCATTTAATCCTACCAGCAAAGCACTCAGTTCAGTTTTTAGGCCGAAAAAGTGGCTTCCATAATGATGATTCTTTTACGAAATCTCGACTACCTCGAAACAAAAATGGAACAAATGAAGTGTCACATAAATTGGATCCATCACGAATGCAAGAGGATCATCAGCGCAGCAAACTAAAAAATCGGGTTTTTAATTTACCACTTTGTACTTTTCGTAGTAAATTTTTTTTTAAATCATCAACATTTTTTAATCTCTCAATTTTTTACGCCAAAACCAACGACTCTACGATAAAAAATGAACAGATCAAATTTTTAGAGAATTAAATCATAAATAAGACCACCCAATCTGACTATTACCAGACCAGCAATTCATGAGTTATGTTAAAACTAAGGAAATAAAGTTTCCAAACAGACCCAATACACAGAAAATTGGACTTGAAACTGCCATCCCCCGATTGGTAGTTGGAATCTCGTTAATCTGTTCATGCGCGTCAACTGATAAAATCCTATATCGGCGCGTACATACTTATCATTTTAATTTTATCTTCGGTACTAAGTGAGAACAACCTACGAAATTATTTACAAATCAATTAAACTGTTCATTTGTTTTTGTTTTTTGAGATTTAATTCAACATAAATTAAAACTGATAACGAATTATCAAGACGTGTTTACTCTACTGTTACTTAGTAGAACGCATGTGATGAGATAAGGGAAACACACACAATTTTACATTGTTCATATAATTTTCAAAATGACTTCAGAAAATTTAAAAATTATTTCTTTGGAAGTGAAAGACGTCAGATTTCCGACGTCGTTGGGCGCGCACGGCTCAGACGCTATGGTGAGTTTCGAAAAAACCACAATTTCGAAATTAATTTTATTTTCAATAGCATAAGGATCCGGACTATTCCTGTGCGTATGTGATTCTCAAAACAGCGAACGGATCCGAAGGGCATGGGTTAACATTCACCTGTGGTCGAGGGACCGAAATTGTCGTTACTGCAATCAATTCTCTATCCAGTTTAGTCGTAGGACAAACGGCCGTCGAAATCTACAAAGATTTCGGGACTTTTTGGAGAAATTTAACAAGCGACACTCAACTTCGATGGGTAATTTTCACCTCGCTACAGGTTTTTCTTGGTTTAAGCAAAATTTTTTAGTTGGGTCCCGAAAAAGGTGTCATGCATCTGGCAACAGCTGCCATCATCAATGCATTGTGGGATTTATGGGCGAAACTGCTCAAGAAGCCCCTTTGGAAGCTTCTCATCGATTTAGAACCAGAGCAGCTCGTTTCCACGATCGACTTCAGATACATCAGTGATATTATCACAAAAGAAGAAGCAATCGATATCTTAAAAAAAGCCCAATCGGGAAAAGAAGAGCGCATTGAAAATCTTGTAAAAAATGGATATCCGGCTTACACAACCCAAGTTGGATGGATAGGTTATTCCAAGGAAACGATAATCGAGTTGTGTCAAAAATACTTGGACCTGGGATTCACGGCCTTCAAAGTTAAAGTTGGACAAAATCTTGAAAACGATAAAAGGCGATTGAAAATTGTCAGAAACGTGATTGGTTGGGATAAACAATTGGTATGAGTACGAATCATGATAGGAGGTTTTATAATATTCTTCCGTTACAGATGGTAGATGCAAACCAGGTTTGGGACGTCGAGGAAGCTATAGACTGGATGAAAAATTTAGAGGAATTCAAATTATTGTGGATTGAAGAGCCAACGTCCCCAGATGACATTTTAGGTCATGCAACCATTGCGAAAGCATTGAAACAGTCAGGTGTTGGTGTAGCTACCGGCGAGATGTGTTGCAATAGAGTGATGTTCAAACAATTTATGCAAGCCGATGCGATGCAGTATTGCCAAATCGATTCGGCTCGCATTGGAGGTGTCAACGAAATTTTGAGCGTCTACTTAATGGCCCACAAATTAAACGGTATAATTTACATAAATATGTAGTATCTTCTATCACAATATAGCTCGGGCATATTTTCTCTTTCCACTAACCAGAACAATTGTCAACGACAGTCGGCATTATACAAGCGGCTTTGTTCGCTATAGTAAGTTGCTTCTTTCCGATCACTCGAATGTTTGGCTCCCCCACTTCTTTAATTATTCAACATTCGTTTCGCAAAGATTCCGTTACCATGACCGACTTTTTCGTCCACTGCAGTTTGTCTTCTTCCGAACATAATAATTTCTTCCATACACCAGTAAAAGGTGGTTGTCCAGTCACAAATTACAAGGCAAAAATCAAATCTTGTTATATTCTTAAATGACGTTCACTTTTTTATTTCAGTAAAAGTATGCCCGCATGCAGGTGGAGTAGGTCTCTGCGAAATGGTCCAGCACCTTCAAATGTGGGATTACGTCGCACTTTCTAGAACCATGCAAGACAGACTGATTGAATATGTTGACCAACAACATGAACATTTCATCAATCCTGTTATAATGGAAAAAGCCCGTTACCAAGCACCCAAGGTAAAATTTAACCCACTTTCCATTACAATTTTATACTATACACCATTTTTGCAGGCACCAGGCTACAGCACAACACTAACATCTGAAGCTATCGTAAAATACGAATATCCTAACGGAACCGAATGGAAATCCATGTTTGCCAAAGGATTATTTCACGATCCAAGCGAATCTTAGTTGCACAAAAACAGATAACGGCATATAAATATTTTATTAGATTAAACAAAAACTATGTATCCAGAGCCAGCTTGAATATTTTCAAGACCTTTTAGAAAATAAAAATTTGTCCAGTTTCCGTTGTTTATTTTTCTGGACGTCTGGATTGTCAGAATCCGGTTGTTTCCTTTTCTCGATATTTTCTTTGACTTTATTTTCCTTCTTTTCCTCTTCATACCCTGCAAATTTATCAGTCAAGCTTAAGGGATTACGAACTACGTTCTCATTTTTCTTCAGACGTTTTAGGAACGGATTCTTTGGCTCTTCTTCAGTAAAAATTGAGTCCTAAAAATAAATTTTAAGAAACAAAAGAAGAAAAAGAAACTTTCCTTACTTGAGTGTTTATCATAGATTCTGATAAAGTGGTGTCGTTGTTTATCGTTTCATCCTGTAAATTATTGTGAGTTGTATCGGTTTCTTCATTTTGGGTGGCTGTAGAATCGGAAGCTGCTTTTGAAGCTTCTGATAAAATCGCCTAAAACGAAAAAACGCTTGGTAAATAAAAGAGTCGCCACGTGCAAAGAATGTAGGCTTACTTTGTCCTCAACGATGGCTCTATGCTTCAAAACCCTCTTGTTTACAGAATTTAATAAAAGTTTCCGATTTGATTTGATCAAACTGGTATTTGGAGTTGTGGTAATCTAAAAAATAAAACGATAACTTGGGAATAATCACACAAATGTATTGCTTACCGTGTCATTTAAGACCGAACTATCGAAATCTGTCTGACTTAAAGTCGTCGCAAAGTCAGTAAGCTTTTCTGCTAGTCGTTGTCGGTTCAATTTAGAAGCATACTTAATGGCCAAGGTCACCAACTGTGGATTCGACATCATTTCGATTAATTCAAACGCTCGTAAATCTAAATTGTTCTTACAGGATAACTAAAAAAAAACCAACATTATTTTAACACGGTAAGTTATATTATACAAAAAACTTACAGCGAAAGTTTTAAGTGCGGTTTCTTTGAACTTCTTTTCCATGTTTTCAACCTTCAAAGTGGACCAAGTGAACAAATTCGCTTCCAACTGTGATTTTTCCGTGCTCATTTCAATAAATGGAGGTTCTAACTGCAACTCACAAAGAGTGGGCCGTGGAGTAAAACCAGGGTACAAGGAACCGCGACACCGAACGCCTCTGACGGTTTGGAGCGACTCAAAAACAGATGTAATAAAAAAACCATCAGCTGGATTGTTTCGCTGCAAAAATAAACAGTTAAAATCTCTTTTTGAGATTTATATAAAATTACGTTTTTGGTGGTGTCGCAGAACGGAATCCAAACATTTGCAGTTGACGGGTACAGATATAACATTCCATAAGAGTCTTGTACAGCCGGAGTGTCTGAATCGGTAAAACCCAGCCACTGGAGATTCGATTCAGGTCGTAGAGCACAATTCATATTTTTGCTTTCGATTTTAACTCCTAAATTGAAAAATTAAACTTGATTTTAATTATGTGGTTAAAATTACCTTCAAATTTGACGAGCATCAAACCGATACTTTGATCGCTCACTCGAACGGCTCCGTTGTGGTAGGCAACCAATACAAAGTAGTTACATGCTGACATGGAGACAATGGGACCGGGAACTGAAAGGACGGCTTTTTGAGTGCCATAAACGCTGTAGACGCGCAAGTGGTAACAATTTGTTCCAAAACAAACCAAGTTGCTCGAGTTGGCAATACAAACAATTTCTTCGTCTTCGGATAAGGTCACATTCCACTCTTTAGATCCAGAACCGAGCGGGATAATGGCAATTTGACTAAAATAAAAAATTTATTTGTGATCAGCAATCTCCTAAGTAAGTAATTTAGTGGCGTAATTGTAAACTTACCCACTATTAGCAACGGTTAAAGCAGTGGTACTCAAAGTTCCCATATTGTAATCTTGATAATTTTGCATCATCATGCTGTTGTGAAAGCTTGTATCATGAAATTCAACTTCTATTGAGCTGGCACCTTCGTTTTCATCATTTCGGTAACTGCGAATTATTCCGATGTCGTTCCAGCACAAATAACGCGGATTTAAATGTTCGGGTGTCGAACTTGGCATGAAAACACTCTGAAGAGGTATTTCTGGAGTCCTGGGTCTTGGAGTGAGTGATCGCACCGATTCTACAAATATTTCGTAAAATAGGAGATCGTGCGCACCTTTTAAAACTTACCATGATCAACACTCGAATTGTCTCCGTTGGTTCCCATGATGTCATTTTTAATTTTTTCGAGTGAAACCGCGTTTTCGTCGCCCGAGTCGTCCTCAAATTGAAAACCATCAAAATCAACCTCGTTTGTTTCTTCTTTCTCGATAACAGGTGGTTTTTCGACTAATCCACCAACGCAGTTGGTCAAGAGCCCCAATTGACCGGCCACGTCACAAAACGCAATTTCTCCGTTTCCTACAATTTTTATAATATTGAAAAGATCTTAACATTCTTAAAAGAATACTTTTACCTGAGGGATTCCATGCCAATGCACAAATCGCACTGGCACGAGGGTGCTCCACAATATCAATCACATGTTGAGTTGCAATGTCCCAAACCACCACGTCGCCTTTCTCCGACACGGCCGCCATCAAAGCACCGCAAGGTGAGTACTGTACGATGCTGTATGGCAACTCAACTTTAGAGGTTGTTAAAACCATCTTACTTGTCCAATCGTTTGTATTCAAAATAATTACACTGTTGTTATTCGGATATGCTAAACGTTTACCCGAAGTTGGTTCAAAATCAACACGACACAATAGCTTCGCGTTCCTAAAACTGTTAGCTTTAGGAACACATTCGATTTCTTTCAATACAGTTTGACTTTCAATCTCCCAGACCCTTAAAAACCCATCTCCGGAACTAACCGCTAACATTTTTCCTTCTGAACACAAAGCGACACTCAGTGGGGGTCCACTGAGGCCTTCAAACGACACAATATTGTCGGCACTTTCAGTCAAATTAACAACCTTAACCTGCATATCTTCCGCGCCGATAGCAACAAACTGCAACAAAATAATTATTGCGAGTTCAAATTAGAAAACATAAAAATCTTACGTTGTGGTTTTTCCCGACAGCCATGTGATTGACGTGAGCTGTAAATCGAAGCAAAATCCCATCACGTTCGGCTTCAGGAAACGTCATAAGCTGGACGTTGTTATTATCGGTTGCTATTTGAATCTGTTTACCCTTCTGGCACACGCAGAGTGACCACTCTCCGACGCAAGTTTGAACGGGATCGTCGTCATCGAATCCAGACCAAATTCGAATATCTCCATCCGTGCCGCACGTTATCAAACGTCTAAAAGTTAAAAACATTCAAAACTAGGTAAGTTAACAAAAATAATTTCTTACTCTCCATCTTCCGAGTAACAAACGTCGGTGTGGCCGTCCGAATGGGCATAACGCAGCGGTTTTTTTTTAATTCCCATTTTTCGAAGTTATCAAGATGGATTATTGAGACTATAAAAATGTAATTCGATCGCTGACAATAAACTCGTTAACCTAAAATTACAAACATTTTGAAAGAGCGCGAAAAGTTGACAAATGTAGTGATTGTTTCATATTGTATAAGGTGGTGCATAATTTTGTGCCTGATCTCGACTGATTTTTTAAATAAATTATATCTTGTGTAATTTATACTAAATATACTTTAATTTTGGAAAGTGCGCGGGGGGGGGGGGCAGGGAAGGGCTGACGTGCAGATAAATTTTAAAGTGAAATCTTTAGGACTTTCCGGATTGCGGAAATTTATAAAAACTTTTTAAATTTTCTAATTACTAATTTTATTGGGTTAGCAACTACGAAATACAATCTTGGCATTAAAATCCAAAGTCAAAAGTTTACCGTTGGTTATAGAAAATAATTTTAAAATCAATTTTGAGTTCGGGGGTTTCGAAGATAATTTTACGCAGCAATATTGTTTAGTTGTGACGCCACTGGGGAAGCAATGCGACGCGATTTATGCGATGAGAAACAATCGAAGAAAATGTGAAATAATCGAAGGCGATGGATGTAATTGTGAGATTTGAAAGAAAAATGAATTTTTTTAAAGTTGTGCTGGTAGAATAATTAACGATTACTTTTTGTAAAAGTTTTAAGTGTCCGAAGGGTGGCGCCTCCTACACAAGCGACGAAACTATTCTTTCAACAGTCTACGACCGCCATTTTGAGGAACAGAAGGGGGAAATCGTGCAGCTAGCGTTAATTGTGAAATTTGTTCGAGTGCTTCTATAAACAAACAATTATTTAACAATTTTGTGAGTTATAAATTGCCGTAAAGTTGGATCGCCTAGTGTTTAAAATTGAGTGCATTTTGTGAAAGTGTTTTTCCAAGTAATAAAGGCAGTGTGAGTTGGAATCCCAACAAACAGCGTGGCTGGCGCCGCTTCTCTTTGTTTCTGTTGGCTAGAAGGTAAGCGGTTTTTATTAAAATTTGGTTTTACGAAGAAATTTTGTTTGTTTGCTGCCTTTGAGATGCTAATTCGTGGTGAAAACTTGGGTTAAACGCCGAACCTACATCAACAGCCGCCTAATTTTTTTTTATTCCATTGACTGTACCGCAAACGCATATTGCCGGTTTTCGTTTGCTTCGCGCTCGGATATAACAAGCTTACGCATTTTTTTCAAAACTTTCCTAGAAACATTCGACTATCCAGTTTTTGTTTCGTGCAGGTTTGGTACTTTTTCGGTGCAATTTAATAGAAAGCTTTCTTTTCGGTGCGATACTAGGTCAACGTTTTACTAGACGACGATAATTATTAATTTTTTTAAAAGTGTAAATCGTGAAAGTTGTTCACGTAGTTGGTGTTTTGTTTTTAAACCATAAACCAACGCTGTTTATCGAAAAAAGTGAGCATCGTTAGTGTGTTGTTTGGGGTGGGCGTGAAAATAGTAAGTTGTAGTTATTCATTTTTTTTAACAGGACCGCATTTTATCTAATTCTCCTACTACCTACTTTCTTTGCGGGTATTACTTACTGGCAATGACCTGATTTTCGAACCTAGCGGCTTCACTTGAGCTGACTTGTTTGTATCAATATGAAAGGTAAACGAAAGTAGACGTAATCGGTTTTATTTTCTTATACTTGGCAAAATAATGCGGCCAAATTTGAATTTTAAGATCTTTAGATAATCGATCAGCGGGATCCGTTATGTAAAAATAATTTATTTAAATTTATTTTATTAGAAATTTTCCACAACTTTTTAGCGATTACAAGGTAAATTTGGCTATCTAGTTACAAGTGTCGTTCAAATTTGAGTGCCGCACTTGTAACCACAAGTGCAAATCTACAAATTCGGTTATTTTGCCTCTTTGTTTACCAACAAACCGGTCGAACCTTCGGCTTACTTCACAACTCAACGCCCGGGAATTATTCATTATTCTAACGGTACCCTAACTTCCATATCCCTTTTGTGTTAGTCAACCCCCCACCACCCACCTTTCAAGAATTAAATTTTACACCTTGTTTGTAAGCCAAGAGGGATACATTTTTTTATTGTTGGACTTTTTAAGCGGCATACCATCCGAGCTCGACAGGAAAATATTTCAAAAATTTGGCGGCATTTTCAATTTTTACGTCAAGCTGCATTCACAGCCTACTAATTCGGTTCGGGAAACGAAAACAGTGTTTTTTATGGGAATAAATTGACTCATTTCGTTACCTTAATGGTAAATATTAATTTTAGTAAAATGCGTGGGTAGCAAACTTTTTACGTCATCATAAAATTAAGTCATGAATTGCTAGTCAAATGAATTTGATCCGATTATGTCTACAGAATGTCTGTCGTGTCCTGTATTATGTTAGTAGACGTTTATTTGACTGGCAATTTTCCTGACTTTTAATTTTTATTTTATGTTTACCCAACACCAAGTTGAAAATTTATAGTATAGTTGACCTTACACTGAAAATTTTAGAGGAATAGGCTATTGTAATCTACAAACAGATAGATTTTTGCTAGCTCTTTTTTGGAACTTTACGTCAGAAGTATACTACTCACCGTTGATGGTGTACGTCTTCCCAGTATACCATTAATTGTATCAAAATTAATTTATTTAAACACTATCTGTTGTTCGGGTACTGGGGGGTATTCCATACCCCCCAGACCCCCCGGTCTCAGAGACCAAAGCTGATATCTATATTATTTGATCGATATATTTAAATAGGAACTTTTCGATCTCTGCCATTTGGTATAAAGGGTATAATAATTATATTATTGATATAATTTCATGATTTACATTGTTTTATAGCCCCTTTTGTACCAAAAGTTGGGGGGGGGGAGATTTAGTTTAGATTCTGAAAAGCTTGCAAATCAGACTTTAGGAAAAAAAATTTTTTTATAATTATTATTGTAATTTACATACAGTTACTCACAAAAATATTCGGACGCTGCTATGTTAACTATGTAAATTGTACCTTTTGAGGACTTTTGCCACATAAAAATCGTCTTTACCGCAATACCTACCAGACATTTTTTGTTGCAAATTTCAATCCCTTCATTTTTGTTTGTATTCATTTTTCTATTTTGTCGCACCGTTTCTGAGATACAGCGCTTTAAATTCTGTAGGATACAATAAACATTGCCATTGTTTTATAGCCCCTTTTGTACCAAAAGTTGGGGGGGGGGAGATTTAGTTTAGATTCTGGAAAGCTTGCAAATCAGACTTTAGGAGAAAAACATTTTTTATAATTATTATTGTTATTTACATACAGTTACTCACAAAATTATTCGGACGCTTCTATGTTAACTATGTAAATTGTACCTTTTGAGGACTTTTTGCTACATAAAAGTCGTCTTTACCGCAATACTTATTAGACATTTTTTGTTGCAAATTTCAATCCCTTCATTTTTGTTTATATTCATTTTTCTATTTTGTCGCACCGTTTCTGAGATACAGCGCTTTAAAATCTGTATGATACAATAAATATTGCCATCTATATCTCAGAAACGGTACGACGAAATAGAAAAATTTACCGACATTTTTTATTGTACATTTCATTACCTTTATTTTTGTCATACACTTTTTTTTTTTAGTTGCACCGTTCCTTAGATACAGGCGACAAATTTTATTTAAATCGCCGTATCTCGGAAACTGTGCAACTAAATTGAAAAAAAAAAAATTAAAATTTCTGATAAGTATTGCCGTAAAAGCTATTTTTGTATGCTAAAAATGTCCTCAAAAGGTATACAATTTATAGTGTACCAATACTTTTGTAAAGACATATTAAGATCATATATTACTCATTGGGGGGGGGGTTATACCATTAATACCATTTTGTAGAATATCCTTTATGATTTACTTTAAAGCTCAATATCCAACGTCTCTTGTACGGGGGTGGGGGAGATACCTTGACTCCCCGGTCTCAGAGACCATGGGTAGTATTTATATTATAGGAATCATTAGATCTTTGAAAGAATTAGAAATTTCGAGAAAGAAACGAAAACAATTTTCTTTCCTTGTTAATCCTGTTATACCAAGTGACAGATATTATACCGCTATAGCTTGTTGGGGGGGGGGTCTGCTACGTATTACGATAATTCGACGTTGATTTGAATGACAGCGCCATAGCTGAGCCCTCACAGGCTTCCCAAGATTTCTGACTATATTTTCTATGAACGTAAGTTTCCAAGACAATAAGACTTATCATGTAAAACAGTAGAGAGTAAATTTAACTTTCTGAGACTTTTGCACACATCTTATTTTATTATGTCTATTTATAAGAGAAATACAGAATTAAGAAATAAGCGGCAATCGTTAATTTATCGTTTCTGCTTCAAGTGGGTGTGGAGTGGCCCTTAGATGAAATGACTCAGTTAATAACGCACGATGATATCCAATAAATTCAAACAAATGGATGTCGACTGTATCACACAGTTTTTTTTCAATATTTTTTATTGAAACCGGCGTCCTTCGTTTTTGTGCCAACATATTTCTGTCAATAGTGGTATTTAAAAATTCAATACTCCAATTAGTCTTTCTTCATTATTTTTGTTTATCTAATTGACTTATCAAGCATTTAGCTGCTTATTGCTCGACATACAGGAACATTTTTCGTTTTAATAAAATTTATTACTCAGCGCACCCATTATGGTAGTGAATGTTTAAACAATCAATTTACTCGAGTAATATCGACACCGAAAGTATAATAGCGACAAAGAAATTGGGTTATTATATTATTATGTACAATGTGTTTCAAAATAAACTGTTTATTTTATTTTTAGTTGAGAAAGTTGTCTCATGCGTGCCCGTGTCCTCCACGCCGGTTAAATTCGATACAAAGATTTGCTTGCTGCATTTCTCTACCGATCTGGATAATAGGGAAATAAAACTTTTAGAAAAATGCTAGAAAATAAGAATAACCGTTACAATATAAGAGTTCTCCCACGATAACCGGAGGTTCTAGCTAACGAAAGAAGAGAAGTGCTTGGTACATTGCAATTTTCTGATGATTGCGTTTTTCTTTTCTAGTGTTGATCCAATTTTGCTTGGAAAGAGCAACGTTTCTGTAATTAGCAGGTGCTGCTTGTAATTTTTAATTCTTTCCTTTGCAACCTATGCTTTTTTTACTAATCCAGAGATTCTCAAACGTTAGGACGTTCGTCTCCGAAAATGGTACTTTTTATGAACTTGGGAAAACCTGAGGTCACGAGTTGACCGCAATTTGTTAATGAATCGTGAGCATCATTATTCACGAATTACAAAAAAACTGCAAGTTTGATGTTAATTATTTTTTACGAACGGGGTCCGTTCAAGAGCAATAGCGAAAAACGAATTTTAGGTCGATACTTGACCGCAATTTTTCACTTTATTCGCTTAGTTACGCTAGGTTACAAAAATCCTTCAAACATTTCTTACAGAAGATTAAATTCTTGACAAGTTTGGATGTACAAGGAAATTCGATGTTTTATCCGCGAGGGACCGTTCTCGAGTTACAGCCGAAAAATGAATTTCAAATAGTAATTTGATTGTCATTTATTCGCCGATCTAGGGAAGTTACAAAAAAATTCTTCAGAAAATTAAATTCTCTACAAGTTACGTGTGCTCGACTTTTTCTGTACGAAGAACGGTTTACGAGTTAAAAGTGAAAAACTAATTTAAGGTTTCAATGCGATGTACATAGAAGTTATGGACCGTTTTTGAGTTATATCGAAAAACGCATGATTATTTCATCAGAAGTAGCCTTATTTTTTATGAAAAGAAATTTGAAAACGGCTTTAATTGTGGATTAAAGTGGATAGTAAATATTAGCTTTCGTACCCGGTTGCGCCCGGTTCCGATAATAGTTGATAGCTCAAATTTATTACTTACTAATAGTTCTTCTTTTATTTGCTGTAGGATACAAAGATTAACGTAAGTCCTAAGGTCAAAGATTACTAATTATATAGTATTACCAGCGGCGGTTCGTAGTTAGGGGGTAATATTTTTTTCTATCGATATAATATTCCGCCAGCCATCGCTGTACATTATTGACATAGGATTCTAAATGTCTGTCTTATGCTGGCAATGAAGTAAATGCATATTTTTGTTGCTTGCTCCTAGAGTCGTAAAAAATTGTATCTATAGTCTGTTTTTTTTAAGAAAAATATTGGAATTTGTACTAAAGTGACAACCTTGAATTGTAAACCAATGAAATTGCTTTGAAGTTAGACGCTATTACAATAACGAAATTTTTGCGATTGAAGTGCTATGCGTGTTGCCTAAACTGAACCGGGCAAAGTCATAAATAAGATAGGTTTGAACAGAGTTAAATGTAATATCGAATAGACGTAGTTATTTGGTTATAACATTTCGCTTTTTTGTAGTGAATGTTTAATATTATTACAAGATTAAGTACTTTTTAAATTATCTGAAGTTTCCCGATGTAAATTAGACTTTGCAAACGACGCGCCACCTACATTATTAAGAAAATAAGAATTAATAATAATTAATAAATAATTAAGAAAATAAATTTTAAAAAAGATGAACTTTGCGAAGATATCTTTGAAAAAAACAGCTTCCCAGGCACGGCTTGAAAACGAATTTGTTATTTTTATTGTATCCGCAATAAACATAATAGAAATGCAGCTTATGATTATTTTATGAGTCATAATTAGAGCACGGAATTTAATGAATTTGTATATTTCTTAAAATTGATATGTTACCAAAATCCATATGGATAAAGCCGAATTAGGCAAATCAGAATTCAATAAAATACATATTTTGCATACTTTTAACACTAGGTGGATATTTTCGTAGGTATATTTTTGTACTTTTTTTATTCGACGGTTCCATTTTCAATATTTTAAAGGCGATTTTCTCGAAAATTTCTTACTATATGTCCCAACAGCTTTGGGGAATTGTTATTCGAGGACTGATCTTCCAGCACAATAAGTGACAAAAATGCGGCTGGCGTATAATCATATTGTTAATTGTAATTAAATTAATTAAAAAAATTAAAGGTGTTTGTTTTTTAGTAGTAGGTACATAATCTTTTATTTTTAAAGCATATACGTGCATATTTCAGGCATTTATTGCTGCATATATTGGGTACCTTTTAGTGCAGCGATTCCCAAATGGGGTTCCGCTAAAAAGAATTTCAAAATGTCAGAAATCCTCACCTACGATTTTAACTTTTTCCTATTGAAAATAGGTAAAAGGGCACTTTTCTAAGCATACTAGAACAAAAATTTTGTAGGATAATGCAAAAGTTTTCGAAAAAAATCGAATTAAAAATGTAAATTTTACATGTATTTTAGATACACGGCTACATGATTAGCTGTTGTTGAGTAAGGCAAAAAAATTTAAAAATATCACTGAAAAATGACAATTAAGAGTATATCAAAGCACACGTACCGTCAACAAAATGAAGAGCAGGGACCCGAACGTGCTAGTTACCGTCACGCATCGGGGTATATCATGTTACATCTCCCTGCTTTTCGTAATTTTAAAATGCCATTATTTCGACAACTATTGCATAATCCTAAAAAATTTTTGTGTTAATATACTCAGGAAATTGTCCTTTTTCTAATGGTCAATAGAAAAAAGTTGAAATCGTGGGTGAGGATTTCTGGCAGTAACCCAGAAATCAAACCAAATATTAAAAGAATTTATTAGAAGAAAACAAAATGCCATACTTCTCACTAATAATAATTGTAATAATTTGTAAATCTATAATAAATAATTGTTATACTTGGTCACGGGGGGGGGGGGTTGTGCGCGTACACAACCTTGTATGCAGTAAACAAATCGGCTTGGGATTCCGTGACCGAAGCTAATGTGGAACCGCTGTTTTAGTGGATAAATTCCACACTCTAACTATCATCAACAGGGAGTTAGTGGGCGGGGGAGGGGGTTAAAGCACCACTGATTTCGAGTAATTGTAATTCTACATCCATGTGCGACGTGGAATAACAGTAAAAACCATTTGAATGCTTTTTCGATGATATTAAAATTTCGAAAAGCTATAATATAATTAAATATATTAATTTTTAACTTGTGATAATTATATCAAGTAAATTTAAAAGTAAACAAGTTATTATTCTGACGAAGATGACACAACTCATCGAAAGCTTATAAAATATATATAAATAAAATTATATTTAACGTTTAATTAACTTGTTTACTTTTAAATTTACTTGATATAATATAATTATGTCAAATTAAAATCTGACGAGATCTAGTCGATGGCAAAGCAGTCTATTGAAGAATGATAAAAAACTTGTTATATAGAAATTTCGACGGGAGGGGGGGGGATTTCATGCTATGACTGAATATTTGGAGTTAATGACCGTTGAGCGCCATAATGGTGCGAAGTTTTGTGTCGTTCGATTAAATTAAAGTAGCTTAGAGTTTTGTTTCGTTTTATCCAGTGTAGCGTCGAGCATTGTAGTGTTCGTTGGCACAAAATAAACAATAGAGTGAAAACAACATTTTACCTCAGCCAGGAACACTTAGGCGTTTTCGAATCCTCATTTATCTTGTTTCTTGATCGTAAATAAAATTTGGTGCAATTTATTACGCAACTATTTTTACATTGGCGTGAAATACGTGCGAACTAAAAATTGTTTCCATTATCCGTCGAAACTTTTCCGTTAAACTATTCCGGTCTGTCTCGGATAAACTGGCATAGTAGCGGCCAACTATTCGAGACTTTTTGATGCCCTCAGGAATTTTCTTCCGACTATCACCATCGGGGACATTCCCCGCATGTGGGCCAAAATCCGTTCGAGATTAATCTCGTGGGGCGTTTAAAACACGTCAGTTTCGTCCGGAAAATAAATTACCACTGCCATACCGCAAAAGTTGGTTACACAAACATTAATTATATTTATTTACATGTCTTGATTATAAACAAGCGGGCTGTGTTTATTGAATGAAATAAAATTCTGGCCGACCTTTTTAATTATTGCGGTCGGGGGATTTCGAATTTCTGGCGGCACCCCGTACAAGGCGCATTTTTTCGAAATGACGCATTTGTTAAATCATATAAAAATATTTTTAAGGAGTTACTAGGTGTTTAAAATTGATAAGTGCAAAATTATATTTATTTATTTTGGTATGCTAAAGATAACATTCATATCAATTTCGCTGGGACTTTATTTTCAATAAAATATAAATAACCGACTCACTTGTCCTTAAACTTGTTCGATTTATTATTAGATAAACTCCACGTTTGATGTAATACGGATTTTTTTAAAGGCAAATTTAATCTGTACGAGGACGCTTCCGAAATTTGTATTTTTTTATGAATTCCGTTTCACCTACGCTTTTGGATGTTGAGCAAACATTCGGCGGAATTGTTATTCAAATTTGAAGATTGGTGCTAATTTTAGGTTGGAAAAAATGGCAGTTAAAAATAATTCGAACTTGAACGTGTCGATATATCGCTCATATTTTAATGGGGCCACACACGTTCATGCATGCAGATTGCAATTAGTTCCTTTGAGAGATCTTGATTGCATTTTAATAGACTTAAGGAGGGAGGGACGACTTTGGTGGCGGAAATTAATTCGAAATTCGAAGGTGGCACCGGGGAGCGAACGAACGGAGGAAGAGATCGATTTTGTTTTAAAAAGTCTGAAAAGGCGATAGTGAAAATGTGGGATTTGTGCAATAGAATCTTCGCAAGCTCAGCTTTAATTCGCAATGTTCGGTCAGCAGCCCTTGCAGTTTTGTTTAGTTTTTGCTGAATTTGCCTTTGTTTATTACTCAATTATTCGAAAAATCCTATTCGCTTTATTGGCTCTCCATTTTTCAGTAAAATGTCAAGTCAGCTTTTTATCTATATGGAATTCAAAATGGCTTTTCAGTTGGTTTCACGATAAACTATTAAATGCTTTTGTGGCATTTTTATTTTTATATTTTGCATTATCTCTCGAGGGCTTTTATTTTTCTTCACTGTTGGAAATTTAATCATTTTTTTAATACGCTCTGCAAACTTTTATGAAATATGTATCGGACCGATGCATTTTTAATGATTATACTTTTTCGTAAAGAACAATTAAACTTTTTGTTTGAAAAGTTTTAAAACTTCTGGATTTATAACTTTACTCATACTTGGGTATAAATTTTTAACGAATTAAATTTTTTTACGGAGAGACAATTTAAAGTTCGTAACTCTTTTGACGCGCTGACAGTTTTTGTTAATTCCATCCGGCGTATGCAAAGTTTCGGTGGCTTAATTTCATATTATAAAACTTTTGATTCACAACTTTGCGTATCTTCCAGCTAAACACTGGATTTGCTAATTTAAAGGACTTCGTTATTTATTCACAAGACTGGCTGGCGCGAAACCACATTTTTGTTGTTTCATGTTTACTCAACTACACTAAAAACTTTGTAAATTATACACTTTTTGCTTAAATTATCAAATAAAACTATTGCGCATACAATCAAGTTTCACTTTTCAAACCAGATCACGTGATCCGATCGAACCAATTAGTGATAATTTCCTTCAACACTCAATTTTCCACTTCATTTTTTTGTTTCGTTTCATACTCTAATTCGGTCAAACCGAAATATTCAAATACTTTTACCCCCATAGGATCCACCACGAATTACCCATTAATATATCGACGAAATATTTTCATTGTTGCCATGGCAACATTGTGTGTGTCGATTTGACAGTTTAAAAATATGGATAGCACATGAATTCGGAAAGGTTAAATAAATATTAATAAAATTTTATAGCTTGTTATGTTTGGTATTATTTGACAAGATTATTTTATGAATTGGCTATTAAATATAAATAATTTCATTCTGATCGACGTATTCCAATTTATAATTTTTGATAGCACTGCCTATTGTGTCTATAGGGTGATTGTAACGTAGAAGTTCTTCAGGCCGCTACACTCGCCATCGAAATTCTATATGGCATCATTGAACAGACCGGAAGCCTGAGTGTTTATTCAGAGGATTTCCTAAGTCTCTAAAATATTATGTGTAAATATGCAGCCGTTTGCGAGATATTGAGGGTTGAAGTATTAGTAACTTTCTTAATTTTTGGAAAACCATCCCATCCAGTTGTAGCACTTAGGCAATCGCCTTTTTTGTTGTTAAATTTTGCACAATTCGAACAGCTATACAGTAAGATTGGATAAAAGCAACGTTGCACGCGTGTGTTGAAAAATCGACACTTTGTTATCTTTTCAGTTTTTTGTTGATAATTTAGCGCACAGTTTGCGATTAGTGGTAAAATGAAAATGCAAAATTGAGATTAGTTAAAATAACGTGTTTTGAAGTTATAACAAGACAGTTTTGTTGGAAAATGAACTTGGTGGGTGCAACCGACTTATTGCTGTGTCAGATTCAGACAAGAACGAGACCGAGAAATGTGGATGAGTGCTGGAAACTGAGGGACGGTGTCAAGAAGAGAAAACCCGCGATCGATGAAAACGGCTTCGACAAACGCTTGCCTAACCAGTGAAATCCCAGGTCGAGAGGACTTTTTGTGAAAGCTCGGCATCTAACCCAGTTTCCGAAGTATTATGAATATTTTTTTAAATATTTTTTGTTGGCCAATTCGGAAACTTTTAACTCGGCTCGCAAATAGGGGGATTGATTACTTAAATTTCCCAGTTTACTTATGTAAATTATCGGTGGAGTTCATCAAACTGTTCCTCATCCATCCCGTTTTACATCGACCCTTAAGTGTTTCAACTTCTGGTCGAACTGATATATTAATTAACTTTTTGTTCCGAGCCGTTATCGCTTTCCTTTGTTTACATAATTGCGTCGATTTAATTATCGTATCAACGAGTTCTCAAATTTCATGTTTATTTATTTCATCGGAATTTTATTTAATTTTCATGCGGCCACGCTACGTGCGTTACAAAGCAGGCCTCATTTGGTTGTCCTCCTATGCGGAACTCACGAACTAGGCACCATGAGAAACAAAATTTGTATTGCAACATTTAATAAAGCAAATTGTGACAGGTTTTTATTCGGTAATCTTATCTTCTACCTTCCGAAACTTTTTACTTCAATTTTCAGTTAAAAGTTAAGTAATTGAATAAATCGTACGAAAACTTTAGTTTCAAGTTGTTTCTAGTTTCCTGAGTTGACTCAATTAGGAAAAAGAATATCAAAGTGTTCATCTTGCACCGATTTTTACATAACGAGTAATAATAATTATGTAGAACGAATGTACATCGCTGTGCAATGTCTATTGTTTACGTATTTCATAATTGGATTTCGAGTGACCTTCCATAATATTATAAACCGTAATGTTTTTTTAGCGTAAACTGCGAATTAAATGAAATCGAAGGACGCCCGGAGGATCAGGGAAGTAAGATTTCCTACTTTACATTTTTTCGGCGTCGCCGTCTTGCGTAGACGGAGCAAAAGTCGACTGGCCTCATTCTATAACTAAAGGTCCGCACACACGATCTTGCCAGAATTCTTAGGACTTGGAGTTTTAAAATAATTCTTCTACACATTTTTTTCTTATACTTATTGCTCGTTGGTGGTTTGCAACTGCCTTATACGAGGAGAGAAGCTTAATTGGCTGCGGCGCCCTCTCCCGGCGTATGATTAAAAAGTTGTAGTTTAATTAATAGCAATTAGAATTAGATGGCCAAATCGCGTGCAAATTAATATTATACCTTGTAGGCTATTTTGAGATTTATGCACATGAGCTTATTATTGTAATCACAACTAAAACATTGTATATCTTAGGATAAAACCCGAAACCTCACACAGGTCAAACGTCTAAAAACTGAGATATATAAATAAATCTTTTTTTTTTGTAGCTTGAAAGTATTATTCATTCATATAATGATAACCACGAGAGCTTCGGTCGATTTATTTCTTTTATGCCTGTTTGCACTCCTTAAATCAGTAAGCGCCACTTACTCCGTTTGTTTATTATTGGTTAAGAGAAGATTAAACTTTTTAATTAATCTGTAGCGATAGGTCAAATTTTGTTCATTATTTTTTTTTATGCTAATCCGTGGATTACTAAGCCCACTTGGAAATATATTTTTTTATAAATTTTACGTTAGGTAATAATTTATTATACTTTAATTTTTAGTATTTTCGGGTGTCTGTTCTCTCCTTTATGATATTAAAAATAAGTTAATAAAAATCAACGCGTGGGTCAGTGTCTGACCCGCGGATCTGATCTAGACGAACCGCAGCTTTACATCCCCTCCGCTTTCGAGTAAATAGCAAAGGAGTTTCAGATGCTACCAAGTGTAAATTCCTCTTATTGTTTAGTACAAATGAATTTTTTGAAATAACTGCTTGTGAACTTCATAGGAAAGGAAATTAGTTCTATAAGCAGCAGTTTTTGAGAAATTCGGGGTATAAATTTGATTTAAGCTCAATAGAACATGGCAAGGCGTTGGAGCTTTTCAGTCGACCAAGTTTCAAAATTCTTGCCAGTGTATTATTTTTTCTTCTTCTTTGTTGGCATTACAAATGTTAGGGGGTAATGGCTTACAAAATAAATTGACCCCCCCCCCGTATCTTGAATAGAAACTGTTTTATTTCTCAGGTTTCTGATAGCTTTCTCGTGATTTTTAAAATATTCAGTCAAATCAAAAACATTACAATAATTTAAAATTTGCAGTAATGGGGGGGGGGATTTTTACTGGCTTACAAAATAAATGGACCCCCCCCCGTATCTTGAATAGAAACGGTTTTATTTCTCTGGTTTATTATAGCTTTCTCATGATTTTCAAACTATTCAGGAAAATCAAAAACATTACAATAATTTAAAATTTACAGTAATGGGGGGGGGGTAATGGTTTACAAAAAAATTGTGCAAACGGTTTTATTTCTCAGGTTTCTTATAGCTTTCTCATGATTTTCAAACTATTCAGTCAAATCAAACACATTACAATAATTTAAAATTTGCAGTAAGGGGGGGGGGGCTTAATATGGCTTACAAAATAAATTAACCCTCCCCCCGTATCATGAATAGAAACGGTTTTATTTCTCAGGTTTCTTACAGCTTCTCGATTTTCGAACTAAACAGTCAAATCAAAAACATTACAATAATTTAAAATTTACAGTAATGGAGGGGGGGGGGGGTTAATGGCTTACGAAATAAATTGAGGAAACTGTTTTATTTCTCAGGTTTCTTATAGCTTCTTCATGGTTTTCAAACTATTCAGTCAAATCAAAAACATTACAATAATTTAAAATTTACAGTAATGGGGGGGGGGGAGTTAATGGCTTACGAAATAAATTGAAGAAACTGTTTTATTTCTCAGGTTTCTTATAGCTTCTTCATGGTTTTCAAACTATTCAGTCAAATCAAAAACATTACAATAATTTAAAATTGACAGTAACGGGGGGGGGATGGATGGATTCCTGTATGGATTACAAAATAAATTGACCCCCTCCCCTCTGTATCTTGAATAGAAACGGTTTTATTTCACAGGTTTCTTATAGCTTCCTCATGATTTTTAAACTATTCAGTTAAATCAAAAACATTACAATAATTTAAAATTTGCAGTAATGGGGGGGGGCTTACTGTATGGCTTACAAAATAAATTGACTCCCCCCCTCGTATTTTGAATAGGAACAGTTTTATTTCTCAGGTTTCTTAGATGTTCTTCATGATTTTCAAAATATTCGATCAAACCAATAACTCGACGAATTTTTCAAGGAATAAAAAATGTTCATTCTAGTTGGGAGGTAAATATAATACACAACTACAATAAATAAAGCAGGTGAATGGTTCTAAACGAGGTCTAAAGTTTTGATTGTACAACATTTATGTAAATGAATTTTATTGGTTAATTTTCATTTTTAATATTGTAGTATATTGCTATGCCCCCAACTTTACAAATTCACGCAATTTCACCCTCTTGTGAAATTAGTCGAGGTTACACAGATTTTTATTCCAGCAAGAGACTCTTGATTATCAAATTGTAAATTTAATATTTAAAATGCTAACTTTTGTTACTTTGCAATCTGGTGTTGTATGTGGTGTTGGAGCGCACATGTATCCTGCAGCTGGCCTAACAAATTTGTTGCTATGCACCTTTTGCACATTGACCAAAATTATATCTTCTTCACTTTTATTATTTTGTATTTACTTCACCAATTAAACAAAAAAAACATCAACTTAACTTAATTTATTAACTTTTAAAAAGCAATTTTAATTATTTCGGGATGGTGTTTCGTCCGCTTGACTCGACGTGAAGGCCGCAGCCTAAGTCTTTCAACCTACCAGCCGTACTCCCTCTAGTCTTACTTTTCCCACCTTTCCTTTTATACAGCAAATTTTACAAACTATTTTTTACACAACATGTTATAAATAATACAAAAACCAAACTTTAAAATAATTTACAAAATAATAAAATTAATGTTTTTGTAGCATTTCGAAACACGACAATATATTATTATATTGCAATGTATTGTGGTTCAAAACGATTTGGATCCACCCTGTACTCTTTTACGAAAATTTGGTAAATTGTAATTTGATTGGTGAATTAGGAAAAGAGTGCAAGGTGGGGAACGAAGAGGAGGAAAATGGCCTCACGAGTCGTTTGTGCGTATTTTGTCTCTTGAGATATTTGCGTTACCTGGTAGAAGTAGAAAAATTTTACATTGAACTTAAATTATTTGCGATTGAATATTATTTTAGAAGACGATTTATTTTTTTTGAAATTAGGAATTAATTTTTATTTTGAAACGCTCGAACCCTCGACCCTAAAATTATACCAACTAACCCGCACATCAGGGCTACCTGAGTAAAACAAGTGGGTGGTATTTTTTTGGGTAAAAATATCATTTCGGTATATTTGAGAAATTTAGAATTTGCTGAAAAAATTCTATGAACGTTCATTTGAGATTTAAAATTGCTGCGAGAGTCCTAGACCGCTTTTTCTCAGCCAACTATCTAACCATCTGGAAATTTATCGTTGGGCTCAAACAGGAGCAAGCCAATGTTGAATTCTCAGCATATCAGATTCTCCCAATGCATAAGATATAAAGCCGGCGACCCGTAGAGGATTTCCTCATCAAACCTTCAGCCCAACGCGGGTTATCGAATTAAATCTTCCTGAATATTCAACTCGGCATATTTATTTAAATAAACTGTGTTTTGTGAAAAAGGGCGCACTTTACGTGGCATACCTTTTTTTCGTATTACTGGGGACCCCCCCCCCCCCCCTATGCGCACTGTCTCAGTATTTCAGTGTATTTTTGTATTTGTACTACAAAAAGTATTTTAATAAATGATTTGCAGTAAATGCTTATAAACCATCGGTTTGTAAAACCCGGGGGGGGGGGTTATGGAATATCTTCTAGTACCCAAAGATTATATTATGATATTAGAAAACTCGCTCTCCGTACGTCTTGAAGTGTTTTGTAACATTTGCTTTGAATATTCGATGGTTTTATATATTTATTTTTAAAAGTAAACCGGTGGGTCTGGGGGGTATGGAATACCCTCCAGTACCCTGAGATTATATGATACGAGAAAAGTCGCTCTCCGTAGTAAAAGCGTTGTTTATCGTGATATGTTTTGTATCCCTGTAATACAGGGTTTAAAAGGAATATAAAAAGGACATTGAATATTAAATTAACGAGAAAATACCAAGTGAAACCCGTCTATAGTTAAAAAAAGCTATCTTTACAGTACTCGTATATGATGTGTAACATCTGACATATCAAGTAAGCAGCATTATTATTTGAAATAATTAATAATTATAAATCATTTTTCGTCGGACAAAGCTTTTTTAATGGCATTTTATAATACAAATGATGTCTATGTATTCCGATAAAATAATTTTGGCGCTCATTAGTGAAATCAAATAGCGCGCGCTTTTCTCTTGCTTCCTGTTACACATTTCCGTCCAATTTCACGAAATTACCCTCATAATCGAGTGGAAAGATGTTACACATCATAAAAATAAAATTGTGAAAGGGTAGAATGGGACATAATATAAGAAATAATATGAAAAGCGTCACTGTTGTTTAAAATACACAGGGGTAAATTTATTTTATGATCCACGAAGATTTAGACCCCCCCCCCGTGTACATTTCTGGGTGTTCTCTTACAATTCAATTTATTTCTAAACTTTTGGCTTACCTTTAAGATCAACCTTTTTTCTATGTCAACGAATTTACACCTTTGTTATGCAATATACTATTAATTAAAGTGAACTTCTGCGAATCATAGTGCGGAAAGGAATTAAACTTAAATGAAAATGAACCAAACTGAAAAAGAGAAATCAGGATGAGTCCACTACTGAGAGTACTCTCAATTTCTTTCAAAAACGGCTGCTCATGGCATTTTGAAAAAAAAATTGTGTTGGATTAATTTTAGTGTTCTTTTTAGGTTCCTAGTACAGAAAAAAGGGTCTTCGTGAGATTTTTCGAAGTCGCACTCAATCGAGAGAACTTCGTTCCGGAGCAACGAAATCCGCTTGATTGAGTTTCATCTTACAATTTCTTACATTCGCAGGTTCATCAACCCAAATGTCCATTGAATCGCATCGGTTGAACTTCCTCTCGGAAGTGCTAGTTTTAAATGGCCAGACTTTTGCCCAACCTTGTACACGCATCTATTTATAACCTCCGCACATCGATACGTCGTATAAATTAATTTATAGTTTGAGTATTTAAGAATTTATTGGAAAAAACAACTAATCATGTTCACATAACCTTCGTGTGCACTCAATGTAATAATTTTTCGATTGGTCACACATTAGCAACCTACATACCCGGAGTAGTTATTATTCAAATTTTATTCTTTCTTACACTTGAACAAAAGTTAATTACTCTGCGTGTAACCTACTTTTTCGCGCTAGCGAAAATTTTGGTGTCATTCGAAAAATTAACGGTGTTCATAATTTTGATTCTTTTCAATCGATTTGTCGGTTTATTGGAAAAGGAAAGGTAAAAGTGTTATACGAGGTCATGTCGGATAATTTTTATTCGAAAATGTTTCGTCTTTCGTGCATATGAACATGAATCGCTTTAATGATGTGTTTTGCACGCCAAAAACACATTTAATTAATTTTTTCTAATATTCCATTCGTGTCGGTTGTTATCTTCCCTCCCGAATGAATTAATTAGTCTCTTTTGGATTTTAAATGCGCAAATGCCATTATCTTGTTGGCCTAATGATGCAGTTCGCTTTTTGTTAAAATCTGTAATTATTTCAGATAATTTTGCAAGTTTACCGAATTTCCGATAACGGGGCGTTTCTCGCAATTATGTGCAATAATTTTGTTACTTAAGTTGCATTGATTCGAGCAGCAGACTCCTCAATATTTGATTCCGTAGCATCGCGTCTCGCTCGGTTTTTGGTCAATATTGTTTTCGTCTTTATTATACCTCCGCTAAGATGCATTTATGTCTTTGTCGTCGTCACCCTTAATACTGTGATCTTCCACCCTCGCCGCTACCGGACAACGGGCAATCAATAAATACCTGGTGGCCAGGCCGATGGTGTGTTAACACCGCTTTAGTCGAGATATTACGCCAGATTAGGTAATCATGGAAATTGACTCCTCCATAATAGAAAAGGAAGGGTGAAAAATTAAAATGGGAGTATAACATAATTGGTACTTTTAGTAAAGTGCTTGGAAAGTTTGTACGAGACACGAACCCGAATAAAGCGAGAGGTATTTCGTTAATTAAACTATATCTGAGAGATTAAAGTTCGAGAAAGAAACTCCAAATTAAATACACGACAAAGATGTAATATAAATGCGAAAAAGTCAGACGAGGAAACTTTGTTCTAGAAGTCGAAAACTTTTAACTAGTCTTCCACACAGCAAACTTTGCTTCAGAACTAAAGTTGTTACAAAAGTGTAAGTTTATATACTTTATGGCAAAAGTTAGTTTAGGGGGACTTGGAATCGATAAAACAAAGTTTCTCAAGTTATATGCTCTCTATTGCGAGTTTAAAAACTTTATGCTTGTTTTACGCTTTCTTTTCCAACTTGTTTTTGTTATTTGGATATCAAAATGAATAATTACGATACGATGACGTTAACAGTTTCCAAAACTTTTTTCATCGCCCCCAATTCCGAACGGAGGTTTCGACGATCCGCAATCCTCTTCAGTTCACCTCTCCGATTGTTTTCGCCATCTCTCCTCGCCGTCCCCTAAAGCCGAATCATTTTCAATAATTTTCCTCTTTAATATTACAACCACACAAATTTCAGCTTGTAATTTACATACCGAGTTGTAAAATCAACTGAACATCGGGGAAAGTTTAGTTAGGGAACTTCATTTCATGTTTCTAATGTTATACTACACGACTCGCATTCGCATTTAGATTTAATTGAATACAAATTTTATCAACGAATTTGTGTGCCACAAACTTTCCGTCTTTGTTTTTGTGTTATCTTTTGTTACTTTTATTATTTGTACAACTTTTAATTATTAACTTTATAATTTTACGGCTGTTTTTGTATCCGATTTAAACTTGAGGAAAACTTTTTCTTCGAGTTTCGGAAAACTTTCCCACTTTTTATATTTTTAAATTATTTCGTCGAGTTTTTAAACGCTGCCCATGTTAAAAGAAAGTTCTGCAATAGAACTTTGTTCCTGATAACTTTTCTTTTTAATTACGAAGGGTGAGTTGTTTTAAATTGTCACAGTCGTCGCTACAGGGAATTGCAACTCCTTTAGAATCAGGCCAAGACTGACAATTGTGCTAAAAATGCGGTGCCTCTGATTGTATTTTGACATGAAAAACAGATTCGCGGTTAATGAACATTACAGATAAACGGATAACACCGAAACCGGTCATGTATTAAGGTTAAGAGAAGAGATCTATATAGTAAGAAGCATTGGGTCTATGTTCAATCTTACCAATGAGGTAAAATCTGTTGATAGATTCTGAGACCATTATTTGACTGAACATTGCTGAACAAAGCTGTTTTGAGTTACTTTGATTCTCAGTGTACGATTAATCCGGTGGTGAAGCGCCAACTACCAAGGTGAAGTCTCCAGGTTTGACTCCTGGTAAAATTATCACAATTTCTCAAGCCGGAGGGGCAACCGTGGGGTTTAAATGCCTAAATCCGCTTCTATAAGAAACTGTAGTCTACTACAGTAGTCTACTTCAATAATCTATTATTGAAACTTATTTGACAGAGAAAGAGGCTGATATTCAACGATGAGTAATTAATTGTTGTATCTAAGAATATATTGTCGCGGTTCAAAACGATTTAAACCCACCCTGTACTCTTTTAGGAAAATTTTGAAAATTGTAATTTGATTTGTTAAATAAGAAAGGAATGCAAGAAGAACCACGAGCCGGTTGTGCGATTTTTGGCTCCGTGAATTCTTGTTAAGATTTTTTTGTTTATACGGCTATTTTACAACTGAAATTTTTAAATATTGGATTCGATTTGAAAATTGTATTGCTCTAAAGTGGCCATAGTATAATTTATTTTGTTTTATTAAAGATTTGTTTTTTTTTTAATGGAATTGTATTTTAAAATTTTGGAAGGATTGGAATTTGGAGAATAAAATTAAAGATTTGTGTAAGCAACGTGTGCATTAGAAGATACCGCGTTTAATAATTTTTAATTTTGAAATTGTTGCGATTTTAAAGTTTTGGTAAAAAGAATTGGTGATAATTTTGAAGAGAACCCACCCTGAGATACGACTGTGTTAACTCCCGCTAGTGAGGGCTAGTCCGGAGCACTTAGAAATGCTTGGGAAATTAATAATTTAACACAAAAAACCATTGCAATATAAACAGCTGGTACAGCCTGATGCTTATGCGCGTGGGCTGCTAATTTGATCCCGGACGGAGTAAAAATTTTATTTTCACTATCTTCTCTCTGCAGGCAATGGCAAACCACCGAGGTATCTGCCAAGAGAACCCTTTTAAATGGTGACTATGCCTTTATGTAGGGAGAGTGACAGAGATAAAGAGAAATATAGCTTCGGATATGTAGTGTGCTGACAACCACAATAATAGGCTATGTTGGCTAGGTATACTGGTCCAGGTTCAGTTCTTTAACTGTTAAAGAACCAAACGCCGGCTACTGCTTTACAATCTATATACAATCTGTATACAATCTACCATGTCTACCTAGCTAGATTGACTTTTCAAAGCCACAATCTCATTTATTATTCATTCTACGCCTAGTCTTGCAACTCCCCCCCCCCCCCCCCCCGGGTGCTCTCTTCCACTACATATAAAAGTATTTTTGTTCTGCGAGAATGGAAAGTTTCGGTCTAATAGAATCAATCTTATATACACAGACCGACAGTGACTGTTGATACCATTGTTAATGGTATTGACGTTTGAGGATCTAAAGCCTCATCCACAATCTTCAAATTAACCGTAGAATTAGTACATAAATTAATACTTGAAATTCAGAATTCACAGCAAAATGCAGCATTCACAATGCTTAAATTAATGCGCAAATTAATGTGACGGAGTTAAGACAAGTTGATATGACGGACATTTTGACAATTTAGCAGCGCCCCCATCGTTAATTTTATTCGCGAATAGCGTTGTACTTTTAATATTAAATGTAATTCAGGTTACAAAAGTTAACGGGTTTTAGGTTAAAAATCACAGATAACACTTGAATGATTTTCAAGCATGCGTAGTAGCGACTTGACCACTAATTTACCTGAAAAAGCTTGGACTTTGCAAGGTTCTGCGTTCAGTACTAAGTACTAATTTCGAGGTTGTGAACAACCGCATAGGATTTAAATGCGGCAAATTCTACGTTTAATTCTAATTACTAATTCTACGGTTAATTTGGTGGTTGTGGATGATGCTTAACACCTACTTAACCTATCTTCACTTGCTTCAATAGCTCAACTCAACGTAGAGCAATTTATGAAGAAGGAAAGATGTAAATTAACGCAGTTTGGAACAGCTATGGCGTTAAGACAGCCTTTTTGTCTCTCGTGTGCGCCTGTAACCTTGCAACCCTCAACCCTCGTAGTTGTATCATTGGTAGTTGTTTTATCTCGAAGCATTGCTGTCGGGAACGGGTCGTAGGAGTGGCTGAAGAAAGATTGTGGAACGAAAGGGGAAGGTTGATGGTTAGAAAAAGGATGAAGTGGTAAAGAGAGGTAACGGTGGGAGAGAGAGAAATGCAGCGGTTTCAATGATCAAAGGAGCACCCACATTTTAAAATTTAAAAGCAGCGAGGGGTTCGGCGTGGGAAGCTATCCTAGTCCGAATCAGGAATTTATAATTATAACAGGGGCCCCTAGAATTTTTAAATTTGGGGCTCTTTATAAATACATAGATGTATGTACTATGTATTTATAAAAGTAGCGTGGGAGCATTTGGAGGGGAACCCAACCTAGTCCTGACCTGGACTCAATTTGGTTCCCACCGCAAATTGTCTCCATACCTACCTACTATTTGAACCCTATTCCTTAGCCCATCTCGATACTGTTTCGTACTTAAACCGTGCTCAAGTTTTGATTGTAGGTAAGGGCATTAGAGTAAACACTTGATTATTTATTATTTTAAGATAACATTTAACAAAATCATGGTCAAAGGATCAAAGAAAAGAATATATAACAGTATGGTCAAAAGCATTCTCACCTATACATCAGAAACATTGAAATTAACAAAAGGAAATAAAAATAAACTGCAAGAGAAATGGATTTTTTACGACGCAGCTGTGGGATAAGTAGACTGCAACACATAAGAAATGAGGTAGCAGAATGAGAACGAAGGAAACAATAGCGGAAAATGTAGAAAACCGCTAGCCCCCCCCCCCCCCCCCAAGGAGAAAACGAGACAGCCCTCCAAGACAATGGGATGAAGAGTATCTAGAGCAGGACAGAGACCTCTGCGAAACACAGCACTAATGACTGTCACACGTCTTGTAGGCCACGGGCCGAGTATTATCTGGTGGGGGTGAGACGCTCAAAAGCGACAGTGAAGCCAGTGACTTTTTCCCAAAGCGTATTGCCGCGACATCTAGAGGTTTTTCTTCTGAAAAATGAAAAGGTCTTATTTACTAAAAATCAATTATCAACCTTAAAGTTTCGTTTTTTGAAAGCTGGGAGGAGGGTATGAAATACTTTTTGAAAAGAAGATAACCATTCGCTTGACACCACGAACCGAAAGAGTAAAGTAAAACTTCTTTTAGAGCACTGTTTTAGCTTCAGAAGCTCTATCTGCTGACGTCTTGTTTATTTGTAGAAGTTCTCTCATGAGAAAGCTAACTTTGTTATGTAAAACACAGTCTCGGAGAGCTCGGTTTCTGGAATATTCGTAGTTTATTAATAAATTGAGGTTTAGTGAGCCGTTATGCGCGTCAGTTAATACAAATTAAGGAGTGTAGACATTTTGTAGTTTTTTTTGTTGCAATTGCAAAATTGTTGAAGTTACAGGTATTTTACTTGTTTACCGCGCGACCAGTATATAGAGTGGCACAAAATTTATTCCCTGATTATGTATATAGGACTCGCTGATTGGGGGGGGGGGGTTAAAACCGCACGTTTACTTTCTTTCGCGATCATCTCGAAACTAAATTTTTTCAACTGACAGGAAATAAATCTCGTAAACTATCGGTCCGATTACTGTGAAAATTGTACACAATCTAAAGAGTAACATAGTTTTTTTGTGAAAAATAAAAAATATTTTCTTCGGCTCACCAAAATTTCCCTAATGGTCGAAAAAATATCGCTACACTATCCACGAATAAGCAACATTTTTCTGTTTTTTTTTCACATGCAAACTGACGGTGATACACCGACAGCGACGGAAATTTCTGCACCCTCACTATTTTTTAATATTTCGAACTAAAATTTATTTGAGGTATTCTTTCAGCTGTTCTTACCTTGTGTGAAAAAAATATTTCGAGTTTACGCATTTTTTTTTTTTAATATATCAATTTTCCAAGCTGTCAGGGTGGCCTGACTCTTTAAATAAATACAGAATCGAAGAGTTATTAAGCGTCTTTAATTGCTTAAGAAATGTTTTGAGGGTGGAGTAGGGGAAGATCTTATTATTTAAGGAAAATTATGTGTTTTTGGCAGACAATAATAAAATCAGAGATATGGAACGTTACAAACTCGCATTTGCTTCGATACAAGCAAATTCTAGATTGAGAATGAAGTGTAATTCGTGTCAATAGTGGGTTAGACTCCAATTATTTAATCATGCTAAGAAAGAAATGATATCGAAATAGACGGCACGTGGGTCTTACCTTTACCTTAATTTGGTCTTCTCGTTAAGAAGTCATCTTTTGTAAGATATACTACTTGTGAGTCGTGGGGAGCAGCACAAATCGAACAATTGTGCGATCAGATATCTTTTGGTTGTTTTTGTTGAATTTTCCTCGTTCGATGCATAAGTAAACAACGGAAATGATTTTCGAAGGAAAATAATCCTTCGTATTTTTGTGTTTGCATTTGGAATAAAAAATTTGAGTTTTTGACGTTTTGATGACATTGTGATGTCATTTTTGAAACGTCGAAGTAAAAAAGTTGCGAGAAATTTGACGAGACGTGTGGGGGTATGTACCGTTCGTGAGTTTGATGTTTCTGTTATTAGTGAAGCCGTGGATCCTCCTACTCAAATTAGTTTACACGTTTCTTCTTAATATTAGAACCGGTTATAGAAATTTTGAACAAGTAATATTAGTCTAGGAAAGCATGACGTTTATGATGGGCAAAGTTTGGTCATAAAGCTTATCGATTATGACCACGATTATTCCTGTCTTGCGAAAGTTCTCATACTGCAATTTGCTCCAGGGCAACTTGGACAACACTAAAGTTCTCTATGTGTGATTAACGGGAAGATGCTAATGTCGTAAAGTTGCAGGATATTTGATAATATGTGAATGTCCAACGAACCGGACCAACTCGGGCGTTCGATAATTTATTAAAATATCAGAAGTTCGCCGACAGCACTGTATTCTGAAACTTTACTAAACCAAACATCGTGCAATAGTTTCCAACTTTTGGCTGTTGTTGAGTTGAAATTAGTTTAACTGTAGTTGTCCGAGAAACTAACTCTGCTAACACTCGAATTGCTTCTATGTTTACCGCTTCAACTTAGTTTAACGACATTTATCTTTGTTTTGTTATGATTGGGGTTGGTCTTTATCGTTTATTTCAACTGTTTGCTATTTTAACTTGTTGTTCGCAAATGTTCATACTTTAATTGATTTCAAATATGGAAGCGAGGCACTAATTTATTCAGCCCTAAGCGATTCGTGCCGCAAATAAATTACCCACCTCGTTTTATAAAATTTTCGCCACGAAACAAGTGACACTTGCAGAAGAACCACAACAATCATTTTTTTATAGTTTCGCCTTGCGGTTTCGCCCCACGGAAAATTGCCAGATCTGCCTCTTTTCGGGTTAGGCAAACACCGCGACACTACTCATATTTTAATCATTCCTTCTCGTCGTAGTCGCACTTCTAGCATCCCTCATAACGCTCTCGATTGTTGTTGGGTCCTCTCGAACACACCACAACACGAAAATTTCTAATTTCGCACACCAACAGTTTTTAAATGACTGCGCACTTTTAAATTACCTCTAATGGTTCTTCATCCGATTACCATAACAATAATCTTCCCATACACCTAGTGTAATAATGTAGGACAAGAGAACAGTTGGAACGTGTCTCTCCAAGTGTAGTTGATACGACGAATGTGTTACAATTTATTTTTAAAGCTTAAAAAAGAGATTAGCATAATATATTAATTGTCGTTTTATTTTCAGATCGTCTTGATGCGGCATGATGAAGCTGACTATCAGTCCAGGAGCGTAACTTAGTTTGTGTTGTGTTGAGTGTGTTGGCTAAAAATTGCGGACGAACTATCGCGAGTTCGTTGCATGTGCTAGTGACTTTAGATACCCATGGACAAACGTAGAATGATTACAAAACGTGCAAGGGTTGAAAACTTACGCGGTCCCATCGCGACAAATGGACCAATGCAAACGCGACCTCTCGTCGCCTTGCTCGATGGACGAGACTGTTCCATCGAAATGCCAATTTTAAAAGATGTCGCGACGGTCGCTTTTTGTGACGCTCAAAGTACCAGCGAAATTCACGAGAAAGTACTGAACGAAGCGGTGGGTGCGTTAATGTGGCATACAATAATTCTCACAAAAGAGGATTTAGAAAAATTTAAAACGTTGCGCATTATTGTCCGAATTGGATCCGGTGTGGACAACATCGATGTTAAGGCGGCCGGTGAATTGGGAATTGCGGTGTGCAATGTTCCGGGTTATGGGGTGGAGGAAGTGGCTGACACCACGTTGTGCCTAATCCTCAATTTATATCGACGCACGTATTGGCTCGCCAACATGGTGCGGGAAGGAAAGAAATTCACAGGTCCAGAGCAAGTCAGAGAGGCTGCTCAGGGCTGTGCGCGGATACGTGGCGATACTTTAGGTATAGTAGGATTGGGCAGAATAGGTTCCGCAGTGGCGCTTCGCGCAAAAGCCTTTGGATTTAACGTCATCTTTTATGATCCCTATCTACCAGATGGTATCGAAAAAAGTCTGGGTTTAACTAGAGTATACACGCTTCAAGAACTTTTATTCCAATCAGATTGTGTGTCCTTACATTGTACTTTGAACGAACATAATCACCATTTAATAAACGAGTTCACAATCAAACAGATGAGACCAGGAGCTTTTCTAGTTAACACTGCTCGCGGCGGTCTAGTCGATGACGAATCCTTGGCTGCGGCGTTAAAACAGGGTCGGATTAGAGCTGCTGCGCTGGACGTACACGAAAACGAACCATACAATGTATTTGCGGGACCCTTGAAAGACGCGCCAAATCTATTGGGCACACCTCACGCTGCGTTTTACAGTGATGCATCCGCCACTGAGTTAAGAGAGATGGCGGCATCTGAAATTAGACGTGCCATTATGGGCCGTATACCCGAGTGCCTGCGTAATTGCGTCAACAAAGAATATTTTATGGGACCTGGTGCTTACCCCGAAGGTACAGGTAATACTGAATCACTTTGCTTCTTATTCCCTTACATTTCTCCCAAATTTCCTCACGATAACTCTCTCACTCTGCAATTAACTTAGACATAATTGTCCTATGCTAAGGACCAACTTTAATTTATTTTGCTTTCTAGTGTCACCGGCTGGCGTCAATGGCGGATATTATCAAGGGGGGGCTTTACCCGTCCAGCAGGCGCATTCGACAACACCGCACGAAGTTCCACATACGGTAGCACCAAGTGCTGCTCCGCAAACTCCACAGCCCCAACCACCACCAGGACCTGTAATTCCTCCACATTTAGTAAGTGACATCTGATCGTACCTAGGGTCAACAGGTCTAAAACCCAAGCCAAGACTTTTTATTCTTTGCTTTTGTTTAATTTTAAATCTAATAGAAAGAAGCCTGTCTTGATGCTCTCACCCTAAGGAACTTCTTTTACCCTGCTTTTAAACAGGCTAACCTCTGAATTATTGTAATTCATCTTCTCTTTTAAAGTATAATATCAGACTAGGGCGTCGCTATTTCCAATATTTGTCAACAGAAAAGAAGATGTGCCATACGACTAGATTACTAACCAGTTGCCTCATATGCCAGCTGCCATTGAAATGCAAAGGCTGTGATGCTGAAGCTACCGACGAGTGACTCGGATTAGGAACTAGCTTGTTGACCGACTGGCAAGTCACCGAGATAATCTGTCACAAATAATCCCCCCTGCATCTCTTATCAGTGATCTACCTTGGTGGTAACGCCACTGTGAAAGAATGAATCTTAAAAATTTAAAAAAATTCAAGTCAGGTTCTTCCCTCTCTCTTAATTTCTTTCTGTATGAAGGATAAAAGGTTACCTTTTTCAGCTCTTTTCTCTGCTTACTTTCAGATAAATAAAATAAAAGCGTTTACTGAGGAATACCCCTCAGCGCCATGAAACCTCACCACGAATTCAAAAATTTCATCTACCCACTAAGAAAGAGGACAATTTTCTGAGTATATTCCAACAATTTTTTTTTTGGTTATCCACTAGTTTTGGAAAAAAGTAGGGAGTTGTAATACGATACATGCCGATGCCACGGGTAGCGCCACGAGAACTCGCACGTTAAGCTACCCGCTATCTTTTCTGTCGACGGTATGTGTGCTTTGATATACTCTACCTGTTTGCTGTCAGTTGTGGTCGACACCCGGACGAGTTCTATGTCTTCGAGTTCCACCGTTGGCGAGCTCTGTCATTTTCCCTATCTAAAATTTTTGGTTTTTAAATTTGATTTTTTCGAAAACTAATGCCTAATCTTTCAAAAATTTTGAAAAGTGTCTTCTTTCCAATAGTGGATAGGAAAAAGTTCAAATCGTGGTGAGGTTTTTCTGACAGTTCCCCAATATATAAAGTAATAACTAAATAAAATTTCAACATTAATAAATTTTTCATTAATTTTTGCTTTGTATATTGTTTCTTCTTGACGCTGGAGGGTATTCCATACCCCCCAGACCCCTCGGTCTGTGTAACATTCATCTGTAACCATTTTAGACTAGCTGACTGCCCATTTAGTCTTTGGTCGTGACGTCAAGGTGTATCCAAACAAAACAGCTTTTTAGTGTCAACTACAAAAGAATTGTCTTTTTCCTCATAGGGGAAGGATTGGCACCGATCTTTGACTCAATTTTCTAAGCACGGAAGCTTACGGCGGCTTCGGGGCGGGGGGGATCTGCTGGGCTGAAATTGCACTTTATTTTCTACGTATTATCTAGGATCGGATTGAAATCCGATAGAATTCACACTTAATTTGATTCAAAAATTTATATTAAATTGATATCGGGGGGGGGGGGATAGTTCCAGGATAATAGTTTATTTTCTCAATGTTGAATATTTATATTGGCAGTGTATCACATCAGATTCTCTACCCTTCTGGGTGCTTGTGATATCAGCACTTGAATTACCATTTAAACTTGATGATGGGTTTAGGAAAAAAAATGCAATGATTTTGAAATAAAGCAGTGCGAATTTGAAGATTTAATTAAATTATATTTTTGGTTATTTATTAATATATAATATAAAATTTCATTTAAAAAAACTTATTTTGTTATCTACTACGAAAGTTTTTGTACAACGTTGCACTTCTTCTGCGCACGGATGGTGTACATGATTTCTGGGGATGCAATGAAATTTGAAACTTAAATTCACAAAAGTTTTCTAGGGAACGAACATTTTATTTTTTCTCCTTTTCGTTGATAAAATATTAACAAAACGATATTTCAAAAAAAGTCTTCGCTCACCAGAAAACTACTAGTTTTCTGTCCGTATCTTTCAAATTTCAAGTCAATGCATTGATTGTAGCCCCCACAAATCATGTACACCATACGTGGGCGCGTATAAAGAACAAAAAGAAGTTTTTTTGGTTAAAATTGCAAACAATATCAACAGATGACATTAAATATTAGTACCTGTAAGAAATGTACTTGTGACGACAATAAATTCATGGAAGTAGGGAAACTTAATTTTAAAGAAAAATGACTTGTTTAGATTTTTACAATTTATAAAATAAATAAGGAAAAGAAAAGCTTGTTAAGTCTGCGAATTTCTTTTAGAATGGGATATCATAACAACGGTAACACGAAGTCGGTTGTTGCAAATCAACGCAATCGGACACTTGTATTGTCGTCACTGCCCTTATCAGGTCACTGTAGTAGCAGGAATTTAGTAGCGTCATCTGTTGATTTAAAAGATTGTTGAAATAAAAAGACTAATGTATTTTTTTGTGTTTTTAGCCAATTAGTACGCCGGATCCGGCAAATCATCATGCAAGTAAGCCTGAGCCTTCGGAAGTACACTAACATCATCATCAACAAATTACCTATTTTTACATGAGCTGGACATTGCTGCATTGTATGAATGAAATGTGTGTTGTCAACGCATTATGAGTTAATTTAGTTTATTATGAGGTATACATATCGTGGATTCGAAAGTGTCTACATCACACCATGATTTTAAAATAATAGTATTTCATCGTAGGTTTCATTTTGAAATTCAAAAAGTCTCTCCCATTTTTAATTTGTGTGTGAAACGTTTTTATTCTCCCAATCATGTAAATAAATTCATTTTTTTACCGGCCCTTTCATTTTTTTACTACCAAGACACAATTTCAAAATGAGACTTATTTTGTACAAACAAGAATACTTCATGTTCATTTTATATTTGTATAAATGGCACTCATGCTTTTTTTTGTTTCCATTTTACAATTACGCGTTAGTTTAAGACATTTTTGGCAATTTGAAAAATTTTTCATGCTGCACCAGAGTAAGAAATAATGCGCTTAAAATTTTTTGCATGTAAAATTTTTCGAAAACGTCTTTTATAATTTTAAATAATGAAAAAATGGTTTTTGTTTTTTCTGCAAGTTGATTATTTCTTTTTATTATTGTCACCGCACATACACGCCATTGTGAAAATAAATTTTATATTATGAAAAGTTTAATATGACAAATTTTGAATTATTTTTATGTTTATTAAGTGACGTAAAAAAGTTGTAAAAAGATTGTTCAGTTTAGGAGGAAATATTGCTAAGCGAAAAGATGTGCATTTTAATTGCCTATTCGATCATTTTATGTTTAAATACTTTTTTTAGGTAAATAAAATATGATGTTATATAAATGAAAATGAACTTTTGTTTAAATAATGAAAGTAATGACGTATTTCAGTGCTGCAGTTTTAACTGATGATTTTAAAAATTGGAAGAGTGAGGTGAAAGTGCGTGGTATAGTTCTGTTTTTCGTATAAGGTAGAATTTTTAGTAAATTAGTGACATTTGTGAATAATTTTAACAGTGATAATTTTTACAGATTCTATGTGCACAGTGCATAACTTCGTTTGTCATTCTCTTATCTAAAATAACACTAACTAATTATTATCGAAAGAAACATTCCATCTTTTTAAACTTCACTTGATTCAATAATTACAAGCTCGAAATCGGCAAACGATTGTATGCATTGTGCGTTTCTAAACCAACTAGAATCAGCATAAAAATACAAACGAAATGTAGGGCTACTGGACTTCCACAAAATTTTGAAATAAATATCTTATAAATATTTTGTTTACATTATTTTGCTCTATTTTGTCAGGAATAAGCAGTTGCAGTTTTTCCATATAAACCTGGTACTTAATTTCAATTTTTTATTTGCAGTTCACACCGAAAGATCGGATACAATCGAGAAGCTAAAATGGACATTTTTATTTATCTAATTAAGATATCTGGAAGGTAAACGTATTTCCTTCTTTAACTCAATTTTTTTTGCAGACTAAATTAGCTACAAGAGTAAAGAATGTTCAGTTGCAAGTTTCCCGTAATATGAACCAGATTCTCAATATTAATTGTTTTCTTTGTAGTTTGAAACAAAGTAATTGGAAATAAGTTGCAACAGAATCTCGCCTTGGAAACACTTTGTACTGTTAAAAGAAGCTTAAAACAAAATTTAGAGCGTTTAATTGCATTATAACTTTAATTTTATTATAAAACGAAGTAACATACAAAGGAGGAATCCAATTTTTTCCATAAACTGTTTGCTTTGCAACAAAAAATCCAAGAGAAATTTTCGGCACAATGCATAGGAAGCGGACTTGGTAATTATTCAAATTTTGAGAGATGACAAGATCTGGGTTCCACCCGTCGAGAATATTATAAGGACATCGTTCTTAAGTTGAGCGAAGAAATCTTCCTGCTCAAATAAATTTTGCATATTAAAAATTCTCACTAATCAAATCGAAATCGACAGATTATAATGTAAAGAAATTATTTTGTTTAAAATTGTGGAGTGGTAAATTCTTCAAAAACTTAAATTCTAATTTGTTTGATATAATTGCATTTAATCGTGGTGCAACCTACACATTAGTTTTACGTTTTACCATAGATAAGTTATCATTTGTGGTTTTATCTTCCTTTTGTGGTTTTATTGATTGTATTGTTTATTTTAATATTTGGAAAAACTCAAAATTTTGATAATAATATGTAAATCGTGTAGGGGAAACCAAGGCTATGCATGAAAATTTTTAATTTATTCTTACCGAAAAAATAGCTAACTCGGAAATGAATTTAAATTCAAATCGGGACAGGGAAAAATTTGTCAAGAAAAGTTTCAACTTTTTTTTATCTTGTGTTTTTGCCTCTTAACTTTTTTACCATTTATTTAAAAAAAATTGTGAACTTAAAATTTTTTTGAAATTGTTTTCGGTTTTTCTCTATTATCTCGAATACAGTTCGTCCTAGCCAAAAAATGATTAGGTACCAAATTGAAGCTGAGGAAATTTCCTACAAAAATGTTCCTATTCATTTTTTTTGTGTCTGTTATAGTTTTTTCGAGGTATATGGTCGTGCAATTTGCAAACTTTCCAAAAAGGTTTCTTTTTTTTTTTTTTTTCAATTGAATAATTGATATAGAAGTGCTGTAGGTCTTGCAGGCCTAGGGCTGAGTAGTATTTAGGATGTCAGCTTCAATTATGTAAGTAACTAATTTTTTGGCTGGAGTTGATCGTACGTGCTCCCTTGCACCCCCCCCCTTTTACCTTCTACATTCAGGAAATTGTGCTATGTTTACCTCTTAATTAGTTCAAATAGCCCTGAAATAAAAAATTGAGATCTTGTCATCGGGAACTCTCCCGAGTCCTACTAGAAGTATAAATATTTGATAGATGATCAACTTTCTCTTTTTTACTAACAGAAAAATTACCAAAAATTTTATTATAACCACGGTACAATATGCTTGCACTGATTTGCTAATTGAAAACAATCTGCACTGGAGTGAGGAGTCGATTTCGATACGCTCCGCGACTTCCAACCGGATTTCCACCGATTTCCATTTGAATTTGCATTAAATTTTTTCCTTTTGTCTCGATGACGAATATGTAAGTATACAGGACGCTTACGTAAGATACGATGGTTAAAATGCCGAAAAGAATCGAAAAGTTGGTCTCCTGTTGGACGTGGATAAAATATTTGAGCAACAAGACATTTTGAAACCAATAAGACATATTAATTAGAGTTTTCGCCTTTTCGTAGACTTGGTAAGGCAAGTAATCGAAGAGAAGAACTTCGCCGTAATTGCCCAACCCAATTTCGTAGCTAAACACATAACAGTTGAGGCCCAGGAGTGGAATCCAAGTTAATAATCTAGTCGATGTGATTGCTTCGTCCAGCAAATACAAATAAAAGGTTATAATTGTTAGCGAGACGCACACCAGAATGGTGCTGATCAAAATTGGTTTTCTGTTACCGCAGGGCGCACGGTATTGGAGCATATGACCCATAATGCTACTGAGGTACAAACAAATGCAAAATATCAGGCTATAGCGGAAGAGGTTCTCCGACCCATCCACCCACAACCAAAAAATTATGTTGTAGAAGATGAACGCGTAGTAACCTGAAAAGACTTGGAAGAAAGTCAGGCCGAAGATAATAAAGAAACCTTTTAGAACGACTTTGTTGTGAAACATATAGCGTGACGTTTCGAATGTAATTTTGTAGGCTTCTTCGTCTTTTCTGATCTTCCTCATCGGGATGTTGGTGTTCGATTTTCCTCTAATCCAGCTTAGCGCTTGTATCGCTTTTAGCTCGCTGGTATGAAAGAGAAACACTGGGCTTTCGGGTATAAGCAGGAGTAGAAGAGCGTTTACGATGGATAAGCAGGCGCAAAATATGGCTAAATACTCCCGTGTCCAAAGGATTCCTATCGGGAAGGATAATAAAATTCCCAAAAATACTGAAGACCGAAACATTGTTATCATGTGCGGGTAATTACTGTGATGGATGCTGTCGAGGAGTAAACACTCGCCTCCGATCATCAAAGCTATGGTGAAGAAACCGTAAAAGAATCTTCCTGCCAAGTAGGTGTTTTTTTTATCGGCCATGATTACAATCAATGACGCGAGTAGGTAAAGTGGGGTTTGAACCATCATGCTGTATTTGGGCCCGTATTTGTGGACGCTAATCGACCATGGGATGACGCCCATAGAACAACCCAACGGCATTAAACTTGTAATCCATCCATAATCCATGTTAGTGAGGTTATAAGGATAGGTTATTTCCATAGTTACGGGATTAGACCATCCTAGATTGAGTCCAAAATTTAACGAAGCTACACTAACTGGAAAAAATATAATGAGCCTGTGCGATTTGAACAAAGACCGGGTAAAATTAACCTATTAGAGTCACTATCAGCTGGGTGATGTAGCGCCCCTTATTTTCACGCTCCAATTTTTTCAGTAGGGTCTCTTCAGTTATTTGGTATGGACTCTGTTGTTGAGAAGTTGTGGGCGCAAAAGATGTGGTTTGGGTTAAAATTTCCGGCATCGCCGAATCTGTCAATGTTGACAATCTGTCAGTTTTTAATTTCATAACTCTCGGTGATCAGCGCCGTGCTTACCGGTGGGCTCAATTACACTTCAACAGGTGTGCAATTGTCACACCTACCACACACGGAAAGCCGACAGTGCGGAAATCCTTTTAAATATTAAAATGTACAGATTTCGTTATAAAATTGTTAAAATGTTAAAAAAATTACGTTTTTATTCATTAAATTTTGTACATTGACCACCGAGCAAGTTGATAAGTACGGCACTGTACATCATTTGATTTGAAATTATCGAGTTGACTTTGGCGACGCTAGGTGGCGCTGTTCGTTTACAAACAAAACAGAGAATGGTGTTCGTGTGTGAGTGTTTCAATCGTGTGTGCATTATTTTATAATTTAGTTGTTATTTTTATATAATAAAATAATTAATTTATAAAATGCGTGGATGGCAGACGGTGCACGAAGATAAAAGTTACGGAATTGGTAGGAAAACTTTTTTATTTTACTTGTAAACTTAAAAATCGTCCCTTTAATCTGGTGGTCCTGACTTGTTGCTCGGTTTTGGTTTTGATTTTAAAAAATGTGTTGGATTATGTAACGTGGAAAGTGAACTATCACTTTTTAATTTTCGTTATCGAGAAAATAAGTGATTTTTTTTAATGTGGAAGGCCCCTCCCACTTTTTTATCTCTTGCAGTTGTTTCCTCTACTTCCTCAAGAAAAATTGTGATTCACGTTTTCCACACATTCCGTGTAGTTAACGGGTACTGACGTGATTATGTTCGATGATTACTGACTCACGTCACAACTATTTTGATTATTTATGTAATAAATTTGTTAATTGACCAAGGTGGGCCACGAAAGGGCGAAATCTTAATTTATAGTCAAAAAAGTTGTCTGCTGGTTTAATCAGCTCTGTTGACTTATCTCCTGTAACTTTTGTGATTTTTCAAGACAGATAAGAAAACACTTGAACTTCAAATATGATTAGCTACTGCGATTTACGTTTTTCGTATTTTAAACTATCATTACGTCATTTTGAGTCAAATTTAAAAATGTACATTTTCAAGGATTATGAATTTCTAATTAAAATTAGAAAATTATTCTGGCGAGGTTGGAAAACCCTAGCCTACCCGATAAATTAATAATTACTACTTTCTCGTGAGAAAATTACACCACTGACGTGTTGTCTGTATTTTTGTTTTATTTTTAAATGTCAATCTGTTTTTTGTTTTTGTTTTGTTTTTTCACTTGTTATGCTGCTATAATATAATTTCTCCATTATCAGTGGTGTACCCGAGGTTTAAATTTAATTTGTAGTAATTTCACGTTTTATTGATACTAAAAATCAGTGTTTTGAATATAAAAATTTACCTACTTATTTTATTAATCCAATTGGGAAGGCTTCTGTTTGTCGGGCCACCAATTGGGAAGTATGACATTGACTTCCCTACTTCGACAACAATTAAATTCACCTTCGACAGAAAATTGCACCGAACAACAAACAAACATCTCGAGAACAGCCAGTACCACTATCTGTCAAAAATATTTCCAATGCTGTTCTGTTATTTACGTTTTCATGTCATACGAAGCAATGAAGTCGGTGATTTTTGTTATCGATTTTATTTCTGAAATGACTTCGTAACTGTAAAATTGACACCAATTAAAATGAAAAAGAAACAAAAAATACCCAGCACAATCAGAATGAACTGTCACGAGTTTTTCCCTCTAAACACTAGGCTGATTTTGTTGTGTTTTTGTTCAACGTGAAGAGATATGAACAGTAAATAAAATTTTTACTCTTAATTTTAAGATTTCATTCGTGCATCCAGGCTAGGATCTGCTTCGTTGACCTGTGCTTTTGTTTTTTTGGGTTCGTATTGGCTTACCGAGCCTTTTTTATGGTAGTAGAGGAGCTACCAAGTTCGAATTTGATTAATCGAGATTTTGATTACGATGTAATTATTAATCATGGTCAGCTTTTCTACATTTAATTTTTTTTCAGATATAGAATTTTTTTTTTTTTTTGAAAAAAAATTCGTACCTTAAAAATGGAATTATATTAAATAATATAAAATATTTTGTTTGTTGTTCGGGGGGGGGGGGGCACCACGTTATTTCAACGGACATTTAAAAATCCCTATTAAAAAAAAGTCAAACAGATTTCCTTCAAAATTTCTTTTATTTTTTGAAATTTAATGCTTTTATATGAATAGTCGGTATTATTTGTCGGGGGGGGGGTAAAATTGCCCCATAAAAAAAGTCAAATTAAGTTTTTTTTGATTATCTGTTTGACCTGCTTTAATTATTGTAAATTAAATATAAAAAATGGTTCGATTTTTGACCAATGGAAAATTCATGTTTAGTACTCACCTGGGGGGGGGGGCCTTAAACATAGACCATATTAAATAGTATAAAATATTTTGTTTGTTGTTCGGGGGGGGGGGGGGGTTCAACACGTGTTTTTCAACGGAAATTTAAAAATCCTTATTAAAAAAAATGTTACAATTTCAAAAAATTAATTTTTTATTTTCTTCATTAAAATTTAAAAAAAATTAGGAAGTAAAAAATGCGAAATAAATCCCAATCATGTGACGTTTATTTTATTCAAAATTTATATACAAGTTTGCATCATCTTGACTTACAGAGAAAAAGAAGACTTGGGTCACAAAATCCGGGCCTTAGTCATAAGTATTGGAATGTCAAGCATCTGATCCAAATGTTTTGAAATCGGTGTCATTGTACTAATTATTAATATTCTATGGTCGATTTTTCCCAATTTTTTAAAGTACGGGCTCTTAAAAACCGAAAAACGCGATTTCGATCAAAACTACATTTTTCTAAGTGGTTGACATAATATCTCAAGTTTTATTTGACCAATTGACTTAAAATTTTGTGTGCATCTTCAAAATATGTTGCTGTATAGCCCGTACCTTGGAAATTGATAAATTATTATTATTCGGTGTTCTGGCGGCTGTCTAAAGAAATTATTAATTTTCCTATTTTTTTTTCAAAGTTTTTTATTTAAAAAAAATAGTAATAATTGTAATTTAACAATTTCTAAGGTACGGGCTATAAAACAATATATACTGAAGGTACAGACCAAATTTGAGGTTAATCGCTCCAATAGAACTTGAGATATTACGTCAACCACTTTGAAAAATGTGGTTTTGAAAAACCGCATTTTTCGATTTTTAAGTTTTTTATTTAAAAAAAATAGGTCATAATTAACAGATTTCCTTCAAAATTTCATTTTTTTAAATTTAATGCTTTTATTTGAATAGTCGGCTTTACTTGCCGGTAGGGGGGGGGGGGGTAAAATTGTCCCATAAAAAATCAATTTAAAGTTTTTTTGATTATATGTTAATATTCTATGTTCGATTTTTCCCAATTTTTTAAAGTAGACTCTTAAAAATCGAAAAGCGCGATTTCGATCAAAACTACATTTTTCAAAGTGGTTGACATAATATCTCAAGTTTTATTTGACCAATTAACTTAAAATTTTGTGTGTATGTTCAATACATGTTGCTTTATAGCCGGTACCTTGGAAATTGATAAATTATTATTATTCGGTGTTCTGGCAGCTGTCTAAAGAAATTATTAATTTTCGTATTTTTTTTTTCAAAGTTTTTTATTTTAAAAAATAGTAATAATTGTAATTTAACAATTTCTAAGGTACGGGCTATAAAACAACATATACTGAAGGTACAGACCAAATTTGAAGTTAATCAGTAAAATAGAACTCGAGATATTATGTCAACAACATATAAAAATGTAGTTTTGAAAAACCGCATTTTTCGATTTTTAAGTTTTTTATTTAAAAAAAAATAGTAATAATAATATTTTAGTTATTTCCAAAGTACGGGTTATAAAACGATATAATATACTGAAGGTACTCACCAAATTTGAGGTTAATCGGACTAATAGAACTTGAGATATTACGTCGACCACTTACCACAATAAAAAATAATTAATTTTTCGTATTTATTTTCCAAGTTTTTCCAATTTTTTATTTTTAAAAAATAATGTTTTTTTTTTTAAATAAATAGTAATTAGTAAACTCCTCTACTACCGGAAAACAAAAGAACGTTGCCCCTCCTCTCAATTAGTCAAACAGATTTCCTTCAAAATTTCTTTTGTTTTTTGAAATTTAATGCTTTTATTTGATTAGTCGGTCTTACTTGTGCGGGAGGAGGGGGGGGGGGTAAAATTGCTTTATAAAAAAGTCGAATTAAAATTTTTCGATTATCTGTTTGACCTGCTTTAATTATTGTAAATTAAATATAAAAAAATGGTTTGGATTTTTAAGCAGATGTTTTGTAAACTGACCAATAGAAAATTCATGTTAGTACTCACCGGGGGGTGGGGGGTACTTTTAAAAAAAAGCCTAAAAATTATTTTCGAAATTAGTCTTCTAAATATGGAACCTTACCTGCGTTTGGATATCAAACAAAGTAAATACCGGAAGTTAATTTCTGCTTTGTCGGTCACGCTCTCGGCGGTTTCAAGGTCATTTGCTGTTGAAATTGTTTAATGGAGGTGGTTTTTCCGAGTTTTGCAGTTGACGAAATTAGAAACACAATCGCAGTTAATTTTTGGTCAAAAATCCCCCCCCCCTCGTTTTGTTCGCCATATAAATTTACATTTTTTTAAAATTTAAACGTGAATTTCATGCTCGGCTGTGTTTCAAAGCTCTTAATTTCATTTTTCTTACATTTACGATGCGAATTTTTTTTTATTTTGTGAAAAAGTAATATTTTTATCGGATAGATATAATTCAGAATTGCCTGTTTGTTATGTCATTAATTTGTTGTTCTTCTATTACGAATACAAGGACATGATAATTTACCTACACGTAATTAGTATTTTTATTGTATCCACTTTTTTGCATGTGGCGGAATTTATAATCCGAAGCGTGTAGTTATTTCGAGTGACGTTTTTACAGAAACTTTTTTGGTTCGTCGCCCTTCACGAACAACAATTAAATCATCATCAGATCAAATAATGACATTTATTTCGGATGCATTTGGGTCGCTCTCTTATAAACGAACCTGATAAATTTAGGATTTAAAAAAAATACCCAGCAGTTACTATAGCAATTTTATTGTTGGAAGAATGTTCATGAGATTATAATTACCCATTCAAAGAGGTTGCATTGCACAATAAAAAAGCCGTGGTCGTAATAAAAAAGGTCAATTCAATAGGTGTTTTGACTAATTTATCAGCAATTATAAAAGGGGGCACTTAACTCCTATCACGACTTCATTTAAATTAATTTTGTTTGTTGTGGAGTCGGAATAATGTATCATCTGTATCCTTGTTCGCAAAAAATGACTGTACAGCGGTTCTAAAACTTTTTCTCACCTCGCTCCACTTTTAAGCAATTAAAGGGGGTTGATGTCGTGTTTGCAACTTGAGAATTTCTGAAAACTTACCAATTTTTATTTTTCAGTGATTTATAATTTCACATCAGATGGAGACCACGGCAAACTCACTTTAAATGTCGGCCAAACGGTACACGTCTTGGAAGAGGAAGATGGAGGATGGTATTATGGATACGTACTTGGTAACAGTTCAAATCATGGAATTTTTCCGAAAAATTACGTACATATAACAGAATGTACGATAGACAAAAGTGGCCCCAGTCCAATTTTTATACCCAGACAACCTCTAATCGTTCACGAAATTACCACGGTACTTAGGGAATGGGGGACACATTGGAAACACTTGTACATGGTTAGTTGAACTTCGCGTTGCAATGACGCACGTTTCAATCAAAAAATTTTTTCAGACTCACAATAAGGAATTCGAAGAGACGAAAAATAGAATGTACGATTTAATAAAATTTAGAAGTAAAATAATCAGCGGGACTTTACCCGTCGACGAATTAAAACGAATTTCCAAACAGGTCATATCGGAAATCGACATCGGAAATAAAGTTTTAGGTTTGGATATGATTGTCAGGGATAAGGACGGTAATCTAATAAATCCTGACGAAACGAGCACGTTGAAGTTGTATTACCATCACAGAAGTGCGGCAGAGAGAATCAGAGATAAAAGAATAAGAATCGAACACCGGGACAACGCTATTCGAACAGCCATTCAACAATACTCACACATTTTTGTCGTCGCCGTTAAAAATTTTACCTGCAAGATGAACGAAGACGCCGAACTCTTAATCACCCTTTACGATGCTAAAGAAAATAGAGCGATAACTGAAAATTATGTGGTACGGTGGTCAAAGGACGGACTTATGAGCGACTTGGATCAGATGTACACTTTAAGAGTTATGTTCACAGTAAGTCGGTTGAGATTTTCTATAATAATATTTAACCCAATCTTATGCGTTTAATTTTTTTATTAAAATATCTATCGTTAATCCGTGGTAGACAGCTAACGGCTAAGACCCATTTAACTTTGTTTTTTTTTTTTTTGAAGGATTTAGGAAAACGAGATCTAGAGCGGGACAAGATTTTTTTGGTATGTTACGTCGTGAGGATAGGAACGATGGACACCAAGGAAGTTGATCATAGACGAAGTTCCGTGTCGAATAGTAAAAAGAGTTCGTCGGATAACATGAGACGGCCTGTAGGGGTAGCCGCTAAAGACATCACTCATTTTATGAGTGGGAAACTTGAGAGCGACCTCGAACAAGAATTCTCAGTGCCATTTTACAAGTAAGTTGTACTACGTTTAGTCGGATCACGGATCATGTTTAAATTTATTTTTAGTTGTGATAAGGAAAATCTGGAGCAAACGTTGCGGAAATTTACGAACAAGGATTACGTGAAAAACGAAAGTAAAAATCAGGCGCTCTACGTCAGTCTGAAATTGCTACACGGTGACCTGAAGCAGGTAACAAAGTCGTAGGGTCTGTTTTTGTTTTCTAATTTGCTATGTTTAGGTGCGCGAAGAAAACCCTCACTTGGTGTTGGGAAATATTTCGATTTCGCGAAAAATGGGCTTCCCCGAAGTTATTCTACCCGGTGACGTTCGGAACGACCTGTACCTTACCTTAGTGGGCGGAGAGTTCACGAAAGGAAGCAAGACTAGCGATAAAAATGTAGAAGTGGTCGTGAAAGTCTGTAACGAAAATGGCGTTGCCATTCCAGGTGTGATATCGCTAGGGGGTGGCGTTTCGCCCTTGAACGAATACCGATCTGTGATATATTACCACGAAGACAAACCTCAATGGTTTGAAACATTTAAAATAGCAGTTCCGATAGAAGAATTTCGAAGCAGTCACTTAAAGTTTATTTTTAAACATCGATCGTCGAATGAAGCCAAAGATAAGAGTGAGAAGCCTTTTGCGATGTCGTACGTGAAGTTGATGCAAGAAAACGGCACCACTTTACGAGACGCACGTCATAATCTCGTTGTGTACAAAATCGATTATAAAAAATTTGACGAAAATGGACTGGATTACTATAAATTGCCTTCGACGGTTGATGAATTGTCGGATGGTAACAAACCCCAAGCGAACGGTTTGTCGTTAAGTACAAAAGACAGTTTTTCAATTTGTACGAATATTTGTTCCACAAAGCTGACTCAAAATGGTAAGTGACGTTTTTCAGCTGATGAATTAACAAAATTCTAAAATGGCATTTTTCAGTTGACTTGCTGGGTTTGCTGAATTGGGCGACGCACAAAGAGACGCTGAAAGATTCGCTAAAGGCGCTGATGAAAGTCGACGGAGAGGAGGTGGTTAAGTTTTTACAAGACATCTTGGATGCTCTCTTTAGCATTTTAATGGACAATCCGGAATCGGACGTTTACGATGAGTTGGTGTTTGATTGTTTGCTGCACATAATCAGTTTGGTCAGCAACGATTGGAAATATCAACATTTTGAACCGGTATTGGATTTGTATATTAAGGAAAGCTTTAGTGCCACTCTCGCATACAAGTAAGACAATTATTTTTCTTTACAAGTGAATGTTATTTAACCTCTCTCGTTTTAGTAAACTGGTTGTTGTGATTAAAAACCTAGTAGACAACGCAATTATGATTGTTTCAATAGCAAAGGACAACATTTTATTCAAAGCCATGAAGGCGCTCCAGTATATTATGCGATTTGTCGTGCGGTCTCGCTTGTTATTTTGCGAATTGTATCCAGAGGTGAACGACGACGATTTTGAGGAAAGTTTGAAAGGTTTACTGCAAAGTATAGTCACCATGATGTGTCAAACTTCGGACACCTTGTTGCGAGAACAAGGCGCGTGTCTTAAGTACCTCCCAAGCACAATCCCAGACATTTTGAAAGTTTTCAACCCCAAATACTTAAGGTACGTTACGTTTTTATAATTTCTTAATAATTAATCTTAATTTATTTATTTTGCAGTAACATCCTGTGCGACCTGTTGAAAAATATCCCTCCGAACAGACTGACGAAACAGAAAATGATGACAGTGAACGAAATTGTGCACAGCCAATTGTTTTTATATCCGGAGTGCCGACAAATTTTATTGCCCGTGTTTACGAAACAAATCAAAACGCTTTTCGAAACGTGCGAGGAGGTAAGTTGTTCAGATTTTCCGCTTTGCTTGGCTTTTATTCGTTGAAATCCTGAAATTAAAAAAAATATATATTAATTGGGACATTATTTCACCATCACAAAAAGTGTACAGTGTACAAAAATTTTGCATTTTTTGCTGCTGCATAATTTTGTAAATTTAATGCACAGTTTTGTTTTGATATCACCATGCACAAATTCGTCTATTTTCGATGAACATATAACTTTCTGTCGATTTTTCAAACTTTTGGTGAAACGAAAGTTTGAAAAGCGATTTAATAATTTCTATTTCTGCACACAGTTGTCTTGGCCACCGAGAACTGTCATGAACGTACTTTTCACGAGACATTTTTACAGAATTTCTTAACTGTGTATGTGTTATGTTTTTTTTTCGTTTGTTTTAATTATCTAACTTGAAAATAATTTTGCATTGTGCTTGGCATGTTGTAGTCGATTGTACTTTATATGAGGTAGTGGGATATTTGCCTTGAGTTTGCACGTTCCGTTTAGTTGTAGTTGTGATTTTTTTATTACCAAACTAACATTTTGTATTTATTTTTTTTTATTGAACGAATGTCGTTGTTGTGAATTTTTTTAATTATTTCAGTAATTTTTATTATGTACTTGCACGATAATATTGATTAAATTGGCAAACAACTAAGGAGAAATTGTTTTTAAAATATTAAAAAAAAAATTTTTTGAAAGATTTTTAAATATTAAAAAATTGAATCATTTGATTAAATTATAACGATATTACTTACACTCGGTGTAGTTCTTTATAATCGATTCTTTGTAGTAACAATAATTTTAAAATAGTTGTGTTTTATTTTTTATGAAAACAATTCTTTTTACGAGCACCGTTTATTGCTATATTTATTTACGTGTGTGAGCTTGACTTCTCTTTTGTATAAATTAATTTTGTTTTGTTCTCACCGTAATTAATTAGTAATATCGTCATCGAAATAGTCAATTGGTTCAATTTTTGTAAAATTTCGTTTGCATGTTCAGTAATTTGGTTTATCTGGTAAAATTGTCTGTTTGTTATTAACAGTAGAATTTATGACGCAAATGTGTTTTTTATTTTAACAATACAGTAGTAGTGCAGTTGTTTTTGGCGGGTATTGTAGGGCGCTGGATTGGGGCGACAAGAGGGCCATAGACAGTTTGGCTCGGTGGCCAAGGTGGCTCGACTGCTCGGTGCTACACAACATTGCCTTAACCAACACAGAGGATATTCAGAAGAGGTGATCATCATTGATTTTACACGCAATTTTCACATTTTTCAAAACTTCATTTGTTTTTTTCTTAAATTATTCGTTTAGGTCGAGTTGTGTATAAAAATACTTAGCGATATTTTGGACCTGTTGTTCCGAAACGACGTGGGATCGACCGTTTACGACATCGGCGAGATTATGTTGGTCGATTTGCGAACCGTAATACAAAGTCATATCAACATGGATAAAGAGAATCCTTATGCGGTAAGCCGTAGGTTCGAACGCTAGAGTCGCTTGCTAAAATTTTCATTATAGGGCAATTTAGTCGCGATAATGATCGATATTTTTCGTCAAATGACCGATTATCACTACGAAAAGTACATCGGTCACTTTGCAACGTCCAGCGATATTTTGGACTTCATCATGGAGATTTTATTGGTGTTTAAAGAACTGGTGAGCCAGTCAGTTTTTCCCGCTGACTGGTGCGACATGATTATGTTGCAGAATTCGGTCATTCTTAAATCGTTGCGGTTTTTCTCGCACACAATTCGTGATCACTTTTTTGAAAAGTTTGATAATCAAGCGTGGAGTAACTTTTTTCACTGCGCAATTGCTTTCATGACGCAACCTGCCTTACAATTGGAAACTTTCTCGCACAACAAACGAATGAAAATAATTAAGAGATATAACGATATGAGAAGGGAGACGGGATTCGAGATTCGTTCCATGTGGTTTAATTTGGGTAGGTGTAACGAAAGAATTCCTCCGAATGAAATTTTCAAAATTGTATATTTTTAGGGCAATACAAGCAGCAGTTTGTGCCCAGTTTGGTCGGTTCCATTCTGGAGATGACTCTGATACCGGAGTCCGAGTTGCGTAAAGCAACAATTCCTATCTTTTTCGATATGATGCAGTGTGAGTTTTATTCATCTCGTTTTGAAATCGAAAGTTATGGTGATACCAAGCGCGACTCCTCTCACATAAAAGGAAACTTTTGCGAAGTGGAAAACGAAATGATCGCTAAGTTAGATATTTTAGTCGAAGGTGGTCGAGGAGACGAGCAGTTCAAAGATCTTTTTCACGATATTATGATCGATTTGTGTAATCATCACACTACCATGAAAGAAGATGGGGTTAAGTTTGTGAAAATGGTAACGAGGTTGATGGAGAGACTGTTGGAGTACCGCTGCATCATAACCGACGAAAATAAAGAAAACAGGATGAGCTGTACGGTCAATTTATTGGATTTCTATTCCGAAATTAATCGGAAGGAAATGTACATTCGTTACGTCAATAAATTGTGTGATCTCCACTTGGAATGCGATAATTTTACCGAAGCCGCCTACACGCTACAACTTCACAGCAACTTGCTAAATTGGTCGGATGAAACGTTGCCCCCTTTGATTAAAAGTGTGCGCTACTCTGATTCACTCACGCACAGGCAACTTAAGGAAGCACTGTATTACAATATCATCGACTACTTTAACAAAGGAAAGGTGAGTGGCGCCCCAGGAAAAATATCGTGGTTTTAAAGGTTTTTTTGTTAGATGTGGGAGTTTGCGTTACAAAAATGCGAGGAACTCGTTCAAGTGTACAAGGAAACTTTCGATTACGAGCAATTGAGCGAACTACATAAACGAATGTCGGTTTTCTACGAAGACATCATGAAGGGGGTGAGGGCGAAGCCCGAATATTTTAGGGTTGCCTACTACGGTCGGGGTTTTCCTGCGTTTTTACAAAACAAAGTTTTTGTTTATCGTGGGAAAGAGTACGAACGCTTAGCGGATTTTTCTTCACGTGTTTTGAACGAGTTTCCTAGTGCCGAACTGATGAACAAGTTGACACCACCAGGTGAAGACATTTTGGAGTCGAGCAGTCAATGTATCCTTTTTTTTCCAGAAAAACAATTAAGTCTAAAATTATTTGCTTTCTAAAAATCATAAACTGTTAAATTGGCCATTTCCTGTACATCGTATACCCAAAATAGGTTATATCAAAATTCTGCGTAAAAGTATAAAAAAATTATTGCTTCAGTCTATTTAGTTTTCAAAATATAACTCTTCGTAGATCCCTGATTTTTGCTCGAGAAAACATAGTTTTCAGTTTTAGACTCTATTATCTCTAATTCTATGTATAAAATATTTTTGTAATGTAAATAGAAAAAAATAGTAGATTCAAAACTAAAAACTAGGTATTTTTGGGTAAAACATTGAAAACTGACTTTCCGGTAAATTCAAATAAATTTTCTTTAACAAAAAATAGACATACAAATCAACCACATTTATCCAATAATGGACGAAAAACGACAAAGATTTTCAGGTAAAGCAGTGGCCGAACAAATAGTCAGTTATTATAAGGTGAACGACGTACAAAAGTTCCAATATTCGAGGCCGTTTACTCGAAAAAATTTGAGTATTGAGAACGAAAACGAATTTGCCAGTTTATGGCTGGAACGAACGATTTTAACTACGACATACCCGTTACCTGGCATTCTACGATGGTTTCCGGTCAGTTCGACCAACATCATTGAAATTTCGCCCCTTTGCGTTGCAATCGAGACGATGCAGTCAAACAACAAAGAGTTGAGGGATTTGATTATGATGTACAACAAAGACAAAAGCTTGCAGATTAACACTTTAAGTTTGAAACTCAACGGTTAGTTTTATATCTTAATTTAACTTTTTTGTAAAATAACTTTTTGTTTTAGGGATTGTGGATGCGGCGGTGATGGGAGGAATCACGAATTACGAGGAGGCTTTCTTTACACCCGAATACGTTAGAGACCACACCGAAGACCTCGTTTTAATACAGAAACTGAAAGATTTGATTGCCGATCAAATTCCCTTACTTGAGTTAGGTATACAAGTTCATCGTGAACGGGCACCGCCTTCGTTACAGCCTTTACAAAAACGCATAGAAGACTGCTTCGCAAAAATGCAAGAAAACGTAACGGAAAAATACGGAAAACGGGTAAAAAAATATCGAAAGCTAGAAATCAAAACGTAACTCTTTTCGTTACAGAAATGCGATTTAAAGTTGGAGGTTACAATGCGCCGGCAGATTAGTGCACCCAGTGCTACTAGCCCTGTCGAAACCCTACAAACGCCCGAGTAAGTATAATTCCGGTTTGTTTTCGCTTGTAGAGTTGTAATGCATGATTTGGTGTATTTTTTGACCCGATTTAATTTTCATTATTTTGTGAAAACTAAATTGGGTTGGTTTTTGATGTAGTAGTGGGAATCGTAACCGAGGCCCGAGTTTAACTAGGAATCAAGTAACATCACTGAAACATTTGACCTCCACTTTTAATTTTTCCACTGCCACGCCCACATCGTACAGGTTTGTACCAACCATTTTAGTTGTTTTGTTCGCATGTTATAATAGCTTAAATTTAGTGTCGTAACCTTAAAATAAAATAATTTTCATGTTTGGCTTGAAAAATGCCGTTGGAGTTAGCAACGGAAATGGAATAAGTTTCCCCGAGATAAATTTCACTATTTTAATAAGGAATTCGACAATCACAGATTTACTTATTTATTCTACGTTGAAACGTAGAATTTAGTAGGTACCTACACAATTACAGATGGACAATCATTTTTGAGGGGTAAATCTGGTAATCGGTTTAATGTTTTCATTTTAAAATAGTGAAATTTACCTCGGAGCCACAATTTCCATTGCTAGCTTGAACACTGTTGAAAATTGTTTTATTATTTCATACTAACACTTTTTAACTTTTTCAGACGTGCATCACAACCGGCGCTGTCTCTGTTAAATCAAAATTTGAGAACTTCTTCTTCTTACACGTAGTAGTAACAAAAATAATAATAATCACTTTCCTGTATTACTCTTTTAGTTTAAGTTTTCATGCTGTTTGATTAATTTTCTTCCATTTTCCTAAATTTTAACATTTCACTTCTGGGGGATTACCGGCACACAAATTGGTAAATATTTTAATTAATTCTTCAGTTAAAGTTAAGTATGCTGCGTTATAAAGTCAAAAATTTTGTAATTTTAGTCAAATCGACATTGTTTACGCTAGAATCGAATTTTATGGTGCAGCCTGACTTTAAATGAATTATTTTGTTGAAGTTATTGTAAATATTAGTAATGCATGGTGTTAGTTGTACTTTTGTGTGTGGTTGAAGCGATTGTTTATCTAAAATTTTGTTAACGAGCCAATTTTCGCACAGTTTTAGTAAAATGAATTTGGTTTTTTAATATTTATGGGTTTGTTTCTCAAAGATGTTTCTTTGATCCAATTGTAATAGTATTATAAAGGTATAATTTCCAAGGAGCAGTGAGCAGTACTCACTCGCTGTCGGTTATTAGAAATCGTACCTTGACAATATTCGGCTTCCATTACGGAATTTATATTTATAGCGTCACTTGCAAATAAAAACAGAAATGCTTTTGCCTCACGAAGATCAGGGTAAATGCTTAGCAAAAGCGTCAATATGTGATGTACTGGGTGCTTAAATCATACTGTCACGCAGATCGCTACATATTAAAAATAAGTATTGACTTACGTAGATACATTTTTTCCAAAATATCAAATGGAATTTGGGGGGGGCAAAAAATAAATGATTTCTATTTTTGCACTTTTTCTTCAAGAACTTTACACTGGGACTCCATTTTTGTGCTTCTAAATTTCAGTTCTAAATATTTTTAACCTGTAATATAAAATCGGAGGGATCTGTATTTTTAGTCCAACCTCTAGACCGCTTCTGGAGCTGGAAGTGCGGTCATCAGGATTGCATTAAAAATGTAAATTCCCATTCACTATCTGACAATGGTGAAATAATTATTTTTTTGAACTCCAATTAGGCTAACGCAGGTAGATATTAATCAAGTAGCGGGACAAGACTTCGCGTATTTATAGAGGGGACAGGTACTAATAAAACACTACTGTAGTACAAATAAAATATTAGGGGTAGATTCGCAGTCGTTTCTGAGAAATTGAGGGTGGAAAAGAACCAAAAAAATCAGACCGGAGCACTTTCTTCTCGGCTACTATTTGCCATTTTGTTTTCTAATATTTCAGGTTTTATTAGTTCCTGTGTCTTCTGTTTCGTCACAGATTTAACTATGTGTTGTGGTCTTTGCACTACTGCATTGTGTAAACTTAGCCTTAGTGTTTTTTTGTATATGATGGTGAGGGATTGCTGAATTTGCTTGCAGAAATGATTAATTAGTTTAATGCCTGAATGATGAAAATTTTATTTTGTAGCAAAACGTCTTCACATTACTCAAGCAAGAACAGTTTGACTCCAACAAAAAGTATCACCGTTCCGTTGATAACGCAAAGAATAAAAAATAAAACACCCAAAGAGAAACGAAGATCGAGCAAGAGTGAGGCGGTCATTTCGGTCCCTTCCATCACTACCAGTGGGGCTCAGTGGTACACATCTGAAACCGATTTTACACCGAACGGCACCCCCGTGTTTGAGTTACGCCAAGAGGTGAACAAAAGTTTACTTTAATTCAACCTATGACTTATTCGGTTTTTTTAGTTATTACCCAAACGACCGCTACGTTCGGAGGCTGAAAAAGAGAAACGAAACAGTCGGCCACCCAGCGGCCAGTTCTCCAGGCCGTCCAGTTTGACCGTCACGGTCCGAACAAACAGCAGTTCAGGGAATAGCAGTAACAGGGATTCGGTTGGTACGACCGATTCCAGTATCAGTGAGGAAGATTCGATACCTCCGCCTTTACCTGCAAAGCTTCGGGAGGTTGACTACTGCAACCTGCCCAACAATGCCAACTGTGAAAATTCAAGTTTTTTGTATACTTACCGTAATTCCATAAGAAACTCCATCAATAAATTCTCGAAATCGAGCTCAGTTGATGACGATCCGCCCCCCACACCGCCGCCCAAACTCCCGAAAAATAAATTATTTTTAGGAAAGTCGTGACTGTGCAATAATCGGGTTTTTTACTGCGAAATACGTTTTGATGTTGTAAATATAACGACGCTATTTAATTTATAATTTTTTGTTGTAATATATTTTTGTATTAGGTTAGGACTTCGTCGTTACCAAAAGTGCCATTACCATAGTTTTGATATCGATACAAATATTAGTATTATAAGAAATACACATTTTGTAACCAAAGAGAGTATTTTAAATATAAATTTTATTATATTATATTGAATATCTTCTTTTGGTCACCATTTAATTTTCATATTTCCTTTTTTCCGTTTTTTTATTCTTCCTTTCGGACGCCACTGGATCGAACTACAATTTTAGTGTTTTTAAGTTTCTGTTACGTCAATATATCGCCAACTGTTAGAATGGGTTTGCATCATGACTAAACGTCACTTTAGTATAAAATTATAAAAATTGTATTTAATTATTGTTGTGCTTTTATAAATTTTTAACTTGTGATTATTTTCGTGTTATACGTGTTTCGTGCGAAGTTTTACGTGTTAGCGATAAAATGCGACGACGATAAATTTTTAACCTAAAATTTAATGCGTAAATATTTGTTTTTTAATTGTGATTTCTAATTAAAATAGTAGTAACATGTCGGGGCATATTAAAGTCGGACAAAGAGTTGAAGTTACCGGGAAGGGCGTACAGGGCGTTGTAGCTTTTTACGGTACAACTAATTTTGCCACCGGGAAATGGATAGGACTCATTTTGGACGAACCGAAGGGCAAAAATAATGGTACCGTGCAAGGACACGCCTATTTTCAGGTGAGTGTTTGAAATTTTTTAATAAAAGTGTTAATTTGTTAACCCGAGGGACCTGAACAAATTCATCGACAAAACCAAGGATTTTCGGGTGACATTTAAGAAGGTTTTAAGCACTAATAACATTTTACCATTTCTTAAGATTTAAGCATTATAAACGCTAAATTTGTGTCGCCAAAAATGTTAACATTAGTGGATTAGAACAATGACGTCATTTTGATATTTCAAAAATTTTCAGTCTACTGTTTTATTGCTTCGGTAGGACTTGAAACTCTTCCCGTGCTTATCCTAGTGTATAAATTTGCATTTATTTTATTTCGTACACTAGACAAGACAAATAATTTACAGAGGTCTGCTGTAAGTTTTCAAATAAATAAACAGCTTTTTCTAAACATTTGCAAGTTTCCTGTTTTGTTGACTCTCATTATCAAAAATATTTTTGCTTATCAATGTGTGAAAGTTTTTAAAGAAATTTTGATTATTTATAGAATTTGTAAATTTTATGTTTTGTAGTGTGAAGAAAATTACGGAATGTTTCTTAGAGGTCCGCAAGTAGTTGCAATTGATGAACATGGAAAACCAATACGAACCGAACAAAATACACCCGAAAGCAGCGGGATTGCTAAACCTCGCTCCCGTCCAAGCACGTAAGTTTTAGCCTTTGTAATTTTTTTATTTAACTATCTTAGATACAAAATGTAATGCTAAATTTGTTTGGCAGCCAGAATTGAGTCTTTTCGACCTCTTCGATATTTTTGATATCGGTCACCGTTGCTGAGTTATTAGAAAAAATCTCGAGTTCTCGACAAATTTAATATTACGTTCTATATCTAATGGTATACAAAATGACTGATTTAACATAATATTTCTTTAAATGCTGCTCAGTGTTGGTGTTAAACCAAAACCAACTACGTAAGTTTACCTTAAATTTAAATTTATCTACAACAGTGACTCCCAACCTTCGTTTGTGGCTGCCCTAAAATTCGCTGGAACAAAAACGGTTGTTGCGAATCACTGCGGTAACATAAAATTGATTAAAAATTTTTTTTCTAATCGTTAAATTGTTGGTGCTGCTTGGGACAGAGTACGTAGGAAAACTTCACCTCAAAAAAATTCTTCTGGGTTGTCGGCGTCAAGGTATTGCAGTAGTACAAACGAGTAGAAACGGATATTTCTTGTAGATCTCTTTTTTTACAACTTTAAAATAACATTTTCTTTTCAGTTCTAGAATTTCTTTGGCTAGCAGTCGTCAGTCTTTGGCAGGTAGCAGACAATCGTTGGCAGGTAGTAGGCAGTCGTTGTCCGGTAGCAGAAGCCATCTGGCTTCTCCATCCGTTGAAAAACCCCCTACCGAAATGGAACCCCCAACTCAAATACCTAAAAGGGCATCTTTTATCGAGGTAATTCTTACATTCCCACGTTTGCATCTAAATTTGATTTAATTTTTTCGGTAGACCGGTTTTGTTGAAACCTTAAAACCGCAGTTCACACCAGGCCAAGCGATGTCAAGCACCACTCCAGTTGGTTCGGGAATAGAGGAAAAAATATCGCACATGCAGTTGCAACAGGAACTGGATAACAAATCTCAGCAAATCAAAGATTTGGAAGAAAAATTGGAAACTCTCAAAATCAAACGTCAGGAAGATAAGGAAAAATTGAAAGATTACGATAAGCATCGAATGCAACTGGAGCATATGATCGAATTTAAAAATAAAATTATGGAATCCCAATCATCGCTCCAAAGGGAATTGCAAAAAGCTAAGATGGATGCAAGGGAAGCTATAGAAGCCAGAGAGACTCACGCGGAAGAAATGGCCGATCTAGCCGATACTGTAGAAATGGCAACTTTGGACAAAGAAATGGCGGAAGAAAAAGCCGAAACATTGCAGTTGGAATTGGAAGTTTGCAAGGAAAAATTGGAAGAAGTAACGCTGGATTATGAAATATTAAAGACGGAGTTGCAAGAGCGGAGTAGCGGAACGAAGGAAGGTGAGGGGATGTCGACGTACGAAATTACTCAATTGAAGCAACAGAATGCAAGGTTACGAGAGACGTTGGTGAAGATGCGGGATTTATCAGCGCACGAAAAGCACGACTATCAGAAATTACTCAAAGATATCGAACATAAAAATTCAGAGATCACCGAATTGGGAAAAACTAAAGAGAAGTTGAGTATCACGGTTGAAAATTTGGAACAGCAAATTGCCGATCTACAGGAACAAGTGGATGCGGCTCTAGGAGCAGAAGAGATGGTGATGTTTTTGAGCGACAAGAAACTTACTTTGGAAGACAAAGTGAATGACTTGCAAGAGGAAGTTGCCGAGTTGGAAGCTCTTCAGGAGATGAATGATCAGCTAGTTGAAAGTAACGCGGAATTGGAAGCTGACTTAAGAGAAGAGTTGGATATGGCTCACAGTGCAACCAGAGAGGTAAAATCGGATTTTTTTTCTGTGAATGAATTTTCAACAGTTTTTATTTTAGGCAAAGAGAGATCGCGATGCAGCATTGGAAACAATCGCCGATCGTGAATCGACCATAAACAAATTTAGGGAACTCGTGCAAAAATTACAGGAACAGTCTCAAGACTTACAGCATCGGTTGGAACGGGAAAGCAGTAAACCGGTATCGACTCTGCCCGAAATTATGGACTTCAAGAAAATGTTTACCGAAACGAAAGCACACACCAAGGCCATCGATTTAGAATTGCGCCGCATAGACGTGCAACAGTTACAGCAGCACATCAAATATTTAGCTTCGTTTATGCCGGAAACCTTCATGAACCGCGGAGGTGAGTTATTCGAAATTTTAATCGCAGTTTTAAATTTTATTTTTTAGGCGATTACGATGCCGTGTTAATTTTACTACTTGTTCCGCGTCTAATTTATAAATCCGAAATTTTGGTTAGTCAAATTAGCAGTAAATTTTTGGCGGTCGATAAAATTGACAGATCCACCATCCTCAAAGGCCACTCGATTGAACAGTTCGCGTTCAGATGCAGACTTTGTCATTACATTTATGCCTTTGAGACGGTGCTCCATCAATATTTGTACTCACTCAACACATGCACCCCTGAAATGTTGTTGAAAGTGGGGGCAACCTACCCCGAAATTGCAGCGCAGGAGAAAATAATCGACGGTTTTGTTGAGTTGTTGAAACGGGATCAGTTAGACGAAAACATTCATTTAGAACCATTGGAGAAGTGCGTAAGCTACTTTAACACAATGTACCCGATTTTATTGGGAGCCGAACATCAACAAAACCACAACCTTTTGCTGAGCGATAATATTAAGGCTCTTGGAAGTGCATGCGACGGTGTCACCACGGATGCGTTGGTGATTAGGAATTTGATGGAGGTAAGTTTCACTTGCACATTTCTTTTCTGCAAAAATTAATAATTGAAAATCGGAAGATTTTTGATTTTTCTAAAATTTAATCAATATTATTTTGTTTGATCAAAATTCGTTTCTGCCGGTTTAATAAAGTTTAAAAATTTAAGATTTAGTGGTTTCTTAAAATTTATAAATTTCAGACTGTCAAGATTGGAGACGTCGGTTTATTGGTTCAATTTGTCATAACGACGGTGGAACAAATTCAACAACAGCTGAAACACGTAAAACGTAGGATTCCACCAGACCCTAACGTGATCAACCTTGGACTGAACAAAGAAACAGGAGAAAATTTGTATCAATGCCACCATCACATGGAAAAAATTATGAAAACTTTCCACGACATCGTCAAACATTCAATTCAAGTTGTCACCGAAAGCGGTGAGGCAAACAAACTGATTTCTCAGGATCAAATGAAAGACCTCGCGATAAATGCGAGCGATAAGGTGTATGAACAAGACGACTTGGGACCCGTGCAGAGCATCAAAAACTCTTTGGCGTTTGTGTTGACTCAAATCACTCAAGTGGCACAATTTTTGCAAGACAACGAGTTTAACATTTCTCAGAGCAACAAAAACGAAGAGAAACCGCCGGCACCGATTCACATTCGCGCTGAAGTTGTTAAGAAGGAACTCGAGGAAACCAAAACGTTGACCAGCAAGTTACAGAACAAAGAGGCCGATATTAAGGAGTTGAGAAAGGTTCTGAAGGAACGACAGGAGCAGTTGTCAGAAATGACGATTCGAAAGGAATTAGCCGAGAAAAAATTGGGCAATGTGAACAAAGATTACGAGTTGAAGATTGAAAAAATGCAAAGGAAATTAGAAGAGGCGAACAACAATCTGAAAAAGAAGGAGAAAGAGTTTGAGGAAACGCTGGATCACTTGCAGAATGACATTGACTCGCTTGAAAACGAAAAGGGCGAAATGAAGGAAAAGTTGAAGATTTTCAACAAGAAAAATATTATGGAAACCATGGTCAAGAGTACCTCGGGTAAGTTTTAATTTTTTCTTAAAATTTTTTATTTTTGTCATCTATCCATTTAGGTTCCCAGTTGTCCTCGTTGCACTCTTCCATTGGGCCGAACCTTCCTGCTGTTGTTCGAGACTCGCCGTTACTTTTACAAGAAATTCATAGCCTGAGGAAACTGTACCACATGGAACGTGATAAAAACTTCGATTATGAGTCGGAAAAAATGCTGGAAATTTTGCACTCGATGACTCCGTTGCCGGCATACGAGAATAAGGCGGATGCAGATCTTGAGGCGTTACATAAAGAGGGTGCCGAGTTGCAACACGTAAGAGCGTGATTCCTTAAGTTAGTCGTTGGGTTGTAAATATTTTTTTTAGGAAATTATGATGACAATGGCAAAACCAAAGTTTCCACCCATTTACAATTCCAAGCCTGGACAAGGTTATGGGATGTGGCAGAAACATTTTGCCGAAGAGAGGGACAAAATGTTATCCTTGAAACGAAGAGCAGATGAGTTTCAAGCTAAAGTGACCGGTGAAGTGGTGAAGAGGAAATTTGGTGGGCGTGTGCAATCAGATTTTGGCGTTTTTCCAACAACGGAACTAACAAAGGTGAGTTGCGTCGAGAAGGTGTAATTAATTAAAAAGTATTTAAATATTCACAAGTATAAATAATTCCCAGCTCCAATAGGATTTTTAAGTAAGCAAAAAGGTTTGATATCTCTGTTTTAGGCCCTCAATCAGACCGAACCTGCCGATATTGGATACATTAAAATACCGAAAAGGTTTGCAGAAAGCTGTAAGAAAGAGGAAATAATCGATTTAGAGGTTAATTACGAAGATTTACAAAAAATTTTACGGCTCCTCATGTGTTAATAGGTACATTTAAATTATGAAATAATTTATTTTATTTATAAAATTTTTAATTTTATTCGTCAAAGCTTTAATTAATAAATTTTTTGCTTTGGAAAAAATTAAATATTACCTCACCGACTTTCCATATCCTAGGGATTTTTAATGAAATAAATGGACTAAATAAAAATCAAACTAAATATAATATTAAAAATTGGAATAATCGGCATTTAGTGCACAAAATGCTTCCATAGCAAGATGTGGATGTGTTAGGAAGATTGATTGAAATTCGGGCATGCTTCCTAGAACCGCAGCATGAGCAGCAATGAACTCTTTCACTTGAGTTTTTAATTCTGTTGCACCGAACTTATCGCTGAGAATAAAAATGTCTACAACGTTTTCATAAGATACACTCTTGCACAGCGCCTTTTTGCATATAATTTTTAAGTCGTCCATTGAGTATTTTTCAGCGACAGCAAACGAAGCGCCATTTTTTCCAAATTTATGTTGCAGAACATATTGAGGAAACTCTCGAATTGATTTTGACCAATTCCTATTGATTTCGAGCTGAAAACTAATCCAATAGTGTACTATGAATTCTAATCCACTAGTGTATTAAAACGCCTCTAATCCACGGAAAACGGACATATTAAACCTTTTTAATATAGTGGTTGTGGATAAATAATATAACATCGGTTATGGATACGTCTTCATCTGATGAAGAAGAAGTAAGAAAAGTGTGACCAAGACTTAATCCATTTGTGATACAGTAAAAGTAGTAGAAATTAATTGGAAACCGGCAGGCAAAATAGCTATTCTGCGCGCGGGGTATACGTATTAAATTATTATAAAATTTTCTTGTTCTATCGTCAATTACTGTAGATGCGAATTTATAATGTGTTTGTTCAATATAATTGAAACCTGTCTGACTTTGGGTTTTCTTGATACCACAATTATTTTTACAGGTTGCTTAATAAAGTCAGTGGCGCCAATATTTATAAATTTTTAGGCAACCAAAAATATTCCTAATTTCTTTTCTAATATATAAAAGAACCTGCGACTCGCTCTCCCCCTATCCATCAGAGCTACCGGCACCCGTTGTTAACCGGACAGTTCTTTTTTTGAATTAAGAAGGTTACACAAATGGCGTTACACAAATAAACAATCGTGAATTTAAAGCGAGATATCGTTTTTGCAAAGTCTTTGCAAAAACTTTCCAGTCCAGAACTTTCTGAGTACATCGCTGCTCATGCTTCGGTTGTAGGAAACACGCCCGAATTCCAATCAATGGTCCGAGCATAATATCCACATCTGGGTATAGCAGCATATTGTGCGATAAACGGAAATTTATCCATTATTTAATTTTGAAAATAAATTTCTAATGATTTTTCAGTATTTAGCCTTTATGTATTCATGCTATATAGTCATCGGAGCAAGATATAACATTTAGAAATATTTTCAAAAAACTACAAGTGCCAGAAACGTGAGCACAACGTCATGAGCCGCCACAGTGTTTTATTATTTTAATTTTTAGCTTCATTCGTGTCTACCGAGGAGGGACAATAAAGACTAAACAATGTTTCTAACGTTTCAAAACACGACAATATATTTTGAAAATCATGCTGAAGATTGTAATATTGTAAATTTGAATATAATGGGCGCGAAATTTTAAATTTAGTTCATTTCTGGTTACCTTAAAATACAACGATTTGGCAACAGGGGTGTTTAAAGAAACGCAGGAAGTCGAGTTTCCGTTAGAGGGTAACGAAAGGCCTTATATTTTTGAACGTCAAGATAGCAGGTTGTGGGTAGTTTTGGTGCTTTAAATGTTTTAACAAAAGGTTATTAAATAATTGAATTTAAAATATATTTTAGTTATCAACAGATTTAAAATATGTAAGTTTAAATATTTAATTTATTTTTCTAAAAGAATTTAATACAGGATTACGTTAGAAATGTATGTAATAATTATTCTCGGCCACGTGGTTGGATAATTTTAAGACGAGTTTGAATCTATTTTTTTATTATTTCATCTTCAGTTTTAAGATTTAAATATTAGTTTGAAATTAGGATTAATATACTATTATATTAAAAACGGGATGTGCTGATTTAATGGAAGAGGCTTATTATGCATATAGCGTGTGACCTATGGGATATCTTTATAGTACAAACGAGCGGTGATTAGTTCTAAGTGCGAAGTAGGAATATTTTTTTAAGATAAACAATATGAAGGCGGTTGTTTGAAGTGGGAATGCGATGAATTGCGCAACAAGGAGAGGTGGACGTTTAAAAATCATAAGATGGCCGTGGCAATATATCGCAGAAATGGCTGATCATTGAAAAGGATAACCGCAAAAGGACCAGAAATCGTCAGCCAGATTCGGCGAACATGTTGCTTGATTTTCTTTTTTCAAATATTTTAATGAGATAGTACCATATTCTGATATTTCAGGACAGTTATTAATAAATATTAACAAAGTTCCTTATGATTATTTGCGACCACGTATAAGATAATACCAATTGAATTACGATATTAAAGAACTGTTTTAACAAAGTTTTCATGATTATTTGCTAGTTTAAGTATGGGGGAATTTATTTAGTTAAGTACGGACGACTTATTTAGATTTAAGGAAATGACCAATTAGAAATTTAAGTGGGACGAAATTAGAATAAGGTGACGACATATTAATTAAGTGACCATCTTAGTTTTTAAGTTGACGAGGTAATAGTTATATAAGAGCGGATAATTTAGCATAATATAAGGGTTTATTATTTAAGATCTTACATAATATAAAAGTAATTGAGTTGAACATGGAAATACATATATGCGCTTCTTTACAAATTATTATAAAGATTGTGGTTGGTCATTAAATATGAATAATCAATTAGAAAACATTACGATCAGAGGGATTAACTATCGAGCAGTTATTAAATCAAATTTCAAACTAAAGTATTCTGAATTAAATGATATCAAGGAGATTAACTTTGCTGGTAAATTGGTTGTTGGACTACCTTTTTTGTTTTCGGTTAAAATATATATTCATCGTTAAACCGAATTAAAACTGAATTATTCCTTCAGGTATTCTGTCAGTGGTTACGCCACTTTTACCGTTTACCGTGGTTACCGTTTAACTTTTGAGGTTAGTAAACGAGGTAATGACGTTAGCATTCAAAGAGCCATCCGCAGATTTAAAAGGACTTGTAAGTGTTACTACGAAGGGGATTACAACGTGCGAGGTTTGTTTGACGATCACAGCTTTGGTTTGGTTTGTAACTTTGATTTGAGAAGGCGGTAATTCAAATTGAAGAACCAACTTATACAAGATTGTTAATAAATTTCTTACTTCTGCTGTTTAAAATTCTTTTCCTTCCTGTCTCGTAGTACTTTCAATACTTAAAAATAAATTTTTTTCTAATACAATTAATTAATAAATTAGTATTTATTTAAATTTGATGTTGCATATTTGGCATCACTATGGCGAATTTGTGTGCATATTTCGAGCATTCATGATGCATATTTCGACCATTTTAAGTTGCATATAATCCGGTATAACAATAATCAGGTTAACAAGCCACCGTATTCCTGTTTCGAACTTCTATTTTTAAAACAAATTTTTTCTGAGCTAAGAAGCAGTGCGAACCTGGAATTTCTTCTAATTTTAAATTAACGGTACCAATCCACGTGGCGGGGTTGAATTCTTTTCAATAACCTATTTGTCGGTTGGACTTTATATTCATTTCAATTTAGTTTTACTGTGAACACCACGTGAGTTTTTGCCTTCGGTGATTTAATTTTTTATTATGTTTCCACATCGAAATTTTTCCATTTTCCTACTAAAGAATACCCCTCACCTCCCCAAAATTTTTTTGGGATCTCACACATATTCTGCAATCATGCCAAATTACACAAATGGTATTAAACAATAATAATTTTGTTTACAAGAAATACTTTTAATTATTTTTTAATTACCTGCAGTGCTGTAATCCAATTTTTACTGATGGCGGTGTCGATGTTTGGCCATCTCGCGTTATAAATTTCATAGTCTTGGTACATATTGTGGTCTTGGATACTCTTATCTGTCTTAAGGGCACTTAACACGACGAAATTTTTTCATGCGATCGATCGCTGCGATTAGTTGTAGGGATTTTTTGGCATTCGCAAAGTCGCAGCGACTTATCGCATGGCTACTTTACACGAGGTATTTATTTTTAGGGGATTCTGTAATAAATGACATATTTATTGCAATACTAACTTACAGTGTCAACTTGAAAATTAATGGTCAGCTTAGTAAATAATAACCTAGGTGTTTTTTTAACGTTTATAGGTTTAATTTATATTTAATAATTTATTAATAAGAGTGTATAATATCAGGTCGATAAATATTTCTAATGAATGTTTGCTCCACATAAATTCTTCATAATTTTTTTTATAAATTTTATAAAAAAATGTTCAAAAATAAAATAAAACTTTCTTTATAACAAACTTTAATAACTACCACGAAGTTATAGGTAAAAATACTGTGAAATAATAACAAAATGTTGTCTTTACAGTTTTTTCTTAAACATTTTTAAGTTGGCAACAAGAAATCGCACGAAATTAGAACAAGTTCTAATTCAAAAAATCGCACGTGCGTAAGTTTGCAGGGACTAATCGATCGTGCGATTTTGCATTACACGAGGCGCTTAGTTGCGGCGACTAGTCGCAGCGATCGATCGCATGAAAAAATACCCTCGTGTGAAGTGCCCTTTACTCTACTCAATTTCTATGGAGAGGAGCAGATGGTGAGGGCTGCTCTTAGAATGCGGACTTTGGGAGGGGGGCTACGAATCAGTGAGTATTTTTGTTTACTTCATGAGTAAGTTTTTATGTAATTATAATTTTATTTAAAAGAAAATTTTTTATTTAAAATTATTTAAAAGAAATTAAACCCACTTAAATATTAAATTAATAATAATTTATTGAATATCTACATAATATGTATTTCATTTCATATAACATGTGTAAAGATTAATTTTATAAAAAATATTATCACACGTTAAACTGTTATCATCATAACCTTAACCACGTACTTCTTTACCTTCTGCAGTGTCTTCTTATTAGCCGCGATTGCCTTGGGACGACGTTTATTCTTGCGCTGAAACCTCGGCTTAATCTGATAAATAATCTTCGGCTTCTTAGACGAAGCCGGGTATTCTTTATAAAAGAGATCCTCGTCTTCTTCAGCCGAGCAATTCTCGTCTTCTTCGGACGAGCAATCCTCGTCTTCTTCAGACGAGCAAGCGTCGTCTTGTTCTTCTTTAGTGTAATCATAATCATATTCTTCATCAGAACAACAGTATTCGCAATCACAATTTTCGTTGTTTGTTTGTATTGTTTGTGTTTGTTCTTTAAAGCTGTCTTCCGGTGCTTTTAAAAATTCATTTCTCCTGTCTTTCACTTCAATGTTTATAACAGTATACATAATTCTCTTTGGGATCGAAAGCGGAAAGTTAAATGGAATTTCCCCTATCACTTGCAACATTGCTACCTCCACTGGTTTATATAAATGTATAATATCAGATTTCGACGTTTGAAAATGTCTCAAAGAAACTAAAACTATAGAGTCTAATTGTACGTATTGTTTAAAATACAAGAAGCTCTTTCGTACTATACATATACGCATTTTACCGTCCAAGCATAATGCGTGTATGAATCCGTGACCTATTATTTTGATCACTTGTCCGTACATTTGCATCTCGGTTTTTAAACATAATGCAGTACCTGTAGTCTTTAAATACCGTCGTAAAAATAAATTATTTCTCTTGATTTCATTATTATCCATGATTTCATTATTATTCATGATTTCATTATTATCCATGATTTTTTAAATTATTTTTTCAAACTTGCACCTTTAAATTTCTCCTAATACTTACAATTTACTAAATTCACTATGCGATATACAATAAAAATTTCTTCGTTGCTTAACTATTACTTCTCGACTTGTTCTTCCTCGCTTGCACTATTGGAACCAACTGCCGTCACGTCTCACTGCTGCTCCCTTTTATATGCTCGTCTTATTTCTTCCATCGTTACCAACTGCTGCTTTTCACCAACAAACCCCACCCCTAGCGACCTCTACCGATAATCTCTTCAACTTACCAAACCCGCGCGCGCGATATTTTAATTTAAAACTCGCAATGTCCCATAACACAAATTTTCTACATTAAGGTGCCGGATCAATAGGCGCTGAGCTTGTGTCAAGTTCAATTCAAAAACCAAAAATCGTAGAAAGTTGAAATTTTCAAAATATACGTAAAATATGATTTTACATAACGTAAGCTATTTTTTATTAAAAAAAAAAACACGTGGCACTCGGGTTGTCTGTAAAGTCGGTTTACGGACGATAATGTAACGAAAATTAGGGCGTTTATTTATTTCTAAAAGGTCTAATACAAATATTTACAAATTCGGTTTATAACAATAAAACGATTACTAAACTAAGATTAACACTAACACTAATTTACACTATAATTTAATTATAATTTTAATTTTAAGTGTTTAAATAAATCCGGACTAAGTCCGGATTTATTTAAACACTCGGTATATCGTTTATCACTTTACTTTATTTACACTTTGTTCACTGTTCATTTATGTTAACACTTTAGCGTTCAAACTAGAATTGATTCGTCACTAGAAATCGCGCTGCATTTATACTTAAATGCAGCCTTCCAGAAAATTCCATAACCCTCCAAGAATTTCTAGTCACTTCTTTGCGTTTTGCAAATCGTAAATTCAGCCATATTTGAATGACTAATGCTGTTATCATGCATGACTCATCATACATGACGTCATACATTAGTCATCAAATATAATTAGACGTTCTTTCGTAATAATAATTTTACGTGATAACGTCATAAGAAAACATTGATGAAAAATTGCATACTTTTATGAATTGAATTTAATTATGTTTTCTTATGACGTAAAATTATCGTCCGTAAACCGAGTGTTAATTTAAAAGGATGAAATTGGACAAATAAATCGAATTCATGAAACTGATGCTTTTGAAAAGTCCGCCAAAACCTGCTTGATATATAGCTATTATTACAACTAGGGTAATATGAATAGTATATTTCCCGAGGTTGGCTAGTTACATCTCGAGGGCAAAGCCCGAGAGATGTATAGACAACCAAGGGAAATGTATTCATATTTCCCGTGTTGTAATCAATAGTTTTCTTCTGATTGAAAAATATATTATTAAATATATTAATATTACATCAATAATTAAATTTGAAATTTTGAATTTGCAATAACTCGAAAACGACGCTAGATATCGAAAAACTGAGCAAAAAATTTACCCCTCTTTGCTCGTTCTCAACCCCCCTAGCAATTTGTCGAAGGAAGCCTTATGCAAAATTCTAGATCAATAGCGCGCAGAATGCGCGCAAAATAATTCAGAAAAAGTTAGGTTGGTTTTTAAAATATAAAAATAAGTAGGCACATTTTTTATTTTAAACGTCACTTAAATGTCACTTTTAACAGGGATGGCTTTAGTATTTTGTTTTGCATGTTTGATTGTCCAATCACCGTGCGCAAAGTATACTTTAAAATGACGTTTCATATTTCCCTAGGGACAATATGAGATGACGTTTCATATTTCCCTTGGGAAATATTAGTGTGTTATGACATATTGTAACTAAGGCGATATTGATCTATATTGTTTCAATCAGAAGAAAATAATATATTCCTTAACATTAATTTTCAAATATTATTTACAGTTTTTGCAAAATTAATTTAAATAATTTATTTAAATATAATCACGTACAATTAGTTATAGAAATAGACTGAAATCAAATCAATGTCAATAAATTGTTAATTTGAAATGACGAAATTGGACAAATAAATGAAATTTTTTAAATTGCTGCTTTTAAAAAGCCCGCCTTGTCATTTTAGACACATTGTTATGACATGTGTGAGGTTAAACATTAATTTTTAATCTTACATTAATTGCTACGCAGGACCATTTTTTTCATTGAATACTAAATAAAAGCAGTTGACTTTTTATACGATCATTTATGTCATTTATAATAATTTTTTAGTCAAAATCGTAACATAACCTATTATTACTGCACTCGCTGACCGATGCAATTTTATTTTATAATCAAAGAACAAAAATATGAGATTATATTATAGCTAATCGAATTCTTAGAATAGAATTAATGTAATAGAATTATTGTAATAAAAAACGAGCGAGCGAACCTTAAAGCGGTTGTACACCATTATATTAATACATGTAAAAATATATGATAAAATACATGTAAATTTACATGTACGCTGTACTGTAGTACACTGTCATATTTACATCTTAAAAATGATATAGTTTTTAAAATAGTAATGTTGGCTATAGTTGGAAAAATAAAATATCACTAAAAGAACTGTCACCAATTTCTTATTTCAGTTGCGTTTCCATTTTGTTTTAAGTGCAACAAGTGAAACGCCAACTCCTAAGTGTAAAATCCCCAATAGTCACCAGAAATACACATGTATGACCTTCAAAAATAGGACCTGTTCTATTCCGTCAATTTTTGCATGTAGAAATACATGTATAAATACAAGTGCAATTTTACTGTACTATACGCTACATTCAACATCTACATGTACATTTACATGTAAAATATGATAGTGTACTATGACTATTTACAGTACACGTATATGATGTGTATGTGTAACATCTGACATTTCACCTTGGTAGTAAGCAGCATTATTATTTGAAAGAATTAATAATTATAAATTATTTAAAAATCGCAAAGTAGGGGAAACGGCATTACGATACCAGCAACCCCAATTTGTAACAGATAATACGAATTAAAATAACGTTATTACATTAACTCTCAATAGCCTAGTGCGTTATGTGCTTGAAACATAATTGCATCATTATTTGGGGATCGCGAATTCGAATCTCACGCCGGACAAAGTTTTTTTAATGGCATTTTATAATTCAAATGATGTCTATGTATTCCGATAAAATAATTTTGGCGCTCCATCAACAATGGTATTCACATTAAATATTCACTTCACTTTATAAACGCTAAGCCAATCGTGCCTCTCTATTGCATGTTCCGCGCTCTCGCTTGCACGCATGGCTCAGGCGGAACGTGACAATGAATCATGCTTTTTCGTGCGTGCAGTCGGTATATCGATTTATAAGACGTTATCACGTCAAGAAAAACAAGTAAGTTGAAGAGATTATCGGTAGAGGTCGCTAGGGGTGGGGTTTGTTGGTGAAAAGCAGCAGTTGGTAACGATGGAAGAAATAAGACGAGCATATAAAAGGGAGCAGCAGTGAGACGTGACGGCAGTTGGTTCCAATAGTGCAAGCGAGGAAGAACAAGTCGAGGAGTAATAGTTAAGCAACGAAGAAATTTTTATTGTATATCGCATAGTGAATTTAGTAAATTGTAAGTATTAGGAGAAATTTAAAGGTGCAAGTTTGAAAAAATAATTTAAAAAATCATGGATAATAATGAAATCATGGATAATAATGAAATCAAGAGAAATAATTTATTTTTACGACGGTATTTAAAGACTACAGGTACTGCATTATGTTTAAAAACCGAGATGCAAATGTACGGACAAGTGATCAAAATAATAGGTCACGGATTCATACACGCATTATGCTTGGACGGTAAAATGCGTATATGTATAGTACGAAAGAGCTTCTTGTATTTTAAACAATACGTACAATTAGACTCTATAGTTTTAGTTTCTTTGAGACATTTTCAAACGTCGAAATCTGATATTATACATTTATATAAACCAGTGGAGGTAGCAATGTTGCAAGTGATTGGGGAAATTCCATTTAACTTTCCGCTTTCGATCCCAAAGAGAATTATGTATACTGTTATAAACATTGAAGTGAAAGACAGGAGAAATGAATTTTTAAAAGCACCGGAAGACAGCTTTAAAGAACAAACACAAACAATACAAACAAACAACGAAAATTGTGATTGCGAATACTGTTGTTCTGATGAAGAATATGATTATGATTACACTAAAGAAGAACAAGACGACGCTTGCTCGTCTGAAGAAGACGAGGATTGCTCGTCCGAAGAAGACGAGAATTGCTCGGCTGAAGAAGACGAGGATCTCTTTTATAAAGAATACCCGGCTTCGTCTAAGAAGCCGAAGATTATTTATCAGATTAAGCCGAGGTTTCAGCGCAAGAATAAACGTCGTCCCAAGGCAATCGCGGCTAATAAGAAGACACTGCAGAAGGTAAAGAAGTACGTGGTTAAGGTTATGATGATAACAGTTTAACGTGTGATAATATTTTTTATAAAATTAATCTTTACACATGTTATATGAAATGAAATACATATTATGTAGATATTCAATAAATTATTATCAATTTAATATTTAAGTGGGTTTAATTTCTTTTAAATAATTTTAAATAAAAAATTTTCTTTTAAATAAAATTACAATTATATAAAAACTTGCTCATCAAACAATTGGTCATTATCAGCTTCTGTTTTAATACATTTTGAACATGGCAGTAGATCTTCAGCCATGGTCTAAAACGATTTATTAATCTGAAACAAAATAATTATTTTAAGCAAAGGTAAAACAATAAATATGTTTCGGCTTAATTCTTACGGCTGACCTCCTACACTCTTAATTTCAAGAAGTTGTGTGTGATCTTAATCAAACCGTGATAGCCCCCAAACAAAATGTTACCTCTCTACAAAAAATAATTATTATTGCACGTGTGAAAATTTTTTTATTATTATGAAAATATTACAGAATAATTTTAATTTACCTACTACCAAAAAAGATATAGACGATTCGTCGGTTCGAGAAAAATATAAAGTATGGATTTAACAAAGCCAATGACGAATTTACTTACATTACAAAATTACCAAGATGAATGAAGTCAAAAATGATATTAACTATGATGACCTCGCGAGATGATTGGCTAAATATATGCGCAACTCCTGCTGAAATTTTCTTTACGACTGATAGACCACTGAAATATTTTTACATGTTTTTTGTATTTATTTTATTAATTATTATCTCCAGAGAAAAATCCGGTGATCTTGGTAAACAAGTCAAAAATTTAAATCTTAGTGGTAAACCATGTAAATAGACCATTAGAAGCAGGGGGGGGGGAGTAATTAAATATTTTGCTATGAAAAATTTAATGTATTATGTAGCTGACATATTTTAGTTTTTAAAGTCATGTTTTGCGTTTTTAGTTAAATTGTAAAAAAGTTCTCGAGTGCAGGCCCGGACTGATAATAATTTAGATACCAGGCCGACTTCAAGAAAAGTCTTACAACAAATTTAATACATAGATTCAAATTATTATATTATCTTTCAGAGTTATAAAGCGATAAAAAAATTAAAAATCCGATTTCAAAGTGATGGCTGAAGAGTTGAAATAACTACGGTCATCTTAAGTGGTTGACCACGACTTAATTTGGAGAACGAAAAATTCAATTTTAATTGAATGAAATTGAAAAGTCTGTGAAATTCTTCGTAAATTGCGATGACCATTTGTGCGTTTTAATCGGTTATACATAGTTGTACATAATAATTTATTATAAATACCTATTTCTCTCACAAATTTAAACAAATCAAGTTTAAGGAATCCTGAAAATTCAAAACTTCTTCCGCCAAACCCACACCTTTTTCGTACTCTACGCATCAAAATACGTCGATTTAAAGCATTAAAAACAGGTTTTACGATGGAAACGCGGAATTTCACACTTCGGGAACTATAGACTAAAGACTATTTGTTGCTCACGAGAGGTAGTCATTTTTCCCTTTAGAAAGCTTACAAGAAGAGTAAATAATAATGCAGTCTTTGAAATTAATAAAAGTTTATTTCGAAGTGAAAAATAATTTTAAAATATAAAAAAATTAATTAATGGATGAGTTACCATTTAGTGCACAAAAAGCCTCTATACCAAGATCTGGATGCGTCCGAAGGATTGATTGGAACTCGGGAATGTTTCCTAGGACTGCACCGTGAGCAGCGATGAACTTTTTCACTTGATTTCTTAAATCTGTTAAGGCAAACTTATCGCTTAGAATAAAAATTTCTACAACATTTTCAAGCGATAAAATTTTTAACAATGTTTTCTTGCATATAATTTTTAAGTCATCCATTTCGTATTTTTCGGCAACATCCAGCAAATGGGGAGCTATGTCTTCCAATTTATTTATTTTCCCGGTGTACATATAACGCAACATTTCGCACAAGCCTCTCTCGTCAATGTCGGTGATTTGAACCCGATTATTCCGGCTTTCCTCCATGTCATGTTGGAACATGGCTCTGAAAACTGGGCTACGAACTGCTAGAATTACTTTGTGGGCTGGAAATTCCTTTTCGTCAGCGGAAAGTATTACATCACTTAGATATTTGTTTTCGAATAGAAACTTGAAGTCTAGATCACATTGTGGTGTCGCTAGTGTTCCAGAAATATTTCTACGGCCCACGCTGGCAATAATCTCGCAAAAAATGGTAAGTTTATCGTCCAATAGGCATTCATTTTTTTTATTAAACAAATCGTCGTGTTTTATAAAGTCGCTCCAGCCCCAAGATCCTTTCAATTTAAATAGTTTTGAATCTTCTAAAATTGCAAAACTTTCACCCCTGGCTTTCATGATACCACACTTGAATTTTGCATATATTCTATCCATGCTACATTTATTTAGAATTAAAAACAAAGATATAGAATTGTCAGTTTCTTTATTATCTCCTTTTGGATATATCCACAAACACCATTCGATCTTTTCATTATTGCTTCCAGCTGAAAACGTATGGGATTTCAAATATGTGCCGTTTTCTTCATAACAAAAACTGAAATTACTTATAGTCCAAGTATGTCTAAGTTTGATAACTTTAATTTGTGTAGAGCTCCAGCTTTCATAAAATTCGTCATTCTGAACTTCTTCTTTATATTTTGAACATTGTACCAAATCTTCGGCCATAGTGATAAGTATTTCTCGCAGTTGCAATGATTTATTGATCTAAAACAATAAATATAATATTGTGAATAACATGATTCTGTATCCTGCTATGTTATCTATTGTTGTGTCCGCACTAAGTGAATAAAATGGGTTGCGAACTTAGCAATAAGATAACTGTATTTGCAACTAGCAACTAGAGGAACAAAACAAAGAAAAACTCTATTTTAACATTTTTATTACCAGTGTCTTTTATTTTTGTATATTCTTTATTTTGATTTCAGTATGTTTAATATTTTATGTTTATCTAGTTAGTAAGTTATTTGTTTTTCGATTTTGATTTTATTATTTTTGTGTTTGTATCATGACTCACCAAATGCCGACGACAGCCAAAATGTAAATAATGAAAAATCTAGATTTGAAAATAAAAAGACATTAGAAAGTAAACAAATTTTCCCCTTACATCTAATAGGCAATTAAAACGGATATTGGGTATGAAGGGAAGTAAATCAAACAATATTATCTGCTAACCAATAATATTAATTATTATCCGCTAATAGCTAGCAGATAATAGGTTTTACCAATTTTTTAAAAATATTTTTGTTCGTAGTCTAAAAAGTCTTCAAAATTAAATTTAGGAAAAATAATATGCAATATCTGCTCTTTAAAAATTCAAAATCAGTTAATAAATAAAGAAGCTCGCAAACAGATTACCAGAACTTTGCTGTTTTGAGAGCTGTGCGTTATCATTTATTACATATTTTGTCATTAAACGACAAAAAAAATTTTGACAATCACTTTTTATCACAATCACTCACGGAAGTGTAGATCCCACACTGTAGAAAAATGACAATTTAAATTACTAAAGTTTTGTCTTATTTTGTAGTTTTTTGAGATTACCTACATAAAAAGGTGCAGAAAAGCGACGATCACAACTTTGGTTTGGAACTTTGATTTAAAAGGCGGTAATTCTAATTGAAGAATCAAATATTACAAACTCCAATTTTGAGGTTATAGTAAATATTTACGGTTAATGTTAATCCTGCGAAGCTAAAGCTACTATAACCAATAATGTAAATTGGCATTGTAATTTAACTATTAAAAAAATAAGTAATTACCTGATTTTTATGCACGATTCATTCAATGCGTAAAAAACTGTAAGTTTGTATTTTATTGCATAAACAAACATTCAATTGAATGCAGGGGCGTAACAAGGCTCCGGGAATTTCTCAAGACAATAAAATATTGTAATGCAAATACAATAAAATAAATTTAAAAAAACTTTTTAAACGAAGCTTTTTCTAGAAATTGCACTAAAAAGTAAAAAATAATTTTTCAAATAATAAGAACAAGTAAAGCTCCCTGAAAGCGTGGGGCTATTATAAATTTTATTTAGTAAAATATCAATCAATTCCGCTTAAGGTTCTCCTATACGAAAACGCGAAACATTATATAATTATTAAGTATGTTATTTATTTATATTATTTTTTATGTTGGTAATGACTTTGACAAAAAGTTTTTTTAGTTGGAATTTTTTTTCTGGAAGTAAGTTAAGAAAAAGCTTTGAAAAAACATTTAGTTTATAACAAATGAGGATCACAAGATTTTTTTTTCATACCTTTTTAGAATATGTAACGTCAGTAGCCCCTGTTTTATTACTCAACCAGGGTAGTTTTCGTTGTACTTGGCTTGAAGTTATCTAAAGAAGTAACAGAGTGAATATAATGTAATATAATATAACCTATCATATTTAGGTTTAGTATTAACACCAAAGTTGATAGACCTAAATAAGCAGAATCTCAATCCATTCCACAGTTTGTAGTTGGATTGGTAAGCTCCTAACCTGCCCATTTTCGAACCTTTTCCGCTTCTTCTGTCGAGGTAGTAGCATTTTTTTACTCAGAAAAGCAATGTATGTCCTCTTCGTCTTTAATTCTATATGCTTTGTACTTTTCTGTATCTGTGTATCATTTTTAGCAGTTTCGTCTACCTTTACATTCGCATCAAGAACCTCTGTAGGTCTGCTCACCTTCGCCGTGCAATGACGACCCGATAATAATGGGCTTAGCGAAGAGAGTAAGAGAAAAATAGCTACACAATCAGAAAATGCTTCGGTCGATTTTTAAACTCGCTGTGACTAGAAGAAAATCAGGATCGAAGCCAGCGTCGATCACTCCAAAAAAGTCGAGAGTAATTAAACTGAGCGCAACCAAACGAATCAGCTAAAACCTATAGAGCAACGCAAGTAAAGACGAGATGGAACTGTACAGCTAACCAATAGAGATTTTCAAGCAGGACCTGCCCCAAAAAGTGGGTGTAGAGTATGAACAACAAGTGAGAATATCTGCCAGGTATTGTAACTACTACGAAGCAGGAAGGAAAAGGATTTTAAACAGCTGAAGTAAGAAATTTATTAACTATCTTCAGCATGATTTTCAAATTATATATTTAAAATAAAAAATATTTAAATTTTTTAACTCTAATTTACACGCGAATTATTTAAATAGACTGGAGTGTATCCCCCCCTATCATGTCTTTTTTAGTTTTAAATTTACTCCAAATTAATTTGAAGTAAATACCGAGAATATGGTCACCTACTAGGGGGTTTACTTGAGTTTAGAGTTCGAACTCATCAGTCAAGTATCGTCAAATGTGACTGAATCTACCAGCTAAAATTCTATTAAACAAAAATATGGAAAGCGATTTCTCCTGCAGTGAAGTGAAATAAAACAATTGCTAATACTTTAACGAATGCATATTTTGACGTTTGAAAAAATTTTTTTTTTAATATTTTGTACCATCCTATAAAAGTATTTATTACCAGAAGCAAAATATTACTAGCGCGAACAGTTGAATTTTGTAGATATGAACAATAATTATGAAACGAACATATCCATGTACTTATTTGGATTTATAGGTTTTCCATTAATTTCAGGATTTTTAAAAAGAAATTTTTACAATAACTTAAATAAACACTTGCCTTTTTACGTTCCTCAGAAATTTAAATTTAAATAGTATATTATAGTGTTTTTTTTTTGGTGAACTATAGGGCTGTTAGCTGTTTTTTAAAATCGGTGCCAAACTTCACATTGATAAATAATTAAAATACTCTTTATTAACCCTTCTCAGTAGACACGAATGAAGCTAAAAATTAAAATATTAAAACACTCTGGCGGCTCGTGGCGTTGTGCTCACGTTTATGGCACTTGTAGTTTTTTGAAAAAATTCCTAAATGTTTATCTTGCTCCGATGACTATACAGGATGTATACATAAAGGCTAAATAATGCAAAATGATTAGAAATTTATTTTCAAAGTAAAAAAATTAAATAATGTGGATCCAGATGTGGATATGCTCGGACTATTGATTGGAATTCGGGCGTGTTTCCTACAACCGAAGCATGAGCAGCGATGAACTGTTTTACTTAGCTTCCAAAAATAGCCGTCGATGCTTTTCCACAAGTCTCGGTGCCCAACATCCAAAGCAGTGCTCAAACTTGGCTGTAGAATGAGAAGGAACGTCAAAATTTCCCAGATCACGCAGAGCCCGGGAATGACAAGTAGAGCGGGGCCTAATCATATCTCGAAGATGTGTCGGTTCACCACTTCTGAATATTTTAGAAAGAAGAATTCCAGCAAGTAACAGAAAGCGCTGGTCAATTTTCAGGACATGCAGATCACGATAATATGGTGTAATGTGATCATACCTGCATATGTCGAATGAATAACGTAGGCATGAATTCTGCAGAAGCTGCAGCTTGCGTTTGTACTTCTAAGTTAGGAAATCGTAATACACCGCTGAACCATATTCGATGTTGGACAAAACTGTGCTGCTAACAATCGACCACTTCACATGAGCAGGCAATATGATCTTGAATTGATACAGTGATCTCAGCTTATAGTAACATCCCATCATCTTGCGGTTAACATGTAGACGAAAATTAAGTTCTCCATCCAGAACAAAACCCAGGCTACGTGCAGAGTCGACCATCCTCACAATCCCATCACCGATCCTCACTCGAAGAGTTGAGCCATCGAGCGCTCTACGTACCAGCAGGGGACTACCCAAAATGATTAGTTCTGACTTCGCCGGATTCAATGTCAGACCATTTACCAAGGACCACACACGCAGTGATTCAAAGTTACGATTTAACCGAGTTATTGCAGCATCCAAGTCCGAGGGAGGGCAGGATATACATATTCGGGAATCGTCCGCATACAGATCCAAAGAGCAGTCTGGATCCACTGCTTTCTCCAGATCAGATGTGTATACTATAAACAATAGCGGGGCAAGGATACTTCCTTGTGGAACACCCCGAGAAACCACTAATGGCTGAAATACATTCCCAGAAAAATCAACCACCTGAGACCTATCACGCAGGTAACTCGCGAACCAGTTGCACAGTGACTCATTGCATCTATAGTAACGAAGCTTAGCCAAAAGGCGCTGGTGCAAAACGGAATCGAAAGCCTTGGAATAATCGAGAAGAACCAATAAAGTTACCTCGGAACGATCGGTTGCTGATGCAACATCCGATGTGAGCTTCAACAAGGAGGTCACAGTACTGTGGTGGGGCCTAAAACCAGACTGCGACGGCGACAGAACTTTGTAAAGTGCCAAATGATCGTCCAACGCATTTTTGATAAACGACTCAACAATTTTAGCAAATGGTGATAATATACTAATCGAACGAAGATGGGCAGGCTCTAAAGCTAACGGAACTTTGGAAAGAGGTCTCACACGTGACATCTTCCAAATGCCTGGCACCTCGCCTGTTTCGAAAGAGAAATTAGGAATGTTGCAGAGCACCTCACTGCAGAATGGAAGAACGAGCCTCAGCATCCGACGACTAATACCATCCAGCCCAACGGCATCGGAGCGCAGAGTCGCGACAATCTCATACAATGCCGCAGGCGTAGCCCTCGAAATAGAGAGTGATCCAACTCCAGGAAACAAAGCGTCATCGAAATCCAACTGTACCTGACCAGAAACATTCGGCACAGAGCTGAGAAAATAGGAATTTATATAGTCAGAATTCTTACATAGATGTCCAGAAATCTGACTATTAGGGCGAGGATGTACGCTCCAAGATGACAGGTATCGTCATAGTTTTTTGGGATTTGAGCGATTTACAGAAAGCTGATATTTAATATAGCTTGTCTTTTCCCTTTTAACCGCGCCCGACAAGTAATTCCTGAGATCCCGATAGCAGTCAAAATCTACTGCAGATCGCGAACGTCTGTATTTATTGTACGCCGACGCCTTCAACTTAGCCACCTGTCTGATCGTCCATGTGATCCACGGCCTATCTCCCTCCCCGAGAACCCTGGTCTGAACCGGAGCATGCACGTCAAAAAGTGCCAGAATAAAAGTATTTAAGCATTTCACCCGTGAATCGCAGTGGTGAAACTCATCAACAACATCCCACGGTAGCCGAGCTGCGTGAGCAGAAAAGGCATCATGGTCAAAGTTTTGGAAATCGCGGTAAGTGAAAACACTAGGTCCAGCTGACGGTGCACGCAAATCCAAGTAACAATACACCATGAAGTGGTCGGTGGATGCAAGCAGATCGATCACGCCGCTCCTTTGGGAAACCCGGTGCCTGCTAATACAAACAACATCAAGTAGCGTGCTACAAGTCGAGGTGACACGAGTGGGTTCCGCTATAACCTGACGAAGTCCGAACAAATCGAGAATTCCCTCAAATCGCCCCAGCTGAGGCGATGGGATAAGGAAATTAATATTCCAATCACCCAAAATAATCAGCTCCCCACATTCCGTACTCAGTAAGGAAAGAAAATCCTCAAACTCTCCCAGACAGGAAAGAGTAGCAGTGGGAGGTCTGTAAACCACGCCAACCCCAATCGCTAGGCCGCTGATCTTTAGTCGAATCCAAAGGTGCTCAAGGCCACTAGGAAAACGATGACCGTCGTGCAAGCGTGAAAAATGCAACGATTTACGAACGTAAAGGGCGACCCCTCCTCCTCGAGATGCTCTGTCTGCTCTAACGATTACGTAGTTTTCCAAATCAACAAGGTGCGACGGAAAATCAGGAGTAAGCCATGTTTCGGATACAGCAATAATACTGAAGTTGTTTTTGGCAGCAAAATCAGAAACCATGTGGAAATCTGAGAGCAAAGAACGAATGTTAATGTGGGCCACCGAAAACCCACCCCTCCCAATCGGAGCAACCGGCTCACGCGAAATCTATTGCTGAAAACGAAAATTTCTATTAAATTTTCAAGCGATAAACTTTTAAACAACGCTTTCCCACACAACATTTTTAGATCACCCAATGCGTACTTTTCAGCCAAACTTAGCAAACTGGGCGCCATTTTTTCCAATTTGTTTATTTTTCCAGTGTATCTTAACCCGATTATTCCTACTTTCTTCCATGTCATGCTGAAACATGGCTCTGAAAACAGAGCTTCGAGTTGCTAGAATTACTTTGTGAGCTGGAAAGTCTTTTCCGCCAGCGGTAAGTGTTAGATCACTGAATTCATTATTTTCCAATAGAAACGTGAAATCCATTATCAGATTACTTTGTGGTGTGGCAAGTGTCCCGGAAATATCCCCACTGCCTACCGTAGCTAAAATTTCGCAAAATATTGTAAATTTATCATCCGATAAAGCCTTATTTTCTTCATTTAACAGAAACTCCTGCTTTACAAATTGTTCATAGCGTCCTTCGTAGCCCTTTTTAAATCGAGAGGAATTATTCAGAATGTGGATATTTTCTCCATTAGCGTTCACAATTCCAAACTTGTATTTTGCTTGTATGTCAAAGTTATCAAAATGAACCAAGTTTAAACTGCAGCCAACACTATCGATACCTTGATTAGTTTTTCCTTTTGGGTACAGCCACAGACACCACTCGGATTTATCACTGTTGATTCCAGCCGAAAATGTAGGTGATACCAATTTTTCGTCAATTTTTTCACTGCAGAAACTGAAATTATTTATAGTCCAAGTGTGTTTAAGCTTAACAATTTTGATTTGAGTGGAACTCCAACTTTCAAACAATTTGTCATTATCAGCTTCTTTTTTAATACATTTTGAACATGGCAGTAGATCTTCAGCCATGGTCTAGAACTATTTATGAATCTGAAACAAAATAATTATTTTAAACAAAGGTAAAACAATAAATATGTTTCAGCTTAATTCTTACGGCTGGCCTCCTGTATTCTTAATTTCAAGAAGTTGTGTGTGATCTTAATCAAATCGTGATAGCGGTTTGATTAACAAAATGTTACCCCTCTACAAAAAATAATTATTATTGCACGTGTGAAAATTTTTTATTATTATGAAAATATTACAGAAAAATTTTAATTTACCTACCAAAAAAGATACAGACGATTCGCCGGTCCGAGAAAAATATAAAGTATAGGTTTAACGAAGCTAATGACGAATTTACTTACATTACAAAATTACCAAGATGAATGAACTCTAAAAATGATATTAACCATGATCTCATGTGCATCTATGCGCAGCTCCTGCTGAAATTTACTTCGCAATTGACAGACAGCTGAAATATTTTTACATGTTTTTTGTATTAATTTTATTAATTATTATCGCCGGGTGAACAACAATGGTTCAACAATAAATCAAAAATTTAAATCGTAGTGGTAAAACCTTGTAAATAGCTCCATCGGGGGAGGGGGGGGTAAATTAAATATTTTACTACGAAGAATTTAGTGTATTATACATCCGACATTTTTAAGTTTCTAATATTCTGCGTTTTTAGTAAATTAAATTGTAGAAAAGTTCTCGAGTGCAGTCCCGAACTGGTAATAATTTAGTTACCAGGCCAACTTCAAGAAAATTCTTATAACAAATTAAGTAGATAAAAAATATTCCATTTTCTCCCCGAGTTAAAAAGTAATAAAAAACATTAAAAATCCGCTTAAATTACGATGTTCATTTGTTAGTTTTAAAAATTATTTTTCCCTTCTTCGACCAATTTTTTTGATTCTGCCTTCGTACGAAACAAAAGCATTATTAAATAATGCCAATACATTCTTCCCAAAACAAAACAAACTCGACGGTAACCATTGAAATAACTCAAAACATGGGCAAATTTGTCAAATAAGGTTCAAAAAATTTCAAAATCTTAAATTGGTCGTTTCCTGTACATCCTATGCCCAAAATATGTCATACCAAAATTGAAGTATATAAAATTCTACGTAAAAGCATAAAAAAATTATTGTTCTAGTCTATCTAGTTTCCGAAATGCAGCTTTTTATAATGCCCTGATTTTTGGTCAAATAACTTAATTTTCAGTTTTCGATGTAAAGTTTTTTTTCAGTTCATCTGACGCAAAAGTGGTCTACAGATAAGTGAAACTAGGCTCGATTATCTCTAAATCTATGCATAGAGTAACTTCGTAACTCTAACAGGGCCGCAGCTATACGCTTTTTAACTTGAATTTTTGCAAATAGCTCAATTTCAGTACATCTCAAAAACAAAATTTCAGAATATTGTGGAAAGCAATTTGACACTGTTAAGCTTACTACTCCGTTTCATTTTTAAATACATGAAAATTTTGTTTTCCACCTTCAGATAATATTAATATTGCCTTTGAAATTGAGTTAGTGCAAAAATTTCAGCTAGCAAGTTATTTTATACATAGAATTATTATTAGATAATCAAATCAACTTTCACTTATTCGTAAACCACTTTTGTGTCATCTGATCAGAAATAAACTCTAGAACGACAAACTACTTTTTTTAGGACAAGAATCAAGAATCTATAACTTGGAAACTAAGAACAGTACAGTCCGGTAATCCGAACAAAAGAAAAACTGGGTAATTTTCACCAATAGTTTATAATCCGAACACAACTAACAAAATTTTCGGATTATAGAAAAATGTTTGGATTGCGGAAAAAGGATAGGATGAAAAATAGTGTTTACAAGCTGACGTAGAAGAGTGGATAAATGGAAGAAATCAGGAAAAGAATAATTTAACTGATCCAGAAATTATTGAGCAATTTATTGAAGATCCTAACGGGATGAAGAAAATGACAAAACACGTTTTATAAATAATAAAAAAGCTGTCGATAGTTTTAACATTTATTTAAGATGAGCATGTAAAAATGATGTCCCATCTTATAAAATTTTATTTTTCCGGCAATTAAAAGAAGATGCAATTATCTTTTTTTAACTTTATCCAGTAATCCGAATGGGGCCAGGTTTCTATTAGTTCGGATTACCGAGACTGTACTGTAAATTAGATCAGTAATTTTTTATACCTTTACGCAGAATTTTATCTACTTTAATTTTGATTAACCTATTTTGGCTATCCGATGTACAAGAAACAGTTAATTTAAAATTTTGTGATTTATTTTCTATCTAGAAAGATGACGGTCAGTCATTTGTCCGCTATATGAAACATCGTAAAATAAATCAGATAACAATAAAACAATATGTTTAGTTACAAAATTTAAACATAAAATTTTAACAAAAAATAGTTTAAAAGTTATAACCAAAATAAGAGTGCGTAACGGTCAAATGACCGCTGCCGTCTTCCTAGTGTTAAGCAAAAAAATTTCATTTCGGAGTTATTTCCATTCAGATCTCTCTTTCCCTACTTGATATAACAAATAATGTGGTGAAACATATTTTTACGAGGAACAGATAAGTTTGGTATTAATTTAAAAAATTCTTTGTTTTGTGGTTTCTTAAACGTAATAATTTAATTGTATTAAATTGTAAATTTCCAGTTGGAGTAGTAGGTATTTACCATATACAAAACCACTCTAATATTCTAAAATAATTGTTGTAATGCAAAATTTAATTTATTTTCAAACTAAAATGCACTGAACAAAATCTAACGTAAAGTTATAGTATTTCATATAAGCAACGAAAACGATGCATTCTTTTCACAGTTCATTATTATGTCTAGATTGAAGCGTTTCGACCTCAAACGATTATCTTCGGACCACTTACATTTATTAAAACCACGCAAAACCACAAATTAGGTTATTCATAATATTTAAGTTTAAGTCGTTACGTTAATAGACGAATTGCCGTTTAGTGCAAAAAATGCTTCCATACTAAGATGCGGGTATGTTCGTACCATTGACTGGAATTCAGGTGTGTTGCCAACAACTGAAGCATGAGCAGCAATGAACTCTTTTACCTGAGTTTTCAATTCTGTTGCGCCAAACTTATCACTGAGAATAAAAATTTCTGCGACATTGTCGAGAGATAAACTTTTAAACAATGCCTTTTGGCACGTAATTTTCAAGTCATCCATTGCATATTTCTCTGCCATACTTAACAAACTCGGAGCCATTTTCTCCAATTTGTTAATTTTCCCGGTGTACATGTATCGTAACATTTCACATAGACCTTCCTCGTCTATATCAATTATTTTCACTTTATTATTCCTACTTTCTTCCATGTCATGTTGAAACATAGCTTTGAAAACTGGACTTCGAGCCGTCAGGATTACTTTATGAGCGGGAAATTCCTTGCCACCAGCAGAAAGAGTTACATCACTAAAGTTTTTGTTTTCGAGTAAAAACGTGAAGTCTATCGCTAGATTACTTTCCGGTGTGGTGAGCGTTCCCGAGATATTCCCACTGCCTACCGTCGCAATAATCTCGCATACTATGGTAAGTTTGTCGTCCAATAAAACCTCGTTTTCTTCATTGAGCAAGAATTCCTGCTTCACAAATTTTGGGAAACCCCAACCTTTTCCCTTTTCAAATCGGGCGGCATTATTCATGATGTTAACAGTTTCACCTTGATCGTTCAAAATACCAAACTTGTATTTTGCTTGTATTTCCCGCATGTTAAAATAAACCAGGCTTAAAAAACAACCAACATATTCACTGTCTTCTTTATCTTTCCCTTTCGGGTACAGGTACAAATACCATTCCGACTTATCGCTGTTGATGCCAGTCGAAAATGTAGGGGACACCAATTTTTCGCCGTTTGTTTGAGAGCAAAAACTGAAATTATTGATTGTCCAGGTGTGTCTTAGCTTAACGACTTTAATTTGCGTGGAACTCCAGCTTTCTAAAAATTCGTCGGTAGTAACTTCCTTTTTGATACGTTTCGAACATGGGAGCGAGTCCTCGGCCATGGTGGTAGAAAGTTTATCGGAATGGCTCAAGACTGGACCCGAGCTGCACCTGCATGAAAAACAATTCTAGTAAATCACCATTACTATTATTATATTGTTTTAATATTACACTTCAGATTCAACAATCACTTTATGAGCACCCTGTATGTTCAGTCAAACTAAATGCTAGGTTAAGTTGTGACTAATTTCTGTGATTTGCACCGCGTGGTTGAAAACTTGATTAATCTATCGAAAATCTTCATAAATCAACGTGAATTCTGTGAAATGATGCACTTGGTAAGCATTTTTAACGTAATTTGAACGAACGAACGCGTAGATGATTGAAACATGGACGACGCTCTGCCCCTTTTGCGTTGCAAATGTCAGGAATTTCATGTAACTGATTTATTTGGCCAAATCTTGTACAATAATAAATATTTTGTTTAAAACTGTCGCTGAATATTTTTATATTATTCTGAAATTATTACAACACTGATCAGGACCGACTTTAGTAACTAAAAAGAAAATGGGCGGTAATTTAGAAACCAGTGTACCTAAAAATGTTTGAACTGAAATGTTGACTAAAATATCTAAAAAACAGTTTCTTACTAAAAGTCAAAAATTTAAGTCATATTAAAACATTTATTTTAAAAATGAACCTATGTACATAGTAAATAGCTCTAGATTGCCCAGTTTGCGCGGCCTAAAGGCCGCATTAAGCAGTCACTTTTTTGTGATTTAATTTTATTTTAAGCCACACCTATTAAACTTATAAAATTGGCGACGGTCAATCGGCGATCGATCAATTGCGCTACGTTCAACTTGATGATCAGCCAGGTTAGTGGTCTTTAGACCTATGCACTATGCACGACCGAACCGGGTTGAACGTCGCCGTATTGACCGATTGCTGGTGTTGGTTTTTTCTAATATTGACAGGTGGTACCACTGTTTTTTTAATTTTATCAACACGTGCTAGTCTACTATATAAATAACTGTTTAATAATTTTTGTTTAGTGTTGGAAGAAGACTTTTGGTGTTGGAATTACAAACAAATGCTACGTCAAACTTGTAAGTTGGTGAAATTTTCCTGCAGAAATTTTGTTTCGATGGCTCTAAATGTGGCAATTGACGATATAAAATCAGAATCGCTTGCAATTGATTTGTTACGGAGCGGCCAAATTATTGCGGTGCCCACCGACACCGTTTACGGTTTGGCTTGTTGCGCCACCGACATAGATGCGATAAATAGGATGTACCTGATCAAAGCCCGTGATGAAAGTAAACCCTTGGCGATTTGTGTTGGAAAACCGAGTGATGTTCAAAAGTGGGCCGTCGTCAGCCACCTACCAGAAGGTCTTCTGTCGTCCTTGTTGCCTGGACCGGTCACCCTAGTGCTAAATTGTGCCAACAAATTAGATAGGTCGTTGAGTCTGCACGGAAAAGTTGGGATTCGCGTTCCAGATTATCAGTTTATTCGGAACATCGCCAACGGGTTAGATTATCCCATCGCGCTCACCAGCGCAAACGTTAGCAAACAGAAGAGTTCGGTCAAAATCGAAGAGTTTCGCAGTCTGTGGGATAAAATTTCCGGCGTTTTCGATGGTGGAGAACTTGGAGTGGCAGATTCAAATCGCGGGGCTTCCACGGTTATCGATTTATCCCATCGGGGTTATTATGAGATTTTGAGACCTGGAATTGCAGGCAACGCAACCGTCGACATTTTGGAAAGGTTTCGACTCAAACGTCAGTAGTTTCAGGATTTCGGGAAATCTGACATCGCTGTTGATGAAGAAACTGCTTGAATAAGCAACGTGGAGGGAACCACGGTAAACTGGAACCAAATGGTAGGTGCCACGAAAGGATGCGTTCTTTTGTGGCACCTACCATTTTCGATAATAACCATCTAAATAACTCGAGAGTTGACTGCACCGCATCCTCTCAATATATAATAATTATTTTTAATGTAATTTTAAATAATAAAATTTTGTTGAAATATTTTTAGCATTTAGTTTAGATAAAACGACGAAAACTTTTTGAACGCACGTCGTATTTGGTGTATAGAATAATAATATTTTAAGAAACAGTCGCTTAACATCATTCATTTGTTTTTATAAAAACGTTTTTGTTTGTTCGGAAATTTATTTTTGTTTCGTGGTGTTTTGTGCTAGAAGCTGATGATCATTTTTTGTTTAATCACACACACACTGAGCGATGGCGTAAGCTTTACTGCAAATTGTGTTTATTTAAGTTTTTTTATGAATAACAAACACTGTTTAATAACGCTTTAGATACGATTTAATTTTTCCGTTACGAGCTATAAAATTTCGGTAGTAGATAAGACGGTTTGATAAATAAGATTATTCGAGTGCGCAGAGCCGGAACCATGGCTGTTTTTTTATTTCGCCAATGAAAATTTAATTTTTTATTTTTACCAAAATAATCAGCTTTAAATCTTAATGTTCAAGTACTAAATCCGAAATTTGGATAATGGGGGGGGGGGGGGATCGGGCGCCCGATCC